>JASAUF010000361.1:8570000-9170000 GCA_030180095.1 Magnolia changhungtana | reverse complement strand
CATTAGTCCCAAACATCATCATGAGTGACTTCAAATAGATAACTAGCTATGGTGATAGAAGATGACATCGCCTTTGCAATTCACATGCCTTATACATGTGATTCCCATTGTCTTTCATAGAAAATACTCCACTAATGATTTTCTTTCTTAAATTTTTTTAATTTTCTAAAGGTTATAATGGCCTAATCTCATATGTTACAAATTGGCAGCTTCAAATGAGAAATTTTTTAAAAAATCAAATCTATTGTAAGTGCAAATAATTGGCCCATTATCCTTCTATAAGTGATGATTTTACCATCATCCTTCAACAAATTTTCAATTATCCTTCATCAAATAAGACATTAATTCTAGCCTTAATTTACAAGTTGACCTATAGATTTATTTTATTTATTTTTATTTTTTTTTGTAACTTTTGCACATGCAATGCTTTGAAAAAATATTCATCTTCTTATTATAATATTGTAAGTTGATGCTATCCTTACCTTTAACTTCAAGAGATATGTTATTCCAAATTATAATACCTTATGCAATTGACACAAACTCTTTATTAGTGAAGAAATCTTCTCTTGATGTCATATGATTCAAGCATGCTGAGTCAATATTCCATCTACCAACACTCGATTTCGAAGCTTGTATTACACAAAGAATTTCTTTAGTCATCTCACCATCTCTTTACTTATCTTCAATAGTGTTTATAGATACCCTAATTTGATCTACACCACTTTGTATACTATCAGTATCTTTCATAATTATAACACTTGATTTTGGTATGTACCTCTTTCAAAATTGCCTTTACTGATATTGTTAATAGGTGGTCAGAATTATTAATGATTTTGGAAATGTTAGTGATTTTGGTAAAAAAATAAAATAAAATAAATTGAGAATTCTATCTTTGGCCACAACCTTTTTACCTTCCATGAGAATGACAACCTTTTTTTGAAAATAAAATATCATCGTTACCTTTTTAGAAATATCGTAGCCTTCTAATTATCATTTTTCTAAAAGAGTTCATTCTTATATCAACATACTACCTCTTCCATAAGAAACTTATTTTGTTGAATTGATAATTACATAGCATTATACTTGATTTGTAGATTTTCAAGATTATTCCTATTCGATTATCATTTTCTATCTTGTTATTAATTCCCTCCATTTGAGTATATAGATTCTTTATCTTTTGAGAACACTTTCCCATATAGTCGTTACCTTGCTTGATTGGCCTTAATTTTGCTTCAAAAAATATTTTCCTATTTCTTTCTCATGGATGGTTGCTAAACGATAACCACACTTCTTTTGCCAAACTCAATTTTCTAACTTAATATATCTTATCCATAAGATATTTATATTTCATGTATAGCATTTCCATTATTCTTTCTTCAATCTACAAGTCTTGATGGACATGCAACTGATTTGGGATTATTTATGTCGACAATATCTCAAAGGCTCATGGCCTATCAAATAGCTTCATAGCACACCTTTTAATTTTCATAGTTCATTATAAGAAATTCAAGAACAATATACTCAACATTGATGTGATTGGGTGCACTAACACTAAGAGAAAACATATAAAGAAGGAAACCTAATACAAAGTAGAAGTGTAAAAGCCAAGAAAAAATAACAATATACTCACCAATAAGGCTTTAATATAATATCATGTAGAAACTCAAAAAAGGAAGGCCATGAAGAGGAAGGTTTTGGCATCGATGGAAAAGAAGTAGGCAGTTTTGACACAACATAGTGGTGTGGGCCCCACACTGGATACTTCACAAGCCGATCGAACGAAGTTGTTCGATTCCTTGGTGGAATATGACACCCATACTCATATAATCTAATTGTACACGTGGCATAACATATAAATACAAATTAACCACAGACTGCTTAATAAAAAATTTAATGTCATGCATGCATTGGATGTACAAATATTGAATGCTTAATGACTAACTTAGCATTTACGTTTGGCGCGAGACATGTTTTCTAATACTAACTTGTGATGTTGTTCAAAATTGATTCTTTAATTTGACTAGTATGGATTTACCTTGCATCTGAATTGGAATTTACATTATTTTTCATTAGGCTATTGTTGATATAAAGAATGTATTTCTTATAGCAGAATTTAGGATAAATTATTCATATATCATTTTCTTATCATAAATTATTCATATTACAATTTATAGTTGTGACTTCTAATGTATAGATTTGTAAGTTAGATAATTAGTTACTCGTCTGATGATTTCTATGAGGCGATACATAGATATGGTGTATTTTTGGTGGCATAGAAATCGCTCAAATTGTCCCATTTTGGACAGTTCAAAATGGGTGTCCATTTCCTATAGACAGCGGGAACCACTGTTATGACCATGATAAAGCTGTCCATTTCCTATGGATAGCATTAGAGGGGCCTGACCATTTGGACATTCCGTGTTTATGTATTTGCTTGAAATTAATGGAGAAGACCCGGATGTGCGTCGGAGCTATTCGGATAAGCGGGGGTCCGCAGAAGGTGGGAACCGTTATTATGACCATGATGAAGCTATCCATTTTCTATGGACATCATTAGAGGGGCCTGACCATTTGGACAGGCCATGTTTATGTATTTCCTTGAGATTAATGGAGAAGACCCGGATGTGCGTCAGAACTATCCGGATGAGCAGGGGTCTATGGAAGGTGGGAACCGCTGTTATGACCATGATGAAGCTGTCCATTTCCCATGGACAGCATTGGAGGGGCCTAACCATTTGGACAGGTCGTGTTTATGTATTTGCTCGAAATTAATGGAGCAGCCTCGGATGTGCGTCGGAGCTATCTGGATGAGCGGGGGTCCCTGGAAGGTGTGAATCGCCGTTATGACCATTACGAAGCTGTCTATTTCCTATGGATAGCATTGGAGGGGCCTGGCCATTTGGATAGGCCATGTTTATGTATTTACTCGAAATTAATGGAGCAGACCCGGATGTGCGTCGGAGCTATCCGGATGAGCTGGGGTCCCTAGAAGGTGAGAACCGCTGTTATGACCATGATGAAGTTGTCCATTTCCTATGGACAGCATTGGAGGGGCCTGACCATTTGGATAGGCCATGTTTATGTATTTTTTCAAAATTAATGGAGCAGACCTAGATGTGCGTTAGAACTATCCGGATGAGCGGGGGTCCCTAGAAGGTGAGAACCGTTGTTATGACCATGATGAAGCGGTCAATTTCCTATGGACAACATTGGAGGGGCCTGACCATTTGGACAAGCCGTGTTTATCAAGGGATACCTTCATCTTTGACAGGTATATCCATAATACCTGATATCAAATGTCGATCTATCAAAAATTTCCCTTCTCTAGTAGCAATTGAGAACATTAAATTATCAAGGGAAAAATCAGAGATACATGCAACCATAGATTGTGCAATGGACCGGTATGCAGGCCCACCCCAAAACAAAATGTTAGTCCAGCCAACAGATTCAAGGAGAGGTGTAATCTCAAATTGTTAAATGTGACTGAGACTTACAGGACGCTCAACGATAACTTTATGGTTACGTAAATCCCGTACATCATTTGGATCATCTTCGGGTGACCAAAGGTGCCGTCTTGTTATAGATGTAGATCTAGATGAAGATGGACCAGGGGATGTTTTCTTTTTCCCCTAACATCCATTTTCAACAAGATTTACTAAGGAGCAAGCACAAAGAACACAAGAGGTGATGGGTTTCTCTAGATCAAATTTTTAGAGAGGAAACCCTAAAAAATCAACAAAAGACGAGATCAAGCTTATGGAATTTACAAATCAAAGCATAGAAAGCATAAATCTTCAATAAAAATGAAGAAAAATGACTTATCTTGAAGAAAATCATGAGATCTCAAGACAGGTCGAGCCACGACTCGTCAAAGGAAGAAGAGGAAATGAAGAACAAAGTGATTTTTCCCAAATTATATGATGCTCATGATCTCTACGACCGGTCGAGTGCAGTCCACGACCGGTCGAGTCAGGACCGGTCGTGTATGGCAAGGGTCGGTCGAGCATTGATAAAAATAAATATTTTTATGGACAAATTGAAATTTATACACATATAGTACACTATGATACATGTAGACAAGTATATTCAATTTAAAATGCACATACCAAGATCAAATTTCATTTTAGTAAACCTGTTTTTGTCGAGCAGTTTAGTAAATATATCAGCAAGTTGGACATCGGTTGGAATATATTCCAAAGAGATAGCTTTTTCTTCAACTAATTCACGAATGTAATGATACCTAATGTCAATATGCTTAGTACGCGAATGCTGAATTGGATTTTTGGAAATATTGATAGCCTTTGGAATTATCACAATGTAAGATCATTGAATCTTGATTAATTCCATAATCGCTTAACATGCGTTTCATCCATACGAGTTGTGTACATGCATATCCTGTCACAATATATATACTCACCTCGGCGAGTGGAAAGTGATATTGAACTTTGCTTCTTGCTAAACCAAGAAACCAAACAATTTCCAATGTAAAAACAACCACCACTGGTTGATTTTCTATCATCAATATTACCAGCCCAATCAGCATCAGAATACCCAGCTAATTTAACATTAGTATCAAAAGAATATCAAAGACCCAAATTAGTTGTACTTGCGACATATCTAATAATCCGTTTGACAGCAGTAAGATCGATGTGAATCTTTAGGATTAGACTGATATCTCGGACAAATACTAACGCTAAAAGCGATATCAGGTCTACTAGCAGTTAGATATAATAAACTACCAATCATACTACGATATAGCTTAGGATCTACATCTTTACATGTAGAGTCTTTTGAGAGTCTCAAGGTTGTACTCATAGGAGTATCAAATTTTTTACCATTTTCAAATCCAAACCTTTTAACCAAGTTTGTAGCATACTTGGTTTGAGAAATGAAGATTCCATCAGGTTGTTGTTTTACTTGTAACCCTAGGAAGTGATTTAGTTCACCAACCATGCTCATTTCGAATCTTGATTTCATCAACTCTACAAACTCAATAGACATGTTAGAATAAGTTGATCCATAAATAATATCGTCTACATAGATCTGAACCATTAAAATCTCATTATTATGTTTCTTAACAAATAGCATCTTATCGACACTTCCCACTTGAAAACTATGACTAAGTAAGAATTTAGTCAATTTTTCATACCATGCCCTGGGCGCTTGTTTCAGACCATAGAGAGCCTTTTTGAGATGAAATACATGATCAGAAAGCTTGGGGTCTTCAAACCCTGAGGGTTGTTCTACATAAACTTCTTCATGTAAATCGCCATTTAAGAAGGCACTCTTTACATCCATCGATAAATTTTAAACTTTCTAAAGCAAGCGATGGAAATAAAAAGTCCGATAGATTCAAGGTGAGCGATTGGAGCAAAGGTTTCATCGTAATCGATGCCTTCAATCGAGTGTACCCTTGTACAACCAATCTAGCCTTGTTTCGTATAATATTTCCAAGTTCATCAGACTTATTTTTAAAGATCCATTTTGTTCCAATAATGTGTTTATCTTTAGGTCTAGGAACAAGATATCGACATCATTACGAACAAATTGATTAAGTTCATCTGCATAGCTACTATCCAATTTTCGTCAGAAAGAGCTTCTTTTACATTGACCGGTTCTATTTGGGATGTAAAACAAACATAATTGCATATGTTTTCAAGTTGTTTGCGTGTACGAACTCCAGTCAGAGGGTTTCCAAGGATTTGATTAGTTGGATGATCTTTGATCAGTCCTAGGTTGATTGAGATGAAGAGGTATCTTGATTTTCGATTATAAGAATTTCATCATCATCTGAACTCGGAGCAAGTGTATTCAAATGATCATCAATGACCACATTGATGAACTCTTGAATCACACCTGTTCTTTTATTTAGAACCTTATAGGCTCGAATGTTTAAGGAGTATCCAAGGAAAATAATTTCATCACTCTTCGTATCAAATTTTTCTAAATTTTCACGATCTCGTAAAATGTAACACTTACTGCCAAAAATTTGAAAGTATTTGACAGTAGGTTTCTTTTCGAACCATAACTCATAAGCAGTCTTATTTTCAGATTTACTAGTATAAACACGATTAATAATGTAGCAGGCAGTGTTAATTACTTCGGCCCAAAGATTTTTGGAGAGCTTCATACTATTTATCATGACATTAGCCATATCCTGAAGCACTCTATTTTTTCTCTCAACTATACCATTTTGTTGAGGAGTTTTGGGCGTAGAGAATTCATGTGATATTCCCTGATAGCTACAAAATTTCTCAAAACTGCTATTTTCGAATTCAGAACCATGATCACTACGGATCTTATAAACTCGAGAACCTTTTTCATTTTGGATTCATTTGATAATCTTCTTTACTTCATCTAGGGTTTTAGATTTGTCTTTTAAGAACGATACCCAAGTGAATCTAGTAAAGTCATCTATGATAACCAAGATGTATTTTTTCCCACCTCGACTCTCCGTTCTGGTTGGTCCAATGAGATCCATGTGGAGAAGCTCGAGAGGTCTAGATGTGGTATTGGAGTTCACTTTCTTGTGAGAGCTCCTAATCTGTTTGCCCAACTGGCATTCACCACATATTTTGTCTACTTTTTGTAATTTGGGTAGACCTCTTATAAGTTCTCTTTTGCTCAATCTAAATAAGTTCCGGTAGTGTACATGTCCAAGGCGTTTATGCCATAATTCAGTCTCATCAGTATGGACCATGTAACACGATTGAGTAGATGAGCTTGCATTACTAACGATGTAGCAGTTTTCAGATGTTCTGCGACCAGTTAATATAACAGAACCTTCTTTATTAACAATCTCACAACCTTGATTAGAAAACTTTACATTATGATTGTTGTCGCATATCTGAGATATACTCAGTAGGTTGTGTTTCAAGCCCTCAACATATAATACATTTTTAAATAAGGGAAGGTTATAAAGCTGAACCGTACCTTGGCCAATGATTTTGCAATTTCTTCCATCACCAAAAGTGACTGACCCATTAGTCATGTCTTCAAGATCAGTGCATAAAGCTTTGTCGCCTGTCATATGTCTGGAGTAACCACTGTCAAGGTACCACTTTGAATGGCTTGTAGCTTTGAAAGCAGTGTGGGCAACCAAGCAATCAACTTTAAGAACCCATTTTAGTACTGTTTTGGGTTTAGGAGTGTAGTTGGACTTTTTCTGTCTATTGTTATATGAATGACCTATAGAGTTAAATTTTAATAGCTCCTTGAGAAGATCAATAATCTTTTCAACCAAAGGATTTTGGTTTTGAAGATTGAAGTTGGCATGGCTATTTTTAGATTTTTGAAAGGTCCTTGAATTTTTTGAAAAACCTTGATAAGTATACTTTACTTTTGAGTTCGAAGACTCTCCTTTCACAAACTTAGGAGCAGTATTCTTTTGTTTAGGAGAAGTATTCTTATCATAGCCCAACCCGGATCTATCGCCACATTTTCTCGATCCAGATAACAATTTTTCTAATTTAGGATCACCTTGGGCATATCTCCAAGTGTCTTTTAAACTCAAAAGAGAAGCTACTTCATTTTTGAGTTTCTCGTTCTCGGTTTTCAAATCATCAACTTGGGAGGTTTTGATTTTTAAATCACATTGGTCTTTTCAAAAAAATCAGAAATATGAGATTTTTCTAAGACAAGAGACTCATAATCTTCTTTAAATTTAGAAAATTTTTCCTTTTGTAATTTAAACTTGACAGCAATTTTATAACTCTCCTTATAAAGGGAATTGTATGCATCCTGAAGATCATCTTCATTATCACAATCACTATTCAGATTCTCTTCGCTAGTTACTTCATCATAATCTGAAAAAGTGACTCTGGCTACAGTCATAAGGGCTTTAACATCATCTCCCAGACTGCGTTTTCAGAATCTTCGATTTCGAAGAGGATTCAATCGATGATTCATCCCAAGTAGCCAACATACTCTTTCTTTTTAATTTGTCCTTTTTAGGACATTTGTTAGCCAAGTCCCCATACTCTTGACAGTTGTAACATTAACTATCTTTCAAAGATTTTTGAGCTCTAGGTTTAGATTGTCTCTTATCGTTTAATTTTTGAAAATCTCCTTTTTTCTTATTTTTCAAAATTTTATAAAACCTTTTTACAAAAAGTGTCATATCATCTTTGGAATTTTCAAAGTCTGAAGTGCTCTCTTGTGGAATATTTTTAGATGACTTGAGAGCAATTGAATTTCCTTTTGGAGCTTTAAAGTTCATTTCGTAGGTCTGTAAAGAACCAATTAGTTCCCCAACCCTCATGTTATCCGTATCACGAAGTTCCTGAATCGCGGTTACTTTTGAATTGAACCATTCAGGAAGTGAGCGTAGTATCTTTGCACATACTTTACTTTCTGGGATTCTATCACCAAGACCCCACATTGAGTTTACAATGTCATTCAATCTAGTGTAGAAATCCATAAACATTTCATTCTCCTCCATATGAATTTCTTCAAATTTAGTTGTGAGGAGTTGGACTTTAGATTTCTTGACAATTAATGTACCCTCGTGCGTCATTTCTAAAAGATCCCATGCTTGTTTAGCATTTTCACACGAGATGATTCTTTTGAATTCATCTGCTGACAATGCACAAGTAATTACATTTAGAGGTTTTGCATTGGCACTACTCTCACTTTTCTGAAGTGTGGTCCAAAGAGCATAAGATATTACTTTCATTGATTTTGAACCATCTTCATCAGTTACTTCAGTGATAGGTAGTTTTCATCCATTCACAGTGGCCAGCCACACACTTTCATCCATGGATTTGAGAAAGATTTTCATCCTTGCTTTCCAATAAGCATAGTTTGTGCCATTAAAGGGTGGTGGCCTAGTGACAGATAGGCTATCAAAATTTGACATCTTAATATAGCTTAGATCGTTAGCTCAGGAAATAAATCCAATAAATAATCAATAAGCACGAGCTATTTGGCTCTGATACCACTTGAAAGGGCCTAGCTATATGCCCTAGAGGGGGGTGAATAGGACAATGCCAAATAAAACTTAAAACAGCGGAATAATAAAAGATATAAATAACAATGCCTAAATAATGACTCTCTTAAAACATATGAAATATGAGAATAATACTAAATCAGTTCTAAGGACAACCTTACACCAAAAACCAATGGCTTATAGTAGGACAACCTTATTTCTAGAACGATCTAGAAAACACAAATGATATGGAAAATAAATCAAGAATAACTTAAAGAAATAAATCCTAAGTTATTACACCATTCAACCACACTTGCTTGAAATGAAAATTACAACATTCATCCACAAAAGCAATTCACAATACTGAAGGAATAAATGAATAAAGAAATCAAGCACATCCACAACACAACGATATATAGTGGTTCACCTGTGTATTCACCAACTGTTAGCCAACAGCCACATAGAATGCTACTCCACTCCTAATATCCTCACACAGGGGATATTAGCATGCACTATCAAAATAGGTTTTCATAGGTTCACCCAAAACCTTCACAATTATGTCTTTTTATCTCGGGCTTTCAAAGAAAACCTTCACAATCTGAGTTTTCTGGCTCTCCTCAGATAACAAAAACAATGAGATTTTTCTGGCAAATCTCAAACAAAGCCAGAGAAAGTAAATTACAAAGTAAAATACCTGGATCTCCTTTTGAAGTAGCCTAGTAAAACCAATCGGAGTAGATGAATGATACGTCGTTCAATGTCCAATACTCACATAAAGAATGGTTCTATGTCTAATTGATTTTAGATTAAATCAAGAAGAGCAAGATCTATTTGATTTTGATCCCAGAAGAAGGAATATCACAAATTCCTCTTTTCTAAATAAGATTGGAATATGGATTAAAATCACAATAGAAAAATGCTAACAAAAGGAATATTAAATATGCACAATAGCTTAAAAAATAATCACAACTTATCTCAGAGTATAGCCTTAAATCGCTTGAATTGAATGGAATGGAATGAATAAACTACGAAATTCATGCATTATTTATAGCACTGAAAAATTCCATTTCGGCGGGTCTTAGGATCCTAGGGTCGGTCGTAGCATCAAAAATTTTGAAAGATTTTCGCGGGATTAGATTAGTTGTTCTCACGACTGGTCTTAGGTAGCCTACGACTAGCCGTGGACCACTTACGACTGGTCGTGAGACACCTACGAGATAAGTCGGGACTTGAGATAAGTCGTAGTTCGAGTCGTAGGTCTACGACCGGTCGAAGGATGAGTCATAGGACTTCCCGACGGGTCGTCGAAGCAAGTCCAGGATCGGTCGAAGGACAACCAGAAAAATCAAAAATCAGAACAACCTAGGACTGGTCTGAGAAACCTAAGATTCGGTCATTGCACTGTAAGACTGGTCTTAAGATCTCTAGGACTGGTCTTAGAACAGTCACACTAAGTAAATTAAAATATTCAGATTATGTATCCAGAATGACCTATCATACAGACCAACCTAAGGTCAACCTAAGGTCAAACAAACCTTGAAGTGAGATGGACATTGAAGTCTTAAAGGTCTGTATTCTCAGATGATCTTGAAGTAGAAGCTTTAGTCGAGTTGATGGTCTTTCTCAAGCTTGGTACATTCTTGACTTGTCTTGATGAAGTCTTCTAATCTTGAACTTGTTAGAAGCAAACTTGAAGTCTTCTATTCTTGTAGACTTCATTCATGACATGTCTTGTAAACATTCTTCATTTATGATCTTGTCTTGAAAACATTCTTCATTCATGATCTTGTCTTGAAGCAGTGTGTAGTCACAAACGAGAAACACAAGAAGTACAAGACATATAGGTTTTGGCACTACAAAATTTGACAACCAAAGGGATATGAAATCATAGCACTAACAACCTCAAACAGCCCAGTAGAGACCACTGCAGCAAAACCACTAGAAGAACCTGAAAAAACATAACATGATTAGGAATACAGATGTATAGATTGATTTATAGACATTCCATAGTTAAGAATAAACTAAGAACTCATCTGAATGGCTAAGTACTGGAACCAACTTATTTTAGTTAGTGCCTTATATGATTTTTTATGGGTGTTTGTGTGAAGAGAATACAATATGTTGGGATTCTGGAGAAATGGTGCCCAATACAAATTTTACTGGATAATGGTCTAAGAAATTGTTCATTTTGTTACAGCACAACTAGGAGATAGGCCTCGCATTGTCTAATTTTGATGTCAACCCAATGGGTCTCACCGCAGACTAAACATGGAGTAAAAAAAAAAAAAACCTCCAGATTGAACATCATACCCATCCAAGTATTGGCTTTTCTCAGTTCAATGCAAGTTTTTGCTGTATTATTTATTGTCTGGTTAAAAGCCATGAAGGGTTGATGTCACCTTGGAGGTGTTTGGAACAGTCCATTTTTGTTAGGCTTCACTACACCAAGACACTTTGGATGTTTGAATCTTAGCTCCACCTTTGTAGTCTCTTCTAAGGCCCTTGGATCATATAGTTCTCATTTGATATGTTTCTTAAAAAACTGACTTTGCTACTTAGTGCAGCCAAAGTTTTATGTGATGCCATTATGAAATGCAAAACCAATTAGTTCTTGTTGATCAGAGCGGCTTTCTTACCCATGCTCGTCAAAATAAGAACATTTAAGATGATGTTTTGGCACAACTCGTACATGAGGGAGTGCCACCAGTCTGTTTGCGCACTAGTAGTGTTGCCTTCAACAGAACTAGTTTCAAGTGGCAAAAGGGAATATATTTAAGATGGAACAGTTTTTCGTCAAGCAAAATGTTGTATAAAGCAGAGTTCAAAGTTCTACTTATAAAGTCCTAATAATGTCTAGTGATCACAAAGAAAACAATTCCCATCTGCCCATAGAATTGTCGTTCAACTCAACTCAAACTTGTAATTCAAAAAATACATCTGCATATATACTTGAAAATGAATGTACTTCAAAAGAAGACCACATCGAAAACGTCCTACATATCCACTGGCAGGTCCCCCTTAATATCCCCATTGGAACTCAGATGCAGAACCCCCTCATTTGATGGAAAAATGACCAGTGTTAGTCTGGGGGGCTTAAAAGAGGAATGATCCATGGGCCACATCAGACCAATGATCTAGATCACCAAACCACGATCCACAATACATGATAACAGCACTCAAGAAAACAAATAGCTTCCTTAGAAAGCAACTCTGCTTGATTATATTGACAAACCAAACCTACATCTTATACATCTTTTTGGGATGACACTAAAAATATAAATAAATAAATAAATAAAAAGGATCAATAAAAGAGAGTCCAAAAACAAACAGCAACACAGAGATCTTTACCAAATAGTCCTATCAATGCAATTTAAAATAATATGAGTAAGAAATAGCTAAAATTACCTTATGACTAGATGTGGTCTTAGATAATCTGCTAATTCTTAAGAGAAAACCCCAGATCTGCATCGAAAATTTGTTGCAGCTTGAGAGAAAAATCCAAATCCGTTCTGGAAAGATCGAGAGAGAAAAACCCAGATCTGGTTTGTAAAAGATAGAGAGATAGAGAGAGAGAGAGAGAAACCTTAGAGGAGCAGAGGTGGATTGAGAAAGGGGAAACAAAGAGAGATGATCGATTGAGAGAGGGAAAAGGGCAAATAAAGAGAGAGGGTCGATTGAGAAATGGATAGTAGAGGTGGAGATGGTGATGACTGTCGCTACATCTAAAGGGAGAGAGAGAGTATGAGAAAGAGAGAGAGAGAGAGAGAGAGAGAGAGAGAGAGAGAGTCGGGGCGGAGAGAGTTAGAGAGAGCGTCGGGGGCGGTGAGAGGGAAAGAGTCAGGAGAGGGGAGAAAACGAGGGTTAGGGATTTTTAGTAGTGTATTTAAATGGGATCGTTATCCGACGCCTGATTTTAGTTAGCGCCAAAAAACTAGCCCCCCAAAGCGTCAACTCTACCTGCTTTCATTGTAGTGAGAAAGTCGATCAACATGGATTTGTTGTTGTGTGAAAAGAACCTTACCTGTGAAGATATACAAGCACTGAGGCGATAAGAACCTTTATTATCTTCAACTAGTATCCCAATAGTTTTAACTAGTCTATTATCCTCCAACTTGATCAATATCTGCAAGTGTCGATTCTAACCCTAACAATGTGCATTAGTTTCCATAGTCTTAATGCACTCTAGTCCCAATTCTTGGGATGTCATTGAAATGTGATCAGTAGATGAAATGGTCACAATTGTCCATTTGTTCAAAAAACAAAAGAACAAAATAAGTACACCATGAGATTCTAATCGAAAGACTTAAATCAACTTGACAAGATTAATTTTAGAAGGATAGAAACAAGGTGGATACATCAAAATTCTAAGAAAAGAGGAAGTTCCATAACCTATAACCTCAACATTAAACCAGATGTGCCTTTTAAATCGACAAAGATAAGTTTAGCAGAACCACAAAGTTTTGTTACAACATACTTGAATTACCAATATGCAAAACATCAATCAATAAAATAAAAATGACTGAAACATCATGTTCATCATCATTGTGGCAGCCCAAGGCAAACAGTTACAACTATCTGAAAGTACATTTAATATTGCCATAAAATACATGAATTCAACATATAAAACTCAAAAACCGCATCAATTTTGTATTTCAAAGCAAATCATAAGAAAGTCACAATAAATCAAAGCTGAATCATCAAAACAATACTGGAGTCCATGAAATTAGTCTATCACAGCCATAAAATACACAAATTAAGCAAATCAAAATAGAAAATCCAATTGTATGCACTATCTAATCAGTGTTTATCTTATATTGCCTCTAATGTCAAAAGGATAAATGGCCTACCTTCAACAGGAACGATGAAGAGTAAATCATGTTGGCTGACTTTTTGAGAATTCATTCACATTATTTCTGAAAATGTTGCTTGATGGAAATCTAGTCATGCTGGTTTTAAAATCTAGTAAGTTTAATAACTTATGTTTTCCATGTTTTTTAATAAGAGAAAAAGGCATAAATAGTTAGAGCCTTATAGCTACTCTTTGTTGATTTAATATAACTTATGCTTGCCAAGAGTCTTCTTTTTAAATATGACATTAATTCCTTGTAACTGAGCCAACACATCAGACCTAGATAGCGGAGTTGACGCCTCACCAAATTCTTCTGTGCCATCAAAGGATCTGCTATCAGTTCTAAACTTATGACCAAGTTCCAAGAATCAACGATGGCCCATATAATAAAACTTTTGACCATGCTTTATGTATTTAGACAAAGCGTCCTTGTTACAGAAAGTACAAGCAAGGCGTCCTTTAGTGCTCCATCCAGACAAGTTCCAATATGTAGGGAAGTCACTGATAGTCCACAATAATGTGCATGCATTTGAAATATTTCATTGCTTGAAGCATCATATGTGTCTATGTCAATCTCCCATAATTCCTTCAACTCATCTATTAAAGGTTGCAAATATACGTCAATGTCATTACTAGATCCAAAAGGACCAGAAACAAGCAAGGACAACATGAAATAAGGTTACTTCATGCACATCCATGGTGGTAAGTTATATGGTATCAGAATAACAGGCCATGTGTTATGAGTAATACTCATTATTATAAATGGATTATTCTTGTCACGTCCCAAACTCAGAAACCTGTCTCACAAAATTTTCGATCATCGAATCCGGAGCCGACAGCCTCCATAGTACCCCATTCTCAACTCCCAGCACCCATATACCAAATTCCGATCATGGGATCCTACAATGAGGATTTTAATCATGAATTCATTTCATAATAAGCATAACCAAAGGCATTACCCACGAACAATAACCAGAACTCCATCACGAAATTCACTATGATAAAAAAAAACTTTAAGATATAATCGCAGAAAGGGAAATACAATGATAATAATAACAAAACTCCAAAAGCTTTGCGGCATGCTCCTGCTTAGCTATGGTCTAGCGTCACATGCACGCATCAATCGTGCATAAGCTTATAGAAAGCTTAGAGGGTGGTGATAGTGTGTGTGCAAGGTAGGAATGCAAGAATATAATATCAGAGTAATACAGAAACAGGCAAGTAAGTCCATGAATGCCATCAGCCGTACCAAGGCCATTCGATGCAAGGCATGAATGCTATCGGCCACACTAAGGCCATGCGATGCAAAACATGAATGCTATCGGCTACACCAAGGTCAAACAATGCAAGGCCTACATAGCTAATGTCTTGTGCAAGATACAGCTCAAGCATATCAATCCACATATTAATTCAACTCATCTCCGGTGCATCATACATCAATACAGTTCTCTTTGGATAATCACCGAGGTCTAATACACCGTACACCACATTGTCGTCCTACACTAGACGCACAACCATGCAAGCAGAAGAGGCCTCACTATCCGTCTAGCCAATAGTCAGCCAATATCTATCCGGCAAGTCGATGGCAGACCCATTTACAAGTTGGTCATACTCAGCTTAACAATTGCCCCTTACCCTCGGGCGGGTAAGGCCACACCCCCTTCCAACTGACCACGACATAGTAGGAGACGCGACCTCCTAGTATTCGGCCCTCGTGCGCTCATATATCCACTATGTCTCGACATCGGAGCGTCTTATGGTACCGTCAGGTTTAGGGACTTTCATCCAAGGACATCCTTTGAGCCTCATATAAAGAGAAGATTTTCAGTGTCTAATTTTATCATCCATGATATGCCTGTGGAGGCTATAGTCCTGATATCGCTAAGGCGAACTGTAATCACAACACACAATGCAAGATGTATGAGTCACACAATCCAGTCATGCATCAATCTAGCACATACAGTGCACTCATGCGGGACAACTCCGCCTATCAGGGAGTCTCATAAACAACCTATCCAATGGCACATGTAATGGTCAACCATATCTCATAACAAACATGTAGATGATGCGTATGGGCATGTATCATGATGCTATGTTATCACGTACTCATAATCTGTATCCATAACCGGCCTATATACAAGGCGAGGTCCATAAATGGACAACCGATCTAAACCATAACATAAGGATCGACCCTCAACCATGGATATACCAAGTCCGATAGCATAGATCCATCCGTCTACAGCGATGATGAACTCTCATCATCTCAAGGTTGAGCCTAGGTGGCCTACTTATAATCCTAAGGATCCGGAATGGGCTTCCTTCACCATACTATTGCATGGCCCACTAGATGCCCTAGGTGGCCCAAATAAGTCCTAGATGGACTCCAAGATTAAGAAGAAATAATCCTACAAGCAACCAACGGGGGACCTAACATCTTGGGTTAGCCTAATATGAATAGATGGATCATGCACATATCAATGGGGCCCAGTGATTTGGATTAACCCACTTAGAGAATGATGAGAATGGGCTTAACAAGGCCTAAGGGAAGGTCACAATGTAGACATTTAACCAACATTGCTCCCAAGAAGTGGCCCACATACAGCCAAACATATGGTGGGCCCATAACCTCATATAATGGCCTCATATACTTCACAATGGGCCTCACATAAGAGCCTCATATACATCATAAGGGGCCTCACTCAAAGGCCTAATATACATCACAATGGGCCTCACTCATGGGCCACAATTACATCATATTGGGCCTCACTCATGGGCCACAAATACCTCATTTTGGACCTCACACAAGGGCCCATGGGCTAGGCATAAGGGATGGTGGTGAGTGCAACACATACACCATAGTGGGCCTGATGGGGCAGCCCACATAGCCCATAAAATAAATGGGCCGCAAGGTCAATATACAAATCAAGGTGGGTCTCACAGATTAGCCCTATGATCTAGAAAAATAGGTGGACAGATTGCCTACAATGCATTCATCACGGTGGGCCTGTTGCACCATAAGATGGGCCTAATGGGGCAACCCATAATCCATGAAAAATGGATGGGCAGCCTGGATATACAATACATTCATCGGGGTGGGCTGCTGCCATGGATGGTGTGAGTATACAACTCATATATCACGGTGGCCCCACGTCCCATGTGGCTGGGCGGAGTGGATACAACCCTAACATCATGGGGGGTCCATGGATGGATAACATGGATAAAATGGATACCTCATGGTGCGTCCCACAGTACATCCAGATGGAGGGTGCTGATATACAATGCATACATTAAGGTGGGCCTCACCATAGAAAACAGATGGATGACGTGAATATACAACGCATACATGAGGTGGGTCCCACCATCCTGGTGTAGATGGATAGATGGTGGGGATAAGGCCCATACAGCACCGTCTAGATGGACGGTGTGGAAACAAAATACATACATCGAGGTGGGCCCCACCCCCACAGGTGCCACAGGTGTGGGGTGGGCCCCACACGCCCAAAAATGGACGGACGAAGTGCATATAACACATTCATCATAGGTGGGGTCCCACCATCCTGCCCAATGGATGGTGTGGAATATAGAATACGTACATCAAGGTTGGTCCCATCCCACACATGCAACACATGTGGGGTGGGCCCCACACGTGTGCCAAATGGGTGGACGCTATGGACATAACACATACCTCGTGGCGGACCCCAGAACTTCCTGACGCTAGATACAGTAGCAGCATGGCTGCTGGATGTCTGGGCTGTTGGCCCAGCATCCAGCAAATGGACGATTTTAGATATAACACATGTATCACACGTGGGTCCCATGTGGATGTGACCCACCTGATTTGGATCAATCTGATATAGGTGTTTTCCTTTCATACAGTCCAGCAGTGTTACTGCTGAACATTCCATGGCTGGATGGTTTGGATGTAATTCGTCCACCAAGTGAGGCCCACGTAAATGTGGCCCACCAGCCACATACATCATCATCATTGTCAAAATAAGAAGAAGAGAGAAAGAGAGAGAAAATGACCAATGAAGGAGGGACTCCGCCACTATGAGTCCCTCACAAGATCTACACCATACACAATCATATACATAGGCCCATCATAATATATATATATATATATATATATATATACTGAGGTGGGGATACCATCTCCACCATGCAAATAAGGGGTCTAGATGACCCTTGGAAGGCATGAATTAGAATAGAAATCATCATGGTGGGGTCCGAGAATGGAGCCACTATGGGTCATGCATGCAAGAAGATGGGCTAAAGGCCACATCAAAACAATCATGGAGGATCTCCACCATGGATTGGTGGGTCTTTTAAGTCCTCAAGAAAATGAAAGAAAGATATCTAAAGGAGAGGATGAAATCTAGATATAGAGTGCACCCGCCTTCAAATCTCAGACTTTTTCTTCCACCAATGGCTTCCAATGCTCCAAGGGGACAAGATTCAATAGTTGAGATGGTCTCTTGATGGTTGGATTAGGAAGATTAGGGAGAGGAAATGGCTGGAAATTTTGGGAGCTCTCTTTCTCTTGCTGGCAATGGAGGAAATGGAAAATGAAAGAGAGAGGGAGATAAATAAGAGAGAAAGAAATGCAATGATTGCTTAGCTCTCTTAGCTAGGCAATGATGATAGGTGTAAGGCATGCTCTCATGGGGAAGAGAAATGGATCATGGGCTAGGGGCTAGGGTGGCTATAGCTAGGGTAGACATAGCTAGGATGAGGTCATCCTCATAATGGCATGGGAAAAGTGTCATGGGTTAGGTGGGTCCCGCAACGTGCGGTCCACGGCCATGATGATGCGTGACCCACATCTTATGATCTAGATGTCAGATTGGCGCACGAGATGTGGCAAGGCGCGGTCACAATGGCACAGGTCTCGAGTTGAGTTGACTCGGGTTTACAGGATATGACTCAAGGTCGTACGAAAATACAATCTACAGGTCACGGGTCACCAGAATTCTACCGGGAGTACTGCGAAATCCTACGAAACGGAATGGTCACTAGGACATGGGCCTGATAGAAAATATCATTTACTAATTAAAGTCTATCATTATAACTATACAACGAAAAGGTCGGATGGTAGTGGTCAAAAGTTTTCCACGTTGGGGAGTCAACCCAATGCCTTAACATTCCATCTCCAGTGTGACACCCATAATACCATTTCATAGAGGACGCTATTTTAGATGACATATACAACCTCTGAAGCCTTGGTTTCAAAGGAAAATGGTGTAATATTTTAGATGGAATTTTTCTATCTTTTACAAACGAAGAAGTCGCCTCGTCATCTGATTGATGTTCAACTGTTTTTCATCTTAAAGCACCATATATACCACATGATTGCTCGTCGACAACCTCCTTCCAATACAATATACAATCATTAGGATAAGTATCAATTTTACTATATTTAAGGCCTAAGTCCCCAATAATCTTCTTGGTTTCATAGAAAGACATTAGCATGGTTTCACCTTCGGGGAGTGCATCCTTCAGCAATTCAAGCAACATCGTGAATGACTTGTCACTCCATCCACCAAGGCACTTTATGTGATATATTCGAACAATGAAAGAGAGCTTACTGAACTTCTTGCCGCCTGGGTACAATTTCTTATCGACGTCTATTACTAATTTGAAAATTTATTGTGCTTTAGTATTAATCCCTTATGTAGGTCTATATGCTGCATCACTCTCTTGATCATCCGGGCCCAAAAAATTGAATGCATCATTTAATAATTCGTGCATATCATTGTTTGGATCTAGATTATTATTTGCAACATTTACAGTAATAAGCATAGAAGAACACATGGCTTACCCATGATAACGCTAATGGGTATAACTCATATTAAATCTGTCACACATGATATGATCGTATACTTCTTGTTGAGATACCTAGAAGTTATTATTGTAGTTCTTACATAGACATAAGATCCTCCCTCCATCACTTGTATTTGTAAATGCAAACCCTAAGAATTTCACAGCTCCACTTAAGTATGTATTGTTTACCCTAAATCATTCAATGCAATTAGAGGACATATCAAACAATACATCTTAACCATTGGGCCATAACAACTGGAAGGAGAAGTTACTGAGGTACCTTGCCAAATGAATCCAACTCTTATCAATCATTATATTCCTCAGCCGCTTCGACAAGTTAGTCGAAATACAACGTGGGCCTGATAAAGCTTCCTAGGAGAGATTAACTAGAATGATTATAAGAGAAATTTAAGTAAGAGTATTAAAGAGACAAATTAGAATGAAACAAATACCATTATCGAGTTTAATGCTCAAAAGATTATAATGGTAGATTTGGAGGTCAAGAATGAATAATTTACATACTAAAAATCTAAGAAAACTAACTACAAAGGAGGAAGAAAATATTGAAAAAAATTACAAGATCAATTTGGTGCAACCGAAGGAAGACATAGAATTCATACGTAAATCGAGTTAATTCGGTGCAACCGAAAGATAATTTAGTCTTACTAAAGATAACAGTCATCACCCCGCAAGCGACGATGATTTAGGCATCCAATAGAATCCTTAATGGTATTTCTAACTAACTGACTAAATCAACCACCCATCCAAGACCAGATAGATTGTAATGCTTGCATGTTCCCATTTAAATGCCCACATCAAGATTCTAGCAACATCTCCCCATATGTCTCTCTGGATACGTTGAACTTGCATTTAATTCTCACACAAGTATTTGCATAATATGAGGATATTTGAAATTAGAAAAAAATATAAGAAACATAATCAGAGAGAAATGGACAGATACAACGCTGAACAAGCATGTTCATTTAAATCAAGGAACCAAAAGCATTCTAGTCTATCCAACCTCAAACTGTCGAAACGTGGGACAATTTGAGAATTTTTATGCCTCCAAAAGCACACTATCTATGCTTGGCCACATAAAAATTCTCAAATGGGCAACTGATTATCCTATACTTAAACTTCCATAATCAATCGCAATTGACATTCATTATTCAACTAACTATTAATAGTATTTACAAAAATAGAAGATATCCAACCAACTTTGTATAATAACTTGTAACTTAACCTGCTAAGAACCGTCATGAACCTTAATGTCTTACAACAGAGCGGGTTCTGAGGAGTTACAAGTTGGGCCTATAGGAAATCATATAAATGAAGCGACAAAAATATAAATTAAGTAACATCAATTATTTGTGGAAGAGATTGATGAATAATACTTGACAATTTTCTTGATTTTCTTAATGGAACAAACTTTACACCAATCACTAACACAATTGGAGGGTCGAATATAAAGCCGTTAGCCTCAACTCCTATAAGCATACCAAATTCAATATCAAATTCATTAAATTAAGTGTCTTCATAGGTATAAGCATAAAATAAGACTAATATAAAAAAACACTGCATTTTAGACTCAACGGGCAGATCTGATAGTTCCATGTTAGGACCCTTGGGTTAACATGAAAGCTGGCTCCAAATGAGCTACTGCTCAGAGAGCACGACTAGAGGTGTTACCTCTTCTACCAAACAGGTTATTGTTCTAAAGGTACCAGAATGTAAATTCTATATTAAGGAGGTACCAATTGTAAAATTCCAATACATATATATATATAGGGAAAAGGTACTATGCGCTTGACCTCACGATAAGCTCCCGTGAGGTCGAGCTGTGTGGGCCCCACCATGATGCATGTCGACCATAAACACCGTGTATTTGATGGGTCCCCTTTAAATTATGAGATATCTCGAAAATCAGCCGTATATGGAACTCAGGTGGGCCATACCATCTAAAAGCATGTGAAGACATGCCAAAAATATATAAAAGCACTTGGTGGGGCCCACCTGAGTTTTGAATGTTGCTGAAACTTGGTCTTAACCTTCATCCAAGTGGGACACACATAATGGATGGGCTGGATTTGCAAACCACATCTCAGTAGGCCCATAAAATGATTTTAAATGTTTTAATAGTGCACGGCCCCCTCCACTTCTGTATGTGGTGTGGCCCACACAAGTCACGGATTGACTTGATTTTTGAGACCTAGGCCCACGATGGAATGGTGCATCTGACTAATGGGGTAGATGTTCAAAAAGCATCATGGTGGGGCCCACACAGCTCGATCTCATGGGACGGTCCCATCAGCTCGAGCGCATAGTACCTTTTCCCATATATATATATATATATATATATATATATATATATATATATATATATATATATATATTATAATGGAAGGAATATATATATAACAGAAGGAATATGATGGTGCCTCGAATAACATATATCCTCATAATACATCTACCTACAAATAATCTAGAAAACTGAGTATGAGGCATAACATTGCATCTACATCATTAATCAAATAAATTACTGAAGCAATCTAAAAGTTAACATTTATGATCTCATAAAGTCAACATAAATAGAACTCATAGTCTACTTCTATAAAAGTTTCCAAAGCAGATGTGATCCAATCATAGGCAATATTTTCAAATCATAATCATCATCAATCATCTAGAGAGCTTCACAGCATAAGCCGCTGCAATGGATAAAATGTCACTCATGCTTGCAACTTTCAGAACTCTAATCAAATTTCTTTCAAAACAATTAATTTTAACAAATATATACAACTTCGCTTTTTTATAAGTTCGGTATGGACATGCAAAATTCATTTTGGCAGGTCATCTCTTATACCTTTGTTGAGTGACAAATATTGCATATTTTCCCCCGTTTATATCTTAGTTTTATGAACATGATATTGTTTAATGTTATATTTTATGCATGTTTGTGCTGCAAGGTGAATTTGAGATCTTGGATTGAAAAGAATGCTAAAAGTATGGATTTAGTGCTCAAGAGTCACCAAAGGAAAGGAGGGATCTTAGGAGAACAAGAATGGAGAATTCTCATGCCAAAGATTCAAGGAAATTAAGTACAAATGATGGAAAAAAGATTGACAAAAGCACAAGTTAATCAGCAGAGAAATAAGACAGTTCGGTCCCACCTAAGCCAACTTTAGTGCCACCGAAAGTACACAAAACAGTCCGACAAGAAAATAACTTAATTCAGTGCCACTTAAACTTAATTCAGTGCCACCAAAACCTGCTTTGGTGCCACCTAAGCCAATTTTGGTGCCACGTAAGTACTCTTCACATAAAATTTCAGATGCGATAAATTTCAAATATAATTTTGGTGCCACCAAACCAACTTCGGTGCCATTGAAATCGCGCAGAATCGTAACGTAGGCCCGACACGGATTGTGTAATTTGAGACGGTTTGCAGAAATTCCAAGTTGGTGCGAAAGGTGGAGCTTCACAACTATAAATAGGAGTCCCTAGGACGTTCCTAGGCATCTTTTAGGGTTTAAGGAGTGGAGCAAAAGGGTGGAGCCACGGCACGGGAGTTTTTCTTCTTCTTCTTTAGTTGGTCTTTATGTTTTGTTTAAGAGTTCTTAGTTCAATCATGTCTATGGTTGGTTAAACCTCTTAGCTAGGGCT
The DNA here is from genome assembly GCA_030180095.1 of Magnolia changhungtana. Taxonomy (NCBI): domain Eukaryota; kingdom Viridiplantae; phylum Streptophyta; class Magnoliopsida; order Magnoliales; family Magnoliaceae; genus Magnolia; species Magnolia changhungtana. The sequence goes on along the minus strand of JASAUF010000361.1, from coordinate 9,146,745 downwards.
AGGAGGTGAAGCTTGTAGCGTGATTAAAATGTTTGCTTTATTTTGATTCATGTTTTGTTGAACTCTTATGGATTCTAGTTTTTTATTAAGGAATCTTTTTTGTTTATTTGTTGTGATAAATTACAATAGATCTGCAATTGCTTTAAATATCTTCTTTTCCTGATTTGAGAATATGAAATTAGTAAGTCCCATTATCACCATCGTCCCTTGGGCATGGTAGGGTGATGGAATCCTTCCTAAACTTCACAATTCTCCTATAATTGGTTGTAGGATTGGTATATCCTGTTGTTTACCATTGTTTCCTGGGAATGGTTGGGTGATGGAATCACTTCCAATCCTCACAACTCTCATCTATTAAGACTAGGTTCATGAGAAGTTTAGAGATCTGACCGTCTCTTATTCCTCTAACTGGATAAGATAGGACTCTGATTCCAGTTAGATCTCTTGAATCATGCAAGGTAGCCTCCCAATTGCTACAAGTGGATCCTTGACCCCCTAATTCCTACCTTTAAATTCACAAGTTTCAATTATAAATTTACGATTACTCTTTCAAATAATTTTAGATTTAGTTTTAGAACTTCTTCTATTTCTGCTTCTAGTAACTTTCAGAATACACGCACGAGTTTAGTCCTTGTGGATTCGACCACGGTCTCATCGAGATTATTACTACATCGCGACCATACACTTGGGGTTGTGAACAACCTTTTGGGGGAGAGAGAGAGAGAGAGAGAGAGAGAGAGAGAGAGAGAGAGAGTGTGTGTGTGTGTGTGTGTGTGTGTGTGTGTGTGTGTGTCGACATGTAACAATGGGAAGAAGCATGACAAGAACTTCTCACACTACTTGATGGTAATAAAAAATAGAAAAAGAAAAAGAAAAAAGAAAGAGGTAAAGAGCATAATAGCAATGAGAAAAAAGAGGGTAACAAAAAATGGAATTGTATTGAGTTCAACTTCTCCCCCTCAAGCTGGATATTGCAATTTACCATTATTTTAGTAATTATCTATATATAAAAAGGCTCCACAAAATGAGTTGGAAATCTGAGATAAAAATGGAGAATGCAATTTACCATTCTTCTAACAAAAATAACTAAATGGTGTTATAAACAAAAGGGAGGAAAAGTGAATAACAACAATGAGATAACAGTGGAAAAGGATGAATTTGTATTTGAGCTCAGTTTCATCCCTTTCAGCTGGATAATACAATTTACCATTCTCCTAGTACTTATCTACAAAAGACTCCAATAAATAAGTTCACAATTGATCGATGGTTACCATTAAGTTCCTTAATGCTTTAAATAAATAAAGCTTCTTTTTACACATGATCTGAGGATAAGCTGAGAGATGATCTCAGGACGATGTGTATTGGAACCTTCCCATGGACGTAGATGATTTGGACATCGGGACAATCCATTCATCAATCTGGACCATCTGTTTGGCCTGAACCACTTTTCATATGCTGCCTTGAAAAGTCATACTGATCGGATGATCCAAACAAGCCAATCAGTGGTACGCAAGAAAGGATGGAAAAGATCTTTCATTGAAGATAGGCCCAGTCATGGATGCTAAGGAAAATCCAATTGCTGTATTTTTTTTAACATTAATGGAAGAAAATTCGATTGGACCTAAAGAATGGTCTGGACAGGTGATGTAGATACCAACGAGTCCAAATACAACTATGTGCATGGGAAGTTTCCTAAGCACATGGCACAAATCAGTTATCAATGAGGTTTATGTCTGTCAATTTCACTACAAGGAAAGGGGGCTTTAGCCTTGGTTCAAAACTGTGGCTAAAAAGGTTAAAAATTGAGGCTAAAGCCTTTAGCCTCAGTTTTGCCTCAGTTATCCAAACCGAGGTTAAAACCCCCGTGGGTAAAAGCTTTAGCCTCAGTTTTAAGGCTAAAATGACTTTTATAGATTCGGTTCTTCAAGTAAGGCTAAAAGAATCTTTTTAGCTTCAGTTTTCTCGAAATGAGGCTAAATCAAAATTTTAACCTCCATTGTTTCCAACTGACACTAAATCCAAATTTAGCCTCAGTTGCCTCCAACCGAAGCTAAAACTATTTTTAACCTCAGTTCTCAACAACCGAGGCTAAAGCCTTTAAGCCACGGGAGTTGTAGTCTCAATTTATGTAACTGAGGCAAAACCGAGACTAAAGATGGATTTAGCCTCTTTTGGCATCAACCTAGGCTAAATTTGGTTTTTTACCTCATTTCTTTATCATCCAAAGCTAACAATATCATAATCAACAAATGATTGAACATGTTCATATTTCACCCATTTAACATTCATCAAGACAACAATTCGGCACAATATCAACAAAATAATTAATGGTCTATTTAATTTTTTCAAAATAAAATACAAATGCACATGAACTGCCACATAGTCTTCCACATGAACTATTTCAGTAATGTCCCCTTTTAGAGCGATCAGATGTCTCCTTTCCTAGCCACATCTCCTGGCAGATGTCTACAACACCAACCTCACTGGCCATGATCACGCGTCCACTATGTGTGATGTAAAAGCGACCGAGGCACAATCCATTCCGGTCCAATGTCGCTCCAAGATAGCGGCAATCAGTAACTGCATTTATACTATAAATATAAGTTCAAAATACTAATGTCACATGTAGAATCATTAAAGCATGAAGCAATTCCAGCACAAACTTTACATGATATAAGTGCAGGTCCATCTCATGGCTCCGTAAGAGTTGAAAAATATTCGTATAAGGCTTTTCTATCACGATTCATGTTTTTAACATTTTTCCATGCCTCAGGTATCATCATCATGATAGCTTTAGGCAGACTTCTGCCAGCAAGAACCATAAGCTCTAAGACGCCATCAAATGTTCCTAAAACAATCATAAATCCAATTCAGAAAACTCCAAGCTTGAAATATGCAATTAAACCCTCAAAGGAGATCTAAATAGCAAGGTTATGACAAGATCAAGCCAAACAGTCTTTTTTATCGATTTTCAACAGGTGCATTCATTTGAAGTCAATAATCTGGCCTTAAAATCAGCACTTAGCCCCTTCAATTTCAAAGTGCATAATCAATTGCATGCTAAAAAGGCATTCTATGTTGAACCTGCTACTTCAATATTGCAATCTTCATGTGGATGTGAAATAAATCACAGAGCATGTGCTCACTCTTAAACATGAAATTTATGAAAATTTCTAGATAGTCAGAGAAGATAAGAAGAAAGAACAAGAACAAGAAGAAAACAAGATATGAGTTGTACAATATAATTAAAAAATAAAAAATAAAAAAATAGGTACCATGTACCAATAATCATACGGCCCTAGCCATTTCCTTCAGCTGGAATTTTGGGTAAAATCTCTGAAGACGTGGAAATTGCTTCAACGCGTTTGTCATTTCTTTCAGCTGCATTTCCTTCCCACTAACACTAGGTTTGAAGGAAAGGCAGTTCCAGGCTTCAAGAGGATGAAATCAACCTTCTGGTTCAACTGTAAAACTCTCATGTCTGCAATCTCTCTCTCTTTTTATTTTCCTTTTTCTTTTTTTTTTCTTTTTCTTTTTCTTTTTTTAATTATCTTGGAATGTGAGATGTAGCTTGTTTACTGAGAACTTGTGTCAAATTTTCCCGTAGGAGATTGATTTTAGGTGCATGTTTTTTGTTTGCACTTTACTTTAAACACATGCTTGCATGTTTTTTATTTGTACTCTGTTCTAAACACATGTTATCCTTGTATATGGAGCCATGAATTCCTTAGTTTTTTGTCCATAGTCATTCCTTTGCCTTTGTCAAAAACAAATATAAATTGAACCACTTGAAATTCATCTTTTGGCAACACAGAACAACAACGGTCTTGATCTCACCATGTAATTACAAAGATAAAAAAGAAAGCAATAACAAAGAAATTAGTGTCAGTTGTATGTGTACAACTCTTTACATTGTTGCAACACTTGGTTTCTGGACTGGAATTTCTTGTGTTATGTTAGTCGTGATCATGACTTATGATGATGATGACTCTAATTGGAGGTTTGTATATTTACAGGAATGGTCAGCAATAGGGAGGCTGCCTTTCCGTGTTAAAACTACTCTAGTTGGGTTTTGGAATGGATGGTTGTATTTCACATCTGGATAGTGTGATAGAGGACTAGAAGACCCAGCGCCCAAGAAAGTCATTGGAAGTACTTGGAGAACTAAATTGAGCTTATAATTCTTTTCTTTTCTTTCTTTTTCTTTTTTCATTTTTTAAATCATTCAATTGTGGCTGAATCAGTTTTCTTCATTTGTAACTCATATGTAACATATGTTAGTAGCTTTGGAAAAACCTTTTTCTTTCACAGGGTTATAAACTCTATTTTAATTTCCATTACCATTCTTGTACTAGTGTGGCTTTGATGTATGGGAGACTGTTGTGAGGTTATGGGTATCTTTTAGAATCAATATAAGTTCCTAAGGATGGTAGCCTCCTTTGAAAGTGGCTTATTTCAAGGAGAAACTCTCCTCAAAGTGGCCATGCCATGGTCACATTTCAATTTTACATTTTATTCATTGAGATTGTCACAGGTTTAGGGTGTGTTTGGTAGATGCCTGAAAATGTGTTCATCTCGTTTTAGTTAATCATAATCATGTATTAGAACCATAGTTCAAAAAACTGAAAACTCGAATTGAATTGATGTTCAGCTGGGTCGGGTTAACTTGAAAACTTGACTCAGTATTTAATAATCATAATCAAAAGTATTATGTATATTAGCAGATATGTAAAGTGGTTAGAAATAGGATTAGTGATTTTAAAAAATGGATATGTTTTCATGAAACGTGCATTGGTAAAGTCTGTCTCCATTGACATTTACTTTTTATTAATATAACTTGCTATGATTTAGCGAGTGACTTGGTTCGAGCCACCATGAGTCACGTCCTGTCATCCAACTAGATTTGACTCAGCGGATCAGCATGAGTCTGGATTGAGTCAAGACTAAGGAATGGGTTCCAAGATCATAAAAATAGAAATAAATAACAAGTATTCCATTATTTGAATAGTGAAACTGTCTGATTTTCAAGTCCTGGGCATGAGCTTTGACTGATATAGTTCTTTTTTTTTTCTTTTACGAATTGTTTCTACTCAACTAACTAGGTGTTATAATGATACAGCCACTTCGTCGGCCAGTTCCAATCCAGAACCAATCTGATCATACAGCCAAGAGTTGGGTCTGGGTTTTAGAACTAGTTCTAAGATCACCAAAATAAGGTAAATGAAACAGCAAATAACATAATATAGGCTATTTAGTTATATCTCAAACCAAACCAATCAAACTATCACCTACGAGATTTTCATATAATCAGTCAATGAAAATCATTACTTTTAATAGAGAGCAACTAAAACATGGATGTGGAAAATGATGCATCAAAGAAAATATTCAAGACTGAACCATCATTGGATTCATTTGCTAGAACAGGTTATGCGGATGTCTTTCTTTCTTTGTTTTTTAAAAATTTATCTATTAGATTTAGTGCATGTCAGACAACAAAAATCAAAATACAACTTCTGATATTGGAAGGTTGAATCAATTCAATCTCCTATAGGAGGACAAATTCTCTTATGACCCAAACATCGATGCCAAAGGACTTTTGGAATTATAACATTGAAAAAGAAAAGGAGAGACATATATGAACAACAACAAATAAAATAAAATAAAATAAAATAAAATAAATTGGCAGAAGCATCATGATATAACTTACAAGTGGGTCACAATAAGTTTTTCTTTTCTTTCTTTCTATAATATGACTGTATAAAACCTAAAATGATGGAGTTCCTTTTTTTCTCTTTACTCATAGCTAACAAAAGTTAAATGATTAGGCAACAAAATCACAAATGCTAAACATGGAATCCAGTAACAAAGTATCATGAATATAAAAGACTTCCTATGCAAATGAATTGACTAAATTTCAGCATGCCAAGTTTGAACTGCATGACCCATACATGTATGCAAAAATGCAATATATCTGATTAATGTGTCAGGATTTTCCCTTAAGAACAGCTATGTCAAATAATCACATTAGAAGAAAAATATACAAGAAGAGAAAGAAAAGGCATTAAGCAACAATGAAGCGATAAAACAATCAAACATGTAAGAGAAAAATGCATGTCCATAATTTACCTTGACAGGAAATGTCCTATGAGGTAGTTTCATCATCAAAAGCTCCTTAAGTCTCCTGACAGCCTTAACCTTGTTTGCTAAGATGTCAAGTAAAGGCAAGAGCTCATCTGTTTTCATCAAACCAATGCAAAACCAGCAGATTCAACACCCTCTCACTCATAAGCATCCTAAGCTACTAATATGAGGCCCACCCCTATAAAACCCTAACAAATAGCACCAGATATAAAAAATTTTAAAAAGATGTAAGTGCATTACCTGTAATCTGAAGTAATATCAACATTGATTTCAAATCCTTATGATCTAAAACTCTGCAAACTCTCAATACTAATTAAATGGAAGACCTAAAAATGGCATTTCCCTTTTCTCACTAGTTGTGCATTTGATTGCATCTAATCATGAAATTTCATGATATTTGATGCAACCAAATGCATTATAAACCATAAACCGATAAAAAAAGAAATTTCAGATGAAAAAAAAAATGAAATTTGTGGCCCTCCCCTATAGTTGCCCCTTTAAAATAAGAATTCAGAATTACAGACAAAATCACATATAAAAACAGGAAATTTGGAACATAGAACCCATACCATGAAGGACCTGAGCTCATTCTTCATGTCAGAAATGCCATTCAGAATCTCAATCTTTTGGACATGACCAAGTTTACTGAGAAAATTTAACTTCACTCCTTGTTGCTCGAATTTCTCCTTCCTCTTTTCCTTTGCCACTTTTTCGTATTCCTCAATTGAGTCCTCATCAATTAGATAGCCAATGCCCTTTTGGACATAGAATTTTGTGCAAGCATTACACCTGCAAAGAAGATTTCTCCATTTCTTAGAAAGAAACATGGGTTTTTTCTTCTTTCAAACAAATGAGGCTTGACGTGGATCCACTCCAAATATACAGTTGGGATTTGAAATGCTACCGTGGGTTTCATCCTACTTTAAAGCCACATTTTTCTCCAAATTCACTCCAACCAGAGGATCTCTAAGAAAATAGTTATTAAAAAAAAAAAACCTAACTATCTGATTTGGACTAAACAGAGCTCACTCTATATTGATCTATTTATTTTATAATAAGAAATAGCCCTTGGACCGTTCTTCTTAACAATGACCTTCAAAGATTTATTGGATGATGCTAAGACAGATCCAAGATTTTTTGTTAGTGCTATTATTCTTTAGGAACAGACCTCATATGTCAATCTGAATGTTGCCAAAGAATTCATTGGCAATTGAGAAATGTTGCAGCACACCTTCATATTCTAAAGGCCAGTTGATTTTGCCCTCCATGTTTTCAGTGAGAACAGACATCCCAAATCGGCGCTATCAAATTCACATGAACAAACTAATAATATTAACAATCTAGATTTAAAACGAATTCTTATTTCAGTAATCTACACTCAAATTCGAATTCAACAGCACGTTTGATCTCCCATAAACAATCACAAACCTTCAAAAACGTTAAATCTACAATCATCTCAAAGCAGAAACCCTATCACCGACTAAAGAAATGAAAATTCATACCAATCATGCGAGCTTTCAAGTTTGTATCCCTTGGATAGTTTATGCATTATGCTCGAAAGGGTCCGAGCTCCAACATCGCCATCTGTTGAACATTTGGATGGGAGAACCCGACCCCGGGGCTTTTCCGGCGGAGTCTCCGTCCAAAAGACCTCCGGCGGGAGGTCTCTTACAGTCGGAGCAACAGATTCTCGCTGCAATGGAAGGGTTCGCTTTAGGCAAAATCGCACTGCTGCGCGTTGGAGAATCTCGCTTTATAGGAAGAGGAGCCGAACTAGGGCTTTCTATGCAAAAAAAAAAGGAGGGACGATCGATGTGTAAAAATCTCAAGATAAAAAGAGAATGAAGATCTCTCTCGCTTAAAAAAAGGAGTCGTAGAGGTTCTATGCAACCGCCTCGATTCTATGCAACCGAGCTTAAAAAGTCCGATTTCATTTGAAATTTCATATTTTTTTTCAAAATTTTTAATTATTGAAATTTCTCAGTTTTAAAAAAAATTCCAATTTTTTTCAAGATTCTCAAATTCAAAATTCTTATTTTTTTTTTCAAAAATTTTCAAAATTCTTATTTTTTTTTAAATTCTCAATTAAAAAAAAAATCATACTTTTTCAAAATTATCATTTTTTTATTCTTAATTTTTCAAAAAAAAAAAAATTCTTAATTTTTTAAAAGTTCTCAAAAATTTTAAAAATTCTTAGTTCTTAAAAAATTCAAAATTCAAATCTTTTTCAAAACTCTCAATTTTTTTTTTCAAAATTCTCAATTTTTTCCTAATTATCTCCATTTTTTTCCAAAATTTTCAATTTTTCCACAATTGTCAAAAATTTTAAAATTTATTAATTCTTTCAATATTCTCAATTTTTTTTAATATTCTTAAATGTAGACTTTTGGCCTCGGTTCATATGTAATGAAGGCTAAAAAGTAGACTTTTGGCCTTGGTTCATATGCAACTGAGGCTAAAAGTAGACTTTTCGTCTCGGTTACTATGCAACTGAGGCTAAAATGTGGACTTTTCACCTCGGTTCTTATGCAACTGAGGCTAAAAGGTTAACTTTTTGCCTCGATTCCTATATAACCGAGGCTAAAAAGTAAACTTTTCACATCGGTTCCTATACAACTGAGGCTAAAAAGTAGACTTTTTGCCTTAGTTCCTATGTAACTGAGGTTAAAATGTAGACTTCTGGCCTCGGTTCCTATGCAACTGAGGCTAAAAATTAGACCTTTCGCCTCGGTTCCTATGCAACTGAGGTTAAAAAGTAGACCTTTCGCCTCAGTTCCTATGCAACTGAGGCTAAAAAGTTGACCTTTCGCCATGGTTCCTATGCAACTGAGGCTAAAAAGTAGACTTTTCGCCTCAGTTTATATGCAACTGAGGCTAAAAAGTAGATTTTTCACCTCGTTCCTAGGCAACTGAGGCTAAAAATTAGACCTTTCGCCTCAGTTCCTATGCAACTGAGGCTAAAAAGTGATTTTCACCTTTTTCACCTCGCAACTGAGGCTAAAAAGTAGATTTTTCACCTCAGTTCCTATGCAACTGAGGCTAAAAAGTAGACTTTTCGTCCTCAGTTCATATGTACATGAGGCTAAAAATTAGACCTTTCGCCTCAATTCCTATGCAACTGAGGCTAAAAAGTAGACCTTTCACCTTGGTTCCTATGCAACTAAGGCTAAAATGTAGACTTTTTGCCTCGGTTCCTATGCAACTGAGGCTAAAAAGTAGACCTTTCGCCTCAGTTCCTATGCAACTGAGGCTAAAAAGTAAACCTTTCACCTCGGTTCTATGCAATTGAGGCACATTGTCGAGGTCGATTGCCGATGCCGGTTATTGATATCGATTATGAGTATGTGACAGCATAGCATCATGATACATGCTCATACGTATCATCTGCATGTTTGTTATGAGATGTGGTTGACCATTGCATATGTCATTGGGCAGGTTGTTATGAGACTCCCTGATAGGCGGAGGTTATCTCACATGAGCGCACGGTATACGCAGGATTGATGCATGGCTGGATTGTATGACTCATGTATCTTGCATTGTGTGTTGTAAGTACTATACGCCCTAATGATATCAGGGCCATAGCCTCCACAGGCATATCGTGGATGGCCAGATGAGACACCGAAAATGTTTGGTTCTAGTATACGGGCGTCATAGATGTCCCTGGGTGAAAATTCATAAACCTCCATGGCTAGGAGACACCCCAATGTTAAGACCGAGTGGATATACGAGTGCCCGAATGCCGAATATGTAACAGCCCGAATTTTTCCCAACCTGGAATTAGACGTCCTTAGGTAATGGGTCAATCCTAACACCGGTTTAACTTCTCAAACACTCAATTAAAGCCTCAAATCCCTTTTCAAACCATTTTCTTCACAAATCTCACCCTTCACCACCTTGATCTTTCAATTTTTCTAAGTACTTTCACCCTAGACACTATCTTAAACTAGCTAAGTAGTATAACTTGGATCACTTTATATACAAACTACAATGGACTAAGTACCACCTTAGACAGAAATCTTATAGACTAAATCCTTTAGAAATGAGACAAAGTAACTAAGTGCAAAATTAGATTAGCTACGAAATCCACTAGAATCGCTTTAAATACAATCTGCAAGACCTAAAACTTGTAGAATCATTGACGCTAGGTTACCCTAAAATCTCGGATCAAACAAATTACCCGACTGCTCTCGAGAGCACGTTGAAACTCCGTATCAGATCTGTACCGCACATCGGGAGTCCAAATAATACGAGGTTAAGGACTTAGGACCGCCTCGCTGGGCTTGACAACCATCTCGGAAATCAAATCCAGATAGTGTCCCAGCGTTATTCGCTTGAACTCGAAATGAAAAGTGTGAGAAATGTGAAATTAATTCAAAATAAAATATCTCAAATAGTAATTTGGCACCTCTCGCTTGCGGATCAATTTTAAGCAACTAGATCGACAGAATCAGACCAAATTACACCATCGGATTAGGAGAAATTTTATTACATATCCATGTACTCGGAATCTCTGATCGAGATCCGCCAACCGTTGAACTGAAACTGGTCCGGCACACGTGATCTGAGAACCCTACTGGAATGAAAACTTAATGGAACCTAAATCCATAGTCTGTGAACTTAAGTGCGACCTTTGGCTCAAGGAGGCCCGCTAGAAGTCCTCCATTGAGCTGAAACAGGTCCAATTTGGGTATAACCAAGTATACTTTGACCTGGAGCCTATTTCGGTGAAGTTTTAGGCTATATAAGGACCTTAGAACCCTCTCTCTCACAGCCATACGAATTTGGGAGAAAACCTAGGAGAGAGAAGAGAGAAAAGAGAAAGAAAGTGAGAGAGTTGTGGGAGATCCTTCCTGCCTTTCTTCCTTACTACCTTAGGTGCCTACCCACCTCATTCTTATTGCTTTTCCGGCGATTTCAGCGACGTTTCTAGGTAAGAAACCCTAACCCTAAACTGATTTGGGGTTATGGAGGTTGTAGGTTATGAAATACCTAACATATTTCATTTTATAGGTTACCAAACTGCCATATACGGAAGCTTAGCAAACCAATCGGCTTCGTTACGATTCTACGATAAAAGGTGCAGCCTTTAGGTGTATAGGTTATAGTTTTCAACGCTTTCAATGTCAGATAATAATATATTCATGATCTGCATGCAATTACACATGTACAAAGTGTTGTCTATTTTCAGTTTCGATTAAAGATGAAGAATATGGAATTTTACATACTCTAGTATTTGTAGAAAGTACCGTATACGTATAAATTTTAGGAATGTGTTTGCCATGATTATTTGCTGTATTAATATAATATATATGAATAAAATATTTAGTTGGCGAAAGGACTCACCATAATACATGATTTGCTAATATACACTATGTATGTAGAAATAGTGTATTCTAGAAAGTACCGTATACGTATAAATTTTGGAGATGTGTTGCCATGATTATTTATTGTATGAATATATTATATATGCGTAAAATACTTGCTTGGCGAAAGGACTCGCCCTAATACATGTTTTGCTATTATACACTATGTATGTTGTAATAGTGTACTCTAAGTGTTTGTGAAAATGCTTGTGAGAGTAAGTGTATGGATGATGGTGCATTAGGTAGGTGTTAAGATTGGATTCTCAACTACCTTAGAAACATGTATGATTTCCCCCATGTGGGTTGTTCACTTTAACCACTTATTTATGAAATATATGTGTTTGTATTCCTGTTTATATAGTGCTTCATAACATGCTTTATAATATGCTTTATGATATGCTTGTTAACATGCTCAACTGATTGTATGATCTTATTTATGTAAGGCGTATGTTTAAATTCATGTTTATGTTGTATGATCCATCATGGGTGATGGGGGAGTAGTGTAACGAATGCGTGTAATAGCCCTGGCAGCCCTAAACGGATAATACTAGACTTTGATTGTATGATTTGAATCTTAATCCACTACTGCTTTATCTATCTGCAATTGATTATGTTTGGGGCTATGATTATAGTCCAGACAATCGGTACCAGAATTAAATTCATGGCTGAGATTCATTTGCCACGTGAGATGTATTCGACGAACTCGAGTCGTACTTCGGTTGGCGATAGTGGTTGGCCACGCGAAGTGCTTATGCACTTCATGTCGTTCAATTTGTTGTGCGCTCGAGCTAGCCGAGCTCATCAAGTAACACGATCTGTCTAATGTATGTTCACCATGTTTGGACGCTACTGCTTGAACTTAGGGTACCAAACTTACTAGTGAAATTTCTTTTAACTATGGACTTTGATCCGCTAAGACTCATGAGCCGGGCATGGTAGTATGAGACACCGTGGTCAAGCTGTCGGCCTACACTGGGGCCACGTGCCTTCCCGTAGTGACCAGTGAGCAACCAGACTCATGAGCCGATTATGGTGGTATGGGATACTATATTCGTGTTGTCGGCCTACATTGATAAGGTGATGGGGGAGTGGTGCAACCTTTATGCGTAACAGCCCTGACAGCCCTTTGTAGTGACCTCGAGCATACTCTGAAATTGCGGTGAACCTTAGAGTTTTACCGTGGTGTTTAGAGTATGAACTAGGCCTGTTTCTGTATAGTGATGAATCGTTAAAAAGGTGATGGGGGAGTGGTGTAACCTTTGTGCGTAACAGCCCTAGCAGCCTTTGCAGTAACCTAGAAAACACACCATCGTCTGAGATTAACTAGGACTAACGACCCTAGAATGGATCATGTTTGGGAATGATACAAGGGAGGTACCTTAGTTTCCCAATCCTGCTGTTTGAAATGGACTAATAAATACTCGATAATCATGCTCATCATGCATTGCATATGCCTGGAAGATGTGGAGCATTGAGGGATGAAAGCATGCCATGAACGTAAAATGGTGTCGCACAAGGGTGTAATGAGGGCATACATCATGACTGCATTCATACTTGCATTAATGAGAGTAGTTAGGAGTGTTTGATTTTACTGCTTTATCATTACTGCTTGACTGAATTGATAACATATTAACTTTTGCTTTACTGTTCCACTGAGTTGATCACTCACTCCCACGTTACGGGACGGTTTTGTACACACCAACCAGATTTGTTGAGTTTCAGGTGATGGCGATGCTTATGAAGTAGAGCCGGACCACTACTATGATGTTGAGGAGGAGTTCTCCTACATATAAGTCTCTAATAGGTCTATGAAGACCTGGTAATGTATTGACGGGGCTATGGTACTTGGGATAGAAGACATTACACTTCCTCACATTTAGTAAATTTTAGAATTGTACTTGTAAATATTTAACCTGGTAAGTTTATCACACTTTGGAGACTCACCACAGTTTTTATATTTTATATGTCTATCACAGTCTTCCGCTTGCAATTTAACTGTCTCTGGAGTATGATATGCTGTTTTGGCTTAATCTCACTCATGTTCAATGCACGAATACAGTCAACATTCAATCATCATTCATTTTGTTACATAAGTGATGTTCTGGAACTCGGGAGTTGAGTTTATGCTCGACCCCCGATTTTCGGGATGTTACAGATGGTATCAAAGCATGATATGGATTAAACCGGACCTGGGTTATGGTGACACGACGCACTCTGACTTAGGAGGGAGCGATGGAACATAGAAACAGTCATAGGTATCCCAATTTCGCCAATTGACGAAGTTCACTGAAAACGAATGCTGAAATCGAGTCTGTATTCAACCATGGTTGCACGGGTCGACCTTAAAACATTCCTATGCCGTCTATTAATGATTCTAGATTATAATTCACCTCACCCCAACCGTTGAAAATCGGTAGAATACGGGATAAGCGTGATGATGATAAATACTCCGAATCCTCGGAGCTTCTCTAGACTCCTCACAGAGACTTCTCGAATCTACGAGAAAAGAAAGCAGGAAATAGAAATGAATTCTAATAAATTCAAAATTGATTAATGAATGACTTAAAAAAAAAACGAGTTCACAACCCTTTAAAGGCATACCAAGTAATGGGAAAGAAATAAGAAAAAAACTACAACTAAAACTCCTAGAATTCGCGACTTACTATAGGGTCGTGATGTCTACTAGTGCGCAAGGTTTTCGGCCAAAAAATAGTAAGTGTCCTATTTGGCTTCACTAAACCGTTCTCCAAATTATTCTAAGCTCTTTTCGCGTTGGGCGCAACTCCTACGGCCCAACGGATGAAGAGTAATCAAACTAAAACTACTATTTTTAGTAAAATGAAATTAAAATAGGGAAATGACCATCGAACGGGGGGGGTTTCGCAATTCTGGGCTACGTAACCCAGCATTGCTGGGTTGGTTAACTTCATTAGATCGTTCTACCCCAAAATCGTATATTATACGTCAAATAACTCATTCCGGTTACAAGATACGTTCGATTTGATCCAAAATGACTCGAAACGGAGTCGGGGGCCACACAATGCAATTCGGAGGGACCTAAGATGGATCCAGGGTGCCATTGACACCTGGGGTGGTGGGAGACTACAGCCATGCCCCGGCGGCACCGTTCCCGGCCCAGTGGACCGCGGTGGAACCGCGGTTACCGCAGCGCGCTGCGGTCAGGTGGGCCCACTCAAGTTGGGTTGGGCCTGGTCATGGTCGGCCCGACCTCTACATACGTGTGGTGCGTGCGATTTTGTGGGGGGACCCTTATTTCATGTAGTTTTACCCCCCTCTCTCTAACGCCCCTCCAAGCCCCCTTTTCTCCTTTCGGTTATTGTTTTCTCTCTCAAACCTTCCCTCTAATCACTCATTTCATCATTTCCTGCCCAACTCATCCTCCTCCAACGTTTACAACATAACCTACCCCCTACCCTCTCCATTTTCTCTCATTTGATCACTTACATGCCCCATTTGGAGCTCAAATTCGGGTAAGCTCTCAACCCATCCCATCTATTCATTTTCCTCCTTCAATCCCTGTCAGTTGGGGCCTTTACAATCTCCGTTGAGGCTCAAGTCTTTGGGGAACCAGAGAAATCAGCCCTTGTTCTCCCCTTTTCTTCACTTTTCCATAGCCTTCACAACCTCCAAATGATGGGACATTTGGGGCCCGTTCGATTAACTAGATTAAGTGAGATTAGGTGGATGGAATTGTAAAAGTAATAATAAATGTATGTATAAGATATGGTCCCTAAATGGGTGTATCCCAGGTTTCTAATACCATGTTTGGAATATATGCAATGAAAAGTATATCCCGGGTTTTCCTATTACACTTAGAAATTCATCATCATGGGGTTTGGAAATCCCATCTCACACTTTTCCAACACCAGACTCATTTTCCAAGGCCTATAAAATTTTAATTTCCTCCCACCCTCCTACCAAACATGCCACTCCCAATCCCGAGGTGGGATTAGCAATACAGTCCCATTTAAAACAACTTAGGACCACTGGCCAAATAGTGTTGAAGTGATAAAGTCCCTTGATATATATTAACCCACTACACTCTGACAGTTTAAGCTTTTAGAGTAAATGGTTGTTTGACAAATAGGCCCTTAGAGTTTTGGACCTAGAGCGGTGCTCCTAGATTTCGACAGGCCTGACTATGTAGGAAATCTAATAAATTTATAATGTGAACCTTAGGACCATCTTAGTTGGGATGAGCACATATGGAATGCTCGAGCGTCAAGTACAGACAACTCAGTTCCAATTAGACAACTTCGACCCTAAGTGATAAAACCCTTCCTGTATTAGAAATGATGTGAAATCATCTAGTGTAGAAGCATAGACTTTGGATCACAACTAGTGGAATTACCGCTACTAATACGTTGCGACTAGGCTACTCCTTAGACTAAGGAATGTAAAGATTCATTATGCTGAGATAATTGAAAGATAAATTTCATTAGTTGGCTTGATTAGGTTGGACCGAGGCCTTGTCCTTTCGTTGAATTCCCTTAATACTTATAGGCTTCTTTAGTAACTCTCGGGAAGCTTGTTTGACGTAGAAACTATTCACCTAGGTGGCACAGCAGAAACACAGTGGACCCTTGCCCCACTGGCCCAGGATCGAATGGAATTGATCCAGACTGTACGCAAAGATAAGTCACTAACTAAGACCTGAATCTTCTTGAGAATGTAAAGCAATTAGGTTCCAAGTATTAAACTAATCCGTATCAAAGAAAGGGCCTAATAATGAGTACGAGTTTAACTACTATCCTAGACATGAATTAAGATGAGGACTCTCATAGACCAAGACCCAACGGGCAACCTTATGACTAGGAAATTTGAACCTTTCATTGATGGACAATTCCTAAGTTTTTAAAGTGATCGGACTACGGAGTTACTGAAATATGCAACTGTGAAGCATTCGCGACTTGACCCAAATCTCAATCCTGGGCGACAATGGACTCACTGCTTTGACTGAGCAGCAGACCAGGATTTGACAGGACTAGGAGGGGATACGACGAGCCTTCTACCCTAGTCAGGTAGACGATCGATTTATCGGGATCAAGCCCACTATAACCGTCTCTCCGTGTTGGACAAACAATGAAAACAACTATCTTACTCTAAATAGTTGGGAACTGTCGTCAAGGCTCCAAATAGGTCAAGAAACAAATTGTAGCGAACCATCAGGGTTTGAGAAATGGATAAAGAAATAAGTTTTAAGGGGGGTAGATTAAAATGAACCAGGCTAGTATATACCCTACCAAGCGTAGGAACTCGAAATCAATAAGTCTTAGGAAAATGAAATAATAGAAATCTTTCTTTATTACCCTTAGCCAATTTCGGGGACGAAATTTTATTTTAAGGGGGGTAGATTGTAACAGCCCGGATTTTTCCCAACCTATAATTAGACGTCCTTAGGCAATGGGTCAATCCTAACACCGGTTTAACTTCTCAAACACTCAATTAAAGCCTCAAATCCCATTTCAAACCATTTTCTTCACAAATCCCACCCTTCACCACCTTGATCTTTCAATTTTTCTAAGTACTTTCACCCTAGACACTATCTTAAACTAGCTAAGTAGTATAACTTGGATCACTTTATATACAAACTACAATGGACTAAGTACCACCTCAGACAGAAATCTTATAAGACTAAATCCTTTAGAAATGAGACAAAGTAACTAAGTGCAAAACTAGATTAGCTACGAAATCTGCTAGAATTGCTTTAAATACGATCTGCAAGACCCAAAACTTGTACAATCATTGACGCTAGGTTACCCTAAAATCTCGGATCAAACTCATTACCCGACTACTCTCGGGAGCACGTTGAAACTCTATATCAGATCTGGACCGCACATCGGGAGTCCAAATAATACGAGGTTAAGGACTTAGGACCGCCTTGCTGGGCTTGACAACCATCTCGGAAATCAAATCCAGATAGTGTCCCAGCGCTATTCGCTTGAACTCGGAGTGAAGAGTGTGAGAAATGTGAAATTAATTCAAAATAAAATATCTCAAATAGTAATCTATCACCTCTCGCTTGCGGATCAGTTTTAAGCAACCAGACCGTCAGAATTAAACCAAATTACACCCTCAGATCAGGCGAAATTTCATACACATATCCATGTACTCGAAATCTCCGATCGAGATCCGCTGACCGTTGAACTGAAACTGGTCTGCCACGCGTGATCTGAGAACCCTACTGAAACGAAAACTTAATGGAACCTAGATCCATAGTTTGTGAACTTAAGTCCAACCTTTGGCTCAAGGAGGCCTGCCAGAAGTCCTTTGTTGAGCTGAAACAGGTCCGATTTGGGTATAACCTAAGTATACCTTGACCTGGAGTCTATTTCGGCGAAGTTTTAAGCTATATAAGGACCTTAGAACCCTCTCTCTCACAGTCATACGAATTTGGGAGAAAACCTAGGAGAGAGAAGAGAGAAAAGAGAGAGAAAGTGAGAGTTGTGGGAGATTCTTCCTGCCTTTCTTCTTTACTGCCTTAGGTGCTTAATCACCTCATTCTTATCGCTTTCCTAGTGATTTCAGCGACGTTTCTAGGTAAGAAACCCTAACCCTAAAATGATTTGGGGTTATGGAGGTTGTAGGTTATGAAATAGCTAACCTATTTTATTCTATAGTTTACCAAACTGCCATATACGGAAGCTTAGCAAACCTATCGGCTTCATTACGATTCTATGATAAAAGGTGTGGACTTTAGGTGTATAGATTATGGTTTTTAATGCTTTTAATGTTAGATAATGATAGATTCATGATCTGCATGCAATTACACATGTGTAAAGTGCAATCTGTTTTCTGTTTCGATTAAAGATGAAGAATATGGAATTTTACGTACTCTAGGTATTTGTAGAAAGTACTGTATACGTATAAATTTTGAAAATGTGTTTGTCATGATTATTTGCTGTATTAATATAATATATATGAATAAAATATTTAGTTGGTAAAAGGACTCGCCATAATACATGATTTGCTAATATACACTATGTATGTAGAAATAGTATATTCTAGAAAGTACCGTATACGTATAAATTTTGGAGATGTGTTTGCCATGATTATTTATTGTATGAATATATTATATATGCATAAAATACTTGCTTGGTGAGAGGACTCGCCCTAATACATGTTTTGTTATTATACACTATGTATGTTGTAATAGTGTACTCTAAGTGTTTGTGAAAATGCTTGTGAGACTAAGTGTGTGGATGATGGTGCCTTAGGTAGGTGTTGAGATGGGATTCTCAACTACCTTAGAAACATGTATGATTTCCCCCATGTGGGTTATTCACTTTAACCACTTATTTATGAAATATATGTGTTTGTATTCCTGTTTATATAGTGCTTCATAACATGCTTTATAATATGCTTTATGATATGCTTGTTAACATGCTCAACTGATTGTATGATCTTATTTATGTAAGGCGTATGTTTAAATTCATGTTTATGTTGTATGATCCGTCATGGGTGATGGGGGAGTGGTGTAACGAATGCGTGTAACAGCCCTGGCAGCCCTAAACGGATAATACCAGACTTTGATTGTATGATTTGAATCTTGATCCACTACTGCTTTATCTATCTGCAATTGATTATGTTTGGGGCTATGATTATAGTCCAGACAATCGGTACCAGAATTAAATTTGTGGCTAGGATTCATTTGCCACGTGAGATGTGTTCGACGAACTCAAGTCGTACTTCGATTGGCGATAGTGGTTGGCCACACGAAGTGCTTATGCACTTCATGTCATTCAACTTGTTGTGCGCTCGAGCTAGCCGAGCTCGTCAAGTAACCCGATCTATCTAATGTATGTTCACCATGTTTAGACGCTACTGCTTGAACCTAAGGTACCAAACTTACCAGTGAAATTCCTTTTAACCATGGTACTTCGATCCGCTAAGACTCATGAGCTGGGCATGGTGGTATGAGACACCGTGGTCAAGCTGTCTGCCTACGCTGGGGCCACGTGCCTCCCCGTAGTGACCAGTGAGCAACCAGACTCATGAGCCGATTATGGTGGTATGGGACACTATATTCGTGTTGTCGACCTACATTGATAAGGTGATGGGGGAGCGGTGCAACCTTTGTGCGGAACAGCCCTGACAGCCCTTTGTAGTGACCTCGAGCATACTCTGAAATTGTGGTGAGCCTTAGAGTTTTCCCGCGGTGTTTAGAGTATGAAGTAGGCCTATTTCTGTATAGTGATGAATCGTTAAAGAGGTGATGGGGGAGTGGTGTAACCTTTGTGCGTAACAGTCCTGACAGCCTTAGTAGTGACCTAGAAAACACACCATCGTCTGAGATTAACTAGGACTGACGACCCTAGAATGGATCATGTTTGGGAATGATACAAGGGAGGTACCTTAGTTTCCCAATCCTGTTGTTTGAAATGGACTAATAAATACTCGGTAATCATGCTCATCATGCATTGCATGTGCCTGGAAGATGTGGAGCACTGAGGGATGAAAGCATGCCCCAAACGTAAGATGGTGTTGCATGAGGGAGGGTGTGGTGAGGGCATACATTATGACTGCATTCATACTTGCATTAATAAGAGTAGTTAGGAGTGTTTGATTTTACTGCTTTATCATTACTGCTTGACTGAATTGATAACATGTTAACCTATGCTTTACTGTTTCACTGAGTTGATCACTCACTCCCACGTTATGGGACGGTGTAGTACGCACCAACTAGATTTGTTGAGTTTCAGGTGATGTCGATGTTTATGAAGTAGAGCCGGACCACTACTATGATGTTGAGGAGGAGTTCTCCTACATATAACTCTCTGACAGGTCTATGAAGACCTGGTAATGTATTGATGGGGCTATGGTACTTGGGATAGAAGACATTATACTTCCTCACATTTGGTAAATTTTAGAATTGTACTTGTAAATATTTAACATGGTAACTTTATCACACTCTGGAGACTCACCACAGTTTTTATATTTTATATGTCTATCATAGTCTTCCGCTTGCAATTTAACTGTCTCTGGAGTATGATATGTTGTTTTGGCGTAATCTCACTCATGTTCAATGCACAAATACAGTCAACATTCAATCATCATTCATTTTGTTGCATAAGTGATGTTCTGGAATTCGAGAGTTGAGTTTATGCTCGATCCTCGATTTTTGGGATGTTGCAGAATACCAGGAAGCCGTGTCTCCCACTGTGTCGTGGTCGGTTGGGAGGGGGTGTGACCTTCCCCGCCTGAGGGTAGGGGGCATAGATAAGTTGAGTTTGACTGGTTCATGAATGGGTCCACTATCGACGTGCCGGGTAAATATTGGTTAACTACTAGTCAGGCGGATGGTGAGGTCTCTTCCACTTGCATGGTCGCACGTCAATGAGCAGCGATTTGTATGTAGAGTGTACTAGACCCCGGTGATGATCGCAGAGAGGAACCATACTGATATGTGGACTTATTGAGCAAGAATTACATCCTCATTCATTCATTCATTCACAATCCACTTAGGCTGGTGGTGCGTAACTATTTGTTACATGTACCTTCGCATAGCCAGGATTTTGGTTATGCGCGCGACTAACTTGAGATCAATAGTTTACCACATTGAGTCTGACTATCCAAATTTAGGTATGGGACTGGTTTGGATAGAAGTCCCTTGTAGTGGACCCCGTAGCCTGCGATACTACATACTATCATCTCGACTTTACACTCCAGCTTGTCATTTCATTTGCATCACATATTGCATTACATCCACAAGCATATGGCATTTTGGGTTGTTATGTTTTTATACTTATATGATCTAGATAGACTTAGCAGGATTTACATATTACATTATATCCTTGGCATCTGATATTTGGCTCTCTATGACTCTTCATTTGATAACTGATATGTATTGCGTACTCTGATATTGTATGATTTATAGACTTGCAGTATTTCCATTTACTCTGATATCATATGATTCATGATCTTACTAGTAATTTCGATATTGTATGACTAAGGCATTATATTGAATACTTGACATTTATCTTGTGCACACACTTATACCACCCTCTAAACTTTTTATAAGCATATGCACGATAAATGCGTACAGGTGGCATTAGGTTGCAGTAGCGTCGAACTTGGAGCGTGCAACTGACTTCTGGAGCTTTAATTTTGACATATGTATTTCCCTTTCAGCACTGTATTCTACTATTTATATTAGTGGATATGTGATGATGATGTTGCCTTTGTGATTTGGGTAAACTTGTGGTTATACTTATTACGAGTTAAATGTATATTGGAAACTCCCCTTTTAGGATCTCCGGATCGGAATCTGGCATATGGATGCTGAGAGCCGAGAATGGGGTACTACGGAGGCTGTCGGCACCGGATTCAGCGATCGAAAATTTTGTGAGCCTGACTTCCAGGTTTGGGGCGTGACACACCTAAGGGAGAACCTAAAAAGAATCCTACATCTCCTAAGAATGTTGTATCCAAATGTGTTGTGAAATCTAAAGAAAACTGCCTTGTGATTCATACAACTCTTAAAGCAGGCAATAGCTCTAAATGGTATCTTGATAGAGGATAGTCCAGGTACATGACAGGTAACAGGGCCCATTTTTGTAGTTACACCAAATTTGATAGTGCATCAGTCACATTGGGGGATGGGAGCACCACCAGAATCATCAGACATGGAACTATTGTTAGGTCAGGTATGCCCAAGATTGAAGATGTTCTTTGTGTTGAAGGACTAAAACATAATCTGTTGAGCATTTCATAGATATGAGATAAAGAACACTAAGTCAAATTCTCCAAAGAAGTGTGTGAGATCTCGGACCATATAGGAAAATTAACCGTGAAAGGTCTTTGCACTAGTGACAACTGCTATGTAATTGAAAGTAATGGACAAAATGTCCCATCCACTAGATGTCACATAGCCAGGGATAATGAGTTTGAAATGTGGCACTAAAGAATCGAACATGTCCACTTGTAACACCCTGTACTTTCCAGTACTCGGGTGTTACCATGTAATCTAATCTAGTTTGTAATCTAATCTAGTATAAATACAAACTTAACCTACATAGATATTAACGTTCATTATGGTTTAAATCCGACCGTTGAAAACAGTCTGCACCTATATATCAAGCAATCCATCCGTTATTCTTCAAGACGGACCATCACGACGTCAAAAAAACCTATCCTTGGGATTCTAATTTCATTGATAAACAAATTTAACTGGCCATTGTAGATTTAAAGCTATGGATTACAAGATCCATCGTTCATCAAGCCCGCAACTTCCTGTGGGATGATTTGACACTTACTTACATGATATAACCACCCATTTTTAAAAGAAATGGTTAGAGTCCGTTCATGTTAGCTTGGGGACACTTAGAAGCATCGATGATAATATAGGGAAACAATAAGTGCGCTTAGGATCAATTTTGAAATTTTCCGATCATCAGATTAGTCATCCAATTCAGAATATGTAACATATAATAATTATCAAATATATATAACTTAGTATATATATTATATAATCTAACTACTTAATAATCATTTATAATAAATACTATAATACAACACAAATATATACACCATGAAATGTTATTTATATACTTTATAAGTAATTAAAATTTCATATTAAAATGATATATAATTATAATCCATATTATATTTATACATTGTAACATCATTTATATAAACTACAAATGATAAAATTTATATTACGTAAGTTAATAAAATATATAATAAATAACATATTTCAAACAATTTAACGTTCTATATAAAATTAAAATATAAGGCATATATAATTATACAAATAAGACACAAATAATATATATTAATCTTTGTTTCTATTTCAATAATATTCATATAATTTATATATATTAACAATCACGGATAATTAAATTATGTATAACAAATTACATTATTAGATGCCATGTGATTAGCCCTCGAGACCCCAAATAATAAATTAAACCAGATTAGGAAAAAGATGTAACCGTTAAATCTCTGGAGATCGTCGGGTAACGCCATTTAGACGCACAAGCCCAACACTATGGCCTGCCTAAGCCTGGGATCTGCCTCATCCTTGGCCAGATGTCCTAAAGGGACCCATAGAACTCGATGAACGGGTCAGATCTGTCGAGATCTTCCCGTGGACCCCACTTAATGGGGTGTGTGTGCACAGCTGGTGCACACTCGCTATGCACCGAGCCGAGAACTCCGGTCAAGCTGCGCTGACCCGAAAATTCCAAATAAAGGAATTCTCCCTCATCCTTTCTGCGTTCCCGCCTACGGGCCGTTTGAATCCACACCGTCCGTGCGTAACATTTTTGACCCACCATCATGGTCGGTATCGTGATCTGATCTGTCCATTTAGTAGATGGGCCACAACAGACCGAAAATCTATAAGACTTCGAGCTGGTGGGCCAGTGCGAGCACACAACAACGATTGCAGGAAGACTGGCGTGCAGGAGAGTTGTGCTTCCAGTCATCTCAAAACCAACCATTTGAGATCTATGTGGGCCACATTAAGTCAATATAAACCGTTCAGGTTGTAGCCCTCTCAATTACATCCAGGATGGTCTGACCCTCACAGATGCATGCACACGTGCGAGTGCGAGGATTCAGCCCAAAAGGCTCACGAAAAAACGGAAACTGTTCCGGACTGCTAAAATCCGGAAACTACTTCATCCCCGTCCAACCATTTTCTGTGAACCAGAAAATGGGGCAGGTCCATTGCGATCCGTCATTAAAAGCTTCTGTCTTCCTCATCCTGACCATCCATCCATCACGTTGGCCCTTAGTAATCCTCAGTGCTGGTTCCTTTGCCCTTTTTTGATTTAGGGCTTTCCCAGCAATCCGCGTCCCTTGGTTGCCAGCTAAACAAAACCGGGCTTTCCCAGCAAACAAAACCGAAAATACACCCTTTTGGCTACGGCTTAGACCTGCCCCATTTTTTGATCAAGCATATTAAAATTTTTCTGGAAAAAATCCTGTGGGACGTAGGACCGGGCAATCCAGCGCAACCGCGTCCCTTGGTTGCCAGGATATTTATAGCTTCCGAATGTATCATAGCCATTCATGACTCCCCAATGGATCTAGACCACCTAAGTTCGTCCAACTAACCTCAGAAAAACCCTACACTCCATGCCCGAAGGGAGCAGATCCCATTCCTTGCGGGCCGAGAGGAAATCAGCCATTTTCCTATCCGCTTGAAACCACCAGCCAAAACCCCTTAAAGCTTCGACCTCTCCATTTCAGAAGTTCCCTACCATCAGTCCAGAGCCTCTACCAGGATCGGATTCGAAGAAGACCCCTCCGTTTGAAATCTGCCATGAAAGCTGGCCATCTTCCCTGCCACTCCAAACCGAGCCAGACTCAGTTCGGGATGCCATTTTCGGGCTCTCACCATCTGGTGATGGTGTTGGGAGAGAATAGTGAAGAAAAGAGAGAGAAAGAAAGAAGAAAAAAGAGGAAGACGGAGGTGCGGCTGTTACACTGCGCCAACCCGACCCGACTCGTCCGAGCCATGGGCTGGACCAGCATGGTGGGCACTGGTTGAGAAGAGGAAAGGAGAGAGGAAAGCAGGGGAGGAACGAGTTGTTGTCGCTAGTCCGACCGCTGGCATCACTGAACCATTAGGAGTGGCGTCAACCTGACCCATTACAACAATTGTGCAAGGTGATAAGACGAGCCAGCGGACACGCAGAACTGTCCAGGTAACGTCCCAGCACTCCACCTCCATTATTGTTAACCAAATCCATCTGTTAAGCTCCATCCGACAGCCCATGTTGATGGGAACTAGCGGCCATGGGCAAAACCCAGTCGTCCAGTGAGTTCAGGGCTTAGTCGAGTCCGAACTCAGCCCTAAGGACCAACCATCAGCCAGAGTTCTTCCATGGTTCATAGGCCTGGATGATGAGACAATTCGACCTGGCCCAACTCGTGAGTGGTCGGTAGTCAGGGACCCAGACCCGACCCACATATGTGTGCTCCATCTCATAGGGGTGGACTCAACTGAGTCACCTCGATTGAGTCAACTCGGGTTTGAACTAACCCAGTAAACCCCTCATTTCAGGGTGAGGTTCGGCTAAATCCGACGTAGGGCTATCAATCCAAACCACAGTGGGTTTGCATGCAGGTAAAAACCTAACCGATTCATGGGGTGAGAAATTCTTAGTGAAGGAAGTTGTTAACTCCGCCATAGCTATAGGACCCGTCTAACCCAACTATCCACCAAACCAGGTACATCAGGAAGATCGTGGCTAGACCAAGATCATTAAAACAGCCTTAAAAGTGTGCAAATGACCTGGTATATGAAACTCCTTCCTTAAGCCTATGACGGTTTTGAAATATCTAACTTGGAGAGAATTGTGTTAATTAGGGCGAGTCTTGGCCGAGTCTAAGATGACGCTGGACTTGCATGAGGAAGCAGGGAAGAAGAAAGGAAAGAAAGAAGTTAGAAATAAAGAAGAGGGAAGGAGAAAGAGGATTCTTGTGGGTCGAACCGAGTCGACGTAGGTGAGTCAACCCCTTCCTTCCATGCTAGACTCATTTTAAGGTATTATTACCATTGTTACCACTATTTTATGAGGATTAAAAACATTAGATATAGTTAGCCATTAGAAGATCATTTGTGCTCAGCCTAGTTTTTATAAATAAAATTGTAATTATCAAATAGTAGTGTTTTATTTAACTCTCTTAAATATTATCCTTAATGGTAGATTATAGTATCTATTATCATGGTTAGATTCATTATTGATAGCTATTATTATTATCACTAGTATTACGATAATAATTGTAATTATTAAGTATGATTAACAGTTAATAGATTATTCATGCTAATAGTGGTTATTACAAACAAAATTACGGTTATTAAATACTAGTATTTTATCTATCAATCTTACGTACAATCATTGATAGTAGATCATAGTATTTACTACATCGTACTGATTATTAACGTCGCATAGCTAATCTTAATCACATCATTTAGGATAATAGTTATTTTGTGATTATACTTCAATTAACATTTAAATCTTAAAATCTAAGCCTAGAACTAAACCATAGGATGAAAATCCTAATTCTACATTAAAATCATAAAAGATGAATAATTCAAGCCCTAGGTTCTGTTAATCTTGGTCATAGATACTTTGTAGAATATTGATCTCGCGTACAACTTCACCATTCATGGTAGGATCCGAGTCTAAGGGCGCAAGCACTTAGGATGCTAGAAGTTGATTTGGTTCATCAGGTGATGATTTCTTCCCCTTGAGCTTTTCATTTTTCCATTAGCCTAAGTGATAATTTTTATTTTAATTTCAATTGATAACTGATATTTTCATCTTATAATCACATGTGTTAATTGTGGGAATTGAATTGTTAGATTACATGCTCAATATTTATCCTGCATAATTTCTCATGCTTGTGGATTACTTGTGGATTGCTTATGGAACTTAAACTGGTACATCAGTGGGAAACCCCCACTTATAAATATACATCCATACTCAGTATGTAATTCGATTGATTGTTATTGTAATGGACCTTCGACTTAGTGGTTATTGAATGGTGGTTTAAATCGAATATTGATGTGGGCCTACCATCTAGAGGTTATTGTGTCTAAGTGGTTTTTAAGGATGTTCTTTTATCTCATGGTTTTGATACTTGCCCTAAGTGGCTTAGTCTTGATATTTGCCTATGTGGCTTAGTTTGATAATTGCCCTATGTGGTGTTATTTTGGCATTTACCCTATATAGGTTTAAGGTATTATTTTGTGCAACCATGCGATGGTAAGCCCCATATACTGAAATATGATTGGCCACTACTCGACGAGTTTCCATTAAACATCCTAAGGTGGTAGCCTCATGAGCTGGGGATGGTGGTATGGGATTTATGCCCGAGCTGTCGGCCTATGCTAGGTGACAAGCCCCCCATAGTGACCTTGAGCTTTATTAAACAGGCTGATTATAATTGATCTAAATGTCTCGGCTAATCATGCATACATGGCATATTGATGATGATATGTGGATATTTCTAGGTGTTGTAGCACATGCCCTCCGGGTTATTGGGGGTATCGTTTCGCTAGTTGTCAAACCATCGACTATCGATTTACGTACGTGATGCACAATAAGCAATCGTTATGCGGTACGTGATGTACGCACATAATGTGCTTCACTAATGGCTAGCCGTTGCATGGGTGACGAGCCCAACTACCGACTAGATGAGCATTGTAATGCTCCGAAAATCGAGGGTCAAGCAAAGCTCAACTCCCGAGTTCCAACGCATCACTTATGCAACATAGATAATGATGTTTAAATATTGTCCATATTAGTGCATTAAACATGAGTGAGATTACACTAAAATAGCATATCGTACTCTAGAGTTAATGTAATTAAGCAAGCGGAAGACTGAGATAGGTAAATAAAGTATAGGTATAAGTTCGTAACCTCCAGAGTATGATCATGTAGTCGGGCTGAATATATACATAATTTGTTTTGAAATATATAAAGTATCAAAATGTAAATGTTCAACTAATCTATGTAACACCCCGGATTTTTCCCAACATGGAGTTAGACGTCCATAGGCGATGGGTCGATCCTAACACCTGATTAACTTCTCAAACACTCAATTCAAAAGTCTCAAATCCCTTTTCAAACCATTTTCTTCAAGATCTCATATTTCCTTCAAAATCTCACCTTTCACCACCTTATTCTTCAAACTTTTCCAAGAACTTTCATATTAGATACTAATCCTAATATTTAGGTGATGAAGAACAATACTTAAACTAAAAATTACTATGAATAGTAAATAAATAAATAAAATGAGTTTTTAACCATTAACCGTTTTAGAATCTCATGAAATAAGTAGGCTACATGGATTAATCAGCTTCTTCTACCCCAAAAACATATATTACACGCCGAATAACTCATCCCGGTTTGTAAAATACACCTATTTCGAATATCAGATGGCAAAATCATCCCAAACAGGACAGCGAGTGGCGAGGGGCTCGCTGGGTTAGCGAGGCCTCACTAAAATGCGGGCCTGGCAGGGCCGCAGCGGGCCGGTGGCTCGTTTTCGGCAGAAAATTCTACGATTTTTATCCTATTTTGAAAATTCATATCTCCTTCGTTATAACTCCGATTTAGGTGATTCAAAAGTCATATTGAACCTTGATAAGCTTAGTTTCATATCAAAATAAGTTAAAAATATAATAAAATAATTAATATAGTTAAATATAGGTGATGGTGACAACTATCCGAAAGTCATTAGTTTGGATAGCTGTTGCTTCTGGAATTTTTAGAATTTTTGTACAATACAAAACCTAATGAAATTTGGTGGAGATGAAGTAGACTTGATGATGAACTACTAAAAAAATAATTAAAATAATAAACCAAATAGAAATGCCAGAAAAAAGCGTAGAACTTCCCTAGGACCGTATTCTGTCATAATTAGGTGGAATTTGGTTAAGTACTAAACTAAACAATCAGTAGAATTCACTTAAATCACTTTAAATACGATCTGTAAGACCCAAAACTTATAGAATCATCGACGCTACATTACCCTATAATCTAGGATCAATCTCATTACCCAGTTGCTCTTGGGAGCATCACGAAACTCCGTATCAGATATGGACCGCCCATCGAAAGTCCGAATAATACGAGGTTATAGAATTAGGACCGCCTTACTAAGCTTGACAACCATCTCGAAAATTAAATCCAGATTGTGTCCCAGGGCTATTCGATTGAGCCCGGAGCAAGGAGTGTGAGAAAATGAAGATTTCTTTAGAAATGTAATCTAATTTAAGTAATTTGAGACTTGTCACTTACGGGCCAAATATAAGCAATCAGACCGTCAGAATCTGACCCAATTATACCCTCGGATCAGGGAAAATTTCATACAAAGGTCAATGTATTTGTAACCCTGATCGAGTTTCGATGATCGTTGAACTGAAACTGGTCCGCCACGTGTGATCTGGGAACCCAATTGGAATAAAAACTTAACTCAACCTAGATTCATAGTCAGTGAGCTTAAGTCCGACCTTTGGCTCAAGGGAGGGCTCCGGAAGTCCTCTGTTGAGCCGAAACAGGTACACTTTGGCTATAAAATAAGTATACTTTAAGTTCTGGGGCTATTCAGATCAAAACAGAGTCTATATAAGGCCTTTAAACCCTCTCTCTCCCTCACCTACGAATTTGAGAGAAACCCTAGCAAAAGAGAAAAGAAAGAGAAGAAGAAAGAGAGAGAAGAGTGAGAGAAGAGTGAGAAGTTCTTCTTAGCAGTTGTTCTGCTAATCCACGTGCTTCTTTCCTGCTATCAAATCATCATTCCAACGATTCTAACTTCATTCTTAGGTAAGAAAGACCTAACCCTAACTTGTTTTAGGGTTTCCATTGATACTAGTAGTTAGATAGCTAACGTAGCTTGTATTACAGGTTGATATTCCACGTATACGAAGACTTAGAGTCTTTGTTGAGTTCCTTACGCTTCTACGGCATAAGGTGCCGATTTAGACGCTTAGGTTATCATTTTTCAAAGCTTTCAATGTCGGCTAATGGTAGATTATTGACGAGGATGCTATTTCACATGTAGAACATGCTGTCTGTTTTCCATTTCAAATACATACGAAGTATATGAAATTTTATGTATTTTAGGTATTTGTAGAAAATACCGTATACGTATACATTTTGTAACTGTGATTGCCATGAGTATTTGTCGTATATACATGCGAGTTATAGATGCAGTATCTGTTTGCCAAAGGATTCGCCCTAATACAGGTTTTAGCCAACATATGATGTGTAGGCTAATATGTGTAGTCTAAGTGTTTGTATAAATGCTTATATGAGTATATACATAGTAAATAATGCTTTACTTGGGTGTTGAGATAAGATTCTCAACTACCTTAGCAATGTTTATGATTTCTTCCATGTAAGTTATTTAACTTAGTCGCTTTACTTTGAAATGCATGCGTATGGATTCTTGTTCATGTTGTGTCTTATAACATGTTAGGAAATATGCTTGAATTATTTGGTTATTTCTGTTCTGGCTACTATACATGTTTACTGGTTAATATGGAATGTGTTTGGGGCTATGTTATAGTCCAGGCAATCGGTAACAGACTTGAGCTCGTGGTTGGCCTCTATTCGCCACGCAAGACGTGTTTGACAAACCCGAGTCGTGCTTTGCTTGTCGGCAGTGGTTAGGCCACATGAAGTGCTTATGCACTTCATGTCGTACAACTTAACGGACGCTTGTACTAGTCGAACTCGTCAAGTAACCCGATTGACCGTTGTATGTTCACCTTGTAATTGTCATAACTGTTTGAACCTAAAGTACTAAACTTACCATTGTGAAACCTTATCAACCTTGTTACCTTGATCAACTAAGACTCATGAGCCGGGCATGGAGGTATGGGACACCGTGGTCGAGCTATCGGCATATGCCCAGGCCTATCTCGTAAGCCGATTATGGTGGTATGGGACACTATATTCGAGCTGTCGGCCTACACTGATTGGTGACGAGCCCTTTGTAGTGACCTCAAGCATACTCTGAATCTGCAGTGAGGCGACGAGTCTTCCCGTAATAAACAGAGTATAAACTAGGCCTGTATTGATAAGGTGATGGGGGAGCGGTGCAACGAGTGCATGTAACAGCCTTGGCAGCCCTTTACAGCGACTTAGAATTACATCATCGTATGAGATTATCTAAGACTGACGACCCTAGAATGGATCCTTGTTTGAGAATGATATAAGGGAGGTACCTTAGTTTCCCAATCCTGTTGGATGAAAAGGACTAATAACAACTCGGTAATCATGTTCATATCGCACTGCATGTGCCTGAAAGATGTGGAGCACTGAGGGATGAAAGCATGCCGCGGACGTAAGATGGTGTCGCACAAAGGAGTATGTTGGCGAGGGCATGCATCATTATTGCATCTCATCCTTGCATTAATTACAGTACTTAGGAATGTTTGATTTGCTTGCTTTATCATTATCGCTTGATTGATTTGATAACATGTTAATCTTTACTCTATGATTCCACTGAGTTAGCTACTCACTCCCACGTTATGGGACGGTGCTTGCAACACCAACCAGACTGTCTTAACTGCAGGTGATGGCGATGCTTATGAAGCAGATCCAAAATACTACTATGATGTTGAGGAGGAGTTCTCCTACATGTAACTCTCTGGTGGGTCTATGTAGTCCTGAAATTGTATTGACGGGGCTATAGTATTTGGGATAGAAGACATTACACTTTCTCATTTTGTATATTTTGAAATCAAACTTGTAATTGTTAACCTAGTGACATTCCTACTCTGAGAGCTTACTATCACTTTTATATCATTTATATACTTATTACAGTCTTCCGCTTGCACAATTTAGATGCCTTGGGAGTTTGATATGCTGTTTTTGGTATAGTTCCAATCATGTTTAATGCCCTAATATAGAAAACATTCAATCATCATTATCTATGTTGTATAAGTGATGTTTTGGAACTCAGGAGTTGAGTTGATGCTCGACCCCCGATTTTCAGGGTGTTACAATCTAGTATCCCTGTAATCCCGACGGTGCAGCTCTAGGTCTATGTAGACCCGCCTGAGAGCTGTACGTAGGAGAACTCCTCCTCGTCAAAAAAGTCTAGCTCCGTCACGCAAGCCTCACCATAACCTGCATCTAAATCAGGGTCTGGTTGGTGTTTTAAAATACCGTCCCAGCGTGGGAGTGAGTGATCAACTCAGTGGTACCATAAGGCAAAGGTTAACATGTTATCAATTCAGTCAAGCAGTAATGATAAAGCAATACAACAATCATATCCTAAGTAGTCTTGTTAATGCAGGAATGTTATGTTGTAATGATGCATGCCCTCGCCTACACTCCCTCAGCGAGATTATCTCACGATCGCGCATGGCAAACTCTCTAAAAGTACGCTTCCTTGCAAAATCACATGCAATGCAGTGCATGGTCGTGTTAACCAAGTAATTTATTAGGCTTATTCATACAACAGATTCAGGAAGCTAAGGTACCTCCCTTTATATCATTAACCCCCAAACGAATGATCCATCTAGGTTCGTCAATCCTAGTTAATCACATACGATAGACAAGTTGTAGGGCATCACCCCTGATGAAAGTAGTGGATAGGTAATTTTACGAGTTTGCACTCGAGGTCACTACTGAGAGGCTCATCACCGCAGCGTAGGCCTAGTTTATACTCGAGGTCACTATGGGAAGGCTCGTCACCTCAGCGTAGGTCGACAGCTCGAATACGATGTCTCATACACCACCATATTTGGCTCACAAGTTTGGGTTGCTTACAGGTCACTACGAGGAGACTCGTCACCCCAGCATAGGCTGACAGCTCGACCATGGTGTCCCATACACCACCATGCCCGACTCATTAGTTTTAGCAACTCTTGGTACCATGGTTGAAACGAGTTTTACATTAGTAAGTGGTACCTCAGATTCAAGCAGTAGTGTCCATACATGGTAAACACACAATAGGCCAATCGAGTTATTTGACAAGTTTGATTGGTACGAGCGAATGCTGAATTAATCGATATAGAGCACATGAGCACTCCACGTGGCCTAACCACTGTCGACAATCACCGTATGGCTCGGATTCATTGAACGTATCCAATGTGGCGAGACTAGTTCGGCGACTCAATTGGGAACTGTTACTGATTGTCTGGACTACGTAGTAGTCCCAATCATACTCAAATGCAATAAATAGTCACATGTGATATTCATAACAACATTTAACAAATAATTTAAATATAAATCCCATTTGAGCATTTTATCAAACACATTGAACATATTGTTACACATATGCATTTCATTCATAAATCACGCAATAGCAATTTAGATTACATGAAGGAAACTATAAATATGGATAAGGTAGTTGAGAATTCTATCTCAACACCCTTATTAAAAGCAATTCATCAAATAATTTCTTATTCAAACATTTTATCAAACACTTAGACTACACAATACTACGTACATGAACTAAATTAGTTATAAATATATTAAGCCAAATCCTTTCATAACGGAGTTATCACACATACAAAAAACATGTATTCTAGATTAATAGTCATTGCAAGCACAAATCATAATTGCATTTTCATTCAAACATTTCAACAAACACATGGAATGCATTATATATTCACATAGTTCACACACATGTATAATTCATCGAATACATTGTAACTATGATCATATGGCAGGAATCAAGTCACACATAAATCATTACTGACATTGAAAGCCTTAAAAACCATAACCTAAACGTTTATAATCCGCACCTTTCGTCGGTACACCCGTTACAAACTCGATTCTACACTATGTCCCCGTCTACAACATAATGACTACCTAAATCATGAAATAGGTTAGCTATTTCATCGATTCCTCTATTTGGATTTATAAAATAAGATTAGGGTTAGGATTTCTTACCCAAATCACAGTCGAAAAGGTTCGTGTAGCTAGACTTAGAGGCGATCTAGTGCATGTGGTTGTAAGAGAGAAACACCGCCATGATCTCCCGAACTCTCACTCTTCTCCTCACACTTTTCTCCTCTTTTCTCTCTTCTCTCACCTAGGGTTTGATCAAATTCGTATGAGAGAGGAGTGGGGTGATTTAAGGGCCTTATATAGGCTCAAAAGTGATGTTAATGGCCCCAGGGCCATGGTATACTTAGGTTATAACCAAATGGCATCTGTGTAGAGCAAACGGAGCTCATCTGGAGGTCCATTACCTGTCTATGTTACAAAGTAGGTTCCCTGACCATGGATCTAGGCCAGGATGCGATTTCAACGCATATGGATAGGCCGATCACCTGTGGCAGACCCGTACCTGTTCAATGATCATTGTCACTCGATTAAGGCCACAAGTATACCGATATGAGCAGGGAAATTTCCCTGATCCACGGGTAAAGTTTGGTCAGAATCTGACAGTTTGAAGTCTTCAATTTCGTTCGCAAGTGAACGACCCAATTCACTTAAGTTTCAGTGCATTTTCAAAAGATATTCGCGTTTCTCACACACTTTACTTAGGGCTCTTGTTGTGGTTTCTGGATACTATTTGGGCTCGATTCCGGCGAAGGTTGTCAAGCCCAGTAAGACGGTCGTAACCCTATAATTTCGCAATCATCGAACTTTCAACGTGCGGTCTAGGTCCGATAGGGAGTTTCAATGTGCTCTTAGGAGCAATTGGGTTTTGGGATTTCTCCGAGGGTTTTAAGTAATGTTGAGTTAGCGATTCTAATGGTTTTGGGTCTTGTGGTTCGTATAAATAGTGGTTCAAGCTAATTCCACTGATTATTTAGTTTAGTACTTAAATAATTTTCGTCTAATTTTTACAGGATTCGATCCTTTGGGATTTCTGCCTAATGTGGTACTCGGGTCTTTGTACGGATTTTCCTGAGACGTTACAATCTACCTCCCTTAAAGAAAAATTTTATCCTTGAAATTAGTACATTTTCATACTCCTCGAGAATCTGAGGGTAGTTCTTATGGACTTCGACTTCTGTTTTCCAAGTAGTCTCTTCCTCAGTATGGTGTGTCCACAATACTTTCACAATAGGGATAACTTTGCTACGCAGTACTTGTTCCTTTCGATCAAGAGTACGTGTTGGTCGCCGTACATAAGTAGCGTCTTCACTAAACTGTACCTGCTCCATTTGATAATATGGGAAGGATCCGGAATGTATTTCTTCATCATCGATACATGAAATACGTTGTACACACCTGCGAGTGGTGTGGGCAAAGCAATGTGGTATGCTACCACACCCACTCGATCTAGAATCTGGAATGGGCCAATGAATCTCGGCGTGAGTTTTCCTTTCTTGCCAAATCGAAGGACTCCCTTCATTGAGGAAACCTTAAGGAATACATGGTCCCCAACCTCAAATTCCAGCTGTCGTTGTCGAGTATCGGCGTAACTCTTCTGTCTTCTCTGGGCTACAAGAAGTCAACACCTAATAATGTCGATCTTCTCTGAGGTCACCTGTACAAAATCTGGGCCAATCAGACTCTTCTCACCAACCTTTGCCTAACAATGCGGTGCTCAACATGAGCACCCATACAATGCTTCATAGGGAGTCATGCCAATGCTCACTTAAAAGTTATTGTTATAGGCGAACTAAGCATAGGGAAGACAGTTATCCCAACTGTCCTTGAAATTGAACACACATGCCTGCAACATATCTTCTAACACCTGATTTACCAGTTTCGTCTACCCATCAGTCTATGGGTGGAACGCGGTACTGAACTTCAGCTGCACTCTCATTGCTTCTTGGATCTGAGTCCAGAAAATGGACGTGAATCACGTGTCTCGATCCGACACAATCTCCATAGACACTCTATGAAGCCGTATGTAACGCCCTGAAAATCGGGGGTCGAGCATAAACTCAACTCCCGAGTTCCAACACATCACTTATGCAATAAAATGAATGATGATTGAATGTTGTCAATATTAGTGCATTGAACATGAGTGAGATTAAGCCAAGGCAGCATATCATACTCCAGAGACAAGTGAGATTGTAAGCGGAAGACTATAATAGATATATAAAATATAAAAACTGTGGTGAGTCTCCAGAGTGTGATAATGTTACCAGGTTAATGAATTACAAGTATAATTTCAAAATATACCAACGGTGTAGTGTCATTTAGTCAACCTCCCTGTAAGCTCGTCGATCAAGACACGGCTCACATGAAGCCGCCAGAAAACAACCAATACAAGCAAGCATCATAGTCAATGCAAAGGTCCGGCTCCGCCTTAGAAGTAGCGTCGCCATCTGTAATCAGACAAAGTCTGGTTGGTGTGTACAACACCGTCCCGTAACGTGGGAGTGAGTGATCAACTCAGTGGAACAATAAAGCATAGGTTAACATGTTATCGAAACAGTCAAGCAGTAATGATAAAGCAGTACAATCAACAATTCTAAATAATCTTATTATTGCAAATATGAATGCAGTCATGATGCATGCCCTCACCACATACTCCCTCATGCGACACCATCTTACGTTCGCGGCATGCTTGCATTCCTCAGTGCTCCACATCTTCCAGGCACATGCAATGCGATGATGAGCATGATTACCGAGTTGTTATTAGTCCATTTCAAACAGCAGTATTGGAAAACTAAGGTACCTCCCTTGTATCATTCCCAAACATGATCTATTCTAGGGTCGTCAGTCCAAGTTAATCTCATAAGATGGTATGTTTCTAGGTTGCTGCAAGGGCTGTCGGGGCTGTTACATGGAACCGTTACACCACTCCCCCATCACCCTTTTAACGGTTCATCACTAAATTGATACAGGCCTAGTTCATAATCTATTCACCGTGGTAAAACTTGTCGCCTCACTGCAAATTCAGAGTATGCTCGAGGTCACTACAAAGGGCTCGTCACCAATCAGTGTAGGCCGACAACTCGAATATAGTATCTCATACTACCATAATCGGCTCACAAGTCTGGTTGCTCACTGGTCACTACGGGGAGGTAAATGTCCCCAGCATAGGCCGACAGCTCGACCACGGTGTCCCATACCAGCATGCCCGGCTCATGAGTCTTAGCGGATCGAGGTACCATGGTTAACGGGATTTCACCGGTAAGTTTGGTACCCTAGGTTCAAGCAGCAGCGTCCAACCATGGTGAACATACATTCGACATATCGGGTTACTTGACGAGCCTGACTAGCTCGAGCGCACAATCAATTGAACG
The DNA here is from genome assembly GCA_030180095.1 of Magnolia changhungtana. Lineage (NCBI taxonomy): Eukaryota > Viridiplantae > Streptophyta > Magnoliopsida > Magnoliales > Magnoliaceae > Magnolia > Magnolia changhungtana. Next base: position 9,109,584 of record JASAUF010000361.1, on the reverse strand, counting down.
ACATGAAGTGCATAAGCACTTCGCGTGGCCTAACCACTGTCACCAACGGAAGTACGACTCGGGTTCGTCAAACACATCCTGCGTGGTGAAATGAATCTCAACCACAAACTCAAGTCTGGTACCGATTGTCTGGACTATAATCATAGTCCCAAACGTAATTAATCCTTATTCAAAGCATGTGGAGTAAAGCATAATAAACAACGTAATTCAAGCATGTTAACCAACATGTCATAAAGCATGTTACAAAGCACAAAATAAACAAGAAATACAAACACATATATTTCATAAGTGATTAAATTAAACAACCAACATGGAAACAATCATATACGTCTCTAAGGTAGTTGAGAATCCCATCTCAACACCTACCTAAGACACCATCATCTAAACACTTACTCTCACAAGCATTTTCACAAACACTTAGAATACACTATTTCAACATACATAGTGTACATTAGCAAAACATGTATTAGGGAGAATTCTTTCTCCAAACAAGTATTTTATCCATATATAATATATTCATACAACAAATAATCATGGCAAACACATTTCTAAAATTTATACGTATACAGTACTTTCTAGAATACACTATTTCAACATACATAGTGTATATTAGCAAAACATGTATTAGGGTGAGTCCTTTCGCCAAATAAGTATTTTATCCATATATAATATATTCATACAGCAAATAATCATGGCAAACCCATTTTTAAAATTTATACGTATACGGTACTTTTTACAAATACCTAGAATATGTAAAATTCCATATTCTTCACCTTTATTCGAAACGGAAAACAGACAGTACTTTGTACATGTGTAATTGCATGCATCATGAATCTATCATTATCTGACATTGAAAACATTGAAAACCATAACCTATACACCTAAAGTACTTTGTACACAGTACTTTGTACATGTGTAATTGCATGCATCATGAATCTATCATTATCTGACATTGAAAACATTGAAAACCATAACCTATACACCTAAAGTCTGTACCTTTTGTCGTAGAATCGTAACGGAGTCGATAGATTTGCTAAGCTTTCGTATACGGCAGTTTGACAACCTATAGAACGAAATAGGTTAGCTATTTCATAACCTACAACTATCAAAACCCCAAAACAGGTTAGGGTTAGGGTTTCTTACCTAGAAATGACACCGGAATCGCCGAGAAAGCGATTAGAAAGAAGTGGTTAAGCTCGTGTAGCGGCAGGGAAGCGTGGCTGGGAGATGCTCCCACTTCTCTCACACTTTCTCTCTCTTTTCTCTCTTCTCTCTCCTAGGTTTTTCTCAAATTCGTATGGGATGAGAGGGTGAGGGTTTAAGGTCCTTATATAGCCCCAAAACTCACCAAAACAGACTCAGGACCAAGATATAGTTGGGTTTTGTCCAAAGGGCATTTGTTTCAGCTCAACAGAGCATTTCCGGAGGCCCTCCTTGAGCCAAAGGTCAGTCTTAAGCTCACAGACATTGGATCTAGGTGGAGTTAAGTTTTCGTTTCAGTCGGATTCCCAGATCACACGTGGCGGACCGGTTTTAGTTCAACGGTCAGTGGTTCTCGATTGGAGACTCCGAGTACATGGATATGTTTGGGGAAATATCCCTGATCTGAGGGTATAATTTGGCTTGATTCTGACAGTCTGATTGCTTATATTTGGCCTGCAAGTGACAAGTCTCAGATTTATTTATTTTGAATTTAATGTAGAAATATTTTCACATTTCTCATACTCTCCGCTACGAGCTCAAGCGAATAGTGCTGGGACACTATCTGGATTTGATTTCCGAGATGGTTGTCAAGCCCAGCAAGGCGGTCCTAATTCCTTAACTTCATGTTAATCAGACTTCCGACGTGCAGTCCAGATCTGATACGGAGTTTCGAGATGCTCCCGAGAGCAGCCGGGTAATGAGATTGATCCTAGATTTTAGGGTAATGTAGCGTCAATGATTGTACAAGTTTTGGGTCTTGCAAATCGTATTTAAAGTAGATCAAGCGGATTTCGTAGCTAATTTAGTTTAGCACTTAGTTACTTTGTCTCATTTCTAAAGGATTTAGTCCTATAAGATTTTTGTCTGGGCCTTTGTAGTTTGTATATAAAGTGATCCAAGTTATAATACTTTGTTAGTTTAAGATAGTGTCTAGGGTGAAAGTACTTAGAAAAATTGAAAGAACAAGGTAGTGAAGGGTGGGATTTGTGAAGGAAATGGGTTAAGAAGCGAGTTTAGACTATGAGATTCAGTTCTGTCAAGTTAATAAGGTATTAGGAGTGACCCATTACCTAAGGACGTCTAATTCCAGATTGGCAAAAAATCGGGATGTTACAATCTACCCCCTTTAAAATAAAATTTCGTCCCCGAAATTGCCTAAGGGTAATAAGGAAAGATTTAATTATTTCTTTGCCTAAGTTTTATTGCGTAGGGTATATACTAGCCTTGTTCATTTTCGTCTACCTCCCTTAAAACTTATTTCTTTATCCATTTCCCATATCCTGATGGTTTTCTACAGTTTATTTCTTTACTTATTTGGAGTCTTGACGACGATTCCCAACAATTTAGAGTTAGATAGTTGTTTTCAATGTTTGGCCAACACGGAGAGAAAGTTATAGTGGACTTAATCCCAATACATCGATCATCTACCTGACCAGGATAGAAGGCTCATCGTATCCCTTCCTAGTCCTGATAGATCCTGGTCTTCTGCTCGGTCAAGCAGTGAGTCCATTGGTAGTCGACCAGGATTAAGAATTGGGTCAAGCTGCAAATACTTCGCAATTGTATATTTCAGTAACTCCGTAGTCCGATCACTCTAAAAACATAGGGAATGTCCATCATTGAAAGGTTCAAATGTCCTATTTATAAGGATGCCCTTTAGGTCTTGGTCTAAGAAAATCCTCGTCTCATTCTATGTCCGAGATAGGGTAGCTCATCTTATTTCATGACCTATCTTTACGTATAGGCTGTATCAATTCCATTCGATCCTGGGCCAGTGGGGCTAGGGTCCACCACGCTTCCATTGCGCCACCCAGATCAAAAAGGTGTATTAGCCAACCTAACTAGATTGGGCTCATAATGTTCTACCCCCCTTAAAAATTTATTTCTACCTCCAGGGTTCAAGGTGTAATTTAGGACCTATCTTTGACAGGAAATGGGATACGATTTCCCACTACATTTGTCTTCCTTTTATCGCTGATGTGACGGTCCAGACTTACCCTATTTAATCATGTCTAGCTTAACAGGCAGGCTATCTTTCGAAGTTCATATGCACAATATGTATGCTAACATGGCATATGATTTGGGACCTAATTCCTAACTATCAGTTGCCCATTTGGGAAATTCCTTGGGCCTAAAGAGAAAATCTCTATTGGCTATATGTTCTTAATACTTCCCAAAGACGAAGTAATAAACTTGTGGTTGGAAGTGGTCGGGCCAACACGGAAGGGAAGTTGTGTAGTGGGTCCGAGTCGGATACATAGACCTTCTGCCTAGCTAGAATAGAAAATTTGTCGTATCAGTTCTTAATCCTAATTGATCCTAACTTTCTGCTTGATCAAAGTATAGAGTTCATTAGTAACTACCAGGATTGAGAATTCAACTCAAACCGTGAATACCTCACTTATATATACAGTTCCTCTACTCCGTGTTCCCGATTATAATAAGTCTTTGGGAAGGCAATTCTAAGGGTTGTATTGATTTGACCTAACATTAAATCTAATGAAAATATAAGTTTTTTATGAGCGTGAATAGTTTTTACGTCATACAACTTTCCTAAGAGTTATTAAAGAAGCCTATGAGCATTAAGGGGATTCGGATTCAACGAAGGAATGGGGTCCCGCTCCAATCGACTTAAGCCGACTAACTAAGTCTATCATTCAATTGGCTTAGCATAATTAATTAGTCTTTTACTTTCCTTAGTGTATCCAGTAGCCTAGTCGCAACGTATAAATAGCGGTATCCACTGGTTGTAATCCAAAGCCTATGCTTATATACTAGATGATTTTATACCCTTTCTAATATAAGAAGTTGTTTTATCGCTTAGGGTCAAAAGTTGTCTGATTGAAATTGAGTTGCTCGAACTGGAATTTAACTACGCTCAAGCACTACACACATGCTCATACTAGCTAAGGAGGTCTTAGGGTTCAGGTCATTACATCAGTAGATTTCTTATACTGTCAGATTTGTCTGCAAAACCTGGGAGTACCAACTCTAGGTCCAAAATTGTAACGCCCTGAAATTCGAGGGTCGAGTAGTAACTCAACTCTCGAGTTCCAAAACATCACTTATGTAACATAGATAATGATGATTAAACGTTGTCTGTGTTAGTGCAATAAACATGAGTGAGATTATACCAAATCAGTAATTCATACTCTAGATCAATTGTATAAAGGCAAGCGGAAGACTGAAACTATATATATATGTATGTATGTAAAAGAAACAAAACTATCTCAATCTCCAGAGTATGAACCCATCTGAGTCACCATATACATATATTTGTTTTGTGAACAAAATGTCAAAAGTACAACTAAGGAGTAATCCCTGCAAGTCTCATCAATCCTGACAGTCTAGTCGAAGCCACCAGAATACTGCATAAATGAGAACTCGTCTTGGTCCTCGTCATAGTTCGGCTCAACCTCCTGAGTCGCCGCCTCATCTATACCTAAGACAGAGTCTGGTTGGTGTGTACAATACCATCCCGTAACATGGGAGTGAGTAGCTAACTCAGTGGAACAATAAAGCATAGGTTAACATGTTATCAATGCAGTCAAACAGTAATGATAAAGTAGTACAATCAAACACTCCTAACTACTCTTATTAATGCAGGTATGAATGCAGTCATGATGTATGCCCTCACCACACACTCCCTCGTGCGACACCATCTTATATTCGAGGCATTCTTGCATTCCTCAGTGCTCCGCATCTTCCAAGCACATGCAATGCATGATGAGCATGATTACCGAGTTGTTATTAGTCCATTTCAAACAGTAGTATTGGGAAACTAAGGTACCTCCCTTGTATCATTCCCAAACATGATCCATTCTAGGGTTGTCAATCCTAGTTAATCTTATACGATGGTGTGTTTTTTAGGTCGCTGTAAAGGCTGCCAGGGCTGTTATGCACAATGGTTACACCACTCCCCCATCACTTCTTTAACGGTTCATCACTATACTGAAACAGGCCTAGTTCATACTCCATACACCGCGGCAAAACTCGTCGCCTCACCGCAAATTTAGAGTATACTCGAGGTCACTACAAAGGGCTCGTCACCAATCAGTGTAGGGCGATGGCTCGAATATAGTGTCCCATACCACTATAATCGGCTCACGAGTCTGGTTGCTCACTGGTCACTACGGGGAGGCATGTGGTCCCAGCGTAGGCTGACAGCTCGACCACGGTGTCCCATACTACCATGCCCGGCTCATGAGTCTTAGCGGATCGAGGTACCATAGTTAACGGGATTCCACTGGTAAGTTTGGTACCCTAGGTTCAAGCAGTAGCGGCCAAACATGGTGAACATACATTAGACATATCGGGTTACTTGATGAGCCTGACTAGCTCAAGTGCACAATCAACTGAACGACATGAAGTGTATAAGCACTTCGTGTGGCCTAACCACTGTCGTCAACTGAAGTATGACTCGGGTTTGTCAAACACATCTTATGTGTCGAAATGAATCTCAACCACAATCTCAAGTCTGGTACCAATTGTCTGGACTATAAACATAGTCCCAAACTCAATCAATCCTTATTCATAGCATGTGGAGTGAAGCATATTAAACAAAGTAATTCAAGCAAGTTAACAAGCATGTCATAAAGCATGTTATAAAGCACTATATAAACAGGAATACAAACACATATTTTTCATAAGTGATTAAAGTAAGCAACTCACATGGAGGAAATTATACAGGTCTCTAAGGTAGTTGAGAATCCCATCTCAACACCTACCTAAGGCACCATCATCCAAACACTTACTCTCACAAGCATTTTCACAAACACTTAGAATACACTATTACAACATACATAGTGTATATTAGCAAAACATGTATTAGGGCGAGTCCTTTCGCCAAGCAAGTATTTTACACATATATAATATATTCATACAGTAAATAATCATGGCAAACACATCTCCAAAATTTATATGTATACGGTACTTTCTCGAATATACTATTTCTAAATACATAGTGTATATTAGCCAATCATGTATTATGGCCAGTCCTTTCACCAACTAAGTATTTTATCCATATATATTATATTCATACAACAAATAATCATGGCAAACACATTTCCAAAATTTATACATATACGGTATTTTCTACGAATACCTAGAATATGTAAAATTCCATATTCTTCGTCTTTAATCGAAACGAAATACAGACAGCACTTTGTACATGTGCAATTGCATGCAGATCATGAATCTATCATTATCTGACATTGAAAGCATTGAAAACCATAACCTATACACCTAAAGTCCTCACCTTTTACCGTAGAATCGCAACGAATACGATAGGTTTGCCAAGCTTCCATATTCGGCAGTTTGGTAGCCTATAGAATGAAATAGGTTAGCTATTTCATAACCTACAACCCTTACAACTTCAAAACAGATTAGGGTTAGGGTTTCTTACCTAGAAACGAAGTCGGATTCGCCGGGAAAGCGATAAGAATGGAATGGTGGAGCTTGGGTAGCGACAGGAAATAGTAGTAGGGAGTTCCTCCCACTTCTCTCACTCTTTCTATCACTTTTCTCTCTTCTCTCTCTAGGGTTTCTCTCAAATTCATATGGCTGTGAGAGAGAGGGTTCTAAGGTCCTTATATAGCCTAAAAACACTCTGAAATAGACTTGTGGACAAGGTATACTTAGGTTATAACCAAAGCGACTCTGTTTCAGCTCAACGGAGGACTTCTGGCGGGCCTCCTTGAGCCAAAGGTCAGACTTAAGCTCACCAACCTTGGATCCAGGTGGAGTTAAGTTTTCGTTTCAGTCGGATTCGCAGATCACGCGTGGCGGACCAGTTTCAGTTCAACGGTCAGTGGATCTCGATCTAGAATTCCAAGTACATGGATATGTTTATGAAATTTTTCCTGATCCGAGAGTGTATTTGGGTCAGATTCTAACAGTCTGGTTGCTTACAAAATGATCGCAAGTAGCAAGTCTCAGATTACTATTTGAGATATTTATTTTGTAAAAAAAATAATTGTTTTCACACTCACTTGCTCCGGACTCAAGCGAACAGCCGTGGGACACTGTTTGGATTTGATTTCCGAGATGGTTGTCAAGCCCAGCGAGGCGGTCCTAAGTCCTTAACCTCGTATTATTCGGACTCCCGATGTGCGGTCCAGACATGATACGGAGTTTCAATGTGCTCCCGAGAGCAGTCGCGTAATGAGTTTGATCTTAGACTTTAGGGTAACCCAGCGTCAATGATTCTATAAGTTTTGGGTCTTGCAGATCGTATTTAAAGTGATACAAACAAATTTCATGGCTAATCTAGTTTAGCACTTCGTTAACTTTGTCAAATTTCTAAAGGATTTAATCCTAAGTGATTTCTGTTCGAGGTGGTACTCGGGCCATTGTACGGAAATTTTCGAGTCATTACAAAAACTCTAAGGGCTTGTTTGGCCAATGGCATTAAGTTGTATTAAATGGGTCTGCATTGCTAATCCCACTTCGGAATTGTGAATGACATGTTTGGTAGGAGGGTGGGTGGGGATTAAAATTAATGGTATAGGCTGTGGCAAACGAGCCTTGTGTTGGAAGGTGTGAGATGGGATTTCCAAACCCCATGATGTGTAATTTAAAGAGAGATCCCAGGATTTACTTTTAATTGCATACATTCTAAACATGGCATTGGAAAACATGGGATACACCAATCTAGGGACCATACCCTACACATATATTTATTATTACTTTTACAATTCCATCCACCTAATCTTATTTAATGTAGTTGGCCGAACGACCCTAAACGTCCTCAAACATCTAAAACATTCTACCAACAACTACACCCATCAACATGAAAACATAAACATCCAAAGACGGTAACCCATGCAAACTTCAAGACAACAGTATGGATGACTAGACATCCAAGAAAATGGTTATACTAAGCTCGAATAAAGCTATGGAAAAGTGAAGATAAGGGGGAGTAGGGGCTGGAGTTTTTGGTTCTCCACGAGTTTGAACCTCAACAGGGATTGTAAAGGCCCCAAAAGATAGGGTTTGAAGAAAGGAAATGAAAGAAAATGGATGGGTTAGAGAGCTTACACGTTTTTGAGCTCCAAGTGGGGCATGTAAGAGAGAGGGTAGGGAGGTAGGGATGGCTGTGAACGATGGATATGCATAGGTTGTGGCCGAAAATGATAGATCGGATGATTGGGAGGCAGATTTGAGAGAGAGGACAGCAAGTTGAAAGAGAAATGAGAGCTTGGAGGTGCTTTGAGAGAGAGAGAGAGAAGGCAAAACGGACGTGAAACAGGGGCCCGCACAAAATTTGGTGGGCACCACACGTAACTAAGGGTTGGGCCGACCATGACCAGCATTGGCCCGACCATCCCGGCCCAACCTGACCGTGGTTCCGCCACAGTCCACCGGACCAGCCGCGGTGCCACCACGATAGGGCGGTGTTCACCACCCTCCCATGGTGCCAATGGTACCCCGGGTCCCCCCGGATTTCATAGTGTGGCCCCCGACTCCATTTGAGGCATTTTCGAGGCCATTCGAGTAAGTTTCTGATGTCACTTGCATTAACCGGTTTTCAATGGTTGGGAATGGGTTAGTTGTGATCTAAACCTATCGTTTGACGGTCTAAAAGTGATTTGGGATCATTTCATGCAATCATTGAGGCATACGGGTCCAATCTCTACAGTTGATCTCAACCAATTGTGCTATTTGGCGAAATTGGAGAACCTAAGTCTGTTTCTACATTCCATCTCTCCCTCCTAGTTAGAGTGCGTCAATGTGCATCGTGAGACCATAACCCAGGTCCGGTTTAAACCAAATCATGCTCTGATACCATCTTGTAACGCCCTGAAAATCGGGAGTTGAGCATAAACTCAACTCCCGAGTTCCAACGCATCACTTATGCAACTAAATGAATGATAATTGAATGTTGTCAGTATTAGTGCATTGAACATGAGTGAGATTAAGCCAAGACAACATATCATACTCCAGAGACAAGTGAGATTGCAAGCGAAAGACTGTGATAGATATATAAAATATAAAAACTGTGGTGAGTCTCCAGAGTGTGATAATGTTACCAAGTTAATGAATTACAAGTATAATTTCAAAATATATGAACGGTGTAGTGTCATCTAGTCAACTTCCCTGTAATCCCGTCGATCAAGACACAGCTCACATGAAGCCGCCAGAAAATAACCAATACAAGCAAGCATCATAGTCAATGCAAAGGTCCGGCTCCGCCTCAAAAGTAGCGTCGCCATCTGCAATCAGACAAAGTCTGGTTAGTGTGTATAACACCGTCCCGTAACGTGGGAGTGAGTGATCAACTCAGTGGAACAATAAAGCATAGGTTAACATGTTATCAAAACAGTCAATCAGTAATGATAAAGCAGTACAATCAACAATTCTAAATACTCTTATTAATGCAAGTATGAATGCAGTCGTGATGCATGCCCTCACCATATACTCCCTCATGTGACACCATCTTACGTTCGTGGCATGCTTGCATTCCTCAGTGCTCCACATCTTCCAGGCACATGCAATGCGATGATGAGCATGATTACCGAGTTGTTATTAGTCCATTTTAAACAGCAGTATTGGGAAACTAAGGTACCTCCCTTGTATCATTCCCAAACATGATCCATTCTAGGGTCATCAGTCCTAGTTAATCTCATACGATGGTGTGTTTCTAGGTCGTTGCAAGGGCTGCCAGGGCTGTTACACAGAACCATTACACCACTCCCCCATCACCCTTTTAACAGTTCATCACTACATTGATACAGGCCCAATTCATACTCTATTCACCGCGGCAAAACTCGTCGCCTCACTGCAAATTCAGAGTATGCTCGAGGTCACTACAAAGGGCTCGTCACCAATCAATGTAGGCCGACAGCTTGAATATAGTGTCTCATACCACCATAATCAGCTCACGAGTCTGGTTGCTCATTGGTCACTACTGGGAGGCACACGACCCCAGCGTAGGCCGATAGTTCGACCACGGTGTCCCATACCACCATGCACGTCTCATGAGTCTTAGCGGATCGAGGTATCATGGTTAACAAGATTTCATCGGTAAGTTTGGTACCATGGGTTCAAGCAGTAGCGTCCAAATATGGTGAACATACATTAGACATATCGGGTTACTTGACGAGCCTGACTAGCTCAAGCACACAATCAATTGAACGACATGAAGTACATAAGCACTTCGCGTGGCCTAACCACTGTCGCCAACGGAAGTACGACTCGGGTTCGTCAAACACATCCTACGTGGCTAAATGAATCTCAACCACGAACTCAAGTCTGGTACCGATTGTCTGGACTATAATCATAGTCCCAAACGCAATTAATCCTTATTCAAAGCATGTAGAGTAAAGCATAATAAACAACGTAATTCAAGCATGTTAACCAACATGTCATAAAGCATGTTACAAAGCACAAAGTAAACAAGAAATACAAACACATATATTTCATAAGTAAGCGGTTAAATTAAACAACCAACATGGAAGCAATCATATACGTCTCTAAGGTAGTTGAGAATCCCATCTCAACACCTACCTAAGACACCATCATCCAAACACTTACTCTCACAAGTATTTTTACAAACACTTAGAATACACTATTTCAACATACATAGTGTACATTAGTAAAAACATGTATTAGGGAGAATCCTTTCGCCAAACAAGTATTTTACCCATATATAATATATTCATACAACAAATAATCATGGCAAACACATTTCCAAAATTTATATGTATACAGTACTTTCTAGAATACACTATTTCAACATACATAGTGTATATTAGCAAAACATGTATTAGGGCGAGTCCTTTCGCCAAATAAGTATTTTATCCATATATAATATATTCATACAGCAAATAATCATGGCAAACCCATTTCCAAAATTTATACATATACGATACTTTCTACAAATACCTAGAATATGTAAAATTCCATATTCTTCACCTTTAATCGAAACGAAAAACAGACAGCACTTTGAACATGTGCAATTGCATGCAGATCATGAATCTATCATTATCTGACATTGAAAGCGTTGAAAACCATAACCTATACACCTAAATTCCACACCTTTTGTCGTAGAATCGTAACGGTGTCGATAGATTCGCTAAGTTTTCGTATACGGCAGTTTGGCAACCTATAGAACAAAATAGGTTAGCTATTTCATAACCTACAACTATCAAAACCCTAAAACAGGTTATGGTTAGGGTTTCTTACCTAAAAATGACACCGGAATCTCCTAGAAAGCAATTAGAAAGAAGTGGTTAAGCTCGTATAGTAGCAGGGAAGCATGGCAGGCAGATGCTCCCACTTCTCTCACACTTTCTCTCTCTTTTCTTTCTTCTCTCTCCTAGGTTTTTCTCAAATTCGTATGGGATGAGAGGGTGAGGGTTTAAGGTCCTTATATAGCCCCAAAACTCACCAAAATAGACTCAGGACCAAGATATACTTGGGTTTTGTCCAAAGGGCATCTATTTCAGCTCAACGCAGCATTTTCGGAGGCCCCCCTTGAGTCAAAGGTCGGACTTAAGCTCACAGACATTGGATCTAGGTGGAGTTAAGTTTTCATTTCAGTCAGATTCCCAGATCACATGTGGTGGACCAGTTTCAGTTCAATGGTCAGTGGTTCTCGATCGAAGACTCTGAGTACATGGATATGTTTGGGGAAATATCCCTGATCCGAGGGTGTAATTTGGCATGATTTTGATGGTCTGATTGCTTATATTTGGCCCGTAAGTGACATGTCTCAGGTTTATTTATTTTGAATTTAATTTAGAAATCTTTTCATATTTCTCACACTCTTCGCTCCGAGCTCAAGCGAATAGCGCTGGGACACTATCTGGATTTGATTTTCGAGATGGTTGTCAAGCCCACCAAGGCGGTCCTAATTCTTTAACTTTGTGTTAATCGGACTTCCGACATGCGGTCCAGATCTGATACGGAGTTTCGAGATGCTCCCGAGAGCAGCCGGGTAATGAGATTGATCATAGATTTTAGGGTAATGTAGCGTCAATGATTTACAAGTTTTGGGTCTTGCAGATCGTATTTAAAGTAGATCAAGCGGATTTCGTAGCTAATCTAGTTTAACACTTAGTTACTTTGTCTCATTTCTAAAGGATTTAGTCCTATAAGATTTCTGTTTGAGGTGGTACCTGGGCCTTTGTAGTTTGTATATAAAGTGATCCAAGTTATAATACTTAGCTAGTTTAAGATAGTGTCTAGGGTGAAAGTACTTAGAAAAATTGAAAGAACAAGGTGGTGAAGGGTGGGATTTGTGAAGGAAATGGGTTAAGAAGCGAGTTTAGACTGTGGGATTCAATTCTGACAAATTAATAATTGTTAGGAGCGACCCATTGCCTAAGGACGTCTAATTCCTGATTGGCAAAAATCTGGGATGTTACACCGTATAATATCCTTAATGTACAACTTGGCTAAATCATTTGCTTAGTTTGACACTCTAATCGGGAGGAAGTGAGCAGATTTCGTCAATCGGTCCACAATCCCCCAAATGGAGTCATGTCCCTTTCTCGTCTTCGGTAACCTAAAAATGAAATCCATAGATATGAAGTCCCATTTTCATTTAGCTATAGGCATGGGCTGAAGTAAACCAAGAGGTCGGCGATGCTCGACCTTGACCTGTTGGCACGTAAGACAACGGGATACGAATTCTGCTATGTGGGCTTTCATGTTGTCCCACCAGTACGAACGTTTCATATCTCGATATATCTTTGTACTACCAGGATATATCACCATCTTCGAATTGTGAGCGGCTTCAAGAACTTCCTTCCTCAAGTCATGGAGATTTGGGATGCAAAGGCGGCCACGATAACGTAAACTGCCATCCGAACCAACTCTTCATTCAGAGTCTCCATCGTCACTAGCTCGTTTTTTCATCTTCACCAACCATTCATCTTCTCTTTAAGCCACAATGATTCGGTTATCAATAAGTGGTTGTACACACATATGTGTGACGCTCTTGAATGGTTCCTCTACTGTAAGCTTCTGCTCGAAGTCTCACACAAATTCCACCATGTTCCATTCTTCTATCATTAGCGGAGCCACAAATTTTATTTCTTCTTGCGGCTCAACGCATCTGCCACAAGGTTTGCCATACCAGGATGGTAGGAGACCTCAAACTTGAAGTCTTTCAAGGTTTCCATCTATCGTCATTGCCTCATGTTTAGGTCTCTCTATGTAAAAATATACTTGAGGCTCTTGTGGTTGCAAAAGAGCTCGAACTCCTCTCCGTAGAGGTAATGTCTCCAAGGCTTTAATGCGAAGATAACTGCTGCCAATTATAGGACATGCGTTGGGTAGTTTTCTTCATGTTTCCTCAACTGTCGCGATGCATGGGCAATCACTTTGTCCTTCTGCATAAGAACACAACCCAAATCAACACGAGACGCATTCGTGTATATCGTATATCTGACCCCTTGCTCTGGCGATACTAGCATGGGTGCGGATGTCAACTTGTCCTTCAATTCCTAAAAGGCTACTTCTACCTTCTCATTCCAGGAAAACTTAAGATCTTTTCGAGTGAGCTGAGACAATGACCTAGCTATCTTAGAAATGTCCTTAATGAAGTGACGATAGTAACCTACCAGGCCAAGAAAACTCCTCGCTTCAGTAACCGAACCGGGATGCTCCCAGTCTTGAACTGCAGTCACCTTAGGAAGGTCCACAGCGATACCTTCCTTGGACACCACATGTTCCAGGAATTTGACTTCTTCCTTCCAGAAGTCACATTTCTTATATTAAGCAAATAACTAATTCTTACTGAGAGTATCAAAGACTGCTTGCAAGTGCTCTTTGTGATCTTTCCGACTCTTGGAGTATATCAGGATGTCATTTATAAACATGATGATGAATCGGTACAAATATGACCGAAATACCTTATTCATAAGGTCCATGAAGCATTTGTAAGTCCAAACGACATCACAAGAAATTCATAGTGCCCGAAGCTGGTTCTGAATGCTGTTTTCTGCACGTCTTCCTCCCTGGCACACAACTAATGATACCCGGACTGTAAGTCGATCTTCGAGAAATATTGTGCCCCTTTCAACTGGTCAAATAGATCATCTATCCTGGGCAAATGATACTTGTTCTTCACTGTCACTTGGTTCTAAAAGTGCCCTAATTTGTCAATTAGCGTGTGTGTTAAGTCTCTGAGACAGAAGAGCCCCATAGGAAGATTGATCAAGTGTCTGCCTCAACCGGATGTGTGCCCGAACTCGCCACAAGTAAGTCTTAGCCTCATATCCCATGTCCCAAAACACCAAGTAATTAAAACCCATAAAACTGATTAGAAAATCATAGGGTTTTTGGGCTAGAAAACTTTTTCAAATTTTCAGAAAATCTCTAAGTTTTCTACCTCTGTCGATTTATTGATAGACCGATCGATGTAATCGAACAATGCTATCGATGTCCTCAATGACCAATCGATACCATTAAAACGAGGACAAAAGATGTCCAGCAAACACATATATCTCTAGACGAAATTATTGATGTATCGATATACCTATCAATATCATCGAACTTTGAATCTCGAGTCTATCGAAGTTGACTCGATAAAATAAACATCACATCAGTTGTGTCCCTGTTTATTTAAGAAAAATCATCTTTGATATATCAAAGTTCCCCTTGATATCCTCGAAATTTAAAGTTAAATGATATCGAAAGGCCTTTGATGATATCGGTCTTGGACACACAGTTATCCAGTAATTCTTTTCAGGTGGTTTTATCTTGGATCGAGGGTCACGCCATAGAATCGATATTCAAATATCAATGACATCGAGGCAGGGTCGATTACATCGAGAAAGGACATAAACTGTCTAGCAAGCTTACTGAAAATCCTTTGGATTTATCGATGCATTGACACTGCCATTGATATCATTAACATTCAAATTCTGATGATATCGAGTGTGCCCCGATCATATCTTATACCTGAAATATTTTAAAAGGAAAGTCTCTCTTATTTTTCAAATGTCGAGGAATCGATCCTCGTGTCGATGAAATCGGAGTTCGAAATCTGATGACATCGACGCAGGTTTCGATTTCCTCGACCGGCTGGTAAAAGGTTTCAAAAGCGTTTGACTTTTGAGTTTGTATCATCGAGCGGCCAGTCGATACAATCGAGAGTATATGCTCGATGATATCAACCCTGCTCGATGATATCGAACTCTGCCATAAATGTGACCGTTTTATATCTGTTGGAACCTTTTGCCTATATATAGAGAGCTTGTCCTTATTTGCTGGTAGAGAAAGAAGAGAGTGCTTTTGAGTGTTTAACCTTATATCATATACCCAAAGCCCTTTCTCTCATGGAAGTTCATCCTCCAATCCACCCTCATCATTGACATTCAATAGAGTGGATTGGAGAATGAACTTCCGCATTCAAGGATCCTCTAGCTACTATCTTAATGGCAAATCATTAAGCTGGGATGGCTTGAATGCATAGATGATTGGAATCGCTCTATCTCCCTTATAGGAAAATATTTGAGAGTAGGATTTCATCATAACCTTAACCCAACCCGTCGCCATGTATTGGTACATCTTCTAAGTTGCGGTTTAAGGAAGCAGAAGATTCTTCATTAATAAAGGAGGAGACCTTCGACAACGCGCTGAATGAGGCTCATCTACTTATCTATAAGTCATTAGAGTCCAGAGGACCCTTGTGATCATTCCTTTATAAGATTGGGTCTAAGGCATTTCTCACCCCTTGCAAATCCTCTAGGAGGCCTCCGGCGAGAGTGTACGTGGTGGGTGCTTTGTGTTGACCCTTGCTCTGTGGAGAGCATAAACGTTAGGTCCTTTGTGTAAGTCCTTGACCAAGGTGGTCTAAAAGTTGGGTGTGTTGTGTTGACACTTTCTCGTGGGAGCATAAACAGGTGAGGTTCCTTGAGTGGATCCTTGGCCAGTGTGCCTATAATCGGGTGCTATGTGTTGACCCTTGCTCGTGGGAGCATAAACTGTCATCCTAGGTGTAGGTTGTACTGGTTAGAGGTGAACCTAATTTAAAACCTCCAGTTTGAGGTGAACCTGTTGTGAAACCTCCTTAGTGAAATTCGGTACATTCAAGGGTTGAGTGCATCTGTCGGGAGTGGAGTAGACAAGTAGTCAAACCACTATAAAAATTACTGTGTTTGTGATTGATGTTTGTCTTTGATTACTTGTGTGATTTCATTAAATGCTTTCATATTTGATCACACCTCACACACAATTACATCCATCATAAACTCTGAATTGTATCATATTTATCATTAAACTAGTTTTATGATTGGATCCTCTAATTGGCTTAGAAGCCATTAGAGTTACTTTGAAGCAATCCTGATTTATGAATATTTTCTCAGGATAGGTTTGATAGGATTTTAAATAATCATAAACCATTTGAAAAAGTCTTATTCACCTCCCTCTAGGACATATTGGCATATTCCTACTTCAACTAAAGTGGTCATTACCGCAATTTCAGGTTCAACCTGCGATAATCAATACATAATCGCAGCGATCCTTCCTTCTTTACGAACAACACAGGTGCTCCCCAAGGAGATATACTTCGTTGTATGAAACCTGAATCCAACAGATCATCGATCTGTCCCCTCAATTCATCCATTTCACATGAAGGCATGCAGTACATCAGTAGAGAAATGGGCGTCGCACCAGGCACAAGGTCGATAGTAAATTCAATCTCGCATCGAGGAGGTAGTCCATGGATCGTTTTAAACACTTCCCAGGAATCTTGGACCACGGGCATGTTCTCGAGAGACAGACCATCATGATCTTTCAATAGGGAAGCATAACAAAGGACCTGGAAAGGGCAACTGACCTGAATGGGGAAAGTGAAGGTCGTGTTTTCAGGTCCTCGTGCCATCACCAGTCTGGTTTCACAGTCGATCTGTGCCTTCATTTCAGTAAGCCAATCCATGCCAAGGATGACATCATAATGATATATCGTGGTGACAATCAGGTCAACAGACACCACCCTGCATCCTAAGTCTATCAAGCAACCCTTACATAACTTAGTGGCATCAGAAAAAGTTCCTACTACTGCGATAACTCTCACCCCAACCATAAGGGTCATATTCAGCCCTAAGCGTTTGACCATAGAGTATGATATCATCAAAATTGTGGACCCAGTGTCTACCAACAGAAAAACTGGTACACCTTGGATGTGAGCAGTGACTTCGAAGGTTAAAGGCACTATAGCTGCTGACTCAAATGCTTCAGCTGCAAGTGCATGTACTCACGCTTGTTGAGGACGATTCGGTTGTGCTACCATGGGCCGTTGAGGCAGCCTACTACGAGGTACATTCGGCCTATAAAAAGGTTGTGCTGGCGGTGTCGATCGTAGAGGTGGAGCTGATATAGCTTACGGTTGTTGACGACTGATCTTCTCAGGTGGTGTAAAACCATTGTCCCTCATCTTAGTAAAGCAATATGTATCCAAATAGCCCATCCTCTTACAGTAGGTGCACCACATATCTGATCGCCTCAGCTGGGTCGGTGAAGCAGTAAGCCTAGGAGGCGAATTGGCATGTGGCCTCTTGCCGAAGAATGGTCGATTCGACAAATCAAGTCGAGGCCTCGGGCCCATTGGCAAACATGTACGAGACAGTCTATCTCTATCCTGCTCAGCTCGCAGGGACATGTCCACTAGCTCATCATAATTGAAAATGTTAGCGCAACACATCTTTGTGTGGATATCGGGCCGCAGACTATCTGAGAAATGTCGCATCTTCAACAGCTCATTCGCTAGGATCAGAGGAGCGTATCAGGCTAGCTCTTTAAATTCGTTCTCATATTCCGACATGGTCATTCCTCCCTGTCAGAGGTGAAGAAACTCACCCTCCTTTTCATTGCAGTATGTGAGGGGGGAGTACTTTCCATGGAAGCGGGTCTCAAATCCCTCCCATGTCCACACGTGCCCCACAGGAACTGTCCGTAAGATGTTGTCCCACCATAGACTAGCCTCATTCTCGAACATGTAGGTAACCAACTCTACCTGCTCTGCCTCAGTGCAGTGCAACAGCTTCAATATCTTAGAGATGCGATCTAGCCAGTATTTGGCCTCCTTGGGCCTGTGAGTGCCTACAAAGGTGGGAGGTCGGAAACACTGGAAGCGTTCAAAAAGATCATTGGTATTCATATTTCCAGCAGGCTGCACAGGTGGTGCAGGGGGGACCATTTTCATATTTTGGACAAGGGCCCCTGTAATCGTGGTCCAAATTTGTTGTTGCTACATTAGGAGCATCATCTGCTCTAACTTATCAAGAGGAGGGGCCGCCTGAGGCATGTGTGGCATCGATGAAGATGCACAGTTCCATTCTGGAACCAGTGGTGCACTAGTTGTTGACCCATTGGTGGGGCCAGTGGCCGGCTGAGAGTCCGGCATAGTCTTAAAATTTGGGCCCAAACTGGGGTCCGAATGGCTGTCGCTTAGGAGAGGTGCCCAGTCAGTCGATCCGCCAAGTGCGAGACGTGTAATACTCCGAGTATTCTTAGGGGGCATTTCCTATATACAACATAGGGTGCAACATGTGTGAGATTCAGAACAAGGTTACTCAATTTACCAAAAATTTCACACATTCCATAACAAAAGAAGCTTCATACATTTCATTTAACCAAAATCGTCTCAATACATGAGTTGTAGACTTACATGGATCATGACAGAAGATGCATGTGAGCTAATTTAACAAAATCTTTTAAAACTAACTACTAATATCCAACTACGCCAACAAGGGCTATTACATAGAAAGTAAGGAACAAAACAAACCAAAAGACGACTACAACATATGACTAGTTGTCCTACTCTAGTGAAGGCAGAGGAGCGCCCTTGTCCTGCATACAGCATAGGAGAGCCTTCAAGGTGCAAGACATTTTCTTAAATTTTTGTTTCATATAAGCCTGATTCTCTTCGAGCTTTTGCTTCAATTCGGCCTAGGTCTCCTTGACCTCCTATCTCAGGGCGGCCTGGTTCTCTTCAATCTGATCCATGCAGGCTTCTAAGGCGGCCCGATCATGACGGTGCTCATGTGTAGTAATAGGAGGTCCCCTATCAGAATCTTGGGCTTCCTCCCCTTCTTCCTCACTTCCTTCTTCTATTTCATTTTCTTCCTCTTCTTCATTACTTTCTTCCTTTCCTTCATTACTTTCTTCCTCTTCTTCATTACTTTCTTCCTCTTCACTTTCTGTCTCGCCCCCATACTCATCGAGTCGGGCTTGACGTTGTCGAGGGTCAATTCTCATGTTATTGAGCGTAGTGTCATTAATGAAGTGGATCGGCGTAAGCTTATCCATGTTAAGTCTGTAGTCAAACTCCAGAGCAATCTTGCATATAAGTCGGTCAAATGAGAGTGAAACATCTTTCTTAA
Organism: Magnolia changhungtana; assembly: GCA_030180095.1. NCBI lineage: Eukaryota > Viridiplantae > Streptophyta > Magnoliopsida > Magnoliales > Magnoliaceae > Magnolia > Magnolia changhungtana. The sequence goes on along the minus strand of JASAUF010000361.1, from coordinate 9,090,046 downwards.
CAGAGCGTGCGGTCTGGATTATCTGTAGTAGGGCGAATGTACGCAGCCACAGCTTGTCTCCCTGCCTAGCTCTGTACAGGAAGTCGACCATCAGATAAGTGCATTCGGTACAGTTGTTCCACCTAGGATACACATTGTATGTGAATATGTGGTGGAGTAGACGAAAGTCTGCCGTCATCTTGGTTGATGGGAGGCAATTGCCTCACTTCCAGTGAACCAGTTGGCCATAAAGAAACCGTGTGTGACGATCTCTTTCTCGCACACTCTTGAGCCGAGACTCATTACCATGCACTTCACCACATGTAATTCACATAATCTAGGCCATTACATCTACATTGACTATGGCCTCCCGCCTTCCCACTGGAATAGTGAACTATAGAGGATCTAGTAGTGGATCCCATATGTGGGCATAGAAGGCTCAGACAGTGATTTCACACACACGAGACTTGCCTTCAAATATGGGACCCCACTTGGATTCTAACAGGAGGTTCATCACCGGGTATAGCTCAAATAGCCTTTCGTTAACATGTGCTTCAAACACAACTTTACGTCCATGAAACTTGTCATGTTCGATGCCTGGCGGTAGAGATCTTTCTAGTGGGATCTGGGGATCAAGATCCCGCTTCATCCTTCACTCTTGCTCAGCGCTTGTAGTAGCCACGATGCCCATTTTCTTCCTTGCACGGGTTAGACGGCTAGGCCCGGCTTCATTTGTGGACACCCCTCTATTTCCCATGAGGGAAAGGAGCATGGAGAGCGAGAAGATTGTATCAACTAGCTTAAAAAGAGCCATGGGGTTAAGAAGGCGTGAAGGATGAGATGGGTTGGTGGGTTTTAGGTTCTATGAGACACAAAGATGGGTTTGTGTACTCTAATGAGGACAAATGAGGGAGATGGATGGTTATAGGAGATGGGTTTAAGAAAATAGTGAAGGTGGGTGCAAGATTTTGAGGAAGATGCAGCTAGGTGAAAATGGTAAGGAGGTTTGAGAGGGAAAATGAGGATTTGTAGAAGTTTGGAGAGTTTTGAGAGCTAGGGGGTGCAATGGACAAAGGGAGAAAAAGGGGACCCAAATAGGGTGGTCCCACACAAATGTAGGCCCCACACGTGTGTAAAGGAGTGGCGGGCCGCCGGACCCCCGGGCCCGCCGCGGCCCGCTGGAGAGGGGCGCGGCGCTCCACTGTTGGCCCAGTGGCGACACGGTCCGCTGGACTGTGGGTGGTGGCTCCGCCTTGGGGGTGGTGGCCTCCCCCTCCCGAGGTACCAGAATGGTGTGGGGGACCCCCTCGGTCCCACCGAAAAATAAGTTTTGGGCCCCTACGCCCGTGTGAAGTGTTTTCGTGTTCCATCTCACACATAGTCATACCCTTTGGCGTGTTTCAAGTTTGGGATCCACCAAATAATAGCTTAAACCCATCGATTGATGGTCTAAAAAGGAATTGAGATCATTTCATGTGATCTCGGAGGCGTACGGGTTATATTCAACGGTCACTTTCACCCGTTGGTGAAACTTGGGATCCTACAATTGTTTTTACATTTCAACGCCCCTTCCTAAGTCAAAGTACATCAGTGTGCATCGTGTTAACATAACCTAGGTCTAGTTTAATCCAAATCATGCTCTGATACCAACTTATAATGCCCCGAAATTTGAGGGTCGAGCAAAGCTCAACTCCTAAGTTTCAATGCATCACTTCTGCAACATAGATAATGATGTTTAAATGTTGTCCATATTAGTGCATTGAACATGAGTGGGATTACACTAAAATGACATATCATACTCCAGAGTTAATGTAATTAAACAAGCAGAAGATTGAGATAGGTAAATAAAGTATAGGTACGAGTTTGTAACCTCCAGAGTATGATCATATAGCTAGGCTGAATATATACATAATTTATTTTGAAATACACAAAGTATCAAAATGTAAATGTTCAACTAATCCAGTATCCCTGTGATCCCGACGACGTAGCTCTAGGTCTACATAGACCCGCCTGAGAGCTGTACGTAGGAGAACTCCTTGTCAAAGAAGTTCAACTCTGTCGCGCAAGCCTCGCCATAACCTGCATCTAAATCAGGGTCTGGTTGGTGTTTTAAAACACCGTCACAGCGTGTGAGTGAGTGATCAACTCAGTGGTACTATAAGGCAAAGGTTAACATGTTATCAATTCAGTCAAGCAGTAATGATTAATCAATACAACAATCATATCCTAAGTACTCTTGTTAATACAGGAATGTTATGATGTAATGATTCATGCCCTCGCCTGCACTCCCTCAGCGACATCATCTCACGATCACGTATGACAAACTCTCTAAAAGTGTGCTTCCTCACCAAAGCACATGCAATGCAGTGCATGGTCGTGTTAGCCAAGTAATTTATTAGGCTTATTCATACAGCAGATTTAAGAAGCTAAGGTACCTCCCTTTATATCATTAACCCCAAACGAATGATCCATCTAGGGTTATCAATCCTATTTAATCACATACGATAGGCAAGTTATAGAGCATCAGGGGATGAAAGCAGTGAATAGGTAAGTTCACGAGTTTACACTTGAAGTCACTACGGAGAGGCTCATCACCTCAGCATAGGCCTATTTTATACTCGAGGTCACTACGGGAAGGCTCGTCACCTCAGCGCAGGCCAACAGCTCGAATACGGTGTCCCATACACCACCATATTCGGCTCACGAGTTTGGGTTGTTCACTGGTCACTACGGGGAAGCTCGTCACCCCAGTGTAGCCCGACAGCTCAACCACGGTGTCTCATACACCACCATGCCCATCTCATGAGTCTTAGCGTATCTTCGTACCATGGTTGAAATGGGTTTTACATTGGTAAGTGGAACCTTAGATTCAAGCAGTAATGTCCATACATGGTAAACACACAATAGGCCAATTGGGTTATTTGATAGGTTCGATTGGTACAAGCGCACACTGAATTAATCGACATGGAGCGCATGAGCACTCCACGTGGCCTAACCACTGTCGACAATCACCGTACGGCTCAGATTTATCGAACGTATCCAATGTGACAAAACTACCTCGGCCACTCAATCGGGAACTGTTACCGATTGCATAGACTACATAGTAGTCCCAATCATACTCAAATGCAATAAGTAGTCACATGTGATATTCATAACAACATTTTTTTCACACACTCACACTAGTGGAATTTCACCACCTATTGTAATGCCCTGAAAATCGGGGGTCGAGCATAAACTCAACTCCCAAGTTCCAATGCATCACTTATGCAACAAAATGAATGATGATTGAATGTGATCAGTATTAGTGCAATGAACATGAGTGAGATTAAGCCAAAACAGCATATCATACTCTAGAGACAGTTAAATTTGCAAGCGGAAGACTGTGATAGATAGATAAAATATAGAAACTGTGGTGGGTCTCCAGAGTGTGATAAAGTTACCATGTTAAATAATTACAAGTATGATTTTAAATTATACCAAGTTGTGTAGTGTGATCTAGTCAACATCCCTGTAGCCCCGACAATCAAGGCACGGCTCTCACGAAGCCGCCAGAAAACAGCATATACGAGGAAGCATTCTCGTCGTCATAGAAGTCCGGCTCCACCTCAGAAGTAGCGTCGCCATCTGCAATCAGACAAAGTCTGGTGGGTGTTCGGAACACCGTCCCGTATCATGGGAGTGAGTGAACAACTCAGTGGAACAATAAAGCATAGGTTAACATGTTATCAATTCAGTCAAGCAGTAATGATAAAGCAGTACAATCAAACAATTTTAACTACTCTTATTTAATGCAAGTATGAAATGACATGATGTATGCCCTTGCCAAACCACCCTCATGCGACATCATCTTACGTTCGCGAATGCGTCCATCCCTCAGTGCTCCACATCTACTAGGCACATGCAGTGCGATGATGAGCATGATTACCGAGTAATTATTAGTTCATTTCAAACAGCAGTATTGAGAAACTAAGATACCTCCCTTGTATCATTCCCAAACATGATCCATTCTAGGGTCGTCAGTCCTAGTTAATCTCATACGATATTATGGTTTGAGAGGCGTAGCGAAGGCATCACAAAGGGCTAGTCACCCGTCAGCACGGATACAGATCTCACCGTATGCAGCTCAATTGCTGACCATCAGCTCGAGTACAGGTCTCACCGTACTTGGCTCAATCACTAGCCGTCAGCTCGAATACAAGTCTCACCGTACTCGGCTCAACTCATACTTTAGTTGCTATAAAAGACTTGTCGCCAATCACAGACCTTGGAGTATACTCGAAGATACTACAAAGGACTCGTCGCCCGTCAGCACGAGTACAGGTCTAACCGTACTCGGCTCTCGCCGTAAGTATCGACAGCTCGAATATAGTGTCCCATACCACCATAATCGGCTCACGAGTCTGGTTGCTCACAGGTCAATACGGGGAGGCACATAGCCCCAGCGTAGGCCGACAGCTCGACCACGGTGTCCCATACCACCATGTCTGGCTCATGAGTCTTAGTGGATCGAGGTACCATGGTTAATGGGATTGCCACTGGTAAGTTTGGTACCCTAGGTTCAAGCGGTAGCGTCCAAAAATGGTGAACATACATAAGACAGATCGGGTTGCTTGACGAGCTCGCCTAGCTCGAGCGCACAACAAGTTGAACGATATGAAGCGCATAAGCACTTCGTGTGGCCAACCACTATCGTCAACCGCAGTACGACTCAGGTTCGTCGAACATATCTCACGTGGCAAATGGATCATAGCCACAAATCCAATTCGGGTACCGATTGTCTGGACTATAATCATAACTCCAAACACAATCAAGTGTAGATAGATAAAGCAGTAGTGGATCAAGATTCAACACATACAATCAAGGTCTGGTATTATCCATTTAGGTCTACCAGGGCTGTTGCACGCACTCGTTGCTCCACTCCCCCATCACCCATGACGGATCATACAACGTAAATATAAATTTAAACATATGCATTACATAGTTAAAATCATAAAGCAGTTGAGCATGTTATGAAGCACAACTCAAGCATGAATTTGTACATGTTCAATTCCTAATCACACAATTATCCAAGGAGATCATACACATATTTAAAAGAGGTTGAGAATCATATCTCAACACCCTTATACATTACAATTTGCTAACTACTACTCATTCAGACATTTCAAGAAACACTTAAACAAACATACATAAACATACATGACATATGTCGATCACATAGGCATTAGGCCAAATCCTTTCACTAGGGAGTTGCTCCAATCATAACACGCGTACACCCACAACGGATAGTCATGGCAAGCAGGAATCCAAGTTCCATATTCATTCAGTCATTTCCACGAACACTTGGGCCACACATTTTTAGCATATATAGTGTATATTGGTCGTGGCGTGATTTAGGGCAAATCCTTTCGTCAAAGGGGGATCGCCAATACAACAATCATGAATCCATGACAATTAGTCATGGCGAGCACGAATGAGAATTCTATACTCATTCAGTCATTTTTCACAAACAGTTAGAATACACTATTACAACATACATGGTGTATGTTAGCAAAACATGTATTAGTGCTATCCTTTAGCCAAGCAAGTATTTTATCCATGTATAATATATTACTACAACAAATAATCATGATAAATACATCTCCAAAATATACATGTATACGGTACTTCTTACAATACCGTATTTCTACATACATAGTGTTTATTAGTAAACATGTATTTAGGCGAATCCTTTCGCCAAATAAGTATTTTATCCATACGTCATATATCCATACGACAAATAAACATGTCAAACACATTTTCATAAAAAATACGTATACGGTATTTTATACGAATACCTAGAGTATGTGAAATTCCAAATTCTACAATTTTAATCGAAACAGAAAACGGAAAGCACTTTGTAGATGTGCAATTGCATGCAAATCAAGAATCTACCATTATCGACATTGAAAGCGTTGAAAACCGCAACCTATACACCTAAAGTCCTCACCTTGTGTCGTAGAATCGTAACGGAGTTGATAGGTTTGCTAAGCTCCCGTATTCGGCAGTTTGGCAACCTATGGAACGAAATACGTTAGCTATTTCATAACCTACAACCACCCAAGCCCCAAATTAAGTTAGGGTTAGGGTTTCTTAGCTAGAAATGACGCCGGAATCGCCGAAAAAGCGATGAGAATGGAGCGGTGAAGCTCGAATAGCGCCAGGGAACAGCAGCAGGGAGTTCCTCCCACATCTCCCACACTTTCTCTCTTTTTTCTCTCTCTCAATCTCAAATTCGTATGGCTGCCATGAGAGAGGGTTTAAGGTCCTTATATAGCCTAAAAATTTACCGAAATAGACTCCTGTTCAAAGTATACTTAGGCTATAACCAAAGCGGGACTTTTTCAGCTCAACGAAGGACTTCTAGCAGGCCTCCTTGAGCCAAAGGTCGGACTTAAGCTCATCGACACCGGATCTACATTCTATTAAGTTTTCATTTCAGTCGGATTTACAGATCACGCGTGGCGGACCAGTTTCAGTTCAACGGTCAGTGGATCTCGATCGGAGATTCCGAGTACATGTAAATGTTTATAAAAATTTTCCTGATCCAAGGGTGTAATTTGGTCAGATTCTGATGGTCTGGTTGCTTAAAACTGATCCGCAACCAACGAGTCTCAAATTACTATTCAAGATATTTATTTTTAAAGAAAACAAGTGTTTTCACACTCTCTCACTCCGGACTCAAGCGAACAGCCGTAGGACATCAGCTGGATTTGCTTTCCGAGATGGTTGTCAAGCCCAGCGAGGCGGTCCTAAGTCCTTAACCTCGTATTGTTCTGAACCCCGATGTGCGGTCCAGATCAGATACAGAGTTTCGAGATGCTCCCGAGAGCAGCCGGGTAATGAGATTGATCCTAGATTTCAGGGTAACCTAGCGTCAATGATTTTACAAGTTTTGGGTCTTGCAGATCGTATTTAAAGCGATTCAAACGGATTTCGTAGCTAATCTAGTTTAGCACTTAGTTACTTTCTCTCATTTCTAAAGGATTTAATCCTAAGTGATTTCCGTCTGAGGTGGTACTTAGTCCTTCGTAGTTTGTATATAGAGAGATCCAAGTTATAATACTTAACTAGTTTAAGATAGTGTCTAAGGTGAAAGTGCTTTGAAAAATTGAAAGAACAAGGTAGTGAAGGGTGGGATTTATGAAGGAAATGGGTTAAGGAGCGATTTTAGACTGTGGGATTCAGTTCTAACAAGTTAATAAAGTGTTAGGATCGACCCATTGCCTAAGGACGTCTAATTCCAGGTTAGCAAAAATCCGGGGTGTTACAATCTACCCCCCTTAAAATAAAATTTAGTCCCCAAAATTGGCTAAGGGTAATAAGGGAAGATTTCTATTATTTTATTTGCCTAAGACTTATTGGTTCCAAGTTTCTACGCGTGGTAGGGTATGTACTAGCTGGTTCATTTTAGTCTACTCCCCTTAAAACTTATTTCTTTATCCATTTCTCATACCCTGATGGGTTGCTACAATTTATTTCTTTACCTATTTGGAGTCTCGACGACAATCCCCAATTATCTAGAGTAATATAGTTGTTTTCATTGTTTGACTAATACGGAGAAACGGTAATAGTAGACTCGATCCCGATACATCGATCATCTATCGGGCCAGGGTAGGAAGCTCATCGTATCACTTTCGAATCCTGGTGGATCCTGGTCTTCTGCTCGGCCAAGCAGTGAGTCCATTGGTAGTCGCCCAGGATTGAGAATTGGGTCAAGTCGCGAATGTTTCGTAGTTGTATATTTCAGTAACTCCATAGTCCGATCACTCTAAAACCGTAGGGAATGTCCATCATTGAAAGGTTAAAATTGTTTATTCTAAGGTTGCCCTTTAGGTCTTAGTCTAAGCAAGTCCTCGATATTATCTATGTCCCAGGGAAGGGTGAATCAAATCTTACTAGATCATCCTAAAACATTTTCATAGTAGAACTTGTTAGGGCTTCTGTAATGTACGTATGTTAACGAGCACCGTTTCGATCTTGGACCAGTGGAGTAGGGTCCACCATGCTTTCGCTGTGCTACCCAGATCAAGAGATGCAATAGGTAACCTAACTAGATTGGGCTCATAATGTTCTACCCCCCTTAAAATTTTATTTTCACCTTCAAGGCTCAAGATTTATGCCCTGCTCCGTACATCGGAACAAGGTGTAATTTAGGACATATCATTAAATCCAAGGGATATAAAAAATTTCTCTAGGTATAATCCAAAGTCTATTCTTATACACTAGCTGATTTCAGATCATTTCTAATACAAGAAATTATTCATCGTGTAGGGTCAAACATTATCTAAGTGGAATTGAGTTGCCCGAACAATTTAATTACGCTTGAGCACTACACACCTGTTTATACTAGCTATAAAGGTCCTAGGGCTCACATTATTCATTTATTGGGTTTCCTATACTGTCAAGTCTGTCGAAATCTAAGAGCACCACTCTAGGTCCAAATTTCAAAGGCCTACTTGGCCAGCGATCTTAAGTTGTACTAAATGGGATTACATTACTAATCCTACCTCGGTATTGGGAGTGGCATAGTTGGTAGGAGGGTGGGTGGGGATTAAAATTAATGGTATAGGCTTTGGGAAATGAGCCTTGTATCGGAAAGTGTGAGATGGGAGTTCCAAATCCCAGCATGATAAATTTTTAAGTGTAATTGAAAGGAAAACTCGGAATATTCTTTTAATTACATACATTTATTATTACTTTTACAATTCTATCCACCATAAACTCACCTAATGCAATTTGGCCGAACGGGCCCTAAACGTTCACAAACATCTAAAACATTTTACTAACTACTACACCTATCAGCATGAAAACATAACCACCCTAAGACAGTAGCCCATGCAAACTACAAGACAACATTTGGATGAGCTCGAATAGAGCCATGGAAAATGAGAATAAGGGGAAATGGGGGGCTGGAGTTTTTGGTTCTCCACGGATTGGAGTCTCGACAGACGTCGTAGAGGCCCAATAGATAGGGTTTGAAGAAGGAAAATGAATAGATGGGATGGGTTGAGAGCTTAACCAAATTTGAGCTCTAAATGGGGCATGTAAGTGATCAAAAGAAAGAGAATGGAGAGGGTAGGGAGTAGGTTGTGTTATAAACATTGGAAGAGGATGAGTTGGGTAGGAAATGATGAAATGAGTAATTAGAGAGAAGGTTTGAGAGGTAAAACAAAGAACTTGGAGGGCTTGGAGGGCTTGGAGGGGCGTTTGAGAGAGGGGGGGGGCAAAACGACATGAAAAAGGGGTCCCCCAGAAAAATCGCACACACCAAGCATCACTGGGGGTCGGGCCAACCATGACCAGACCCGGCCGGACCCGACCGGATCAACCTGACCGCGGCGCGCCGCGGTGACCGCGGTGCCGCCGCGGTCCGCCTTGCCCGGCGTCGCGGTGCCGCAGTGGGGTTGTGTCCACCACCATCCCAAGGTGCCAAATGCACCCTGGGTCCACTTGTTTTCCCCCCCGGATTGACCCGTGTGGCCCCCGACTCCGTTTCGAGTCGTTTCGGGTCAAATCGGACGTATCTTGCAATCTGGAATGAGTTATCTGACGTAAAATATATGAATTTGGGGTAGAACGAGCTAATGAAGCCAACCAACCCAGATATGCTGGGTTACGAAGCCCGGATTGACAGTCATTTCCCCGTTTTAATTTCATTTTACTAAAATAGTAATTTTTGTTTGATTACTCTTCATCTGTTGGGCTTTAGGAGTTGCACTCATCGCGTAAAGAGCTTAGAATAATTAGGAGGATGGTTTGGTGAAGTCAAATAGGACACTTACTATTGTTGGCCGAAAACCTTGCACACTAGTAGACATCACGACCCTATAGTAAATCCGGAATTCTAAGAGTTTTAGTTGTAGTTTGTTTCTGATTTATTTCCCATTACCTGGTATTCCTATTTAAAGGGTTGTGAATTCATTTTGTTTTCAGTCATTCATTAATCAATTTCGAATTTATTAGTATTTATTTTTACTTTCTGCTTTCTTTTCTCGTAGACTCGAGGAGTCTCTGTGAGGAGTCTAGAGAAGCTCCGAGGATTCGGAAAAGTTACATCATCACTCTTATTATCGATTTTCAACGGTTGGGGTGAGGTGGATTGTAATCTAGAATTATCTATAGATGGCCTAGGAATATTTTAAGGTCGACCCGTGCGACCAATGGTTAATACAGACTCGATTTCGGCGTTTGTTTTCACCGAACTTGGCCAATTGGTGAAGTGGGGAAACCTATGACTGTTTCTACATTCCGTCACTCCCTCCTAAGTCAGAGTGCATCAGTGTGCATCGTGTGACCATAACCCAGGTCCGGTTTAATCCAAATCATGCTCTGATACCATCTTGTAATGCCCTGAAAATCGGGGGTCGAGCATAAACTCAACTCCCGAGTTCCAACGCATCACTTATGCAACAAAATGAATGATGATTGAATGTGATCAGTACTAGTGCAATGAACATGAGTGAGATTAAGCCAAAACAGCATATCATACTTCAGAGATAGTTAAATTTGCAAGCGGAAGACTGTGATAGATAGATAAAATATATAAACTGTGGTGGGTCTCCAGAGTATGATAAAGTTACCAGGTTAAATAATTATAAGTATGATTTTAAATTATACCAAGTTATGTAGTGTGATCTAGTCAACATCCCTGTAGCCCCGACAATCAAGGCACGGCTCTCACGAAGCTGCCAGAAAACAGCATATACGAGGAAGCATTCTCGTCGTCATAGAAGTCCGGCTCCGCCTCAGAAGTAGCGTCGCCATCCGCAATCAGACAAAGTCGGTGGGTGTTCGTAACACTCTTGTCCAGTATCGTGGGAGTGAGTGATCAACTCAGTGGAACAATAAAGCATAGGTTAACATGTTATCAATTCAGTCAAGCAGTAATGATAAAGCAGTACAATCAAACAATTTTAACTACTCTTATTTAAGGCAAGTATGAAATGGCATGATGTATGCCCTTGCCAAACCACCCTCATGCGACATCATCTTAGGTTCGCAAATGCGTCCATCCCTCAATGCTCCACATCTACTAGGCACATGCAGTGCGATGATGAGTATGATTACAGAGTAATTATTAGTTCATTTCAAACAGCAGTATTGGGAAACTAAGGTACCTCCCTTGTATCATTCCCAAACATGATCCATTCTAGGGTCGTCAGTCCTAGTTAATCTCATATGATATTATGGTTTGAGAGGCGTAGCGAAGGCATCACAAAGGGCTCATCACCCGTCAGCACAGATACAGATCTCACCGTATCTTTGCTCAATTGCGACCGTCACTTCGAGTACGTGTCTCACCGTACTTGGCTCAATCACTAGTCATTAATACGAGTCTCACCGTACTCGGCTCAACTCATACTCTAGTTGCTGTGAAAGACTCTTCGTCAATTACAGACCTTGGAGTATACTCGAAGATACTACGGAGGACTCGTCGCCGTCAACGAGTACAAGTCTCACCGTACTGGCTCTCGCCGTAAGTATCGACAGCTCGAATATAGTGTCCCATACCACCATAATCGGCTCACGAGTCTGGTTGCTCACTGGTCACTACGGGGAGGCACATGGCCCCAGCGTAGGCCGACGGCTCGACCATGATGTCCCATACCACCATGTCCGGCTCATGAGTCTTAGCGGATCGAGGTACCATGGTTAACGGGATTGCCACTGGTAAGTTTGGTACCCTAGGTTCAAGCGGTAACGTCCAAACATGGTGAACATACGTAAGACAGATCGGGTTGCTTGACGAGCTCGGCTAGCTCGAGCGCACAACAAGTTGAACGATATGAAGCGCATAAGCACTTCGTGTGGCCAACCACTATCGTCAACCGCAGTACGACTCGGGTTCGTCGAATATATCTCACGTGGGAAATGGATCATAGCCACAAATCCAATTCGGGTACCGATTGTCTAGACTATAATCATAGCCCCAAACACAATCAAGTGTGGATAGATAAAGCAGTAGTAGATCAAGATTCAACACATACAATCAAGGTCTGGTATTATCCATTTAGGGCTGCCAGGGCTGTTGCACGGACTCATTGCTCCACTCCCCCATCACCCATGACAGATCATACAACGTAAATATAAATTTAAATATATGCATTACATAGTTAAAATCATAAAGCAGTTGAGCATGTTATGAAGCACAACACAAGCATGAATTTATACATGTTCAATTCCTAATCACACAACTATCCAAGGAGATCATACACATAGTTAAAAGAGGTTGAGAATCATATCTCAACACCCTTATACATTACAATTTGCTAACTACTACTCATTCAGACATTTCAAGAAACACTTAAACAAACATACATCAACATACATGACATATGTCGATCACATAGGCATTAGGCCAAATCCTTTCACTAGGGAGTTGCCCCAATCATAACACGCGTACACCTATGACGGATAGTCATGGCAAGCAGGAATCCAAGTTTCATATTCATTCAGTCATTTCCACGAACACTTGGGCCACACATTTTTAACATATATAGTGTATATTGGCCGTGGCGTGATTTAGGGCAAATCCTTTCGTCAAAGGGGGATCGCCAATACAATAATCATGAATCCATGACAATTAGTCATGGCGAGCACGAATGAGAATTCTATACTCATTCAGTCATTTTTCACAAACACTTAGAATACACTATTACAACATACATGGTGTATGTTAACAAAACATGTATTAGAGCTATCCTTTAGCCAAGCGAGTATTTTATCCATGTATAATATATTACTACAACAAATAATCATGATAAATACATCTCCAAAATATACATGTATATGGTACTTCTTACAATACCGTATTTCTACATACATAGTGTTTATTAGTAAACATGTATTTAGGCGAATCCTTTCGCCAAATAAGTATTTTATCCATACGTCATATATCCATACGACAAATAAATATGTCAAACACATTTCCATAAAAAATACATATACGGTATTTTATACGAATACCTAGAGTATGTGAAATTCCAAATTCTACAATTTTAATCGAAACAGAAAACGGAAAGCACTTTGTACATGTGCAATTGCATGCAGATCATGAATTTACCATTATCTGGCATTGAAAGCGTTGAAAACTACAACCTATACACCTAAAGTCCTCACCTTGTGTCGTAGAATCGTAACGGAGTTAATAGGTTTGCTAAGCTCCCGTATTCGGCAGTTTGGCAACCTATGGAACGAAATACGTTAGCTATTTCATAACCTACAACCACCCAAGCCCCAAATCAGGTTAGGGTTAGGGTTTCTTAGCTAGAAATGACGCCGGAATCGCCGAAAAAGTGATGAGAATGGAGCGGTGAAGCTCGAATAGCGCCAGGGAACAGCAGCAGGGAGTTCCTCCCACATCTCCCACACTTTCTCTCTCTTTTCTCTCTCTCAATCTCAAATTCGTATGGCTGCCATGAGAGAGGGTTTAAGGTCCTTATATAGCCTAAAAATTTACCGAAATAGACTCCTGTTCAAAGTATACTTAGGTTATAACCAAAGCGGGACTTTTTCAGCTCAACGAAGGACTTCTAGCGGGCCTCCTTGAGCCAAAGGTCGGACTTAAGCTCATCGACACCGGATCTACGTTCTATTAAGTTTTTATTTTAGTCGGATTTACAGATCACGCGTGGCGGACCAGTTTCAGTTTAACGGTCAGTGGATCTCGATTGGAGATTCCGAGTACATGTAAATGTTTATGAAATTTTTCCTAATCCGAGGGTGTAATTTGGTCATATTCTGACGGTCTGGTTGCTTAAAACTGATCCGCAACCGACGAGACTCAGATTACTATTCAAGATATTTATTTTTAAAGAAAACAAGTGTTTTCACACTCTCTCGCTCCGGACTCAAGCGAACAGCCGTGGGACATCGGCTGGATTTGCTTTCCGAGATGGTTGTCAAGCCCAGCGAGGCGGTCCTAACCTCATATTGTTTGGAACCCCGATGTGCGGTCCAGATCAGATACGGAGTTTCGAGATGCTCCCAAGAGCAGCCGGGTAATGAGATTGATCCTAGATTTCAGGGTAACCTAACGTCAATGATTTTACAAGTTTTGGGTCTTACAGATCGTATTTAAAGCGATTCAAACGGATTTCGTAGCTAATCTAGTTTAGCACTTAGTTACTTTCTCTCATTTCTAAAGTATTTAATCCTAAGTGATTTCCGTCTGAGGTGGTACTTAGTCCTTCGTAGTTTGTATATAGAGAGATCCAAGTTATAATACTTAACTAGTTTAAGATAGTGTCTAGGGCGAAAGTGCTTTGAAAAATTGAAAGAACAAGGTAGTGAAGGGTGGGATTTATGAAGGAAATGGGTTAAGGAGTGATTTTAGACTGTGGGATTCAATTCTAACAAGTTAATAAAGTGTTAGGATCGACCCATTGCCTAAGGATGTCTAATTCCAGGTTGGCAAAAATCCGGGGTGTTACACCTATGGATACTCGAACCCTTGACCGGGTGTTGAAACTCCTGAGAGTCTACCACTCGAGCAAGAGTAAGGATCCTCATAATAGCATTTAACAAAACAATTTAATTATAAATCCCATTTAAGCATTTTATCAAACACATTGAAGATATTGTTATACATATGCATTTCATTCATAAATCATGCAGTAGCAATTTAGATTACATGAAGGAAACTATAAATATGGATAAGGTAGTTGAGAATCCTATCTTAACACCCCTATTAAAAGTAATTCATCAAACAATTTCTCATTCAGACATTTTATCAAACACTTAGACTACATATTACTACATACATGAACTAAATTAGTTATAGCATATATTAAGGCAAATCCTTTCATAAAAGAGTTATCACACATATAACAGACATGTATTCTAGATTAATAGTCACTACAAGCACAAATCATAATTGCATTTTCATTCAAGCGTTTCAACAAACACATAGAATGCATTATATATTCACATAGTTTACACACATGTATAATTCATCAAATACATCGTATCTATGATCATATGGCAGCAATCAAGTCAGACATAAATCATTACTGACGTTGAAAGCCTTGAAAACCATAACCTAAATGTTTATAGTCCACACCTTTCGTTGGTACGCCCGTTACGAACTCGGTTCGTACACTACGTCCCTGTCTACAGCACAACAGCTACCTAAATCATGAAATAGGTTAGCTATTTCATCGATTCCTCTATTTGGATTCCTTAAAAAGATTAGGGTTAGGATTTCTTACCCAAATTACAGTCGAAAAGGTTCTTGTAGCTAGACATAGAGGTGATCTAGTGCGTATGGTCATAAGAGAGAAACACCGCAATGATCTCCCGAACTCTCACTCTTCTCCTCAAACTTTTCTCCTCTTTTCTCTCTTCTCTCACCTAGGGTATGAGAAAATTCGTATGAGAGAGGGGTGGGGTGATTTAAGGGCCTTATATAGGCTTAGAAGTGATGTCAATGGCCCCAGGGCCATGGTATACTTAGGTTGTAGCCAAAAGGCATTTGTTTCAGGCAAACGGAGCTCATTTGGAGGTCCATTACCTGTTTATGTTACAGAGTAGGTTCCCTGACCATAGATCTAGGCTAGGATGCGATCTTAACGCATATGGATAGGTCGATCACCCATGGCGAACCCGTACTTGTTCAACAGTCATCGTCACTGGATCAAGGCCACAAGTATACGGATATGAGCAGGGAAATTTCTCTAATCCTTGGTAAAGTTTGGTCAGAATCTGATGATCTAAAATCTTCAATTTTGCCCATAAGTGAACGGCCTAATTCACTTAAGTTTCAGTGCATTTTCAAAAGATATTTACGTTTCTCACACACTTTACTCAGGGCTCTAGTTGTGTGTTTCTAGATACTATTTGGGATCGATTCTCGCGATGGTTGTCAAGCCCAGTAAGACGGTTCTAACCCTATAGTTTTGTGGTCATCAGACTTTCGACATGCGGTCCATATCCGATACGGAGTTTTAATGTGCTCCCGGGAGCAACTGGGTTTTGGGATTTCTCCGAGGGTTTTAAGTAATGTTGAGTTAGCGATTCTAATAGTTTTGGGTCTTGCAGTTCGTATAGATAGTAGTTCAAGCTAATTCTACTGATTATTTAGTTTAGCACTTAATTAATTTTGGTCTAATTTCTACAGGATTTGGTCCTTAGGGATTTCTGCCTGAGGTGGTACTTGGGTCTTTGTACGAATTTTTCTAAGACGTTACAAGCATCCCCAGGTCGATGATGCATTCATGCATTCACGCTTATAATAAGACTACATCATGTATTATTTTGTATGCCTTGTTATATTTTTATAACTATGCTTACCTAATGCAGCGGTGTGTAATCTTGAGGAAAATTCACACTGAGTTGGCCACTTATCCATCAAATATATAACCGTACAGGTAGCACAGATAGCTTAAGTGATATGCATGTTCAGACTTAATGAGGAGCAGAGTACAATTGTCAGGGATGCATGACTGTATTTACCAAGAGGAGCTGCGTGATCTTGCGGCTCAAATTTATATGCATTTTGTTATCTCTCTTGTATAAATTGTGTAATTCTTGTATTTGTTAGTTCAGAGACATTGGTTTGTATAAGTCATTATGGGCAGCCTCTTGTATATTCTAAATGTAAATACAATTTCCTTTTATGTTGATTTGTCCATCCTACGCTAAACTACTAACTCTGAAAGATATATATATATATATATATATATATATATATATATATATATATATATATATGGCTCACTATAGGTTAACACTCGAGTTTTTGGGAAACAAGTCATATACTCAGGCCCCAAAAACATGGGGCATTACCCCACTACCGAAATATGTCTCAACTTAGCTCAAAAAACCTGGTGAGAGGACTTCCCAAGATTGGAAAAAAGGAAATAGTTGTGTGTGCTGATTGTTTAAAAGGAAAACAGATTAAAGTTGCACATAAAAAGACAACCACCATAACAACCGCAAAACTATTTGAATTACTGCATATGGACCTTGTCGATCCCAACGGGGTTAAGAGCTATGCTAGCAAAAGATATTTTTTTATTGTGGTTTGTTGATGTAAAAAAATGGGTCAACCTCTTCCCGTTACTTCGACCTGCAATATAATGAAGGAGAAAGAGAGACCTTGGCTTAGGTCGGGGGTCCTCCGATGCTTCAGTCAGTAAGGGCTCAAGAAGAAGAGTTTTCTAGGGTTTTTGTTACGTACCTTTAATCCTGGAGAGCCCTCCTTTTATAGGAGTGAGAGGTCCCGGTGTAAGGGGATTCTCTCCTGATTTACCGAGAGATTTGATCTAGTTAATATTTTGTTTATGGATACTTCCCAATCCCGAGATTTCTGGGGTTGGGGATCCTTTTACAAGATTCTCGGGGAGGTGTTTAAGATTACACCGTCTCTTCCTTGCTTGGCTTGGCCTTAATAGATTCGCAATCTCAGCTGGCTTACAAAGAAAGTTGTTTACTCACTATTGGACGAATTCACATCGGTTCAGGACCGATGTTTTTCTTCAATCTGATAGCCGACACTACAACCAACCTTACATGGGTCAGTTTCATAGCCGGTTAGGTGGCTTTCAGTTTTAGAGCCTTTAATAGGTCCCTTTAGACATTGCTTCCTTGTTAACCGAGTCAACTTGATGTGTCTAATATTTGCTCAAGGCTCTTGACTCTTTCAGCTCCAGTCGGGAATCATGTCGTCTATAAATCTGAGCTAAGTCTCTCCTTTAAGTTTTACCTAATCTCGGTCTGAACTATTGGCTCAGACTCTCAGATGGTTTCATTAAAGTTGGTCCATTCCGTAACTGAGTCTCTGAACTTGTCATATTTTTCCCCAACAGTAAGCCCCCTACTCCTCGTGTCGGTTATATCGGCACTAAGGAGTAATGTATTGCCGAATTGGTATATACTAGAGAACGAGGTTATGATGGAGCATTTATTACTTCTTGTGTCATTCTTAACATACGATGGATCGTTACTCGAGGTCGCACGAGCAAACAGTCGTCAAGTCGTTTCATCAGCTTATGAGCGTCAGACACATGGTAACGACGTTACTTGCTATAGTCGGCGTGCACCACACGTCGGGCAGGGGAGTCGAAGCAAGCGTCGATTCGACTTCTCCTTAAATGTTGCTGCCACATGGATCGGCTATAAAAGGAGGGGCGGAATCGACTTTCGTACTTTCGTCTGCCCGCTCGATTTCTTCTTTTTCCGTTCTCTTCTTCCTCTTTTCCCTTCCTACTGTGCTTGCAATCTGCCATTTTTCTATATCCTTGCTTACTTCCTTCCTCCTCAACTATGTGCCTTTTACCTCTCTGG
Organism: Magnolia changhungtana; assembly: GCA_030180095.1. Lineage (NCBI taxonomy): Eukaryota > Viridiplantae > Streptophyta > Magnoliopsida > Magnoliales > Magnoliaceae > Magnolia > Magnolia changhungtana. The sequence continues at coordinate 9,071,743 of JASAUF010000361.1, read as the reverse complement.
TGACTCTTCTCTCCCTCCCTTTTTTCTTCGACATTTAGTGACAATGCATTCTTCAAGTCCCCGGGAGGGGATTTTCGGTGATGAGGGCGAAACGGATCATCTTTGAAATGTTTCCTAATCGCCTTCCTTACTGACGGAGATGGCGATAAGCGCCAATAAGGCTTTCCAGCTCACTGCTAGGATGTCCAGTGGGATTCCAGCAGAACGCCCTGCTCCAGAGGGTTCATCTGTCTTGAAACATGCCCCGTGCAGACCTACCCCCTTTTTCCCTGGGGATGATTTAGAAGAAGAGGAAGAAGAATTAGGAACCTCTGAGTCAGGTCTTCCTAGGAGACCGACAAGGACCGAGTTTGGGGGAACCACTGAGTCGGTTTTCCTACGGAAATCGGTTCAGCTTGTTGAGTCAACAGCTGAAGAAGGAGAGGCTGCTGAGAGTGAGGAGGTCGGAGACGAACAAAAGAGGTCGATCCCCTCAGTTTTGACTGAGATGGATGGATAAGATCCAAGTCGGGTATCATGTTCCTGATTTAGTAATTCTTCAAATTCCACGTTCGAAGGAATTGCCCGACCATCCCCCTCTTGGGATGGTCACAATTTTTCAAGTTGCGATGCAGTGTGGCATGCGTCTGCCCTTACAACCTATTGTTCGGGAGTTTCTTTCCCGACTCAGGATTGCACCCGGACAGATAGTTTTAAATGGGTGAAGGAACTTGCTCAGATGTGCAGTATTGTGGGCTAAGGCAGAACAGTCCACACTGACCATGGACGAGTTCCTCTACCTATACTAGGTTCGGCCAAACACTTCGTAGCCCGGTTGGTATTTCTTAAGCGCTTGGCAGAACAAGAGCGGCTCATTAATAACCGACCCTCCCACCTCAAACAAGCATTGGAGAGAGAGGTGGTTCTGGGCATGTGGTCACTGGGAGACTGCCAAGCCTGGGCTGTTCGAACCCCTCGTTCCCTGGGCATTCTCTGAAGCAGGTGACTCGGCACACCATTTCCCTCGTTATGTCTTGTTGTAATCCTTCTGTGTCTGATTGAACGTATTGTGCAGATATTCCCAAGAAGAAACCCAAGCTAGCAGCCAATGCTTTAGCTCGGATTAGGAGCCTGCGGACGTTGAGTCCGAAAGACAGGTCTTAGAAGTCTCTTTTACAACCGGAGTACCTTCTTCTTTCGGGTCTGAACTCATTCATAACAGGTATCCTCAAGTTATTCAAGCTCATCTTCCTTGAATTTTTCTGACTCTTTATTTTATCCGGCACAGAAATGGCTGAAGCTTGACCCCTTCTGAAGGCAAGGTTAAAGGTTCATCTTAGGTCAGTGCTTTTGTCCGAGCCTCAGCCTTCAAAAAAGACAAAAACTACTCCCTCGATTGTGGAGCCTTCCGCCCCAGTCGCCACTACTTTAGCCATCCCAGCCGTCGTTGTTCTTTCTGACCCCGAAGAGAGGGCAGAGGACGTTCTGTTCAAGTCTCAGGAAGTTCTTGAGCCAGGACCCATTGCAGAACGGGTTTCAGGGTGAAGGGAAGAGCAAAGAGGAGAGACTTCAAGGGGAGAATCGGCTCCACGGGAGCAATCGTCCTTCCGTCGAGCTGTGACAGACATGCTCCCTTAGGCTATTTCTGTTAGGATTGAGAAGAAGTTCGATTCCATCTTCGAAGCCCCTGGGAGTCGGATACTCTCCCACGCTGCGAAAATCATATTTCAGGTAAGATACGAATTTATCTTTTAGCTCCTTGTCTCTTTCGGTTTTAATCAGACTTTCTCCTTTCTTTATGCAGCTCGCTCCTTGCTTGCTTAGAGCCAGTGGAGATCTGACTGAGGCCGAGAAGGTCGGAAAAAATGTGGCGGATGTCGAAGCGGCTCAGAAACGGGTGGCAGAGGCAGAGGCTCAACTTGAGATTATCTCATTTAACTTGGCGAGTCGGGGCTTACTCGGAAGGCGATTGAAGATGCTAGAGGTGAATGTGCTCGGATGGCTCAGCTACTGAAGGAAGCTCATGATGAGAGTCAGCAACTCCACATGGCTCGTGACACCTCTGACGAGAAGCTGGCTCAGTTGAAGGCCGATACGAAAGCAGCGCTCGAGGTGGCCAGGAAAGAGGCAGTGGAGAAGGCTATAAAAGACTTCTTTGAATCGTTGGAATTTTAAGATGAGAGGGATCGCCTATACGCGAGTAGGTACTAAGCTTGCATCCAAGTGGTGAAGTAGTTTTATCCCAATCTTGATATCTCGAGATTCGAGGAGGGGCCTCCCAAGGATCCGACGACTGAAGTGGCTGAGTCCAATGATATTGTGGGTGGTACCGGGGTGGAATCTGAAGTGACTCCAGCTCTAGAGGTTGTCCTGAGCAACCTTTGATAGTCTCGGAGATCAATTTTTGGTACCATCATCGGCTCTATTCTTGGTTTGGTACCATCATCAGCTCCGTTTTTGGTTTGGTACCATCATTAGTTCCATTTTTGGCACTCACACCAGCCTCATGCAAGCTTGAGAATAGTCTTAGCCGAGGAAGAGATTCGTACGTTGTGGCCGATCTTTCTTTTTGCCCCCAACCCTTTCTAGTCTAATCAATGTAACGTTGAAGCAAGATATAACCTGATGTAACAAACATGCTGATAAATGAATATAATCAGTTTCATTTTATTCATTTTGACTCAGTTTACATGTCTGTTATTTTCGAGCCTTTTCATAGCTTTGTTATGCTGACTTTAGGGGTAATAGATTTTTAGATGCTCGACATTCCAGGGATGAAGCAATAATCATCCAGTTAGGTCTTCTAACCGATACGTCCTCGGTCGGATGGTATCTGAGATAATATAGGGCCCTTCCCATTTGGGTCCCAGTGTACCCGAGCTAACTTCCTTTATGTTGAGAAACATCTTTCGGAGAACCATATCCCCAACTCGAAAATGTCTGACTTTGACTCAGGTATTATAGAACAGAGCAACCTGCAGAGCTCGAGCCACCACACGTAGCCGAGCTCTTTCTCTTTGTTCATCCATAAGATCAAGTCCAAGTGCTAAGAGTTCTTCATTATCCTCTGCATTGAACGAACTAACTCGGGTTGAAGGCAACCCGATCTCGACGGGAGTGACGGCCTCCGAGCCATAAGCAAGCGAAAAAGAAGTTTCTCCCATGGTGGTTCGAGCTGTAGTTCGATATGCCCACAATATCTTCGGGAGTTCTTCAGCCCATGCTCCTTTGGCTCGGTCAAGCTTGGTCCAGAGATGTTGTTTGATGATCTTATTGACCGCCTCAACCTATCTGTTCGTCTGAGGATGGTGAGGCGATGAATATACGTTTCTGATCCCGAGATTGTCACACATCTCCCGAAAGCTCCTATTATAGAATTGTTTTTCATTGTCGGTAACAATGGTTTGGGGTACCCCGAACTGACAGATAATGTTCTTCCATACAAAATCAGTGATTTTCTGTTTGGTTATTTTTGCCAGTGGCTCAGCCTCGGCCCACTTCATAAAATAGTCCACAGTTATAACAGCAAACTTGGTCTGGCCTTTTCCTATAGGGAGTGGCCCAATGATGTCGATTCCCCATTGTGTGAAGGGCCAAGGTTTAGTCATAGGCATCAGCGCTTCGGGAGGTTGTCTCGGGATAACTGCGAATCTTTGACATTTGTCGCATCTCTGAACGAGCTTATGAGCGTCGTGTTGGATAGTCGGCCAGTAATATCCCTGACGTAAGACCTTATGCACGAGTGATCGTCCTCCTGAATGATTTCCGCAGATCCCTTCGTGGATTTCTCGTAGTACATAGTCAGCTTCATTGGGGTTAAGGCATCGCAACAATGGAGTATAATAACATTTCTTGTATAAAGTTTCGTTAAGTATGGTGTAACGGGATTAGTCGTTGGGCCTCGGCACGGTTTTCAGGCAGCTCACCTTTGTCGAGATATTGGACGATCAGATCAAGCCAAGTAAGTTTCGAGTCAATCGTTTATACGGTCGAGCTAACTGGTTCATTAATACTCTGTTTAGTGACATACTTGATCGGGACAGACCTAGGTAGGTCATCTTCATCGGCAGAAGTGAGTTTCCCTAATAGGTTGGCTTTGGCATTTTCTGTCCGAGGGATCCGAGTGACGATACAAAACTGAAGCCGCCGATCAGCTCTTTAGCTTTTTCCATGTATGCTTTTAATTATTCTTTCCGTATTTGATACACATTGGTAACTTGGTTGACAACAAGCTGAGAGTCACTGAAAACATTCAGATATGTAATGCCTAAGCTGGCCGCAAGTCGGAGGCCTATTAACAATGCTTCATATTCGGCTGTATCATTCGAAGCTTGAAATCCAAGTTTTAAGGCATACTGCATGTAGGTATGATCAGGAGTTTCCAAAACTACTCTTGCCCTGCTGGCTTTAGAGTTGGAAGAGCCGTCGACATACAGTTTTCAGGGAATGGGGTCGGGCGATGACTTGGGAGAAGCAGTAGTCGACTCTTCAACAGGCTCAGTCGAATGTTCAATCAACGGGTTGGTTTGTGGTGTCGCTTCAGCAATGAAGTTGGCCACGACTTGCCCTTTAATCACTACTCTCGGCTTATACTGAATGTCGAATTCGCTGAGTTCGATTACTCATTTCGTAGTCGGCCGAATGCCTCCAGTTTTTGTAGAATCTGACGTAGTGGGAGATCGGTCATAACGACAATGGTATGAGCTTGGAAATATGGCCGAAGTCGGCACGAGGAGACTACTAGAACTAGGGCCACTTTTTTAAGAGTGGGTATCTAGTTTCTGCCGATAATAGTACTTTGCTGACATAGTAGACTGGCATCTACTTCCCTCCATGCTCTCGTATCAGGGCCGAACTAACTGTTGCCTCAGACACTGCTAAATACAATAGTAGAGCTTCTCCTGACTCGGGCTTTGATAAGAGAGGCGGAGATCCGAGATAAGACTTTAGTTGCTGGAACGCTGCTTCGTACTCTTCCGTCCAATCCACAGTTTGTCATCCCTTCAATTATTTGAAGAACGGAAGACATTTATCCGTGGCTCTGGATAGGAAACGATTAAGTGTTACTACTCGTCCAGTCAGCCTTTGAATGTCTTTAATCATTTTCGGAGATTCCATGTCGAGAAGGGCTTTTATCTTTTTCAGGTTTGCCTCTATCCCTCACTGACTGACTAAGAAACCGAGGAACTTTCCCGAGCTTACACCAAAGGAACATTTACTCGGATTCAGCTTCATTCGGAATTTACGTAAGATAAGGAACATTTTTTATAAGTCCGCTATATGGTCGGCCGCGTGTACACTTTTGACGAGCATGTCATCAATGTACACTTCCATGGTTCGGCCGATCAGCTGAGTAAAGATTTTGTTCACTAATCTTTGATAAGTCGCACCAGCATTTTTAAGCCAAATGGCATCACTCGGTAACAATAAAAGCCTTTGTCAGTGACAAAGGTTGTTTTAGATTTATCGGGTTAATGCATTATAATTTGATTATACCCTGAATATGCATCCATAAAGCTAAGGAGTTCATGCCCCGCAGTACTATCTACCAACTGGTCTATCCTAGGAAGAGGAAAGCTATCATTTGGGCAGGCTTTAATTAAGTCGGTATAGTCAATACAGACTCGCCACTTCTCATTGGCTTTCTTCATAAGTATGATATTAGCTACCTGTTTCGAGTAGTATATCTCTTCTATGAATTTTTCTTTGAGGAGCTTGCTAACCTCCTCTTCAATAACAGCGTACCTTTCGGGGCTGAGTGGTCGTCGCTTCTGTCGGATTGGTTGATAGGTCGGATCGATGTTGAGTCAGTGCGTAATAACTGACGGGGTGATCCCAGGCATATCTTCATGGCTCCATGCAAATATATCAACATATCGTCGGAGCAGTGCTATCAAATTATCTTTCAATGGTGATTGCAAGGACGAGCCAATTTGTACTATTTTGGATCCATCTATCTCGTTCAAAGGCACCAAGATAAGCTCTTCAACTGGCTGCCTTCATTCATAAGTCTCTACCCGGGGGTCTAGCGACTCGATCATCGATACTTCCGTTGGAACTCTCTCGGTGGGAATTTTTACAGCTGTCATGTAACAACGTCTCGCGTCTATTGGTCTCCCTTGACGACTCCTACTCCTGACTCAGTTGGGAATTTCATGGAGAGGTGGTATGTAGATACCATGGCCTGGAGGAGACTTAGAGAGGGTCGACCGAGTATAGCGTTGTACATAGAAGATTGGTCGACTATCAAGAAATCAACCATTAGCGTCATTTGATGCGGAGGGTTCTCGGCCGTGAGTGGCAGTGAGATAATCCCTTCTGTGAGTACCTGTCCTCCCGAGAATCCGACCAATAGGGTATGAACCGGTCGCAATGCCGATCATTTAACTCTCATTTTATCGAACACTTGACCGAACAGTACATCAGCCGACGATCCCGTGTCGACTAAGATACGGAACACCTTTCGATTCGCGATAGTGAGAGTGACAACTAATACGTCATCATGGGGGTAACAGATACCCTGGGCATCCTCATCCGTAAATGAAATACAATAGTTTTTTCTTTTCTTTTCTTTTGAAAGTCGAGCTATTATCATGAGCTCTGACTCGCGACGGCTGAGGTTTTTGGCGTGGTTTTTTTAGCATTATTTGAGTCGCCTCTGCCTCGGGGATCGCCGATGATAGTCCGAATTTCCTTCGTGGGTCGGTTGTCACCTAGGCATCCTTTAGTTGTCCTAGTTCTTTCAACATGTTCGGTAGTCGGCCTTCTCAGATGAGTCTTTCAATCTCTTCCTTTAGGTGATAGCAGTCGCTGGTATTGTGCCCGTGATCTCGACGATAATGGCAATACTTGTCTTTATTCCACCGATTGGGATTGCTTCGGAGCTTACTGGGCCAGTTAACGAAGCCTTCACTTTTGATTTCCATCAACACCTGCTCCTGAGTCTTGTTCAGGGGGTATATGTGGAAAACCTTCAGTCGGGTCATTTGCCCAACTTTCGGTCATCGCGTGCTTGATCATCCTTACGCTTCTTTCCTCCAGTCGAGTCGGCTTCTTTTTCGACTGACTCTTTGATCGATGATTTTGCGTTCTGGGCTGTCTCACGCATGATTCATGTTTCTTTGACGTCCGCATATTTGTCCGACCGAGCCATAAACTCTGCTAGAGTTTCTAGCGGGTTCTTATCCAGAGATGCTAGGAATGGCTTGTCTTTGACCACTTGCATAAGTGCATTGAGTGTCGTTTCTTCTGAATGTTTTCGAACCTGGAGAGACTCAAAGTTGAAATGCTTGATGTAATCTTTCAATAGCTCTCCCTGCTTCTGAACTATATTGTTCAGGTGTGCAGGAGGCTTCAGTTTCTTTTTCCCACCTATGAAGTTGGTGAGGAAAGCATTGCTGAGTTTGATGGATGAACTAATAGATCTAGGTTTCAACTGCTTGAACTAAAGTCGAGCTACATCGGTCAACGTAAGAGAGAAGGCTCGACATATCATAGCATTCGAGGCATCATACAATTCCATGTAAGTTCTGAAGCATTCGATATGCTCCGTTGGGTCGGTCTTCCCAGTGAAAGAGTGATTTAAGGTAGCCGAAACCTTTCTGGTAGCCGAGCCTGCATTATTTCATCTACAAAAGGGTATGCTTTTGCCTCGAATTTAGTTAGATGTATATTCAGACCCTGTTTCATGACTGTCATTTCTTTCACCATTTCTTCCTTACTTCCTTTTTGAAGTCCTGGATGTCAGCTTTCCAAGACTCGTGACTATCCGTCGTACCTTCAACAGGAGGTCGGCTGCACCTCCTTCGATCTATCTCATGTCGAAGATCGGTAGGAGGCAGGACGGTTGTAGCAGAGTGAGCCGATGCTGGCTCGGGAGAACCCCGGGGCTGACTCGGTTGATGGAATGATCATGGAATAGTAGGCTGAGGGTCAGCCGTTGGTGAGGGGACATGTGCTATCTACCCTTGCTGAGGCAGCTGCATCTATTGATGGTACATCTGCTCCAGCATCTACTTCATCACATTCATATCGGACCGGATCTCCTGAACCTCCCGATCTAACCACCCATTGTTACGGTTTCACTGATTATTGGCTGCAGCTGATGCTGTCCGTTGTGCCGCAGAACCCTAACGGTTATTGGGTGGATTTTGAACTACAGTTGCGCCTGCCGATCCTGTGATAGCAACCTCATTCAATTCTTCTTCTTGAACCGTCCTTCTAGTTGTCACCAAAATTTTAATTGTGATTGGAATATAAAAAATGGCTTTTCGTACAAATTTCCACAGACGGCGCCAAACTGTTGATGCAAAAAACTCGGTCAACCTCTTCCTGTACTTCAACCTGCAATATAATGAAGGAGAAAGAGATACCCTGGCTTGGGCCGGGGGTCCTCCGATGCTTCAGTCAGTAAGGGCTCAGGAAGAGGAGTTTTCTAGGGTTTTTGTTGCGTACCTTTAATCCTAGAGAGCCCTCCTTTTATAGAAGTGAGAGGTCCCTGCGTAAGGGGATGCTCTCCTGATTTACCAAGAGATTTGATCTAATTAATATTTTGTTTACGGATACTTCCCGATCCCGAGATTTCTGGGGTCGAGGATCCTTTTACAAGATTCTCAGGGCGGTGTTTAAGATTACACCGTCTCTTCCTTGCTTGGCTCAGCTTTAATAGATTCGCAATCTCGGCTGGCTTACAGAGAAAGTTGTTTACCCACTGTCGGACGAATCCACATCTGTTCAGGACTGATGATTTTCTTCAATCTAATAGCCGACACTACAACCAACCTTACATAGGTCAGTTTCATAGCCAGTCAGGTGGCTTTCAGTTTTAGGGCCTTTAATAGGTCCCTTTAGACATTGCTACCTTGTTAACCGAGTCAACTTGATGTGTCTAATATTTGCTCAAGGCTCTTGACTCTTTCAGCTCCAGTCGAGATTCATGTCCTCTACAAATCCAAGCTAAGTCTCTCCTTTAAGTTTTATCTAATCTCGGTCTGAACTATTGTCTCAGACTCTCGGATGGTTTCATTAAAGTTGGTCCATTCTGTAACCGAGTCTCCGAATACTTGTCATATTTTTCCCTAACATGGTTGATGATTACTCCAGATTTACCTGGGTCACCTTTCTTAGGAAAAAATCTAACACATTTGATGAGTTTTAAAAAATTGTGGAAAACAGAGATGGAGAGAGAGAGAGAGAGAGAGAGAGAGAGAGAGAGATGCCAATGGCCATTGGTATAGATTAGAGAAAGAGAGAGAGAGAGAGAGAGAGAGAGAGAGAGAGAGAGATGGAGAGAGAACCAGTGAGAGAGAGAGAGAACCAGCGAGTAAGAGAGAGAGGAGAGAGTGAGAGAGAGAGAGACAGAGAACCAGCGTCCAACAGAGAGAGAGAGAGAGAGAGAGAGAGAGAGAGAGAGAGATTGACCGTGGCTGCCTGCTAGGTGAAGTGGAGCGTCGGGCGGTCAATGGTGGGTGACCGGTGGATGTCTTGAGAGAGAGAGAGAGAGAGAGAGAGAGAGAGAGAGAGAGAGAGAGTGGAATGGGGGGCAGCAGGGGCCACATGAAAAGAATCAAGATATTAGGATTATTAATATATATTTTTTAATATTTATTACTTGGGATGGTTCGGCTACATGTTCCGTTCTATGTTCGATTCCAGGTCAGTTTCACGGTTTGGTTCATGGTTTGGTTGGGTTCTACATAACCCTAAATTGAGAACCGAACCGAACTAATTGGTTCTTTAGTTTTCGGACCTGAACCGAAACTCATGCACTTTATAATTGGGCTAAACTGTGCGGTTTGGTTGCTTCGGGTCCAATTCACCAGTTCTGCCGGTTCCATGTGCACCCCTACGCTTAGCAGACCTCCCGGGATGAAGTGGATTACATAACAAGTTACTGGACGCGGTTTGGCTACTGACGCTGCCAATAGCTTTGTGGGCCCACAATAATGTATGTGTTTCATCCACGCTGGTTATCCATTTTTCTAGACCATTTTATGACATGAGTCAAGAAATGATATAGATCCAAGTGTCGAGTGGACCACATCACAGGAAACTGTGTTGATTGAATGCCTACCATTAAAAACTTCTTGGGGCCACGAGTTTTCGATCAGATCAAGCTGATGTGTATTTTTTCCCTTAATCCAAGTTTGTATGACGTAATCAACAGTTTAGATGTCAAATAAACATTACAGTGCGCTCTAGGAGATTTTTAATGGTGGACATTCAATCACTACTGTTTTCCTATAGTGTAGTCTACCCGAGATTTAGATCTGCCTCATTTTTGGGATAAAGATCTAAAATGATCTAAAAAATGAATGGACGGTGTGGATATAAAATATACATCATGGTGGGCTCACATAGCACCGACCATTAGCCAACTGGCTCCTAAAAGTCAATAGTCAAACCACGTCCTACGGATCCGTGTCTTGGTTCTGAAAAGTGGGGTCCAGAGTTCATTAATCTAAACCAACGGCCTGTTGTTTCCACGTTGGATGGAAATGCCACAAAAATCTCTCAGCATATGCCAGCCTTTCGATTTGGGTTCAAAATTAGATGGTGGACAAGACCATATTCACCTAAGAAGGAGACCAAGATACACGGCTATTGGATATTTCAATCTAGGAGATTATCCATCGTAAAAAATACGAACCAATTGTCTGGATTACCGAAACGTGCGCCCATCTGCTCAGAACTAAAACCCGCACAGACCGTGCCAATCCGCTGGTCGGGGCTCAAATTTTTCTAGGAGAAAAACTGTTTGATGTGTGAGGGATGATGCTCATGAAAATTACCTAAAATTGCATACTTTTCATATAAAGAATTAAAGTTAAGCTGTCCAAATTACTGGAGCCAGTTTAAATGTATCATGAACCAAAGTTAGAGATTATTTGATTGTCTGACTTTCTGATGAATGGACATTTATCGGACAGTTGAAAATGAAAATTCCAATGGTCCTACTTCAACAAGAAAGTATTCACGAATCAGATGTTAGAATTTTTAAACTAAAAAAATTTGGCATCTGGCCTTTTGACAGTGGTTTTCATACTTTAGTTCATTTAATTTGATTTAAAACATTTCATTTTTGAGTTTCTGAGTGCATGCGTATCAAGAATCATTCGCGGCCACAGTATCAAACCAACTCCATTTTGGAGAAACTTACCACCGTAGACAATACCTTTTATCCAGTAGTTTTTATGAAGGAATACAAACTTAAGTTACCAACTTAGACTAGCACGTGCGGACCCTGTTTTTTAAGCCAGCTTATGGCTAAGGATTTGGCAGCCCTCTTATGAAACCCGACCCTAGTTTACATGTGTACATGCGTATGTGTGAGTACGCATTCCGTTCATTTTGATCCTGCGGTCCTACCGGTCAAATTTTGGCGACCCGCGACCCTCGAGTAATGTTTACGGTCATCCTTAAGTTCGGTCATGTATACCTAACTCTGATTGACCCGAGACATATGCCATTGCGTCCACCTCGTCGCCGCGATTCCAACGCCGCGTCCCGTGCATTAATTCGATATGTACATTTCAAGTTATGAGCATTGATCGATATGGGCCATTGATTGCATGATTGGTGGACCCCACCATAGATCGCATGTTTTTTCATGCCATCATTTCACCCTAGGCTGAAATTTCTAGAAAGGTTACTAACCTAAGCCTTGTTAATATCACCATAGGCCACCATCATTGCTTAGGAGAGAGAGAGCTCATCATTGCAAGTCTTAAAAGTCTCTCTCTCTCTCTTTCCCTCTCATTTCTCTTTCTCTACTCTTCTTCCGAATCGTCTTCCCTCCATTTCTCTAGCCCATCTTGTAAGACCCGTGTCCTAGTTCGTACTATTCTATAGGCCTCCGCGGTCCTTCCGGTCAAATTCCGGCGACCTGCAATCTGTAACCGGTGTTTGCACGCGATCTTGAGTAGTGTCTCGTATGTTAGAGTCGGTTCGACTCGAAACTTGTACCCTTGCGACCGCGCTGTCGCCGCAGTTCCGACGCCGGGTATTACGCGCCGAGGAGATACCCGGGCTAGGAGATGTGGGCCCGCGTTCAGTTCGAGAAAATGCCGCGCGTTGTAAATATCGAGAGAATCTCTACAATATGTCAAATCAATCAAGTACACATCACACTCTATCACTCACCCATCCCCAAGTACAACTACCTTTCACTTAAAGCCAACTCTTTCTTACATAAAGTACTCTCTCTTACACAAGTACATATCACCCATCACTCACACCCATCCCTCTCTCTCTCTCTCTTTACATCACATCTATCTCTCTCATCTCTCTCATCTCCCTCAATTCTCTCAAGCAACTCACGTCCCACTTCCATGAGAGAGAGCTTGGTGTGGCCCACCTTCCCATCTCTCATCCCCACCATCCAAAGCCCATCTCGACCGTTGAATCGCACCCTTGGAGCTCTAGGATGCATCGGTGGAAGAAGAACTCCAAGAAGAATGCCGACAAGTGGGTGCTTTTCTCTCTCTCCTTCTCTCCTTTTTTTTGGTATGATGGCCCACCTAAGCAACCCATGTATGGGCGATCCAGATCGTCCAACAAGTGGGACAGCCTTGCTGTCCACCCTACTGGACTGGCTGTCCAGTTGGACCGTCTGGATGGTGGGGATGTCCAAATATCAACTAGATCTCCAGCTTTGCAGTCCCCGACCCCACTGAAATGTGTACGTTTAATACCCTCACTGTCCATCATCTGGCCATCCGACTATTGGCCAGATGGGCCGCTAACAGCTGAACAGTCTACTATCCAGCAACAAGTTTCATTGAAGAGGAAACCACAAATATCAGACTAATCCAGACGTTGGTGAGCCACATGCGTGGACCCCACCTTACTGCAAATGTGTACATGCGCACCGTCCATCCATTTTCCCCATGTTAGCCAGGTCATCGGCCCCAACCAGGAAGCAGATCCAATGTTCCATGTGCAGCAGCAGGTTGCTGCCCAACCTCCAGACCCACCATGATGCACGTGTCTTTCATCCAAACCTTCTATTCATCTGGACTCGCAGGCAGACCGAGTGGAGATGCCTCGTTTCAACACTCGAGGTCTTAGTGGGGCTGGCTAACATGAAGTGTGTGTACTGGCGTGTATGTACACTAACAAGCTAACCTGGTGGGTCCCACACGTGTGGACCCACCTCATGTATACGATGAATCCATCATCGTCCATTAGTTTGACGTCCAGCAGCATATAGCTGTTGGACCGTCAGTTAGATCTGTGGGCCCCACCAAATGATGTATGTGTTGCATCACAACCGTCCAAAAATGTGGGACCCACCATCAGCCATCCGTCCAGATGGCTAGACGCTGACAGTTCCACCCTCCCACACACTCACTAATACATTCTATATGATATATTATATTATTGTCTAATATAATACTTTATATTTGAATAATATATTGTGGTGGGGCCACATCCAGGTGGGAGCCCACCTTACTGTATTGTATACGAGATATAGATATTAGTATATTATATATATTAAATAATGATATGGTGGGCCACTCCCACGTGGGACTCACCTTTAATATATACTTTAATATATAAACCATCACCGTCTAAATGGGTCTGGACGGTGTGTCTGGGCAATCCCTGCCATTGGTGTATATATATATATATATATATATATATATATATATATATATATTATATAGATATATAGTAGAGATGGGCCACTGCGTGGACCCCACCATGATGTATGGCATTATCTGCACCATCCAGTTGCTAGACGGTGCAGTTGGCCTAATATCCAAATCATCCATCCATCTTGCATCCACGTGCTGGAGTTCTGACCAGCCACCATGATGCACGTGCGGGGATTTTGGGCAACCACCATGATGTACGTGTTGTATCCCTACCGTCCATCATTTGCAATCCACACCATCCGTCTAATGGACGGTGGGCCTACAGCCACAACTGCTACATCTTGGCAGCAAGCTTTGTGGGTCCCTTTGATGTTTATGTTACATCCTAACCGTCCATCCATTTGGCTAGCTCGCCTCAAGGCTTGCAACTAAAATTAAGACAGGTCCAATTATCAGGTGGACCACACTACAAAGAATAGTGGGTTTGAATGTCCACCATGGAAACCCTCTTGGGTTATAGAGTTTTAGACCAATATGATATTTCTTTTCCTCCCATTTCAGGTCCTTGTGACCTTATGCACAGGCTAGATTGAAAAGTAAATACTATGGTGGGCTCACTGGAAATTTAACAGTGGAAATCATTGTCACCATTGTCATTTATGGTATGGTCCATATGATCCTTTGGATATGATTCATTTTTTTTATATGCAACATAATGATCCCTTGCAATGAATGCATAATGTATTTGACTCGGCCTATTCAACTCGGCCCATTTGATCGGCCCAATCGATTCAGCCCATTTGTACCGACCCATTTGATTCAACCCATTTGATGTGATCAAGGCCCATTATGATGTATTTTCGGCCCATGGATGTGGCCTATTGTGATGTATCTCCGGCCCATATGTTAAGGCCCATTTGAAGTATGTGAGGCCCATTGGTTGTGTGTGAGGCCCACTTGATTTATAGGAGTCCATTGATGCAGCCCACTATGATGTAATTGTGGCCATATGATAAGGCCCGATGCGATGTTTATGTGGCCCTTGAGATGCGGCCCATTACGATGTGTATGGTGATGTATTTAAGGCCCATGTGTAAGCCCACCTATGATGTATATTAAGCCCATGTGTAAGGCCCACCTATTGTGTATTTGAAGCTCATGAGTTGAGGCCCATTGTGATGTATTTGAGGCCCATGGGTGTGGCCCATTGTGATTCGCTTGAGACCCTTGTATGAAGCCCAACGCGACATATGGGAGGCCCATTAATGGGGGCCAACATGATGTATGTGTGGCCGAAATATTGTGTATGAATCCCTGATGTGGAACACTCCTTGGGAACAATGTTGGTTAAATGTCCACATTGTGACCTTCCCTTAGGCCTTGTTCGGCCGATTCCATTTGGTCAAGGCCGATTCCGTTTGATCGAGGCCAATCCTGATTGTCATGGCCGATTGTCGATTCTGATTAACGTGACTGATTTGCCGACTCTGATTATCGAACGATCCGATTGTCGTGACCGATTTATTAATTCTGATTATCGATCGATTCTGATTATCATGACCGATTGCCGATTCTGATTGATGTGACCAATTTGTCGATTCTGATTATCGATCGATTCTAATTATCATGACCGATTATCGATTCTGATTGAAGTGACCGATTTGCCGATTCTGATTATTGATCGAGTCCGATCGTCGTGATTGATTACCGATTTCGATTGATGTGACCGATTTGCCGATCCTAATTATCAATCGATTTCGATCATTGTGACCGATTGTCGATTTCGATTGACGTGACCGATTTGCCGATTCTGATTATCGATCGATTCTGATTATCATGACCAATTGCCGATTCCGATTATCGTGGCCAATCGCCGATTGGCGATTGAGGCCGATTATCATGACCAATTGTATGGGTCGATTCTGATTGTCGAGCCGAGTATCAAAGTCGATTCTGATTTGTCGAAGCCAATTGTATAGGTCGATTCCGATTGTCGAGGCTGATTGCCAAGGCTGATTTTGATTGCCGAGGCCAATTGTCGAGACCCATATGATGTATATGCGGCCCGTAGTTGAGACCCATTGTGATGTGTATTTGGCCTGTGTTTAAGGCCCAATGTAATGTATATACGGCCCGTATTTGAGGCCCATTATGATATGTATTCGACTCGTGTTCAAGGCCTAGTGTAATGAATATTAGGCTCATGTGAGAGGTCCATCATGATGTGAAAAGCTCTTGAGTGTGGCCCATGGTGTTGTATATTTGATCCTTGTGTGAGGCCATGGGTCCACTATATGTTAGGCTCGATGTGGGCCATTCCTTGGGGGCAATGTTAGTTGAATGTCCACATTGTTGAGGTCGATTGTCGATGCCGGTTATTGATACCGATTATGAGTACATGACAGCATAGCATCATGATACATGCCCATACGCATCATCTACATATTTGTTATGAGATGTGGTTGATCATTGCATATGTCATTGAGTATGTTGTTATGAGACTCCCTGATAGGCGGAGGTTATCTCACATGAGCGTACCGTATACACAGGATTGATGCATGACTGGATTGTATGACTCATGCATCTTGTATTATGATTACTGTACACCTTAGTAACATCAGGGCCGTAGCCTCCACAGGCATATCGTGGATGGCCAGATGGGACACCAAAAATATTTAGTTCGAGCATCGGGCTGCCATAAATGGCCCTGGGAGAAAATCCCTAAAACCCTCTTGGTACCAGAGGACGACCCAACATCTAGACCGAGTGGATACATGAGCACCTAAGTGCCGAATACTAGGAGGCCGCGTCTCCCACTGTGTCGTGGTCGGTTGGGAGGGGGTGTGGCCTTACCCGCCCGAGCGTATGGGGGCATTGCTAGGCTGAGTCTGACCAGCTCGAGGAATGAGTCCGCTATCGACGTGTCGAATAGGCATTGACAGACTATTGGCCAGGCGGATAGTGAGGTTTCTTATGTTCACTTGGACTATGCGGCCGGGAGAGCGGTAGTGCAATTTGGAGTGTATTAAACCCCAGTGATGATCCCAGAGAGGAACCGTACTAATATATGGACTTATTGAGTAGGAATTGCATACTCATACATTCATTTCATTAACTATCCACTCGGGCTGGTGGTGCGCAACTAATTGTTGTGTACCTTCGCATCCTAGGATTTCGTTGGGCGCGCGACTAACCTGAGATCATGAGTCTACCACATTGGGTCTGACTATCTAAATTTAGGTATGGGACTGGTTTGGATAGAAGTCCTTTGTGACAGACCCCGTAACTTGCGATACTACGTACTTGTAACGTCTCGGAAAATTCCGTACAAAGACCCGAGTACCACCTCAGGCAGAAATCACTTAAGACCAAATCCTTTAGAAATTAGATAAAGTTAACTAAGTGTTAAACTAGATTATCTGTGAAATCCTCTTAAAGCACTTTAAATACGATCTGCAAGACCCAAAACTTGTAGAATCATTGACACTAGGTTACCCTAAAATCTAGGATCAATCTCATTACCCAGTTACTCTCGGGAGCACATTGAAACTCCGTATCGGATCTGGACCACACGTCGAAAGTCCGAATAATATGAAATTATATAATTAGGACCGCCTTGCTGGGCTTGACAACCATCTCGGAAATCAAATCCAGATAGTGTCCAACGGCTATTCGCTTAAGCCCGGAGTGAAGTGTGTGAGAAAATATGGTTTTCTTTAGAAATTAAACCTAATTTAAGTAATCTGAGACCTGTCACTTACAGGCCTAATATAAGCAATCAAACCGTCAAAATTTGACCTAAATACACCCTCGAATCAGCGAAAATTTCATACACATGTCCGTATACTTGTAACCCTGAATGAGTATCGGTGACCGTTGAACTGAAACTGGTCCGCCACGTGTGATCTAGGAACCCGACTGGAACGAAAACTTAACTCGACCTAGATCCAAGGTCTGTGAGCTTAAGTCCGACCTTTAGCTTAAGGGGGGCTCCGGAAGTGCTCCATTGAGCTGAAACAGATGCCCTTTGGACATAACCTAAGTATACCTTGGCCCTGGGCCTATTTCTGGCAAGTTTAGGCCTATATAAGGACCTTAAACCCTCTCTCATTCACACCATACGAATTTGAGAAAACCCCTAGGAGAGAGAAGAGAGTAAAGAAAGAGAAAGTGAGAGAGAAGTTGGTGTCCTTCCTGGGAATCTATCCCTGCTATTCTACGTGCCTATCCACCACAACTGTATCGCTTTTCCGGCGATTCTGATTCCGTTTTCCGGTAAGAAATCCTAACCCTAATTGGTTCTAGAGATTCGATTAGTGTAAGTGATGAAATAGCTAACCTATTTCATGTCATAAGTTATCGTTCTAACCGTTGATAAAGACTTGGTGTTAAACTGAGTCCGTTGCTCGCTTCTACGGCATAAGGTGCGGACTATAGACGTAAAGGTTAAGGTTTTCAAAGCTTTCAATATCAGATAATTATAGATTCATGATTTAGATGTTATTTCACATGCAAAATGCGATGTTCGTTTCGCGATTCAGTTACGTATGCAAATTATGGCATTTAGTGTATTTTGTATATTTGTAGAAAATACCGTATACGTACAAAATATGAAAGTGTATTTGTCATGATTAATTACTGTGTGTACATGCTACATATATGTGTAATACTTGCTCGGCGAAAGAATTCACCCTAATACATGTTTTGGCTAATATACGTTATATATGTTAAATAAGTGTAGTCTAAGTGTTTGTGAAAATGCTTGTATGAGTAAGTATTTAGATGATAGTGCTTAGAGTAGGTGTTGAGATAGGATTCTCAACTACCTTAATGATGTGTATGATTTCCTTCATGCAAGTTGTTTAAGTTAATCGCTTACTTATGAAATGTATGTGTTTGTATTTCCTGTTTATGTTGTGCTTTATAACATGCTCGTTAACATGTTTAAATTACTTTGTTAACTCTGCTTTGACTACTATACATGCTTTCTGGTAAAGGATTGAATGTGATTGGGGCTATGTTATAGTCCAGGCAATCGGTAATAGGCTTTGAAGTCGTGGCTGAGATTCATTTGCCATGTAGGGCGTGTTTGACAAACCCGAGTCGTGTGTTGATCGTCGGCAGTGGTTAGGCCACACGAGGTGCTTATGCACTTCATGTCGATTGATGAAATGTATGCTCGTGCTTGTCGAGCCCATCAAGTAACCCGATGTGCCGATGTATGTTCACCATATATGGACGCTACTACTTGAACCTAAGGTACCAAACTCACCAGTGAAATCCCGTTTAACCTTGGTACCTCGATTCGCTAAGACTCATGAGCCAGACATGGTGGTATGGGACACCATGGTCGAGCTGTCGGCCTACGCTGGGGCGACGAGCCTCCCCGTAGTGACCAGTGAGCAACCCAGACTCGTGAGCCGAATACGGTGGTATGGGACACTGTATTCGAGCTGTCGGCCTACACTGATTGGTGACGAGCCCTTTGTAGTGACAACGAGTATACTCTGAACCTGCGTAGAGGCGACGAGCATTTCCGTTACATCTAGAGTATAAACTAGGCATGTACTTATTGGTGATGAGCCCTTTACAGCGACCTAGAACCGCAACATCGTATGAGATTTACTAGGACTGACGACCCTAGAATGGATCATAGTTTGGAAAATAAAATAAAGAGGCACCTCAGTTTCCCAATCCTGCTGTATGAAAAGGACTAATAAAAACTTGGTAATCATATGCATGCACCGCATTACGCGTGCATTCAGGGGTTGCAGGTCAAGCACTGAGGCAGTATTGTCATACGCGAACGTGAGATGAAGTCGCTGAAGGAGCGTAGGCGAGGCCATGCATCATACATCCATACCATTCTTGCATTAACAATAATACTTAGGAATGTGTGGTTTACTACTTTATCATTACTGCTTGACTGAATTGATAACATGCCAACCTATGCTTTATTTCTCCACTGAGTTGATCACTCACTCCCACGTTACGGGACGGTGTTTTAAACACCAAACAGACTTTGTCTCGATTTTAGATGATGGCATGACCCTTGAGGCGGAGCCTGATTATTACGACGATCAGGACGAGTACTCTTACATGCAGTTCTCCAATGGCTTCGCTTAGGCTATCTGGATTGTCGGGGCTACAAGGTTTATTACAGTTGAACTATTTTTTTTGAGACTTCTGACTTTTGTATTACATGTAATATTTCATGTACACAGTGACTCAATGTTATATTCATACTCTGTAAATCGTGTGAACTTTAACTTATATACGTGTATTTATGTCTTTCAGTCTTCTGCTTGCATTTTACAACTTAATCTGGAGTATGAATTACTGTTTTGGTATAATCCCACTCATGATTAATGCACTAACGCAGACAACATTAAATCATAAGCATATATGTTGCATAAGTGATGTTTTGGAACTTGGGAGTTGTGTTGCTACTCGACCCCCGATTTTCAGGGCGTTACAAGTTGGTATTATAGCATGATTTGGATTAAATCGGGACCTGTGTTATGGTCACACAACGTACACTAACGCAAATTCAACTTAGGTGGGCGTGAAGAAATGTAGAAACAGTCATAGGTGTCCCCGTTTCGCCAAACGGCGAAGTTCACCAAAATCGACCCTTTTGTTTGAGTCCGTACGCGTCCGTGATCGCATGAGGCAACCCCGAATCACTCCTAGATCATTGAACGACAGGTCTAGATCACAAATGACCCCATCCCAGCCTTTAAAAATTGGTAAATGCGAATATATATCAGTTAGTACCTGAAAGGCCCCGAAACGAATCGAATCGGAGTCGAGGGGCCAAAACGGTCAAATTGGAGGGATCCAGGGTGGGCTCCACACATTTTCAGACCAAGGGGGAGGGGAAGACCTCGCCCCATGGGCGAGCCCTCGCCAAACAGTCTAACGGGCCAGGCCGGGCGTGCCGATTGCATGTTGGGGGTTGTGTGGCCCACCTGTCCACGGGGTTTCGATTAAAACCCTTCCAAACCCTCCTTCCCTTCACAAATCACCCTCCCAAGCTCTCCTTTCTCTTCCAAACTTCTGATTTTTCATAAAACCGCCCCTCCAACCTCCTTTTTTGTTTTCATGCACCACCTTCACCACACATTCGGAATCTCTCTACCACAGCTGCCTACCCTCTCCATTCTCTCTGATTTGAGCTCTTGAATTCCCCATTTGAGACTCAAATTTGTGTACACCCACTACCCATCCTCTTTCTTCATTTCCTTCCATTTGAGCCTTTACACGCACCTTAGAGGCTCAATTCCGTGGAGACCTAACGACTCCATCCCTTTCTTCTCTTTTTTTTTTTTTACTTTCTCCATAGCTCTCTTTGAAGTTATTATGGCCATTTTCTCATTTTCTACCATTCTTTCTCTCATGGGAAAGAGAAAGGGTGCCACGGATGAAGCCAGGCCTAGCCGCCCTACACGTTCGAGAAGACCGCGAGGCGCCACCGCAAGCATGGGCGTGGAACGTGAGGCGCGCACTAAACGGGACCTCAATCCCTAGGCTCCTCTCCCACGGACTCTGCTGGAGGAGTTGTCCCATGGAGTTTATGAGGGTCGTAGGGTCCTTTTTGAAGCTCAGGTGGATGGGCGACTCTTTGGAGAGTATCTATTGTTAGAGTGCCTGAATGAGGTTGGTTGGGGCCCCTATGTTTGAGGGAACATATCGTGCGAATGCGGGTACTGTCCGTACATTCTATGCCAACATTCAAGAGCCAACGCTGGATCCCTTACTATTCAAGATTCCCTCAGGAAGAGGTCGGGAGGCCACAATTGACGCTGGCTTGATAGCTCGACTCCTGGGCATACCACTTGGCCAGGTACATGCAAATGAGTTAAATCTATGGAGTGCACATGAAAAGGATCGCTGTACGCGTTTACTTTGTGGTCGACTGGTTGAATGACAGCCGAATAATAGCCTTCTAGCGACCAACATGAAGGATGATTTTTGCTTACTCCATATCTGCACGTTTAATGTTTACCCCAGGTGGAGCAATCGTAGTGAGTGTATGCGCTTAATGGTAGACTTTCTGTACCAAGCCGGGCTGGGTGAGAAGGTGTGTGTGCCCACGTATGTTTTACGATAGATCGTTCTGACCGCACGCTCAACTAGAAGGACTGATTCACTCCCCTTTGGCTGGCTCATATGCAAGATTGCACGCAAGTTCGGCTACAGTCTTGGTACAGAACTTCCAGAGCCGCAACACCTCATCAATGAAACCACTCTCAACCAGATGGAAATCGGGACACGACAACGACAAGCCTGACTTGAGGAAAGTGAGGACGAGGTAGAGAGTGAAGAGGAACAAAGTGAGGATGAAGGCGGAGCTAAAATAGAAAAGGAAGAGAGCGAGGAAGAAGAGGAGGCCCAGGATACGGAGGAGAGCTCCCCTCCTGCGCCACCGGAGCAGGACACTGATCGAGCTACTAGGGATGCTCGTATAGCTCGACTTGAGAAGGATCATGCTACCCTACGATAGGGTCAGGCGGTCCTACGATAGGATATCATGGATCTTCGGGGCCTTGCGAAACACAAGTTCAAGAAAGTGACTCGTATATTGAAGACTATCCTGTGTTGTTTGCAGGATAAGGGTGCCCCTCCTCCTTCGCCAGAATAGGATGCCTAGTCATCCATGGCGTTGTTCTTCAGCTTATTTTGGTTACTTCTTTAGGTTATGGTTGTGTTCTGGTTACTGTATCTAGTATTGTAGTAGTTACTAGAATGTTTTTCATTGTTTGAAGCTTGGGTGATATTAGCTCGCATGCATCTGCTGTCATGATTCATGTAACTTTGTATTCCATGTATTGTGACAAATTTTGGTAAATGAAATGCATGAAGTTGCTTTAAATTTGTGTATGAATGACGTGCATTAAGTTTGTGTGTATGCTGAATCTAACCTGGGTTACACCCTATGTCATATAAGACATGCCACGGAAGGTCATGCGGAGCACGGCACGCCTAGCACTTACTGATACGATGGATCAGGCACCTCCCCAAAGGGATGGTCATACGGACCCCGGATTGGGCCCTGTTCGTGAGACTATTCATGAGTCTCAGCCTTCTCTTGGTCCTGCAATTGGACCGCCACCGTACACACCACCAGTTCGTGAACAGAACCGTGTGTCATCTTCGACGCAGTATATGCCTCAGCCTGCCCCACCTGCTGATAGGCTGGAGCAGTTGATGATGATGATGCAACGACAGCACCAACAACTCTTGGCTATGATTACAGGAGCCCTAACTCAGGGTGGAAGTGCTACTCCACCCTCACCATCTGTATGTCCTACTGAGACAGTAAGGGATTCTGATCAGGATGAGGGTGTGCCTCCCCCTACACCTGCTACATACCCTACGGGGAATCTGGGTACATGTGGTTTACTCGAGCGATTTCATCGCTTGAGGCCTCCTACTTTTACGGGTTCTCACAGACCCGAGGAGGCAGAATATTGGCTCGATCGCATCTCCAAGATGCTGAGGATGTTGCATTATACCGAGCAGGAGCAAGTCGAGTTGGCCACCTTTATGTTTGAAAAGGAGGCTAGCCTGTGGTGGGATAGTGTATTACGGACTAATGCGGTTGGATATATCTGGACCTTGGCATTTTGAGTTCCGCTTTCACGAGAAGTACTATCCCCAGAAGTACCGGCACGAGAAGGAGAATGAGTTTTCGCGCCTCAGATAGGGAGGCATAACAGTGACTAAGTATGAGCATCGGTTCACAAAGTTAGGCCGCTATGTTCCTACGATCCTTACCGACGCACAGATGTGGATGCGGCGCTTTTCTGATGGCCTGCGCCCTGACATTAGCTCGAAGATGTGCGTATTAGCATACCCTCCTATGCTGAGCTGGTACATATGTCTATGCGTGCCGAGCAAGACGGAGATCGGTTGACACGTACTCGTGGGCCTCTAGTTCCTAAGCCTCGACCAGATATGCCGAGCAGGCCATCCTCGGCAAGAGGCCTCGCATAGACTCTCCTCCCGGGATTTCAGCGCCACCAGTTCCGATACGGCGACCGGGAGTGACTTGTACCTACTGTGGGAGGCCCCCAGCGGAGAGCTATTTCGTACGTATGAGAGACAGTGGATTCTTGCCGCCTCAGAAGATCGACCGCACTCGTCCCCAGGCCATTTCAGCACCACCCCTGCGTACTATCCCTGCACATCCATCCTTCCGGCCCCCTGCACCTCGATTTAGGCTGCCTCAGCGACCTATGGTGCCTCAACCCAATCGACCTCAGCAGGCATGTGTTCATGCGCTCACAGAAGAAGAGCCAGAGGCAACACTGTCAGCACCTATGGCCTTCGAGGTCATGCACACGTTCAAGGTACTCCTGTTTTCTTATTGGTAGACACTGGCTCCACTACCTCCATCATTTCATGTGCAGCAGTTAAGTGTTTAGCTTTACAGACTACGCCCACGAAGAAAGTGAGACTCTCTACTACTACTGGGACTTTTTAGGATGTCACACGGATGTGTGGAGGTTGCTCAGTAGATTTGGGTAGCAGGACGGTATTTGTTAACCTCATTGTCGCTCCACTATGGCACTACGACATTATCCTTGGTATGGACTGGCTCACCGAGATGAAGGCAGAGATTGATTGCGATAATCGGGTCATGACAACTAACGGACTTGACGGCACAGTCTTTACTTTTCCAGTACAGGTTAGTTGGCCATGTCGGGTTGGATGTTACATCGCTTTACTTGAGCATGTTGATGGGCTGACGTTAGGAAACATGCCAGTAGTTCGAGAATTTGAGGATGTGTTCAGGACGATCCCTAAATTACCTCCTTGGCGCGAGATCGATTTTACTATTGATCTTGTGCCCGGTGCAACCCCCATTTCATTACCTATGTATCGGATGCCTCCATGTGAGATAGAAGAACTGCATAAACAGATTGACGAACTCGTAGAGAAGGGCTTCATACAACCTAGTGTGTTTCCTTGGAGAGCACCTGTGTTGTTTGTCAAGAAGAAGGATAGATCGCTACGATTATTTATTGATTATCGTAGGTTGAATCAATTGACCGTGAAGAACAAGTATCCTTTGTCTAGGATAGACGATTTGTTTGATCAGTTGAAAGGGGCACGCTACTTCTCGAAGATTGATCTACAGTCAGGGTATCATCAGTTGCGCGTCAAGGATGAGGACCTGCAGAAGACGGCCTTCAGGACCAGTTTTGGGCATTACGAGTTCCTCATGATGTCGTTCGGTCTTACGAACACGCCGGCGGTGTTCATGGATTTGATGAACCGAGTATTTCGGTCATTTCTATACCAATTTATCATCGTGTTTATCGATGACATCCTGATATACTCTGCGAGTCGGGAAGAGCACGAGGAACACCTACAAGTTGTCTTAGATACGCTAAAGAAGAATCAGTTGTTCGCACAGTACAAGAAGTGTGATTTCTGGAAAGAGGAAGTCAAGTTCCTGGGACATGTGGTGTCCAAGGAAGGGATAGCGGTGGACCTTGCTAAGGTAACCGCGGTTCAGGATTGGAAGCAGCCTGGTTCGGTTACTGAGGTGAGGAGTTTTCTTTGTCTGGCGGGCTACTACCGACGATTCATTCGGGATTTCTCAAAGATAGCCAGACCGTTGTCTCAGTTGACACGGAAGGATCTGAAGTTCGCCTGGAATGAAAAGGCGGAGGCAGCTTTTCAGGAGTTGAAGGACAAACTGACGTCCGCCCCTGTGCTAGTATTGTCAAAGCAAGGGGTCAAGTATACAATTTACACCAACACGTCTCGAGTTGGTTTTGGCTGTGTCCTTATGCAGAAGGACAAGGTGATTGCATATGCCTCGAGACAGTTAAGGAAACACGAGGAGAGTTACCCTACACACGACTTGGAATTGGCAGCGGTCATATTTGCATTAAAGTTCTGGAGACATTACCTCTATGGAGAGGAGTTCGAGCTTTTCTGCAACCACAAGAGCCTTCGCTATATATTCACTCAGCGACACTTGAATATGGGGCAGCGCCGATGGATGGAGACCTTAAAGGACTTCAAGTTCGAGGTTTCCTACCATCCTGGCAAGGCCAACCTTGTGGCAGACGTGTTAAGCCGCAAGAAGGCAATAGTATTTGTGCCTCCGCTGATGGTTGAAGAATGGCACATGGTGGAGTTCGTATGGGACTTCGAGCAGAAACTCACCATGGAGGATCCATTTGTGAGTGTCATGCACATTCAGGTGCGGTCACTTATGGATGACAGGACTATCGAGGCCCAGAAGGGCGATGAGCGACTGTCTGAGCTTCGAGAGCAAGCTAACGATAACGAGGACTCCGAGTGGAGAGTTGGCATAGATGGGGGCCTACGATATCGTGGGCGCCTATGCATCCCAGACATTCATGACTTGAGACAGGAGATTCTCGAGGCTGCCCACAGATCGAAGCTTGCAATGCATCCTGGTAGCACGAAGATGTATCAGGACCTGAAGAGGTCGTATTGGTGGGACAATATGAAGGCTCATATAGCGGAATATGTCTCCCGTTGTCTCACGTGCCAACAAGTCAAGGCTGAACACCGTCGACCTCCTGGACTGCTTCAGCCCATGCCCATAGCTGAATAGAAGTGGGACTTTATCTCTATGGATTTCATATCGGGGCTACCGAAGACAAGGAAGGGACATGACTCCATTTGGGTGATCATCTACTGGTTGACAAAGTCAACATATTTCCTTTCGATCAGAGTTTCGAACTCTGCAGACGAGTTGGCTAGATTGTACATTAAGGAGATAGTGCGTCTGCATGGAGTTCCCTTAGAGATTATGTCGGACAGAGACACGCGATTCACATCTATCTTCTGGACTTGCATCCAGGAAGCGATGGGTGTGAAGTTGAAATTCAGAACCGTATTCCACCCACAGACTGATGGACAAACGGAGCTAGTGAATCAGATTTTGGAGGATATGCTGCGGGCCTGTATTTTGGACTTCAAGGACAGTTGGGATGATTGTCTCCCATATGCAGAGTTCACCTACAATAATAATTTTCAGGCAAGTATTGGTATGGCTCCTTACAAGGCCTTGTATGGGCGCCCTTGCCGAGCACCGCATTGTTGGGCAGAGGTCGGCGAGTGCAGTTTGCTTGGCCCAGAGTTAGTGTAGGCAACCTCAGAGAAGATCGATATTATCAGGCGTCGACTTCTTATAGCGCAGAGCGGACAGAAGAGTTATGCCGATACGAGGCAGCGACCGCTTGAGTTTGAGATTGGAGACCATGTATTTCTCCGAGTTTCCCCATGAAGGGAGTCTTTTGGTTTGGCAAGAAGGGGAAGCTTACACCGTGGTTCATTGGCCCATTCCAGATACTTGACTGAGTGGGTGTGGTGACATACTGCCTGGCTTTGCCCACTCCACTTGCAGGTGTGCATAACGTATTTCATGTTTCCATGCTAAAGAAGTACGTTCTTGATCCTTCCCATATCATTAAATGGAAGCAGGTACAGTTGAGCGAGGACGCTACGTATGTACTGCATCCAACAAATATCCTAGACAGGAAGGAGCAGGTGTTGCATAGCAAGGTCATGCCACTTGTGAAGGTACTGTGGACACATCAGATAGAGGAAGAGGCTACTTGGGAAACTGAAGCCGAGGTCAAAAAGAACTACCCTCAGATTCTCGAGGAGTACGAAAAGGTATGAATTTTGAGGATGAAATTTTTCTTTAAGGGGGGTAGATTGCAACGTCTCAAAAAATTCCGTATAAAGACCCGCGTACCACCTCAGGCAGAAATCACTCAGGACCAAATCATTTAGAAATTAGATAAAGTTAACTAAGTGTTAAACTAGATTAGCTGTGAAATCCTCTTGAAGCACTTTAAATACGATCTGTAAGACCAAAACTTGTAGAATCATTGACGCTAGGTTACCCTGAAATCTAGGATCAATCTCATTGCCCAGTTGCTCTCGGGAGCACATTGAAACTCCGTATCGGATCTAGACCACACGTCGAAAGTCCGAACAATACGAAATTATATAATTAGGACCGCCTTGCTGGGCTTGACAACCATCTCGGAAATCAAATCCAGATAGTATCCCACGGCTATTCGCTTGAGCCCGGAGTGAAATGTGTGAGAAAATATGGTTTTCTTTAGAAATTAAACCTAATTTAAGTAATCTGAGACCTGTCACTTGCGGGCCTGATATAAACAATCAGACCGTCAAAATCTGACACAAATACACCCTCGGATCAGGAAAAAATTTATACACATGTCCATGTACTTGTAACCCTGATCAAGTATCGGTGACCATTGAACTGAAACTGGTCTGCCACGTGTGGTCTAGGAAACCGACTGGAACAAAAACTTAACTCGACCTAGATCCAAGGTCTATGAGCTTAAGTCCGACCTTTGGCTCAAGGGGGGGCTCCGAAAGTGCTCCATTGAGCTGAAACAGATGCCCTTTGGACATAACCTAAGTATACTTTGGCCCTGGGCCTATTTCTGGCAAGTTTAGGCCTATATAAGGACCTTAAACCCTCTCTCATTCACACCATACGAATTTGAGAAAACCCTAGGAGAGAGAAAGTGAGAGAGAAGTTAGTGTCCTTCATTGGAATCTATCCCTGCTATTCTACGTGCCTATCCACCACAACTGTATCGCTTTTCCGACGATTTTGATTCCGTTTTCGGATAAGAAATCCTAACCCTAATCAGTTCTAGAGATTCGATTAGTGTAAGTGATGAAATAGCTAACCTATTTCATGTCATAAGTTGCCTGTAACATCCCGAAAAATCGAGGGTCGAGTAGTAACTCAACTCTTGAGTTCCAGAACATCACTTATGCAACATAGATAATGATGATTAAATGTTGTCTGTGTTAGTATAATAAACATGAGTGAGATTCTACCAAAACAGTAATTCATACTCCAGATCCATGTATAAAACGTAAGCGGAAGACTAAAAGGTGTATATAGATATATATATATATATATATATATATATATAACAAAACATTCTCGATCTCCAGAGTATGAACACTAACTGAGTCACCGTATATATACATGTTGGTCCTGAATCAAAATGTCAAAATAGTACAACTGAAATTATCAACTCTGTAGCCCCGTAGCACTGGACAGCCTATGCGAAGCCTCCAGCGAACCGCATGTAGGAGAACTCCTCCTAATCGTCAGAGAAGTCGGGCTCAGTCTCCTGTGCTCCAGTGATACCTGCATCTGATACAGGGTCTGGTGGGTGTTTTAAAACACCGTCCCGTAACGTGGGAGTGAGTAGCTAACTCAGTGGAATAATAAAGCATAGGTTAACATGTTATCGACTCAATCAAGCAGTAATGATAAAGAAATACAATCAAACACTCCTAACTACTCTTGTTAATGCAAGTATGAATACAATCATGATGTATGCCCTCACCACACACACCCTCGTGCGACACCATCTTACGTTCGTGGCATGCTTTCATCCCTCAGTGCTCCACATCTTCCAGGCACATGCAATGCGATGGTGAGCATGATTACCGAGTTATTATTAGTCCATTTCAAACAGCAGGATTGAAAAACTAAGGTACCTCCCTTGTATCATTCCCAAACATGATCCATTCTAGGGTCGTCAGTCCTAGTTAAACTCAGACGATGGTGTGTTTTTTAGGTCACTACAAAGGCTACCAGGGCTGTTACGCACAAAGGTTACACCACTCCCCCATCACCCTTTTAATGATTCATCACTATACAGATACAGGCCTAGTTTCATACTCTATACACTGCGGTAAAACTCATCGCCTCACCACAAATTCAGAGTATGCTCGAGGTCACTCCACTAACGTCCTACCAACTATCAGTTTATTTTTGAAGCTTGACCAGTCCACTTATTGACAATGGGACCCGGATGCAACCCGACTGGGGACCACATCCAGGCTACGCCAGTGTAGGCCGACAGCTCGAATATAGTGTCCCATACCACCATAATCGACTCACAAGTCTGGTTGCTCAATGGTCACTACGGGGAGGCACATGGCCCCAGCGTCGGCCGACAGCTCGACCACAGTGTCCCATACCACCATGCCTGGCTCATGAGTCTTAGCGGATTGAGGTACCATGGTTAACGGGATTCCACTGGTAAGTTTGGTACCCTAGGTTCAAGCAGTAGCGTCCAAACATGGTGAACATACATTAGACATATCAGGTTACTTGACAAGCCTGACTAGCTTGAGCGCACGATCAACTGAACGACATGAAGTGCATAAGCACTTCGTGTGGCCTAACCACTGTCGCTAACCGAAGTACTACTCGGGTTCGTCAAACACATCCTACGTGGTGACATGAATCTCAACCATGATCTCAAGTCTGATACCGAGTGTCTGGACTATAAACATATTCCCAAACTCAATCAATCCTTATTCAAAGCATGTGGAGTAAAGCATAATAAACAAAGTAATTCAAGCAAGTTAACAAGCATATCATAAAGCATGTTATAAAGCATGTCATAAAACACTATATAAACAAGAATACAAATACATATATTTCATAAGTAAGCGGTTAAGGTAAACAACCATATGGAGGAAATCATACACGTCTCTAATGTAGTTGAGAATCTCATCTCAACATCTACCTAAAGCACCATCATCCAAACACTTACTCTCACAAGCATTTTCACAAACACTTAGAATACACTATTTCGACATACATAGTGTATATTAGCGAAACAGGTGTTAGGGCGAGTCCTTTCGCCAAATAAGTATTTTATCCATATATAATATATTCATACAGCAAATAATCATGGCAAAGATATATCCAAAATTTATATGTATACGGTACTTTCTAAAATACACAATTTCAACATACATAGTGTATATTAGCAAAACATGTATCAGGGCGAGCCCTTTCGCCAAACAAGTATTTAATCCATATATCATACATTCATACAACAAATAATCATGGCAAACACATTTCCAAAATTTATACATATACGGTATATCCTACGAATACCTAGAATATGTAAAATTTCATATTCTACATCTTTAATCGAAACAGAAAACAGAAAGCACTTTATACATGTGCAATTGCATACAGATCATGAATCTATCATTAGCTGACATTGAAAGCATTGAAAACCATAACCTATATACCTAAAGTCCTCACCTTTTGTCGTAGAATCGTAACAGAGTCGATAGGTTTGCTAAGCTTCCGTATACGGCAGTTTGTCAACCTATAGAATGAAATAGGTTAGTTATTTCATAACCTACAACTATCAACACCCCAAATCAGATTAGGGTTAGGGTTTCTTACCTAGAAACGGAGCTAGAATCGCCGGGAAAGTGATTAGAATGGAGTGGTGGAGCATGGATAGCAGCAGGGAAGAAGGGTAGGGAGACTCTCCCACATCTCTCACACTTTCTCTCTCTTTTCTCTCTCTCTCTCAAATCTCAAATTTGTATGGCTATGAGAGAGAGGGTTCTAAGGTCCTTATATAGCCTAAAAACTCACCAAATTAGACTTGTGGACAAGGTATACTTAAGTAATAACCAAAGTGAACTGGTTTCAGCTCAACGGAGGACTTCTGGCAACCCCCCTTGAGCCAAAGGTCGGACTTAAGCTCACTGACACCGGATCTACGTGGAGTTAAGTTTTCGTTTCAGTCAGATTCCTAGATCACGCGTGGCGGATCAGTTTCAGTTCGACGGTCAGTGGATCTCGATCGGAGATTCCGAGTACATGGATATGTTTATGAAATTTTTCCTGATCTGAGGGTGTATTTGGGTCAGATTCCGACGGTCTGGTTGCTTAATACTGATCCGCAAGCGAAAGGTACCAGATTACTATTTGAGATATTTATATTTAAAGAAAATCAAGTATTTTCACACTCACTCGCTCCGGACTCAAGCGAACAGCCGTAGGACACTGGCTGGATTTGATTTCCGAGATGATTGTCAAGCCCAGCGAGGCGGTCTTAAGTCCTTAACCTCATATTATTCAGACTCCCGATGTGCAGTCCAGATCTGATACGGAGTTTCAACGTGCACCCGAGAGTAGTCGGGTAATGAGTTTGATCCGAGATTTTAGGGTAACCTAGCGTCAATGATTCTACAAGTTTTGGGTCTTGCAGATCGTATTTAAAGCGATTCTAGCAGATTTCATAGCTAATCTAGTTTTGCACTTAGTTACTTTATCTCATTTCTAAAGGATTTAGTCTTATAAGATTTCTGTCTGAGGTGATACTTAGTCCTTTGTAGTTTATATATAAAGTGATCCAAGTTATACTACTTAGCTAGTTTAAGATAGTGTCTAGGGTGAAAGTACTTAGAAAAATTGAAAGATCAAGGTGGTGAAGGGTGAGATTAGTGAAGGAAATGGTTTTGAAAAGGGATTTGAGGCTTTAATTGAGTGTTTGATAAGTTAAACCGGTGTTAGGATTGACCCATCACCTAAGGACGTCAATTTCCAGGTTGGGAAAAATCTGGACTGTTACATTGCCGCTCTAACCATTGATAAAGACTTGGTGTTAAATTGAGTCCATTGCTCGCTTCTACGGCATAAGGTGCGGATTATAGACGTATAGGTTAAGGTTTTCAAAGCTTTCAATGTCAGATAATGATATATTCATGATCTGGATGTTATTTCACATGCAAAATGCAATGTTCGTTTCGCGATTCAGTTACGTATGCAAATTATAGCATTTAGTGTATTCTTTAGATTTATAGAAAATACCATATACGTACAAAATATGAAAGTGTGTTTGCCATGATTAATTACTGTGTGTACATGCTACATATATGTGTAATACTTGCTTGGCGAAAGAATTCGCCCTAATACATGTTTTGGCTAATATACGTTATGTATGTTAAATAAGTGTAGTCTAAGTGTTTGTGAAAATGCTTGTATGAGTAAGTATTTAGATGATAGTGCTTAGAGTAGGTGTTGAGATAGGATTCTCAACTACCTTAATGATGTGTATGATTTCCTTCATGCAAGTTGTTTAAGTTAATCGCTTACTTATGAAATGTATGTGTTTGTATTTGCTGTTTATGTTGTGCTTTATAACATGCTCATTAACATGTTTGAATTACTTTGTTAACTCTGCTTTGACTACTATACATGCTTTCTGGTTAAGGATTGAATGTGATTGGGGCTATGTTATAGTCCAGGCAATCGGTAACAGGCTTTGAAGTCGTGGCTGAGATTCATTGGCCACGTAGGGCGTGTTTGACAAACCCGAGTCATGTGTTGGTCGTCGGCAGTGGTTAGGCCACACGAGGTGCTTATGCACTTCATGTCGATTGATGAAATGTGCACTCGTGCTAGTCGAGCCCGTCAAGTAACTCGATGTGCCGATGTATGTTTACCATATATGGACGCTACTGCTTGAACCTAAGGTACCAAACTCACCAGTGAAATCCCGTTTAACCTTGGTACCTCGATCCGCTAAGACTCATGAGCTGGACATGGTGGTATGGGACACCGTGGTCGAGCTGTCGGCCTACGCTGAGACGACGAGCCTCCCCGTAGTGACCAGTGAGCAACCCAGACTCGTGAGCCGAATACGGTGGTATGGGACACTGTATTCGAGCTGTCGGCCTACACTGATTGGTGACGAGCCCTTTGTAGTGACCTCGAGTATACTCTGAACCTGCGTAGAGGCAACGAGCCTTTCCGTAGCATCTAGAGTATAACTAGGCTTGCACTTATTGGTGACGAGCCCTTTGCAGAGACCTAGAACCGCAACATCGTATGAGATTTACTAAGACTGACGACTCTAGAATGGATCATAGTTTGGGAAATGAAATAAGGGGGGTACCTTAGTTTCCCAATCCTGCCGTATGAAAAGGACTAATAAGAACTTGGTAATCATATGCATGCACCGCATTACGCGTGCGTTTAGGGGTTGCAAGTCAAGCACTGAGGCAGTGTTGTCATACGCGAACGTGAGATGAAGTCGCTGAGGGAGCGTAAGCAAGGGCATGCATCATACATCCATACCATTCTTATATTAACAATAGTACTTAGGAATGTGTAGTTTACTGCTTTATCATTACTGCTTGACTGAATTGATAATATGCTAACCTATGCTTTATTGTTCCATTGAATTGATCACTCACTCCCACATTATGGGACGGTGTTTTAAACACCAACCAGACTCTTTCTTGATTTCAAATGATGGCATGACCCTTGAGGCGAAGCCTGATTATTACGACGATCAGGACGAGTACTCTTACATGCAGTTCTCCGATGGCTTCGCTTAGGCTATTTGGATTGTCGGCGCTACAGGGTTTATTACAGTTGAACTATTTTTTTTGAGACTTCTGACTTTTGTATTACATGTAATATTTCATGTACACAGTGACTCAGTGTTATATTCATACTCTGGAAATCGATCGTGAACTTTAACTTATATACGTGTATTTATGCCTTTCAGTCTTCCGCTTGCATTTTACAACTTGATCTGGAGTATGAATTACTGTTTTGGTATAATCCCACTCATAATTAATGTACTAACACAGACAACATTAAATCATAAGCATATATGTTACATAAGTGATGTTTTGGAACTCGGGAGTTGAGTTGCTACTCGACCCCCGATTTTCAGGGCGTTACAAGTTGGTATCAGAGCATGATTTGGATTAAACCGGGACCTGCATTATGGTCACACAATGTACGCTGATGCAAATTCAACTTAGGTGGGTGCAAAGAAATGTAGAAACAGTCATACGTGTCCCCGATTCACCAAATGGTGAAGTTCACCAAAATCGACCCTTTTGTTTGAGTCCGTACGCGTCCGTGATCGCATGAGGGGACCACAGATCACTCCTAGATCGTCAAACGACAGGTCTAAATCACAAATGACCCCATCCCAGCCTTCAAAAATCGCTAAATACGAATATACATCAGTTAGTACCCGAAAGGCCCCGAAACGACTCGAATCGGAGTCGGGGGGCCAAAACGGTCAAATCGGTGGGACCTAGGGTAGGCCCCACACATTTTCAGACCAAGGGGGAGGGGAGGACCTCACCCCATGGGCGATCCCTCACCAAACAGTCCTGAGACCGGCGAGGCCTGGGCGACTAACGGGCCAGGCTGGGCGGGCCACTCAGGCCGATTGCATGTTGGGGGTTGTGTGGCCCACTTGTCCACGGGGTTTCAATTAAAACCCTTCCAAACCCTCCTTCCCTTCACAAATCACCCTCCCAAGCTCTCCTTTCTCTTCCAAACTTCAAATTTTTCACAAAATTCATCCCTCCAACCTCCTTTTTTCGTTTTCATGTACCACCTTCACCACACATTCGAAATCTCTCTACCATAGCTGTCTACCCTCTCCATTCTCTCTGATTTGAGCTCTTGAATCCCTCCATTTGAGGCTCAAATTTGTGTACACCCACTACCCATCCTTTTTCTTCATTTTTCCTTTTCATTTCCTTCCATTTGAGCCTTTACATGCACCTTGGAGGCTCAAATCTGTGGAGACCTAACGACTCCATCCCTTTCTTCCCTTTTTTTCACTTTCTCCATGGTTCTCTTCGAAGTTATTGTAGCCATTTTCTCATTTTCCACCATTCTTTCTCTCATAGGAAAGAGAAAGGGTGTCTCGGATGAAGCCGGGCCTAGCCGCCCTACACGTTCGAGAAGACCGCGAGGTGCCCCCGCAAGCACGAGCATGGAACGCGAGGCACACACTAAACGGGACCTCAATCCCCAGACTCCTCTCCCATGGACTCTGCAGGCGGAGTTGTCCCATGGAGTTTATGAGGGCAGTAAGATCCTTTTTGAAGCTTAGGTGGATGGGCGACTCTTTGGAGAGTATCTATTGTTGGAGCACCTGAATGAGGCCAGTTGGGGCCCTGTGTTTGAGGGAAC
Source organism: Magnolia changhungtana (assembly GCA_030180095.1). NCBI lineage: Eukaryota > Viridiplantae > Streptophyta > Magnoliopsida > Magnoliales > Magnoliaceae > Magnolia > Magnolia changhungtana. The sequence goes on along the minus strand of JASAUF010000361.1, from coordinate 9,036,331 downwards.
ATATCGTGCGAATGTGGGTACTGTCCGTGCATTCTATGCCCACATTTAAGAGCCAACGTTGGATCCCTTGTAGTTCAAGATTCCCTCAGGAAGAGGTCGGGAGGCCACAATTGACGCTGGCTTGATAGCTCGACTCCTAAGCATACCACTTGGCCAGGTACATGCATGTGAGTTAAATCTGCGAAGTGCACGTTAAAGGGATCGCCGTACGCATTTACTTTGTGGTCGATTCGTTGAATGGAAGCTGAATAATAGCCTTCTAGCGACCAACATGAAAGATGACTTTCGCCTACTCCACCATATCTGCACGTTTAATGTTTATCCCAGGTGGAGCAATCGTAATGAGTGTACATGCATGATGGTAGACTTTCTGTACCAAGCGGGGCTGGGTGAGAAGGTGTGCGTGCCCACGTATGTTTTGCGACAGATCATTCTGACCGTACGCTCAACTAGAAGGACTGATTCGCTCCCCTTTGGCCGGCACATATACAAGATTGCACGCGAGTTCGGCTACATTCTTGGCACAGAACTTCCAGTGCCGCAACACCTCATCAATGAAACTACTCTCAACTAAATGGAAATCGGGTCACGACAACGACAAGCCCGACTTGAGGAAAGTGAGGATGAGACAGAGAGTGAAGAGGAACAAAGCGAGGATGAATGCGGAGCTGAAATAGAAGAGGAAGAGAGCGAGAAAGAAGAGGAGGCCCAAGATACAGAGGAGAGCTCCCCTCCTATGCCACTGAAGCAGGACACTGATCGGGCTACTCGGGATGCTCGTATAGCTCGACTTGAGGAGGATCATGCTGCCCTACAATAGGGTCAGGTGGTCCTACGACAGGATATCATGGATCTTCGAGGCCTTGTGAAATATAAGTTCAAGAAAGTGACTCGTACGCTGAAAACTATCCTTTGCTGTCTGCAGGATAAGGGTGCCCCTCCTCCTTCACCAGACTCGGATGCCTAGTCATCCATGGCGTTGTTCTGCAGCTTGTTTTGGTTACTGCTTTTGGTTATGGTTGTGTTCTGGTTGCTGGATCTAGTAGTGTAGTAGTTAGTAGAATGTTTTTCAGTGTTTGAATCTTAGGTGGTATTAGCTAGCATGCATCTGCTGTCATGATTCATGTAACTCTGTATTCCATGTATTGTGACAAATTTTGGTAAATTAAATGCATGAAGTTACTTTAAATTTATGTATGAATGCCGCGTATTAAGTTTATATGTATGCTAAATCTGACCTAGGTTGCACCCTATGTCATATAAGACATGCCACGGAAGGTCACGCGGAGCACGGCAAGCCTCGCACTTACTGATACAATAGATCAGGCACCTCCCCAAAGGGATGGTCATACGGACCCCGGATTGGGCCCTGTTCGTGAGACTATTCCTGAGTCTCAGCCTTCTCTTGGTCCTGCAATTGGACCGCCACCGTACACACCACCAGTTCATGAGCAGAACTGTGCGACATCTTCAACGCAGTATATGCCTCAACCTGCCCCACCTGTTGATAGGTTGGAGCAGTTGATGATGAAGATGCAGTAACAACACCAGTAGCTCTTAACTACGATTGCAGGAGCCCTAGCTCAGGGTTGAAGTGCTACTCCACCCTCACCATCTGTACGTCCTGCTGAGACAGTAGGGCCTTCTGATCAAGATGAGGGTGTGCCTCCCCCTGCACTTGCTACATACCGTACGGGGAATCTATGTACATGTGGTCTACTTGAGCGATTCAAGCGCTTGAGGCCTCCTACTTTTACGGGTTCTCACAGACTCGAGGAGGCAGAATATTGGATCGACCGCATCTCCAAGATGCTGAGGATGCTGCATTGTACCAAGCAGGAGCAGGTCGAGTTGGCCACCTTTATGTTTGAAAAGGAGGCTAGCCTATGGTGGGATAGTGTATTATGGACTGTTGCAGTTGGATATATCTGGACCTGGGCAGATTTTGAGTTCCTCTTTCACGAGAAGTACTATCCCCAAACGTACCGGCACGAGAACGAGAATAAGTTTTTGCGCCTCAGACAGGGATGCATGATAATGACTGAGTATGAGCATTGGTTCACAGAGTTGGGCCGCTATATTCCTACGATCCTTGCCGATGCACAGATGCGGATGCGGTGCTTTTCAGGGCGTTACAGTACTATCATCCCCCAATTTTCAGGGCGTTACAGTACTATTATCCCGACTTCACACTCCAGCATGGTCATTCCATTCGCATCGCATATTGCATTACATTCGCGGCATATAACATTTTGGGTTACCTGTGTTTCTACATTTATATGGTTTAGATACGGCATCTGATATTTGACTCTTTATGACTCCTCATTTATATAGTTGATCTTATCGCGTATTCTGATATTGTTCCTCATTTATATAGTTGATCTGTATCACACATTCTGATATTGTTCCTCATTTGTATAGTTGATTTGTATCGCATATTCTGATATTGTTCATCATTTGTATAGTTGATTTGTATTGCGCATTCTGATATTGCTTGACTAATGGACTTGTCAGTATTTTCTCTTACTCTGATAACATATGATTCACGATCTTGCGCCTATTTCGACATTGTATGATTATGACATTGTATTGAATACTTGGCACTTACCTTGTGCACATACTTACACCACCCTCAAGCTTTCTATAAGCTTATGCACGATAGATGCGTGCAGGTGATGTTAGGTTGCAGCAGTATTGAGCTTGGAGTGTGCAGCGGTCTTTTGGAGCTTGATTTTTTATTTATGTATTTCCTTTTCAACATTATACTCAAATGATTATATTAGTGGATATGTGATGATGATGTTGCCTTTGTGAATTGGGTAATCTTGTGGTTATGCTTATTACGAGTTAAATGTACATTAAAAAAACAATCTTCCTTGTAGGATCTCAGGATCAGAATCTGGCATATAGACGCTAGGAGCCGAGAATGGGGTACTACGGAGGCTATCGACACTGGATTCGGTGATTGGGATTCCTGTGAATTTGATCTCCGGGTTTGGGGCGTGATACATCTTCCCTTCATTCCATCCCCTTCTCCTCCTTTTTCCTCTCAATCACCCCATTGAAAACCCTTCTCATCCATCTATCTTGGTTCCTTGGAGCATTTGAAGCTTGGTGATCCAAGTTTGGTGAAGATCCTTAGGTGGGTGCTTCCTTATGTAGTAAATCTGATTTCTATAGTGGAGATCTCTTTTTTTATTCATGAGGAGAGTGTAAGACTCACCAATCATTGGTGGAGATCCCACACGTCCCCATAGGTGTGGCCAAATGGCCCACCTCATGCATGCATGTCCCATACATGGGGCTTTCCTTTTGGACCCCATCATAGTGGATCCTTGGATTTCCTTACAAGATGAGGTCATCTAGACCTTAGGATCATGGTGGGAATGGCATCCCCATTTTAATTTTTAGTCATGCATGTATGAGATTCATAGGGTAGATGTATATTGGTGTATGATGTGTGGTTGGATTTTCTTAGGAGGGCTCAATAGCGGCAGAGCCCTTCCCTTATAGCCGGATTTTTTTCTTTTTCTCCTTAAATCTATCCTTCATTACTGATGTGTGTGGCCCACTTAGGGGCCCTAGAATATCCAGACCGTCCAAGCAAGGTAGATGCCCATGGTTGTCCATTCCTTGGACGTTGACACCCTACTTGCTCCTATTTGGATGCATGCAATGGGTTTTTGTGAAGGGGTTTTATCTGAAAGTTTGTAGGGCCCACTGAGGTGGACCACAAAACTAATCTTGTGGGGTATTTTCTCCTTTAATCAGTGGTTATGATCAGTTATTTCAAGACATACCCTGTTGTCAAAAAAATTTCTAGACTATTTTTAGGTTGTTTTTGACATAGTTTATGGACTGATTTGGAGGATGTTTTACCTCCATTAATTAATTATTTCTGGAGGTGTGGACCCTACCTAGAAGCATGTTAAGTTTCACCTTTATTTTTCCCTATTTGATCACCCAAAAGGGTGGGCCAAGGAGGGTGGACAGTCCAGATTTTTCTGGACTGTCCAATCACACTGTTTGCTGGAAAAACATAAATATCAGCATGATTTTGAAATGGTGGGCCACCTTTATGGACCCCACCTTCTTGTATATTTGTATAGGAAGGTTAGACTTACATTTTCCCAAATTTTGACAGACCTGGGCCCACTCTAATGGGGTGCACAAGTCAGGGGCAACAGTATTGTTTCAGCAACAATTTTTTTTTAAAATACCTTGTTGTCAACAAATTACAGGAGTTAAATAAAATACTTTTACTATCTCAAAAATTTTAAACTTTTGCAGAGAGGTGTCCCACTCATGGTAGGACCTACCTGCAAAATTTTAGTGCCAATAGACCCCATTTGGGCATCCAAAAGGGTAGGCCAATATAGTAGGCTGCCAGAAATTTCTGTTGTGTAGTTTAGCAGCATAGTTCCATAAAAATAAACTTTTTAAAAAATATTTTCTCAGAAGGTGGGCCATATTTCTGGGTCCCACCTTGTTGTAAACTTGATGAGAGACCTTAGGTCCAAATTTCAGGAATTTTGGAGGCCCAGAACCCACCCATTTGGATGACCCAAATTCAGGACAGTTATTTCCAGCAACATTTCACCTTGGACAGATTGTAACTCCAGAATTTATTAAAATACTTCTGACTATCTCAAAAATTCTAAAAATTTACAGAGAGGTTTCCCACTCATAGTATGACCCACCAACAAAATTTTGGAGCCAATGGACACCTATGTACACTATGGCAAGGGCCGGACTGGCCCACCACGTTGGGACGTCCAGGTCAGTCTGATTTTCTGCATAGTCTGTTTCATTTAAATTAATTAAAATATTTTTAGGTGTCCAAAAATCTTGAAATTTTTTAGGGGTGTGGCCCACCTGGAAGTATCATCCTACAAAATTTCAAACCCAACGAACATTCGAACTGACTATGGTGCGGCCTGCAAATTGGGTCAGTTTTGGGCCAAATACCCAGGCCCATAGGACTACCCACCATGGGATGCCCCTACCTTGGGCTGCTGGGCCTGCATTCCAATGGCATGGCCCACTTGAATATGTGTTATATATCTCCTTCTCATCAGGTGGGAACCACAGTGTTATGTGTGGGCCATCAGGGATCAAATATGCTATAAAAATGACTTTTATTGTTGGATTCCAACCAACCTAGAAAATAGTTGGGCTGGAATTTGGCAATGGGCCCAATATTGCTACCCATAAGAGTTATTCTGGGGCAGCATGGCCTACCAGATTTGAGGATGGATTAATCTGCTATTTTGTCATTTTTCCTGCAATATTTTTGGGTGTAATTAGGGCCCATCAGAGGCCCACTCTTGTTGGGTTTTTATTAGAATGATGTATGTGGATAATTAACTAGTTCCTTGGTCTTTTTTTTTTACTAGAACTTTCTAAGTAGGACCAATGACCTTTGAGCCTATATTTAATACACTATTGTGATGGGTTTTATGAGCCAAAATACTTACGTAGTTGGGCCCTTGCTTGCCCATTAAAGTAAACCATACTTAGGCTGAGATCTAAGGCCCAACTTACTTGTTTTAAATATAAGGATCACCCATATGTTGGAATAATGGGCTGCCCATTAGGCCCACCACAATGAGTGGACTCATGATCTTTATGGTTGGGCCCAACCTTGCTTGAGGACCCACCATATTGCCTATGTGTTGGGCTTTGAGTATAAGCCTACTAGGCCATGGATTGCCTTAGGCCTTGGGCCTTAGTTCATGTTCGAGTAGTAGCGGGCTACCTCTTGGGAACCAGTTGAGGTTGGATGTCCTCCTGAACGATCCTAAGGTAGGCCCATGGGTTTCTCTATGGATGGTTAAAGGCCCACCATAGACCCTAGGCCATTTGTTTAAGGCTCAATGTGTATATATGTGGAACCTACCTTAACGCATGTTTGGTCCAGGCCATCCAAGCCTTGGATCACCCAATTGTGGATGCACTCTCTGCCTTGGGTTGCTGCTGGACTCACAATCCAGTAGCAGGCCCACTTGATCTTTTCATGATATATACACACTCTCCATCTGGTGGGATCCCCCAGTGAGTATAGTTGGCCTTCATGAGATTATTTCCACATAGTTAACTAATTTTTGGACCTTAGCAGGTCCAAAAAGTCAAACGGGCCAAAAGTTTATCAAAGGACCTTAAATGAACAATTTTTTTGTTAAAACTTTATTTGGCTATAGGACCTACCATATCGAGAACTTGTGTACGTGTTGCATGCTTGTGTTTTCTTATAATCTTTGGGCTTAATCAGTGCATTCTTTTGGGTCACCTTTAGTGATCACATGAGGACCCCATCTTAGATCAGATTTTTGGGGCATCCCATGGGCCCAGAGTGGGTTGGGACGTCCTAGCTTGGCCCAGCCATATATTGGGCCAACTTCCACCATTTTGATGGACTTGTGGGCTAAGATAAGGATAATATTGGGCCCTTTGTTGCCTACTTAAATTGCTAGTTATTGGGCTGATGTAGTGGGGCCCATTTCATCCAAACTTAATATTATTTTTAGGCCGTATATTATGTATGCAGGTTGCTCACCAAGTCCAACTTAATGCATGGATTCTATGGCCATTGGGAATTGAGCCTTGGGCCTTAATTTCCCTCTTAGAGCCCTTGTTGTTAAAAGTGGTATTATATCTTTTTATGGCCTATTATGAGGAATATATGTAGGTGGTTACCTTTATTTTTATCTTAAATGTAGGCTTTGGGCCTTCTATTCATATAGTTCATGATTGATATGCCTTTTTGGGGAATGGTGGTTAAATGTCCCCATTATAGTCTGTTGAGGGTCAAATATTGCATATTAGACCCGATTCTTACTTGATTTTATGAACATAATATTGTTTAATGCTCGGTTTTAACTGTGTTTGTGATACAGGGTGTATTTGAGAGCATGGACAGTAAAAAGTCGCTAAAAAGCATGGATTTAATAATCTGAGGACACCAAGGCAAGGGACGGACTTTAAGGAACCAAGATCGAAGAATTCACCTGCCAAAGATCTAAGAAAACGGATAAACCGAAGCTCAAGTGGCCCAAAATTAGTACAGAATGCAAGATCACAGGGTTCCCACCATCCGTTCAGCTCGAAACTTCATACCTGACCTGAGGACCGTAAATTAACCGTACACGTCAAAATTCAGCCCTTGGATTAGTGTGTAAGTGACCCGATGGACAAGATCAGATAATAACCATTGAGAAAGCATCTTGGACATCCTTGGGAGATTGGGACTCAAACTGAACCGATGGAAAGATCATGAAAAATGGTGAATATCTGTTAAATTTCACCTCTTTTGGACGATACAGTAGGGAGAAATAGACGGCAGAAGTTATCACAAAAGATAAGGGCAAATTTGTAAATATGGATGTCATGCATGGCATCCACGTGAAGGGATTGTATTTTTAAGGGTGAATGTTGTCCACACATCGGTTGAGCGTGTGGCCCACCCTGAAGTCGGATCTACTTCAAACTAGAGCCTGTGGGCCAACACTACATCCATGATCTGATGAAGGGAGTGGATTTCTAGGACAGGCATCGCAGTGGACTCCACCTATTTTTTTGCAAATCATCTAAATTTAGCCAAGCGAAACGTCCAGTGACGAATGTGCTAGCAATTGGGTTTTGATAGTGGGCCCCACCCATCATCGAAAAGGATGATCTACACCATCTATTAGAACCTTGAGGTCCTTCTTCCTAAGACCTAGGTGACGGAATTTCAAAAGGAAGCGATGATGGATTCTTAGCCGTTCAAACATGGGTTGGACGGTATAGCAGAAAACTTTGTGGGCCACACTGAAATCAACCGGATCTTGGGCTCTCGGAATGGTTTTTCGTCTTGAAGACAATGAACGCCATGGATTTTTAAACAGACTCCTATCCATGATTTTACGCCAAAAACGGAACCGTCCGTTTCCTGCTGTGCGAAGACGCGGAACAGGGAGAGCGGAGACTGAGTCGGTGGGCCATCATCATGGTTCACAAGTTCAATCCGAACCAACCATTGGAATCAGGCAAGGCTTCTAACCAAGATCTAGTGGTTTTCTTTCTGAAGAATGCTAGGAAGAGGCTGTAAATACTCCAAACGGTAGAACAGTTGCCACAAGATCAAATAGGTGGGCCACATCAACAGAAATCCAAAACCATCCATATACAACCGGTTTTGCGAGACCAATCTAATGGTCAGAATGGATTTCCTATCGATGGCGATCTTGGGCTCCACCAGCAGCACAGTGGACATCAGTCCGTTTTTCCTCTATTATTGCGTCCGAAAGAAATGGACGTTCTGGGCCGTTTATTGACCATGGTCAGGATCAGACTGATGATCCTGACCGTTCAGAGCTTTGAGGAGGTGGTCCTGACCACACCCTAGAAGTCAGATTGGGAAATTGCTCCAACACCTGCATCGAGCCCGATCTGGACGCAAGGAATTTCTGCTGCGTAATGCGTAACAGAGTCCGGACTTCCGGTTTTGTGCTGTGTAACTTGGAGTTGGTTCTCCACCGACTCTAGTCGCCGTCTCACGATGCCTATAAAGCGTGAAGGAGAGAGATGTGGGATGATTCGGAAAGCACGGTTGGAACGTGAAGCACCAGAGAAGTTTGTTTTTTTTTTCTTTTTCTTTCCTTTTCTTTTCTGTTGAGATTAGCCTAATCATCACCATGTTTATGAGCGGCTAAACCTCTTAGCTAGGGCTAAGAGCTAAGAAGTGAAGCTTGTAGCGTGATAGGAGGATTTATACTTGTGCCTTTTATTTAGACTGAATGAATTTTTATTTAATTTTATTAAGGGAATATTTTTAGTTCTTAATGGTCTGTTGTGACTGAAACTACAATGGCTCTGCAATGGCTTTGAGTATTTCCGTTGCCTTTTTATGTTTATGACGTCAGGAAGCCCTGTTGTTCACCATCGTCTCCTGGGCATGGTTGGATGTCGGTACCCTTCCTAACCTTCATATCATGTTGATAGGTTGATAATTAGTTTAATTCTGTTGTTTACTCTGTCTCATGGGCATGGTTTTGTGATGGAATCCATTCTAATTCATATACCTTTCATCTTTTAAACACTATATCAAATAAGTTCAGTTTAAATTCCATGATTCTTCAAGCAGGCATAAGATCTCCCTGATCTCTACAAGTGGATCCTCTGAATCCCTAGTTTCCTACCTTTAAATTTCACTAGTTTAGATAATTATTTCATCATTATTCCTCAATTTACACTTGATTTAGAATTCATCTCATTCTAGTTCTAGATCTGGTTATTTTCAGATAACGTACAGGTTTCAGTCCCTGTGGATTCGACCTCGGTCTTACCGAGTTTTATTACTACATCACAACCCTATACTTGGGGAGTGAACATAGTCCCCTCTAGGCCGGTTGTAATTAAGAGTGATTGGATACTCATCTTAGACTCTTGCTAGGCTCATTTCTATATTACTTAGACTCATAGCTTGTATACTTAGTCTCGTGGGCTACCCCAGGTAAATGGGCCCCCACTAGAAGTTAGATTTTCTTAAGGATATTATCTAAGTACCTAGTCTTGGTTCTTTCTTGGATAGGAGGAATGTAATATACATTGTATATCACCATATAGTATGATTAAATTTATCCTTATAGCCATGTACATCATTGTATGCTTGGTTGACACTGTGTGTCTGGTCATATTGTGTCATTGGGCATTGTATGTTACCTTTTCTAAGGGACATAATACTCCTTTTTGAGCACGTTGGATACTTAGAATTGATGCATGGTTGATTGTGTGATTCATGCATCTGGCATTGCATAACATGTGAGCATTATCGCCCTTGCTTCATCAGGGCTGTAGCCTCCACAGATACATCGTGGATGGATATGTTTGGACACCGAAAATGTTACTTGAGCATACCGGGTGCATAAGATGCCCATAGGTAAAATTGTCAAAACTTTCATGGTACCAAGGATCTGCTCCAGCGCCGTGACTGGGTGGAATATATGAGCGCACGAGGGCCTTATACCGTTAAGCCGCGACTCCCACTATTGTATAGTCAGTTGGATAGGGGTGTGGCCTTACTCGCCTGAAGTAAGAAGGTATTGCTAGGCTGAATCTGACCAGCTCGTGAATGGGTCCGCTACCTTCATGCCTTGCTGGAGATTGGCTATCCGCAGGTTGGGTGAGATCTCTTAGGCTCGTTTGACTATGCAGGGTCTGTAGAGAGGCAGTCATCCAGCAGTGTAATGGACCCTGGTGATTTTCTTATGATAAAAATGTACTTAATATGTGGATTGGATATGAGTATTGGCATTACTTCGCATTGCATTTGCATCTGCTGTGTAAGCCTCACATTGCATCGCCTTGGCATGGCACCCAGTACTCATTACATTACAGTACTCATTTCATTATATAGCCTTGGTATAGTTTCCCACATTATTGTACTACCTTGGTATAGCTTCTTGTGTTCATGACAGCCTTAATAAGGCTGGCGGTGTTGGCTTTGATCATGTTTCCTTCCTGTATCTCGTATTATTCTTATGTGCACTATTATCACACACTTATACCACCCTCTAAGCTTCTATAAGCTTATACACGATTGATGCATGCAAGAGATCCTAGGCAGGCGTCGTAGCAGCAGATCATGGAGTAGAGTTGAGCTTGAGGACTCCAGTGTTGCTGACTCTTTTTTCTCTTTTCCCATTATCTTATGTATGTCCTTTCAGACCTGATGTAAGCTTGTAAAAGTTCAAATTCTTAGTGGATTTTGTGATGTGTATCCTTTGTTATTTCTAGATGTACTTGTTGTGATCTTGGGTATGCTCGTATTGGAATGATTATACTGTTATGGAAATCCTCCTTGTAGGATCCTAGGATCGAAACCTACCTTAGGAGCCGAGGATGGGGTACTACGGAGGTTGTTCGGCCAGAACCGGCTATCGGATTCCTTGTGAGTCCGGTTACCGAGTCTGGGGCGTGACACCTCTATGGCTACGAATTATAACCATAGCCATAGGTACCCTAGCCGATCTGGCAACCGACCCCGACAGTGGGATAGGACATTAAATCGGGATCAACTGGGTTGACCCAGTCGACCGAGTCAGTGGGACAATGGCTCGGGCTTGACCGGGTCAATGGGATGTGGCCTTTTCAAGGCAAAATCAGATGGTTAGCATCATCTTCTCAATGTAATTTTTGAGTTATTCTCCATAATCAATTATCCATGCACCACTCATGTTTTTTTTTTTTAATTAGCCATTTTCTTCAATTTTGGAATAAGAAAACTAGTTTGGTTCCATGTCTCTAAACTCAGATTGATCATATAATCCTAACCATCCAATCCGACTATTAATATCACCAGCTCAATGCGATATTTGGGTTATGCATCATCAGCAATTGTGTATGCATTATGTAGCTATCAAATTCCTATGTTGGTTGTCTCATTTTGGGGTGGTTATACTGAAAAATCTACATCCCTGATAACCCATGAGTACATAAGCAATGTTGAAATATAGTTGGTGATTAAGGTGGATGATTGCAACATTTTGTATTGAATGCATTTGTATTAGCACCTTTTACCCGGATAAAATGATGGTTCATCTCAATGTGTTTGTCCTTATTCTACAGCTAAGATATGGATGCAAGTTGATGATCCATCTCAATGTGTTTTGTCCTTTCTCTATACATGAGATATTAATGCAAATAGTCACATCTTCATCGAACATGTCAGATTGGTTAATGGCCCGTCCTGCAACTTGAACGATCAAGACTAATTTGCTCAAGAAAACTCAGGTTAACTGTATGTTTTAAAGTCATTGTGATATCTTGAATATCTGATTGTAATTTGAGGAGCATGCATGAACTGACTAACTACTCTATTTATCTAATCGAGGAATTGCTTATTGGTTGGTGCTGAGATAAGAATCTTTTCATTTCTTACCAAACAATTCCGAGCAAAAATTCTTTAATTTTTGAATATAAACAATATATTTAGGCTATTGTTTATTGTTTATTGGTACGTTCTCGAGTCATAATTCCTATTGGATTATCATAGACAAAACCCATGTGCTAAATGATATCGAAAATGGAGTTTCTGTAAAAATCGAAAGAGAATTTAACCACTTTTGTAGAAATCTTGGGTTCTTCAATTTTCTATTTCGCAATAAAAGTATATTGAGATCATACTTTTAAAATACAAATTTGACTCAAACCCTGTCGAGTTGAGTCAACTAAAACAAAACTCAAGCAAGTTTCTTGAAAACTCACTCTAGTTAAAGTGAGCGGGGCAAACATGAAATTCAATTAGGTAAACTGAAATTTAAGTGGGGCAAGCATGAAATTGAGCGGGGAAAACATGAAAGTGAGCGGGGCAATCATGAAATTCAACGGGGCAATCATGAAATTTAGCGAGGCAAACTTGAATTTCAGCGGGGCAAGCATGAAATTCAGCGGGGGAAACTAGAATTTGAGCGGGGCAAACTAGAAATTGAGCGGGGCAAACTAGAAATTTAGCACCGGGGCAAATATGAAATTCAGCGGGGTAAACATGAAATTCAGCGGGAAAACTGCAATTCAGTGGGGTAAACTAGAAATTCAGCAAGGCAAACTGGAATTTGAGCGGGCAACCTGGAATTTGAGCGGGGTAACCTAGGAATTGAGCAAGGGAAGCTAGAAATGAACGAGGCAACCTAGAAATTAAACGAGAGAACCTAGGAATTGAGCAAGGCAACCTAGGAATTGAGTAAGGGAACATAGGATTTGAACGAGACAACATACAAATTGAGCGTGGCGACCTAAGAATTGAGCGAGGCAACCTAGGAATTGAGCGAGGGAACATAGGATTTAAGCAAGGCAACCTACGAATTGAGCGTGACAACCTAGGAATTGAGTGAGGGAAGCTAGAAATTGAGCGAGGCAACGTAGAAATTCAGCGAAGGAACCTAGAAATTGAGCGAGGCAACGTAGAAATTCAGCGAGGCAACCTAGGAATTGAGCGAGGGAAGCTAGAAATTGAGCAAGGTAACCTAGAAAGTGAGCGAGAGAACCTAAGAATTGAGTGAGGCAACGTAGAAATTAAGCGAGGCAACCTAGGAATTGAGCAAGTGAGGGAAACTAGAAATTAAGCGAGGGAACCTAGAAATTCAGCGAGGCAACCTAGGATTTGAGCGAGGTAACCTAGGAATTGAGCAAGGGAAGCTAGAAATTGAACGAGGTAACCTAGAAATTGAGCAAGAGAACCTAAGAATTGAGCGAGGCAACATAGGAATTGGGCGAGGGAAGCTAGAAATTGAGCGAGGGAACATAGGATTTGACCGAGGCAACTTACAAATTGAGCGTGGTAACCTGGGAATTGAAAGAGGCAACCTAAGAATTGAGTGAGGCAACCTACAAATTAAGCATGGCAACCTAAGAATTGATCGAGGGAAGCTAGAAATTGAGTGAGGAAACCTAGGAATTGAGCGAGGGAAGTTAGAAATTGAGCGAGGCAATGTAGAAATTCAGTGAGGCAACTTAGAAATTGAGCAAGAGAAGCTAGAAATTGAGCGAGGGAACCTAGAAATTTAGCGAGGCAAACTATAATTAAACGAGGCAACCTAGGAATTGAGTGAGGGAAGCTAGAAAATGAGCAAGACAACCTAGAAATTAAGCGAGGGAACCTAGGAATTGAGCGAGGCAACGTAGAAATTCAGCTAGGTAACCTAAGAATTGAGAGAGGGAAGCTAGAAATTGAGCGAGGGAACCTAGAAATTCAACGAGGCAACCAAGGATTTGAGCAAGGCAACCTAGGAATTGAACAAGGCAACCTAGAAATTGAGTTTGGCAACCTAGGAATTGAGCGAGGGAAGCTAGAAATTGAGCAAGGGAAGTTAGAAATTGAGTGAGGCAATGTAGAAATTCAGCGAGGCAGCCTAGGAATTGAGCGAGGGAAGCTAGAAATTGAGCAAGGGAACCTAGAAATTCAGCGAGGAAACCTAAGATTTGAGCGAGGCAACCTAGGAATTGAGTAAGGGAAGCTAGAAATTGAGCAAGGGAACTTAGAAATTGAACGAGGAAACCTCAAAATTGAGCGACGGAACCTAGAAATTCAGCGAGGTAATGTAGAAATTGAGCGAGGCAATCTAGAATTTGAGCGAGAGAAACTAGAAATTCAGCGAAGCAAACATGAAATTGAGCGGGACAAGAATGAAATTCAGCGAGGCAAACATGAAATTGAGCAGAGCAAGCTAGGAATTGAGCGAGGTAAACATGAAATTGATCAAGGCCAACATGAAATTGGGCAGGGCAAACTAGGAATTGAGCGGGGCAAGCATGAAAATGAGCGGGGTAAGAATGAAATTGATCGGGGTAAATATGAAATTCAATAGGGCAAACATGAAATTGAGTGGGGCAAGCATGAAATCCTCATGCTCTTCAATCTACCAGCTAAGAGACCACACGTGGTATCCCATTGGATAACCAAACTTTCTTGTATCACTAATGAAGTTCATAACAAGATCAATCTAACCTCAAACAGGATTTTATAACATTTAGTTGTAGTCATATCGGTCCGTAGAAGTCTAAAAGGATGGAAATTAGCTAATCAACTTTAGTATATGAAAATTTTCAAATTTTATTGTTAATCAATGGTAGGTTATGTAAGTGTTATGGTTTCCTGCTCCTTTGGTTGTCAAATTTTGTGATGCCAAAAATATAATTTATTTCTTGTGTAGCATGTTGATTTGTTTGTTCAAGACACTGCATCTTTACTTCAAGTCAAGAACGAAGAACTACTCAAATCATTTCAAGAAATGCAAGTATAAACTACATCGAAAGAAGTGATCTTGTTCAAGACTCAAGTTAGTGTACAACTCAAGATAAAGTGTAATTCAAGCTCTAGAAGATCTCAAGTTCAATGCTACATCAAGTATAGAGATCTCAAGCTTCACAATCTTCAAAAGGTCAACTATCTTCTGAAAAAATGAAGACTCAATGTCCTTACTTCACATTAAAGGTATGAATGACCTTAGATTGACCTTAGGGTAGGTCATTTTGTATACATAATTCAAATTGAATATTTTTATAAGTGTTTGGTCTGTTCTAGGACTAGTCCTGGACTCTGTTCGACAAGTCCTAGAACTGGCTCGACCAGTCCAAGAAATTGCAAGACCAATCCTAAGTTGTTGTAAATTTTTAAAAAATTTTGGTTGAGCTTCAACCAGTCCTGAAGTCTGCTCGAACGAATGTAAGAACAGTGCCGACTCATTCACGACCAGTCCTGTAACTACGACTCAAACTCTAGCAACCATTCCCAGTTCCTCACGACCAGTCGTGGGTTGGTCATGACCAGTCTTGGACACCCTATAACCAGTCATAGAACGGTTTTATCCGATCACACTTAAAATTTCAAAATGCAGTTCGACCTAGGACCAATTGTGGTGGCCACGCGACCAGTCATAGACACGATTTCTACATCTATAAATAGAACACGAATTTCAGAGTTTCTCAATCTGAATTCAAGTAAAATCAAGGCATCACTTTGAGATAAGTTTGTGTTAATTTTTAAGCTACGCTATGCATATTTAATATTCTCTTTTATTAGCTTTTGTCAATTTAATTTTTTTTCTATATTCCAATCTGAATTGAAAAGAGGAATTGCTGTATTCCTTCTTCTTGGAATCAAAATCAAATAGAGCTAGCCCAACTGGTTTAATTTAAAATCAATTAGAACCTAGAACCATTTCAAAGTAAGTATTGGACAATTGAACTTCTATATTCGAACTTCTACTCCAATTGGTTCTTCCGGCCTGCTATAAAAGGAGAAATTTAGGTATTTTACATTTGTGTAAATTTTCATTGCTTTTGGTTTCTTTTAAGATTGAGCCAGAAAAATCTCATTGTGTTGGTTATTTGAGGAGAGCCAGAAAACTCAAAAAGGGGTTTTTTAAATTATATAAGCCCATTTGAAAGACACAATTGTAAAGGTTTTAGGTGAACCTGTGGAACCTATTTTCATAGTGAACGTTGATATCCCCTATGTGAAGATATTAAGAATGGAGTAGTAAGCTGTGTGGCTGTTGTTTAATAGTTGGTGAACACGCAGGCGAACCACTATAATTCTTTGTGTCCTGTGGTTTGAATGTTTATTTAATTTCTATCTTTTATCATTCAAGCTGTGGAATGTATGTGTGGATGTGAATGTTGTAATATTTACATTTCAAGCATTGTGGGAATGTTGTAATAGTTTAGAATTTCAATTCTTGCTATTTCATTTACTCCTCTTCAGTTTGAGATATTGATACTTATACCGTTCTAGTAAGGTTGTCTTGCCATAAACCCTTGGTTTTTTATGGTGCAAGGTTGTCCTTAGAACATCATTTATATCAGCCTCTCAATCTTGAATATTGAGGTTACTTTACATTTCCGTATTGTAATTTATTTAAAAGTACTATCTTTCATTTATTTGTTTATAAGGCTATCTTATTGTTTAATTCCGCTGGTATAATTTTAAATTTGGCATACCCCCCCTCTAGGACATATAGCTAGGCCTTTTCAAGTTAATATCATTCCTTACCTCTACAACTGAACCATATAACTAATATGCATAACTTAGGAAAATCCCACTGTTTGGCAGTTTGGAATTAAGGTAGTTGCCATGGATACGCATAATTCTGACACTTGGATCATCTTCGAAACGCAGAATACAATGCCAGTCTCTGATTCTCTAGCCTTGGTGAGTAGATACTTAGAAGAGATTCTGGTTATTAGAAGTCCCAGATAATTGATGTGGAAATTGCCATTAATGACCTTAGTTCTGATATATGGTAGCAGATGAGGTTGAAAAATGTATAGTAGTTGGACATTGAATGATTAAAAGCATTCACCACTTCTACTGCTTTTTGCATATACATAAGATTCATAGGCTAAAAAATTGTCATTGAGTTCATGTTTTATGTTTAGTTAGTAGTGAAGGAGAAGCTCTTTATACCAAATGACCTACAAATGAAGAAAATTTCCAAGTAAATTGTACGAGGTTTACAGTAATCTTGGAGTGCAGAAAATTTTCAAGTATGTGCATTTCAGTCCGAGTTCTTTCTCTAATCACGATAACCTTCAGAGGGTTGATCTAAGGGATGGGTTGATTGCGAAAGGGCCGATTAAAACTATATTGCAAAAGCCTCGCTGAATTTCATTCTTGCCCCGATCAATTTCATGTTTGCCTCGTTGAGTTTCTAGTTTCCCTCGCTCAAACTCTAGATTGCCTTGCTCAATTTCTACATTGTCTCGCTGAATTTCTAGGTTTCATTGCTCAATTTCTAGGTTGCCTCGTTCAATTTTTAGGTTCCCGAGCTCAATTTCTAGCTTCCCTTGCTTAATTCCTAGGTTGCCTCACTCAAATCCTAGGTTACCTCGCTGAATTTCTAGGTTCCCCCACTCGATTTCTAGCTTTCCTCGCTCACTCAATTGCTAAGTTGCCTCGCTGAATTTCTACGTTGCCTCGCTCAATTTCTAGGTTGCCTCACTCAATTTCTAGCTTCCCTCGCTTAATTCTTAGGTTACCTCATTCAATTTATAGTTTGCCTCACTGAATTTCTAGGTTCCCTCACTCAATTTCTAGCTTCCCTCACTCAATTCCTAGGTTACCTCGCTGAATTTCTACATTGTCTCACTCAATATCTAGGTTCCCTCGCTCAATTCCTAGGTTCCCTCGCTCAATTTCTAGCTTCCCTCACTCAATTCCTAGGTTGCCTCATTCAATTTATAGTTTGCCTCGCTCAATTTCTAGCTTCCCTCGCTCGATTCCTAGGTTGCCTCACTGAATTTATACGTTGCCTCGCTCAATTTCTAGGTTCCCTCGCTCATTTCATAGGTTCCCTCTCTCAATTTTTAACTTCCCTCGCTTAATTCCTAGGTTGCCACACTCAATTTGTAAGTTGCCTCGCTCAAATCCTATGTTCCCTCGCTCAATTCCTAGGTTGCCTCGCTCAATTCCTAGGTCGCCATGCTCAATTTGTAGGTTGCCTCGCTCAAATCATATGTTCCCTCGCTCAATTTCTAGGTTGCCTCGTTCAATATCTAGGTTGCCTCGTTCAATTTCTAGCTTCCCATGCTCAATTCCTAGGTTGCCCCGCTCAAATTCCAGTTTGCCCCGCTCAATTTCTAGTTTACCCCACTGAATTTCTAGTTTGCCCTGCTCAATTTCTAGTTTCCCCTGCTGAATTTCATGTTTGTCCCGCTGAATTTCATGTTTGCCCCGCTCAATTTCTAGTTTGTCGCGCTCAAATTCCAGTTTGCCCTGCTGAATTTCTAGTTTGCCTTGCTCAATTTCTAGTTTGCCCTGCTCAAATTCCAATTTCCCCCGCTCAATTTCATGTTTGCCCCACTGAAATTCAAGTTTGCCCCACTGAATTTCATCTTTGCCTCGCTGAATTTCATGTTTGCTCTGCTCAATTTTCGATTTACCCCGCTCAATTTCATGTTTTCCCCGCTCAATTTCATGTTTGCCCCGCTCAAATTTCAGTTTGCCCAGCTGAATTTCATGTTTGCCCCGCTCAATTTAACTAGTGTGAGTTTTCAAGAAACTTTCCTGAGTTTTTGTTTTAGTAGACTCAACTCGACAAGGTTTGAGTCGAATTTGTATTTTAAAAGTATGATCTCAACATACTTTTATTGCGAAATAGAAAATTAAAGAACTCAAGATTTTCTACAAAGTGGTTAAATTCTCTTTCGATTTTTGCAAAAATTCCTTTTTCAATATCATTTAACACATGGGTTTTGTCTATGATAATCCAATAGGAATTATGACTCGAGAACATACCAATAAACAATAAACAATAGCCTAGATATAATGTTTATATTCGAAAATTGAAGAATTTTTGCTTGGAATTATTTGGTAAGAAATGAAAAGATTCTTATCTCACCACTAACCAATAAGCAATTCCTCAGTTAGATAAATAGAGTAGTTAGTCAGTTCATGCATGCTCCTCAAATTACAATCAGATATTCAAGATATCTCAACGACTTTAAAACCTACAGTTAAACTAAGTTTTCCTGAGCAAATTAGTCTTGATCGTTAAGGTTGCAGGACGGGCCATTAACCAATCTAACATGTTCGATAAAGATGCGACTGTTTGCACTAATATTTCATGTATAGAGACAGGACAAAACACATCGAGATGGATCATCTGCATCCATATCTTAGTTGTAGAACAAGGACAAACACATTGAGACGAACCATCATTTTATCCGGGTAAAAGGTGCTAATACAAATGCATTTAATACAAAATGTTGCAATCATCCACCTTAATCACCAGCTACATGTCAACATTGCTTATGTACTCATGGGTTATCAAGGATGTAGATTTTTCAGTATAACCACTCCAAAATTAGACAACCAACATAGGAATTTGGTAGCTACATAATGCATGCACAATTGCTGATGAAGCATAACCCAAATATCGCATTGAGATGGTGATATTAATAATAGGATTCACTGGCTATTTTACTATAACCCTCCATTTGATGTCCATCAATTGGATGGTTAGGATTATATGATCAATCTGAATTTAGAGACATGAAACCAAACTAGTTTTCTCATTCCAAAATCGAAGAAAATGGCTAATTAAAATAAATAATAATAATAATAATTAAAAAAAAAAAACATGAGTATGGATAATTGATTATGGAGAATAACTAAAAAATTACATTAAGAAGATGATGCTAACCATCTGATTTTTCCTTGAAAAGGCCACATCCCATTGACCCGGTCGACCCCTAGTCACTATCCCACTGACCCGTGGCGTCGGCTGCCAGATCGGCAACAGTACCTATGGCTACGGTTATAATCCGTACCGATAGAGGGCTGCCAAATCTGTAGCCATAACCGGCTTACTTAAAAAGCAGGGGTATTTTCGTCCTCAAATTGGTAACTTAAGTTTGTATTTCTTCGTAAAAACTGCTGGATAAAGGGGTATTGTCTACAGTGGTAAATTATTTTGTCTTGGCTGAAGCCTGAAAGGAATCGAAAGACAGACAGCTATCGAATTGGAATCTATCGTCACGTGCGGTACATTCACGTGACTCCTTTCTTGGAAAGTCATGGGGTGCGGAGACAACTAATTAATAGGCTCGCAAGGCACCAAAATTCTTCATGTACGGCCAATGATTTGGTGATCTTGACCGTTGATTTTGTAGGACCTTCCACAGATGAGCCGACCCAGAAAATATCCAGCATTAGACTATCTAACACTTCTAATAATTGAAGAATTTATAGCCCAATGACGGTAGAAATTTTAGAGCATTCCGTCTTCCAAGGTGGTCCCCATACGGTTAATGGTTTGGATCACCGAAATATGGGACCCACATGTAGAGAATCGGGCGCCTCGCTGTTCAATACATCTCCTGTGCTTTCTGACAATCTCCTGTTTTTATCTCTTATGTTTTGGAATTATAAGAGATCCGCATACGTTAATATGCTCAGTTTAGTATATTTGCATCAATTTACCAACGGTTCAGTGATCCAGACCATTGATCTGAAGGTTCCAGTGGCGGTGGACAATGTCCCGAAAATCTTGAAGTTTGAGAAATTCCTAACCATCCTATCTTTGGCCTTTTCAAAGTCGAACATTGCTATCTTCAACATCTACTTGCCTTCTATTAACTGAATGGTTCAGAGATCAAAGTCTAGTAGATCTTTGGGGAATGGTCTACCCACTTCAGGGTTCATCATATGGACGGTATAGATCAATTATCTTTGGGTCTCTCTCCTGATTTACAGTGCGTTTCCTCTTTCATAGATCATATAATTCCTTCCGTCTACCGTCTCTTGATCCTCTCGCAAACCACCAAACTCTTTTAATAGTTTACTGGAAGCGGATTAGATGTTATCTGGGTAACAAGTTAGTTTGTGTTTCATCCGTTGTATATCCACGCCGTCCATCAGTTTTTTCAGCTCATTGTAATCCGTGGTCCCAAAAATAAGTAGATCCAAATCTCAAATGGATCTCCAAAGGAAACAGTGGTCATTGAACGCCAACCATTGAAAACTTTCTGGGCCCCACCTTAATGTTTATTTGCCATCCAAACTTTGGTACGTTCACACAAATCTGAATGAATGGAAAACACAAATATCAGTTTGATTTAAAACTTGTGTGGTTCGCAAGAAGATTTTAATGATGGATAATCAATCCCTACTGTGAGGTCCTCTTGAGATTTGAATCTCCTTCATTTTTGGGACATGCCCTAAAATGATCGGAAAAAATGATGGACGCCGTGGATATACAACACATACTTCAAAGTCGGCCGCACGGACAGGAAAACACCCACTAATGTGTTACTCGGGCAATGCCTAATCCGCTGGTAGGGCCCATGGTTTAGTAATGCAAGACGGACGTGATGCAAAAAAAAAAAAAAAAAAAACGTGGCTAATAATCCCCAAAAATATACTGTACTCCAGCTCTCCTGCACCAATCTGCTTGCATTTTCCATTTGAGTGTGGACCATTGCTGATTTTCTCATCTTAACCATCCATTTATTGTATATAAACGGAAACTTTATCCATTGAAAATTTCCTGCATGCCCTTTCACCGTGACGAACGGTCTGGATCACCCGAACAAGAACCCACGTGCACAAATGAAAAATAAAGAATATACTCCACATGTCCTCTGGTCGAAGATTATACATTCTGTTTTCATACACCCGTGGGATTAACAAACTTATCACTACACACTTCATGGTAATCCCTAGCTCGTGTCACATGTGCGAGAGATCCGGACCATTCAACAGGATTCCAAAAATGACGCATATCCAAAATTCATGTGGGACAAACAATGGGAAGGAGTGAGAACCGAAACACCTACCATTGAAACCCTAACATGGATAAACAGAAAATACAATTATTAGCCTGATCTAAAACTTTCATAGCCTATGAAGGTTTCAACGGTGGATTTTTTTTTTCCATTTTCACTGTTTCCTCTCACGGGGCACAATTAAGTTTTGGATCTACTTCATGTTTTAGCTCCTGATTTATTGCGAGCTTGCGAAACTGACAAACTGAGTGGATTTCTCACGTTGATCGGGTTGGACCCATATAGCTTCCGCTGCCTGTTGGCGAGGGACACGGATAATTCGCGTCCTCCTGCAAACATAGGCGTGCCAACTGACACGTGTTACAATAATCCCTCTTTAAATACATTTTTGCCCGATCCAACCTCATTTTATTTTCTATTTATCTCATTCCTTTCTCATCACATTCCTGTTACTCTGCTCTGCAACTCCTCTCCTTCCTCCAAAAATCAAGAAAGCCATCCAAACGCTCCGAATCTTTTTTCCTTTCTCATGAAAAATCGCGCGTTCTTCTTCTTCTTCTTCTCCCTCTTCCTACCCCTCATCTTTTCAACGATCCTTCCCATCTCCCTCTCCCAACAGCTTCCCGCCGCAGGCGAATGGCGCCTTCTGCAGAAGAGCATTGGCATCTCAGCCATGCACATGCAGCTCATCTACACCAACCAAGTCGTCATGTTCGACCGCACCGATTTCGGACCGTCCAATCTCTCTTTCCCTGACGGTCGATGCAGATTGGACCCCAACGATACCGCCCTCAAGATCGACTGCACTGCCCACTCCCTCATATACGACGTTCCGTCCAACACCGTTCGCCCTCTCACCATCCAGACTGACACGTGGTGCTCATCCGGCTCCGTTCTTCCCAACGGCACCCTCGTACAGACTGGCGGATACAATGACGGGGATCGTGTGGTCCGCACATTGGCCCCATGTGTGGGTGGCCCACTATTTCAAGATTGTGATTGGATCGAGAAGCCCAACTATCTTTCTGTCCGTCGTTGGTATGCCACCAATCAGATTCTGCATGATGGACGGGTGATCATCGTCGGTGGACGTCGACAATTCAGTTATGAATTCTTTCCGAGGAGCGCCTCTGAACCAGCGAATTACTGGCTTGGGTTCTTGAAAGAAACTCGGGAAGTAGACGAGAACAATCTTTACCCGTTCTTGCACCTGCTACCGGACGGGAGCCTATTCATCTTTGCAAATGATCGTGCGATCAGATTTGATTACGTGAACGATCGTGTGGTTAGGGAGTATCCACCTATCCCGGGGCGGGACCCACGGAATTACCCCAGCTCTGGATCATCCGTACTGCTCCCGCTGCACCTTGATGGTGGCGATGGCGTGGATGGCCTGATGGCTGAGGTGATGGTGTGCGGCGGGGCGCCACGTGGCGCATTCGGGCGAGCCGAGAACGGAACATTCTTGCTAGCTCTATCAAGCTGTGGACGGCTGAGGGTCACTGATCTTGAGGCCCAGTGGGAAATGGAAGAAATGCCAATGGCTCGAGTGATGGGAGACATGCTGCTGGTCCCCGCGGGCGATGTTGTAATCATAAATGGCGCAGCCAATGGCACATCCGGGTGGGAGCTGGCGCGGAACCCGATTACCAGACCCGTTCTTTATCATCCATCTGATCCGATGGGCCACCGGTTCCAGATCCTAAGTCCATCACCAATCGCTAGGGTATACCATTCATCATCAGTCATGCTTCCCGACGGTCGGATCCTTGTTGGGGGCAGCAACCCTCATGTACATTACAACTTCACTGGCGTAGATTACCCAACGGAGCTCAGCATCGAAGCGTTTTCGCCGCCCTATCTTGCTATGCAATATGCTCGGTTTCGGCCACAGATCACATTCACTGTGCCCCACCAATTCATAACGTATGGCCAGCCGATCGCCATCAATTTCTTATTGACGTCGTACATGCCGCAATCTGGGCTGTCCATTACAATGTTGGCCCCGTCATTCACGACGCATTCTATCGCAATGAATCAGAGATTGCTGGTGTTGAAGGTGACGCGCGTGGCGCAGGTATCGGCCTTGATGTATCAGGTGAACGCAATTGGACCGCCAACCGCTGCGATCGCACCGCCTGGTTACTACATGCTGTTTGTGGTGCATGCAGGGGTTCCCAGCCCTGGCATATGGGTGAGGATGCGGTGATTTTATTTTTTTATTTTAGTTTTTGCCTTCATTTTTTATTCATGGGGAATAATATTTTACTCACAGTGATTGATGGTTCCAACCTTGAAGGGTAGTTTGATCCACATTACACTTGTGAGGGTTGCATTGACACTTTCGGGGGTCTAAATATCATTTTATTTGTTTATGGGAGAAACCCCATTGATTGATTTGATTGAGCTTTTTTAAACAGTTTGAATTTTTGGGTGGTATTTTTTTTCATGCAATTTTGCATGTTGTGTTGAACGAAAACAAATCAACTGTTGGATTGGTTGTTTGAAATCAGAAGGTTGGATCTCTCTCTCTCTCTCTCTCTCTCTCTCTCCCGTTTAGGGAAGTGCTTTAATACTGTGCCAGAGTGTGATGAATGATATATACACAGGCAGTTCGAAAATACTGAGAAATTGAATACGAGGAAACAAGTAATTAGACTAAGTTATCCAAAATTTGATACCAGTTTAGGTGCATAATTGACAAAATATTACTCTTATACATAACGATTAGATTACTGTACATTTGTTGGACAGTTAAAAATGAAAAGTATCCGACCGTCTTATTTTAAAATAAAAAAGTGTCCATGAATCAGAGGTTTGGATCGTTCGACCAGTCTAAAATTTCAGCCGGCTCCACATTTATCTGGTTTTATTTGACTTGGTATATGGCATGGGTACCATTTCTAAGTGCCTGTGTATGAAGGATACGTTCCTACGCAGCCAGAGCAACAAATAACTCCCCCACCCCATATGAAAAAAACAGAATGGTTGGACCGGTTGTATGACATATATTGAAAGGAGTTATTTAATTGTCTGACCGGCAGCCTTATGATGCTCGAGACGCGGGCACTTGGAATTTATACACGTGGCATATAATTACTCTAAAAACTGCCTACATTGTTGAACCTACTGTAAGTCCGTAACTAAGTAAAACCCTACGGGCCGTTTGGCCGGGTAGATTGGAAGGGATTGAAAGCTATTAGGGTAGATGGCGTGGATTTCAAGGTAATGACAGTGTTGTCAGGGAACTGTCTTAAGATTTATGGTATTGCTATATTCCGGATTGCTATATCAAGTTTGTTTGGCACGCCTAGCCAATCTTTGAATTAAACGTTTCAATTCTTTCCAATCCTTTAAGAGCCCGTTTGGCCGGGTGAATTGGTTGGTATTGGAAGGGATTGGAAGTTAAATCTTAGGATTGATCAGGCGTGGCAAACAAACTGGGTGATCTAATCCTGGGATATAGCAATCCCATGGATCTTAAGACAATCCACTGACAACACCATCATTACCTGTAAATCCCATCCAATCCACCCTAATGGTTCAAATTTGCCTGGGACGTGTTTAGTCCTAGGGATGGGAAGATTTAATCTCGGGATTGGCCGGCGTGCCAAACAAACTTGATAAAGCAATCCCGAGAATATAGCAATCCCATGGATCTTGAGACAATCCACTGACATCACCATTATTACCTTGAAATCCATGCCATCCACCCTAATACCATTCAATCCCTTCCAATCCACCCTACCAAACGTGCTCTAAACCAAACATGTCTGCAAATTTGAACGGATTGGATGGATTTAAAGGTAATGATGGTGTTGCCAGTGGATTGTCTTAAGATCCATGGGATTGCTATATTCGGGATCAGACAACCGGCCAACCCTGGGATTTAACTTCCAATCCCTTCCCGTTTGCCTGGCCAAATGGGCCCCACATGTTTGGGCTTGGCCCCACGTGTTTGGGCAGTGGGCTTAGAAGGAATTAGGTGGGATGGGATTCAAAAAACATAATTATTACCTATGGCAGGGATTGTACCCTCTTGCCATGGGATAAGATTAATGTCATGCTTGGTTGGTGATATAGTGATACGTTGAATGTATGTACCCACCATCATTTGAAATTATTAAGAAATCGTTCATTTGTCTTGTAACCTCATTTTATCCATCATTTGAAATTGTTGAGAAATCGTTCAGTTGTCTTGTAACCTCATTTTATGGCATGGGCCTAAAAATGGAGTAGATCCAAAACTTATGTGGCCCCAAAGAAGTTTTCAACATTAAGTATTCGATCCCTGCTGCTTTCTATAGTGGGGTTCACTTGAGCTTTAGATTTACCTGATTTTTTGGCCCATGCTCTAAAATAATCTCGAAAAATGGGTGGACGGTGTGGATATAGTCCACACATCATGGTGGGACCTAGACAACTTGCTAACATTGAGTGAAATTGGCACGGACCAATGCAATTCCATCTAATCTAAATCCATTCTTCCCAAACATGAGTGGAATTGGCACAGGACTAGGTGAATCCCATCCCTCTGCCCAAACGCGCCCTAGAATCATGTCGGTTGAACAAACCTAACCTATGATTTGGGGGCATTTGTCTCCATGAAGAGGATCCGTTTGGATACTTTATTTAAACCGTCCATTAAATGCCTCCATCTAGACTGGGACCTATAATTTAACCACGTCTGCAAATTCTCAGTGCCTGCGTATCATCCAACCACTCACGCCAGAGTACCAACGTTGAAAAGAAGCGCTTTTTCATTTAACTTTCATGTAATTCCTGCATGGTACAAGTGGGAGGGGGATTAGTTGTAACCCGCGTAGCACACTATTTTCCTGACTGTGGGCCCATCTTGATTTATGTGTTGTATATACACGCTGTCCATCAGTTTTTTTCAGCTCATTTTAGGGAATAGTCTTAAAATGAACCAGATCCAAATCTCAAGTGGACCATAAAGTAGGAATTGAATTCCCACCATTAATAATTACTTGGGAGCGACAAAAGTAATAGATTAAGCTGATATTTGTATTTTTCCTTCGTCAAGGTCTGTTTATCCTTATCAACAGGTTGGATGGCAAATAAACATACGATGGACCCTACAAAGTTTTTAACAGTAGTCGTTCAATGACCACTATTTCCTGTAAGTGTGTTCCACTTGAGAATTAGATCTGTTTCATTTTCCGTAGCAGCCTAAAATGAGCTGGAAAAACTGACGGACGGTGTGGATATACGACATATAAATCAAGGTGGGCCATACGGCCAGGACAACACCCACTAACGAGTTACCCGGGTAACACCTAATCCGCACCCGGTATGAAGTTCAATGTAGTGGAGTAAACAGTTGGGTTGGTTGGATGAAATTAAGAGGGCTGGATTGGCTTCTGTATGTTGTGGCCCATGCGGTGAGATGTCATGTTTTGGGTGTTGGGATGTATGGGGGAATTGAATGCCTGTGTGTATCTGATGTTATTATTAGGTGAAACAACATCTCTGTGGTCTGTATTTGATTTAGCTATCCTTTGGAGCGTTATTTATTTATTTTGCGTCATTATCCATCCTTGGTGGGGGCCGCCGCTTGAACAGTATACAGCTTTCCACGTCAGCATCATAGAGTTTCTGATTCTGTAATGGGGTATGCCGATCTGGATATGACACGGTAAATCCCGATTAACGGGAAAATGCAGCCACCTCACCCTAGTACACATGCAATCGGGACCATCCATTTAGTGGGCCATGGCATAGATGGCTTATATTTCAAAACTGCAACCCATAGTAAAAAAAACTTGCCTATCACTCTTCTTCAATTTTACTCAAAGATGTTTTGACTTCTAATTACTTTGGTTTAGTACCGTCAGATTTTTGTCCACAGCTCAGATGAATAGATCATCCGGTACGTGTAAACTTTGATATACAAGCCATCCATGATAGGTTCCAGGAAATATATGAACCCGATTGGCACATCACCATTCCACGTGTACTGTGGAGAGATGACTCTCTACCGTATATCGGTTCTACCGTTTCTACCGTATAATATCCCTTGTCTACCCGTGAAGACCAAGATTTTACCATTGGTTAGATTGGTCAAATATGGTGGGCTGTTTTCGTCCTGTTGTGGGGTCAACCAAAGCAGTACTATTTTCACTAAGGGAGTGGGCCCCATCTCAGGCATGTTCTGGGCCACAGTTGTACACTAAGTCACGGACGCGATCAGCTTGTGCCCCACGCCCACAGGAATTTCCCCTGTTAGGAAGACGTGAGGCCCACTGAGATGTCAGTGAGATATCCACCCCGTCCATCAGTTTCTCCAGCGACACGATCCCAAAAACAGATGAGGCAAATCCAAAACTCAAGTGCACCACGCCTCAAGAAACAACTGAGATGATGAAACACCCACTGTCGAAACCTTTTTTTAGGGTCATAGAAGTTACGGATCTGGCTAATATATATATATATATATATATATATATATATATATATATATATATATATATATATATATATATATATATTCATCCCAGTTAAAACGACAATATGAACGGTTTGGATGGCATATAAACATCGTAGTGGGCGCGGGGACAGTTTCAATGGTGGGCATTTTCATCCCCACCCTTTCCTGCACTCTAGTCTACTTAAACTTTTCAATGTACCTCATTTTGAGGAGAAATTTCCTAGTGTACGACCCATTTATGGCCCACTAACCTTTTAAGCTCACTTCTATTTACATCACCAGAATATGCCCCAACTGTACGGACACACCATTTTGGACCAAAATGTCTCCTATGGCTATGGATTATAACAGTAGCCAATGATAAAGTATACGGACTGCTGCGACAGTCTGTGCACTTTTCTTTATTTTATTTTATTATTATTGTTTTAACATAGAGAACTTTATTCTACCTACATTTTTCTCTAATACATATTTATATAAATATGTATATATAAGCATATAAAATTTTTTTTTCTCTTTTTATCATTTCTTTCTTTATTCATTTAACAACAATATCTTCTAAATCAAAATTAGTTACTTGATGTACCATATGATTTTGGGGTAGGAGAAGCTACTTTAGCCAATCAACCTGGTTATTTTCGAAGATTTCATCAGGTCGATGGTCGAAAATCCATTTCATTCACTTCGCGGTCAATTTCAAACAGTTCGCGATCAATTCCATTTTCATTCATTTCATTTACTTCGCGATCAATTTCATGCATTTCACAGTCAATCTCGGCGATTCCCCTTCACTTCACGGTCAATTCCATGCATTTCACAGTCAATTCCCTTTACTTCACGGTTACTTTCATGCATTTCACAGTCAATTCCCTTCATTTTACGGTCAATTCCATGCATTTCATGGTTAATTCTGGCGATTCCCCTTCACTTCACGGTCAATTCAATTCATTTCACGGTCAATTCCGTGCATTTCACGGTCAATTCCCTTCATTTCACGATCAATTCCAGCAATTCCCCTTCACTTGACGGTCAATTCAATTCATTTCATGGTCAATTCCCTTCACTTCATGGTCAATTCCGTGCATTTCACGGTCAATTCCATGCATTTCACTCCATTCACTTCCTTACACTCAAATACACATCCGAACGCATCTCTGTCATCCCTATTCCCTCAAATACACGTCTGAACTCATCTCTCTCATCCCTATTCCTTCTTTTCACCCATTTTCTTCATTAAATATCCATCTTACTATCACATTACATCTTCCATATTCTATTCTACTCAAGGCTACTTGCATTCATTTTTTGAGAGGACGTGAATGCATTGATAAATGTGAAATGTTGTAGGCCTTTCTCCGAAGAACGTGTTTCACATCAACGTACTCTTATTCTTTTTCTCGAACACAGATTTCACTGATACGACGGCTGTAGGAGGTAAGGACGCTTAAATTCTTAAAAAATTACTTAGAAGTTTGTGATCAATTTCATGTGGTCAATTTCATGCATTGCTAAGTCAATTTTACGTGGTTATCCAATAAACTTTAAGAAGTTTGCGGTAAATTTACGAGTTATATCATTGTGTTTATTTTCATAAAATGGCTTCGATAATCTTCCTATGCTCATATGGTGAGAAGTTAGTAAGTGAAAACAATCGATACACGTACAAGGGTGGAATGCATGGAATTGACCGTGAAGTGAAGGGGAATTGCCGAGAATGACCATGAAATGCATGGAATTGACCGTGAAATGAAGGGAAATCGCCGGGATTGACCGTCAAATGCATGGAATTGACCATGAAGTGAAGGGAATTGACCGTGAAATGAATGGAAATGACCGTGAAGTGAAGGGAATTGACCGTGAAATGCATGGAATTGACCGTGAAGTGAAGGGGAATCGTCGGGATTGATCGTAAAATGCATGGAATTGACCGTGAAATGAAGGGAGTTAACCGTGAAATGATTGGAAATGACCTTGAAGTAAAGGGGAATCGCCGGGATTGATCGTGAAATGCATGGAATTGACCATGAAGTGAAGGGAATTGACCGTGAAATGAATGGAAATGACCATGAAGTGAAGAGAATTGACTGTGAAATGCATGGAATTGACTGTGAAATGAAGGGAGTTGACCGTGAAATGAATGGAAATGACAGTGAAGTGAAGGGAATTAACCGTGAAATGCATAGAATTGACCGCGAAGTGAAGGGGAATCACCAAGATTGACTGTGAAATGCATGAAATTGTCCGTGAAGTGAAGGGAGTTGACCGTGAAATAAATGGAAATGATCGTGAAGTGAAGGAAATTAATCGTGAAATGCATGAAATTGACCGTGAAGTGAAGGGGAATCGTCGGGATTTGTAACGCCCTGAAAATCGGGGGTCGGGTAGCAACTCAACACCCGAGTTCCAAAACATTACTTATGCAACATAAATGCTTATGATTGAATGTTATCTGTGTTAGTGCAATAATCATGAGTAGGATTATACCAAAACAGTAATTCATACTCCATATCAAGTTATAAAACGCAAGCGGAAGACTGAAAGATGTATATAAATGCATATAAAGCCAGAAATGGTCACAATCGGTCTCTAGAGTATGAATACTTTACTGAGTCACCATATACATGTTTTAGTTTCAAAAATCAAAATGCCAAAACATGGTACAACTATAATGGTAAACCCTGTAGTTCCATCATCTGAATGGCCTAAGCGAAGCCTCTAGAAAATTGCATGTAGGAGAACTCATCCTGATCATCATAGTAATCAGGCTCAGCCTCTTGCGTCTCGCTGATACCTGCATCTAAGACAGAGTCTGGTGGGTGTCCAGAACACCGTCCCGTAATGTGGGAGTGAGTAGCTAACTCAGTGGAATAATAAAGCATAGGTTAACATGTTATCAATTCAGTCAGGCAGTAATGATAAAGCAGTACAATCAAACACTCCTAAATACTCTTATTAATATAAGTATGGAATGTAGTCATGATGCATGCCCTTGTCAAACTACCCTCGTGCGACATCATCTTACGTTCGCGGCATGCGTTCATCCCTCAGTGCTCCACAATGCCAGGTACATGCAGTGTTATGTTATGAGTATGATTACCGAGTTGTTATTAGTCCTTTTCATACAGTAGTATTGGGAAACTAATGTACCTCCCTTATATCATTCCCAAACAATAATCCATTCTAGGGTCGTCAGTCCTAGATAATCTCATACGATGATGCGGTTCTAAGTCGCTGTAAAGGGCTGTCAGGGCTGTTACAGGCACTCGTTTTACCGCTCCCCCATCACCTTATCAATACAGGCCTAGTTTATACTCTGTTTACTATGGGAAGGCTCATCGCCTCTTCGCATATTCAGAGTATACTCGAGGTCACTACAAAGGGCTGTCAGGGCTGTTACACGCAATCATTACACCACTCCCCCATCACCTTAGCAGTGTAGGCCGACAGCTCGAATACAGTGTCCAATATTCGGCTCACGAGTCTGGGTTACTCACTGGTCATTATGGGGAGGTTCGTGGCCCCAGTGTAGGCCGATAGCTCGACCATGGTGTCCCATACCACCATGCCCGGCTCATAAGTCTTAGCGGATCGAGGTACAAGGTTAACAGGGTTACACTGGTAAGTTTGGTACCTTAGGTTCAAGCAGTAGTGTCCAAACATGGTGAATATACATTAGACAGATCGGGTTACCTGACGAGCTCAATAGCACGAGCGTATAACCAGCTGAACGACATGAAGTGCATAAGAACTTCGCGTAGCCAAACTACTGTCGCCAACCGAAGTACGACTCGGCTTCGTCAAACACATCCTACGTGGCGAAGAAATCTTAACCACGAACTCAAGTCTGTTACCGATCGCCTGGACTATAACATAGCCCCAATCATATTCAATCTGTAACCAGAAGCATGTAGAGTAAAGCAGAATAAACAAAATAATTCAAACATGTTAACAAGCATGTTATAAAGCACAATATAAACAGGAAATACAACACATGCATTTCATAAGTAAGCGATTAACTTAAACAACTTACATGAAGGAAATCATACACATCACTAAGGTAGTTGAGAATCATATCTCAACACTTACCTAAAGCACAATCATCTAAGTACTTACTCTTACAAGCATTTTCACAAACACTTAGAATACACTTATTTAACATACGTAACGTATAGGAGTAAAAACATGTATTAGGGCGAATCCTTTTGCCGAGTAAGTATTGCACACATATATAGCATGTTCATACAGTAATTAATCATGGCAAACACACTTTCAAAATTTGTACGTATATGATATTTTCTACAAATATACAGAATACACAATATGTCATAATTTGCATACGCAACTGAAACGCAAAACGAACATCGCATTGTGCATGTACAATAACACCCAGATCATGAATCTATCATTATCTGATATTGAAAGCTTTGAAAACCTTAACATATACGTCTAAAGTCCGCACCTTACGTTGTAGAAATGTAACGAACTTAACAGAAACTCTACGCTTTCGTCAACGTCGATACGACGACATATAACACAAGGTAAGTCAGCTACTTCGCTACTTGTACCAATAGAAACCCTAAAACAGGTTAGGGTTAAAGTTTTTTACCTAGAAATGAAGTCGGAATCGACAGAACAGTGATTAGATTGTGATAGTTAAGCACGTATAACACCAGGGTAGAACATGAAGATTCTCCCACTTCTCTCACACTTTCTCTCTCTTTTCTCTCTTCTCTCTCCTAAGGTTTTCTTAAATTCATATGGTGAGAATGAGAAAGGGTTTAAGGTCCTTATATAGGCCTAAAACACTCCAAATTAAACCCAGGGCCAAGGTATACTTAGGTTATAGCCAAAGTAGGTCTGTTCCGTTTCAACGGAGCACTTTTGGAGCCCCCCTTGAGCCAAAGGTCGGACTTAAGCTCACCGACCTTAGATCTAGGTCAAGTTAAGTTTTCATTCCCATCGGGTTCCCAGATCACACATGGCGGACCAGTTTCAGTTCAACGGTCCCCGAAACTCGATCAGGGTTACAAGTATACTGACTTGCATATGAAATCTTTCCTGATCCAAGGGTGTATTTGGGTCAGATTCTGATGGTCTGATTGCTTATATTTGGGCCGCAAACGACAGGTCTCAGATTACTTTAATTAGATTTAATTTCTAAAGAAAATCACGTTTTCTCACACTCTTTACTCCGGGCTCAAGCGAATAGCCCCAGAATACTATCTAGTTTTGACTTCCGAGGTGGTTGTTAAGCCCAGCAAGGCGGTACTAATTCTATAACCTCATAGTCATCGAACTTTCAACGTACAGTCCAAATCTGATAAGGAGTTTCAATGTGCTCCCGAGAGCAACTGGGTAATGAGATTAATCCTAGATTTCAGGGTAGCCTAGCGTCACTGATTCTACTAGTTTAACACTTAGTTAACTTTGTCTAATTTCTAAAGGATTTGATCCTGAGGTGATACTTAGGCCTTTGTATGGGATTTTTCGAGACATTACAAGATTAACCGTGAAATGCATGGAATTGACCGTGAAATGAATGGAAATGACCGTGAAGTGAAGAGAATTGATCGTGAAATGCATGGAATTGACCGTGAAGTGAAGGGGAATCGTCGGGATTGATCATGAAAATGCATAGAATTAACCGTGAAGTGAAGGGAATTAACCGTGAAATGCATGGAATTGACCATGAAGTGAAGGGGATTGACCGTGAAATGAATGGAAATGACCGTGAAGTGAAGGGAATTGACCATGAAATGCATGAAATTGACCGTGAAGTGAAGGGAATTGATCGTGAAATGCATGGAATTGATCGTGAAGTGAAGGGGATTGACCGTGAAATGTATGGATGGAATTGACTGTGAAGTGAAGGGAATTCGTCGGAATTGACCAGGAAATGCATGGAATTGACTGCGAAGTGAAGGGAATTGACCGTGAAGTGAATGGAATTGACCGCAAAATGAATGGAATTGACCGTGAAGTGAAGGGAATTGACCACAAAATGCTTGGAATTGACCGTGAAGTGAAGGGAATTGACTGCGAAATGGATGGAATTGACCGTAAAGTGAGAGGGGTTCGCCGGAATTCACCGCGAAATACATGGAATTGATCGTGAAGTTAATGAAATTTATTGCGAACTGATTGAAATCGACCGTGAAGTGAATGAAATTAACCGTAAAGTGAAAGAAATGAATGAAATTAACCGCAAAGTGAATGAAATGGATTTTCGACCATCGACCTGATGGAATCTTGTAAAATAATCAGGTTGGTTGGCTAAATTAGCTTCTCCTGCCCCGAAATCATATATAGTACATCAAGTAACTTATTCTAGTTTAGGAGATATGCTTGTTAAATAAATAGAGAAAGAAATGAATTAAAAGATAGAAAAATATTTTTATATAATTTATATTCATATTTATATAAATATGTACTTAGAGAAAAATGTAAAGGAGAAAAAGTTCTCCTTATTAAATAATAATTTTAAAAAAACCTGCTAGACATACACGGCAGTTTAGCCTTTTTTTTTCCTCGGATGGAATCCCTGTTGCTTTTGTGGATCCTATCATGAGGTCTGTGTTATATCCAAACCGGCCATCTATTTGGCGAGCTCGCATTAAGGCTTGAGACGAAAACTAAGATAGATCTAACTATCAAGTGGACCACACTGTAAAAGGCAGTGGGGAATTGAACGTTACCATTGAAACCCTTTTAGGTCACAGAAGTTTTGGATCATTATGAAATTTGTTTTTCCTCTTCATCTAGGTCTTTGTGACCTTATGAATAGATTGTATAGAAAATAAATGTTATGGCAGGCCCTACAAAATTTTTAACGGTGAAAATCAATTTTCCCACCACTCTTTGTGGTGTGGTCCAGTTGATCTTTGGATATGATTTTTTCTTTTTGATAATCTCCGAAATGATCTCGAAATATGGATGAACGGTGTGGATATAATAAGAACATAACTGTGGGGCCATGTAACTTTTATCTCCGTTCGTGCAACTCGGATTTCGAGGAGCGTCAGCGCTAGTCTTGGAGCACCAGGCGATACGCTTCCGGAAGGAAAGCAGGGGCATTTTCGACCTGAGAAATGGGGCCGTACAGCTGGGGCTGATTCTGATGATGTAAAAAGAAGTGGGCTTAAAGAGGTTAGTGGGCCATAAATGGGTCGTACAGAAGGAAATTTCTCCATTTTGAGGCTTATGTCCTACCATGAGCGGGGAGAAACTGGACGGAGGGGATTTCTCACGGACATCTCCATTCCTATCACAGATCAGAGGCAACTCGCGTGCCTCAATCACACCATACGCTGCTCACGGTATGTCCTACCTTTTGTACGGTTAGGATTCTGCATATGTGACACGTTGGATGGAAAAATGACTGTATTGTGATCGGCATGGAATATTTGGAGAAAAATCTTCGATATTCTAGTGAAGCGTGTGGTTCATACGCATGTCTAACTCGAACTAAACCGTCAAATTGTGGGCCCTATTTTAGATGGGTTAGAAAGAAAAAATTACACCGAGTAATCTCCTAACACGCCTATTGTTCCACATATATGAAACGGTTAAATATAATTTTGTTTTGTTTTTTTTTGGTTATCTTGTTAGTACACACCCATGTCAGTACACACACTCCATGTTAGCCACCCCCACCAGGGTTCGATACCAAGACCTCAAGGGTTGAAACGAGGTATCTCCACTCAGTCGGCCAGTTGAGCTATGGATCGCTCAACAGTTCAAATTGGATAAAAGGTTGTTCAATAATTGATGGTTAATAGAACTTTTAAATCAATTTGACTCTAAGGTCATAACCTATTAAAGTGGGTCCCACAACTTGGACGTTTTGGATTGACTTAAATATATGCGACGTGTACAAATTTTGTGTGGGCAATCACACTGTAACTCCCTCATAAATTTTGTGGTGTGAAATCTGATAACAAGGGAGTAAATAAACCGTGTCCCACCTTTACTGCTCTGTCACGTTACCATAAATAGAAACAGCTTAGACCATTTACCAAAAAAAGACGGATACTTTGATACTTGGTCAGAGTGTGGTGGATGATACAAATGAACTTAAAACTAAGTTAGAAAATGCATACGCTGCATGCAATTAATGCAAATTGAATTGTACAAAACAAGAAGTCCAGTTTAGATGTATAATGAACTAATTGGACGGTTAAAATGAAATCTATCCAACGGATCTATTTCAACAGACAAGTGGCCACGTATTATAAGTTAAGGCATTTGGGGACCGTCAAGGGTCTCATGCTGCATGAGTATAAAATGAGACAAAAATAAAAACGCGTGGCCGGGTTCTATGGTAATTTAGACTACTAATTTCTAACCACTAGCTGTACCTTTGATTTAGGAACGGCTTAAAGCCGTTCCTAAATAGGATATATTTTACAACGTTACTATTCCTGGG
This sequence comes from Magnolia changhungtana, assembly GCA_030180095.1. Lineage (NCBI taxonomy): Eukaryota > Viridiplantae > Streptophyta > Magnoliopsida > Magnoliales > Magnoliaceae > Magnolia > Magnolia changhungtana. The sequence continues at coordinate 8,999,690 of JASAUF010000361.1, read as the reverse complement.
TATAGAACAGAAGTACAAGTACATTAGGTTTACCCCTGCTCTCTGTGAGGCCCATCATGATGTAAGAATTTTATCCATGCCTTTCATCCCTTTTCTCACATCATTTATAGCATGATCCTGAAAATGAGGTACAACCAATGCTGAACTGGACCACAAAGTGTGGATTGAACACCCACCATTAAAAACTTCTTGGTAGCTGCAGAAGTTTCAGATCTAGCTGATATATGTGTTTTCACTTCATCCGGGTGTGACCTTATGAATAGGCTGGATGGTAAATAAATATCATGGTGGCCACTGAAAGGTTTCAACGGTGGCTGCCATTACCACCGTTGCTTCCTTTCCTGTGGTAGCCGGAAGTGGATTGGCTGGTGTACCGCACACTAGCGATATGGCTTGTGTGTTAACATCACCAAGTTCTATGGGTCCCAGGTATGTGTTATAACCCAACTATCCTTTCATTTGGCGAGCTAATCCTAAGACTTGAATCGAAGAATAAGACGGACCCAAAGATCAAGTGGACCACACTGCAAAAAGGTGTAGGGGATTTAATGTCTACCATTGAAACCCTTATGCGGTCATAGAAGTTTTTGATCGATATGATATTTGTTTTTCCTCTTCATCTAGGTCTGCGTGACCTTATGAACAAATTGGATGGAAAATAAATGCTATGGTGGGCCTTACAAATGTTTTAACGGTGAGAATCATTGTCCCACTGCTATTTATGGTGTGGTCCACTTAAGCTTTGGATATGAATCTTTTTTGTATCATGCTCTAAAATGATCTCACAAAATGGATGAACGATGTGGATATAGTAAATACATCATTTTTTTTTCAATCTCCTTTGAACCGTTCGTCCAACATAGGCGGTGTAGATATGAATCATTGGCGCTTTCTGTGGTTGCCCCTGATGCAGAATCGGCTATTGGTAAAAGTCCTATAAAAAATCCTAACGATTCATACAAGTACTTTCTCATTTTCTCTTTAAAAAAACCTATCTCTTTCATTTCCTCTTCCATAAGAACGAACGCCCATACTCTCTCTCTCTCTCTCTCTCTCTCTCTCTCTCTCTCTCTCTCTCTCTCTCTCTCTCTCTCTCTCTCTCTAGGGTTTTGGTTGAGGTCGCAGTTAATGATGACGCACTTGGCGGAGGTTGCTGTTGCATTGGCTGATGCGACAGAGGGCGCAGCAGATGAAGCTATTGGCACTATTGGCAGTGGTTGTGGCTACAGATTTGAGAAGGATGACAGATTAGAGGTGAATCAGAGGGGCGCTGGAGGTGGCTACGTTCTCTAGTCAGAGGTAAGTTTTTTTTTTTGTAATTTGAAATTCCCTGGCCAAGCCAGCCTGTTGGCCATCATGCATGTTTCATGTCCACCTTGTATGGATGATGATTGTTTTGGAGTTGGTAAATAGATGTTTTTTGCCACCAGCTTGAATTGAGCTCGTTTGTGCAGATCGGGCTGTTGAATTTCTATGCAAAATGTGAAGTGATTCGGTGTGCACGTAGGGTGTTCGATGAAATTCCTGAGATGAATTTGATCGCAAGAGTGTGATGATTAATGGGTATGCAAGGGTTGGGTTAGATAATGTGAACTTCTTGCTGAAGATCTTCATCACTTGTGTTTAAGAGGATCTATCTGGGACCTTTCTTCTTGGGCTGGGTTGAGTAACCGTTGATCTGAGTTGTATTGTTCTATTTCTTCGTTTCTTTTCTCGCTTTTGTTGGTATTTTTCTTAATAAAGTTTGATTTTTCATTAAAAATTAATAGTAGTAAAAATGTCTATTAAAATGGACAATTGGCTGCAAAGCTAACCATCCAAACATGTGGTTGTCTTGAGCACAATGATTTATGATATGTGATCTATGATCTAATTATATTATCTTATGATCTGATTTATTCAACATTTTTAGGACATTGGTCGTAGAAACTTTTAGTTTTGCAGTATCTCTATGCCAACCCTTGTCTCAATTATGATAGTCTTTTACCCACTTGATATCAAATTCAGACCATTCATCATTCCTCTTTGTTTATTGGATGATGAATGATCATAGAAACTCTCATTTGAGTTCAGAATCGCTCTATGCCAACCTTTTATAAATTGCAATATTCTTTCGCCCACTAGATATCAAATCCAGACGTTCATCATTCATTATATTCAAGAACATTGGTCTATAAACTTTGTTTCGAGTTTGACAAATCTTCATCCGTAGATCAAGCCATCCACCTGTTGATTCTCAAGATGGGCCATCACACTACAAGAGAAATCTATTTGTAGGGTTTCAATCACCTTGATAGACGGATCAAACTGACCATTGCCAATATCAAACGCTGGATCATCAAATTCATTGTCCATCAGGCCACGGGACCAAGAATTTACAATCTACATTGATTATAACCTAAACACATAAGTAAACCATCATGTTTCCTCTAATTCGGTGGGGGGACTCTAGGGATCAGTAATAATTAGGTTTGGAATCAATCTGACCATCGGAACGAAGGAAATCAACTGTTAAAACAAATTTTCACTTAATATGGCCCAACTAAACATTGAATCCGCTTCATCTTTAGTTTAATAGCCTAAAAGTGCCTGGTTGGTAAAATAAGATGGACGGAGTAGATTTATCCTGAACATCACTATGGACCCCACCTTTGATGCTTGTGCACAACCGGTGCGTGCACCAGCAAAACGTCAAACCAAGTTTGACCCAACAATGCCCGAAGAAGGAAGCTTCTTCTTCCCTTTCATTTCCCACCTGGACAAATTCGAATGAGCGACGGCCGTTGTTGCTAGTTGTAGCCCACCTTCATCATCCATCTGGATGATCTAAACCGTTCATCACGATCAGGCAAGAATCCCAACCAAACCCTGAGTACTTTCACACAAAATTGCACACGTGTGTGCGCACATCACAAGCATAAATAAAGAGTGCATGTGGCTAATCGCCGAAAATGAAAATTTGTTTCAATGTTAGGCTGGCAATCTAGATAGTCATTTTCGAATCAATACTAAAATCTTTATTCTCGAAGGATCTCACCCGTGCATCTCACCTTAGTTTTAGAGTTTCCTCCCTTAACAAACTAGAAACCACGACCGGTTTTGGCTTTGCTAGCCATATTTGGAGGTTGTTGCAAACTAGCGAGATCCATGTCATCTATTCTTCATGCAACGACTCGGAGAGCTAGGGTAAGCCATAAAGGAGAGAAGATTAAACATAACCCTACTCTCTCCTCCATTTTCACAGCAGTTCAAGAAAAATAACCTGTCTTCTTTCAAAGCTCAAACCCCCCACCTAAACAAATTCGAAGCTTCAAAAATTCCCTCCTACTAGCTTCCCTTGGCTGATCTTTGACGTCCATGTGCCTCAGATCAAAGAAAGATTTGTTGGATGGAGTTTCGCCATGTGCCTCAAGAAAGATTTGGAGGAGCTCATCTTCCTGTTGGAAATTAGCCACGACATGAGCTGTTGTAACTGTTGACTTGAGATCAATTTCATCCACCAGGTAGGCCATGTATTCATCAATGGAAGCCCTGAAATAATCCCATTTTCATATCCAAGTCAGTAAACGAAACCGAGTTGCGTATGAAGCTAGTTGTCGAGTCAAGTTCGAGTCGACACGCTGGCCGATTTAGTTTCTTTAATTCCAATGTGTTGCTGGTCACATTTATGTCGGTTTACTGGGTTAGAAAGAAAAGAGAGAGAGAGAGAGAGAGAGAGAGAGAGAGAGAGAGAGAGAAACGAAAACAAAAATGTGAGGGCGATTTAATACATTTGTGCCGCACCAGCTGGACTCGCCGTCGTGTCACCATCCGAGTTTGGTGAGTTAGGGCCATGCCTGTACACGCCTGGTCTAGAACAGTTCAAGCACCATCTAGTCAAGAGAGGGAAGAAAGAGAAGCAAAAAGAGGGAGAGAGCGAGAAAGAGAAATGAAACAGGAAGAGAGTGAGTTCGAGAGTGATTCGAGTCAAGTCATTATTGCTGGCTCGTGAGTGCTCTATTGAGTTGGGTCTAGTCTAGTCCAGCAACTTTGCTAGCACGTGGGTCTGAGTGAGAATAAAAGAAAGAAAGAAGGAGAGAGAGGGAGTGAGTCAACTCGCTGTCAAGTCAAGACGATTCAGACGGTTGAGTCTGGTTCAAGTTTGGGTCAAGTCAGCTGGGTCGAGTTAGGTTTAGGCCTGGACGTTGCAGAAGAAAGAAAGAAAAAGAGGGAAGAGAGAGAAGAAGAAAGGGAGAAGAAGGGGGTTTGCATTAGCTCGTTCATCATCAAGTTAACTAGGTTAATCTTACCGAGTTTGAGCTGAATCCAGCCCCTAGCTAGCTAAGTTAGAGGAAGGAGAAAGAATAAAGTAAAAAAAGAGAGATGGAGATGGAGGAAGAAACGAAAAGACAGATGGAGATGGAGAAGAAATGAAAAGAGGGAGAAGAGAGAGAGAGAGAGAGAGAGAGAGAGAGAGAGAGAGAGAGAGAGAGAGAGAGAGAGAGAGATCGACTTGTTGTGGTGTTGTATGTCCACAACTGATTTAACTCGGCTAATGACTTGAGGCCATAACTATTATTGGGCCTGATAGACCTGTTGGTCATGCATTTGTAAAAGAAAATGGAAAGAAAGAAAGAAAAGAGGGGAAGAAAGAACAAGGATGAAGGAGAGTCGATGAGTCAACTCGGCGAGTCAATCCGAGTTCAACCTGAACCTGAATCGTTTCAGGAGTATTTTCAATTCATTAGGCCGAGTGGTGATTATAGCTTGGTCCAGTAACTATTGCAGTCTTGACCAGCTCCGTGGAAACTCAGTTTGGATCCAAGTTGAGTTAAGTTGACTCAATGGTAAGGTGAGCAGAATTCCATTCTTCTAAATTTTATAAATTCAATTGTATGGAGGTTAACTAATTATAATTCTTATGTTGGTTGTAGGGAATTTGAATTCCAAATTTCATGGTTGGATCTTGAGTATATTTAAGTTGGAGATCAAATTACTCCTGGGTTAAATTGTGTTGTATTAATCATTCAAACGCAAATTAGAGCTCTAACCAATTTAGATGAATTGAATTTTAACTTTGAATGTAGGAATAACACTTCTCCTCAAACCCTTATTTTGATATTTATTTCGAGTGAGTCGCAACCACACTTTAAGGTGAGAATCCCCCTCTAAGCTTTCCACTTAAATTCGTTAATCTTGATATAGATGATGTCTTAATCGCTTATATTTAATATCTCCTGTGTTACTTGATTAATTTACTTGTCTCACTATGTGAACATGTTAATCCATTGCATAATTGACTCTTAAATTAAAAAACTAAGATATCTCTTTAATTTTAGTAAGCATGAATGATGTGATTGCTACATGTTATCTCAAGTTAGAGAATTTGTTAAACAATTAGATGTTGGTCACTTATGATTACTTGATGATATTTTTAAAGGTCTTTGAACTAGTGTATATGTTAATGGATTGAATGGAATTTGTCGTGGACTTAATATATTGCCGACCATTTATGCTCTATGTGGTTTTGATCGCATATTTGCCCTATGCGGCTTTGATCGTATATTTGCCCTATATAACTTTGATGGAATATTTTTCCATTTGTGGCTTTGATGGAATATTTTCCCTTTTGATGCTTGATGGTTTAATTGTTCACTTGTTGATTTTCAGGTCATTATGCGGAGTTCTTTATAATTTTCAGGTGGAGTTGAAGTTCATTTATTACTTTTCTAGTCACCTTGCAGAGTTCATACGATTTTCGAGTGATGCTAGAGTTCACGTGATGATTTTCTCTTCATCTTGCGTAGTTCAGTTGTATTTGAAAGTGCCCTGGTTTGTCAAGTTACGTGAGTGGTGGGTCAGACTGTCTACAGAACTCGATGGAAAGAACAATTCAAGCGTCTGCCTCATCCGGATGTGTGGAAGCTCGCCATAGGTAAATCATAGACTCACATCCCATGTCCCAAAACACCAGGTGATTAAAACAAGATAGAAATCTTAGGATTTTTAAGGTGAGAGAACTTTTTTTTAACAGAAAAATTTCTAAGTTTTTCTCGCTGTGTCGATCTTATCGAAGCACTCTCGATATGATCGACCTGCACTGTCGATGTCCTCGATACCTTAACGATATTAATATGAGGACTAAAAGTGTTCAGCAACTAAATATTCATCTGGACAGATTTATCAATGTATCAATACACCTATCGATATCATCGATAAAAGCACTAAATATGTCCAGCAACTTCACAACATATCTGGACGAATTATCAATGTATCGATACACCTATCGATATCATCGATATTTAAATCTCGAGTCCATCGGGAGTGGCTCGATAAGATCGACAGGCCGATTTCCGGCGCCCCTATTTTTTAATGAAAATCTCAAATTCCTTCGATATATCGATGACCGTCCGATATGATCTGAATTCAAATATCGATAAGATCGGAGGTTCATCGATGATATCGATAGTGGGCGCGCATTTCTTACAGTAGATATTTCAGGTTCTTTTTAACTATGATCAGGAGCCCTTCGATAGAATCGATATTCAAATATCGATGATGTCGGCACCAGGTCGATTGCATCGAACAAGGACACAAAACGTCCAGCAAGCTTAAAGACAAATCCACTGGATTTATCGTGTATCGACTCGGATCTTGATATCATCGGCATTCAAATTTCGATGATCTCGACGGTTCCCCCGATCATTCATGAAAACCTGAAATATTTCAAAGTCAAGTCTCTCTCATTTTTCAAGTGTCGATTAATCGAACTTGTCATCGATGGAATCGGAGTTCAAAATCCGATGACATCGACAATAGTTTCGATTCATCGACCTTTTGGCAAAGAGTTTTAAAAGCGTATGACATTGAGTCCGAGTCATCGAGCAGACCATCGATGCTATCGAGAGTATACGCTCGATGATATCGAACCTACTCAATGATATCGAACTCTATCATAAATGTGACCGTTTTATATCCGTTGGAACTTTTTGCCTTTATATAGAGGACTTGTCTTTTGTTGCTGTGAGAGAAAGAAGAGAGAGCTTTTGAGTATTTCAACTTATATCCTATATCTAAAGCCCTTTCTCTCAAGGGAGTTCATCCTCCAATCCACCCTCACCATTGGCATTCAATAGAGTGGATTGGGGAATGAACTTCCGCATTCAAGGATCCTCCAGCTACTACCTTAATGGCAAATCATTAAGCTGGGATGCCTTGAATGGATAAGATTGGAATTGCTCTACATTCCTGATAGGAAAAATATTTTAAGAGTAGGATTCCATCTTCACCTTAACCGAACCCGAAGCCTAGTATATGTATATTATCTTGTGTTGCGGATCAAGGGAGTAGAAGACTCTTCGTCAACAAGAAGGAGGAGATCTTCAACATTGTGCTGAATGGGTCTCATCAACTTATCTGTAAGTATCTCGAGTCCAGAGGATACTTGTGATAATTTCTTTCTAGAATTGGGTCTTAAGTAGTTCTCACCCTTTGAAGTCCTCAAGGAGGCCTTCGGTGGGAGTGTACGTGGTGGGTGCGTTGTGTGAACCCTTGCTCTGTGGAGAGCATAAACATCTGGGTGCATTGTGTGGACCCTTGCTCTATGGAGAGCATAAACATCTGGTTAGGAGTGAATCAGTAAAACTCTAGGGTTAGAGGTGAACCGAGTAGAAACCTCTATGTAAATGTTGAAGGTGAACCTGATTTAAAACCTTAGGTTTGAGGTGAACCCTGGAAAACCTCCTTAGTGAAATCCGGTACACTCAAGGGTTGGGTGTGGCAGTCGGGAGTGGAGTAGACAAGTAGTCGAACCACTATAAAAATGACTGTGTTTGCGATTACTATTCTTCTATGTGTGTGTTCTATGCCAATGCTTTCATATCCATATATCTGAGATCACACCTCACACACTTACACAGTCATATCCATTAAAACTAGTTTATATACTGTTTACTTCTTTCATAGTTTGTGATTGGATCCTCTACCGGGCTTGGAAGCCAGTAGTGTTATTTTTGAGTAATCCTAATATATGTCTGTTGTTAGGATTAGTGTGATAGGATTTTAAATAAATCATAAAAACTTTTAAAAGTCCTATTCACCCCCCTCTAGGACATATTGGCATATCCCTTCTTCAACTCAAGCGGTCTTCACCGCTTTTTCAATTGGTATCAGAGCGGGTCTCTCTTTAAGGGCTCATCGCCTAGAGAGTTATCTGGACTAAAGAAGGAATCATTTGCAAAAAGGTCCAAGAGGGTGTGACAAACCAGAACAATTGTCTTGTAATTCATACTGCTCTGAAAGCAGGTAATAGTTCAAAGTGGTATCTTGATAGTGGATGCTCCAGACACATGACTGGTGATCAAACTCATTTTTGTGAGTACTCAAACTTTGATGGAGGATCTATCACGTTTGGTGATGGAAGCTCAGCCAAAATAATTGGACAAGGAACAATAGCTGTACCAGACCTTCATAAAATTAAACATGTCCTCTGTGTGGCAGGTATAACACATAATCTCCTGAGTATCTCCCAAATCTGTAATAAAGAACATTTTGTCACCTTCTCAAAAGATGTCCCAACCTTTGGTGCATATAGATCTAGTTGGACACAAGAAGACAACCTCCATAGCGATAACAAAACCTTTGGATCTGCTACATATAGATCTAGTTGGACCAACTAAAATGGAAAGTCATGGCAAGAATAGATACTTCCTGGTGATAGTAGATGACTACACCAAATTTACTTGGGTCGCATTTCTTCGAGAAAAATCGGATGTCTTTGAGGAATTTGTGATCCTGGCAAAGCAACTCCAAAATGAAAAAGGATACAGGATCAATCGCATCAGAAGTGATCATGGTGGGGAATTTGAAAATGAAATTTTTGAAAAATACTGCAATGAGAAAGGAATTCGTCATGAATTCTCAGCTCCAAAAACCCCACAGCAAAATGGAGTCGTTGAAAGGAAAAATCGAGTTTTGCAAGAGATGGGATCAGTCATGTTAAATGGAAAGGATATGGAAAAAAGTTTTTGGGCAGAAGCTGTCAATACTGCTTGCTACATCATAAACAGAGTATATCTTAGAGCAGGTCTAAATAAAACTTCATACGAACTATGGTATGGGAAATTGCCTAGTGTGAAATATTTTCGAGTCTTTGGTAGCAAATGTTATATCTTGAGAGATAGAGATCACATAGGAAAATTTGAGTCTAAAAGTGATGAAGGAATCTTCTTGGGGTATGCCATGAATAGTCGTGCATACAGAGTATACAATCTAAGAACTCTCACTATTCAAGAATCAGTCAATGTGGTAATCGATGATCAACCTCATGAAGAAGATACACCTGTGAATGAATTAGAAGATGATGTAGATTCATGCATATTGGAAAAACCTGAAAACAAAACTTGATCACCCAGTGAACCTCAACCATCATCTGACATTCCCATCATAAAAGATCATCCTCGAGAACAGATCATTAGAGATCCTAATGCTGGTGTAAAAACTCGACGACAGATAGAAAATATCTATAGTCATTTATCCTTTACCTCAAAAATTGAGCCTAAGAACATTGTGGAAGCTCTTCAAAATGAACACTGGATAAATGCCATGCAAGAAGAACTTCAACAATTTCAAAGAAATGAGGTATGACAATTGGTTCTCAGGCCACTCAATACAAATGTCATTTGAACCAAATGGGTATTCAAGAATAAATCGGATGAATTAAGAAATGTGATTCGGAACAAAGCAAGACTTGTAGCTCAAGGATACTCACAGATAGAAGGGATTGACTTTGATGAAACATTTGCTCCTGTGGCTCGCCTTGAGTCTGTTAGAATTCTTTTGTCCATTGCATGTGCATTAAAATTTAAGCTATTTCAAATGGATGTTAAGAGTGCTTTTCTTAATGGAGAACTTACTAAAGAAGTCTATGTTGAACAACCAAAGGGATTTACTGATTTCAAGTATCCTCACTACGTATATCATCTGAACAAAACCCTCTATGGTCTCAAACAAGCACCACGTGCTTGGTATGAACGATTGACAAAATTTCTTTTGGACCATGAATTCTGCAGAGGGAGTATTGATAAGACTCTATTTACCCAAAGAACAAAAGACTCACTGCTTATTGCACAAATTTATGTGGACGATATAGTCTTTGGTTCAACATGTGAGGATATCGCATACAAATTTGCCGACCTCATGAAATCAGAATTTGAAATGAGTATGGTTGGTGAACTAAACTTCTTCTTAGGATTGCAAGTCAAGCAGCTAAATGATGGAATCTTTATTTATCAAACCAAGTATGCGAACAAGTTAGTGAAAAGGTTTGGTCTTGAATTTGGACGCTCTTATCACACTCCCATGAGCACCACACTCAAACTCTCCAAAGATGCAAATGGCAAGAGTGTGGATCAACATCTCTACCGGAGTATGATAGGAAGTCTATTACATCTCACATCTAGTCGTCCCGATATATCTTTTAGTGTTGGAGTATGTGCTAGATATCAAGCTGATCCTAAAGAATCTCACCTAACAGCCGTTAAAAGGATAATTAAATACATAGCTGGAACTACCTCCTACGATCTGTGGTACCCATTTGAAACATCCATAATTATCGCTGGGTATTCTGATGCCGACTGGGCAGGAAATTTGGATGATCGAAAATCAACTAGCGGGGGATATTTTTATATTGGAAATTGTCTAGTCTCCTGGTAGAGCAAGAAGCAAAATTCAATATCATTATCTACTGCCGAGGCTGAATACATTGCCGCTGGTAGCTGCTGTGTACAACTTCTTTGAATGAAGCAGATGTTGCTGGATTACGGGATTGAACAACCCACGATGAGTCTGTTCTGTGATAACACAAGCGCAATCAACATTTCAAAGAATCTTGTTCAACATTCTCGGACTAAACATATAGACATCCGTCATCACTTTATCCGAGAACTTGTTGAACACAAGATTCTTACATTGGATTATGTTTCCACAGAAAAGCAACTCGCAAACATCCTCACCAAACCTCTTAATGCAAATAGGTTTAGTGACCTACAAAAATCCATTGGGGTCTGCACTTACTAAATCTCAGAGAGCATGAGCTACACAGGTAAAATCTTCACATTGAGACATTCATAGTTATATGTCCACCACAAGTCAAAATTCTCTGTATTAACCATGTTATTCTAAATGCAAAGATTATGACAATCCCGATAATATCTGAATAATGTCAAATTAATGATATCAACACTCAACATCGATACATTTGAAGAAACCTAGAAATGCTTTGATAAACTGCTATCTGTGGCAGTACGTGTGTTGATAGTTGAATAGTTGAATATTTTGAGATTTTTTTTGTTGATTTATTGTTGTCTGGGGCAGTTTTGGTTCTTTTATGGCCGCACAAAATTCATATCTTTTACTGCCATATGTGTGTTAATTTTCCCCTAGTTTATCAAGTTATGGTTTGCATATGATTGAAAACTAATATATCTTATCTAATATGCATTCATTCTGAGATTTGACTAAAATGCGTTAACTCTTATACATCAAATTCATCTGCTTATGTCTGATGTTTCTCCCATGCGATTCACTCTTCAGTCAATATCACTTGTTATACCTTTGCCAATGACTGACAAAAAGGGGGAGAACATTTGCAAACACCCCGAGTGGAAAATGTATATCTAATGTGTTGCAGGTGTTAGGGGGAGCAGCTGCACCAAGAAAGGGGGTGTTTTGAAGAAAGGGGGAGCAGATACTGGTTATGTACATGGGTTAGAAAATTATAAAATTATGTAAAAGCATGTACACACAATTTAGGGTGTGTTTGTCTAGAAGTATCCTAGGGAGTTTTGGGGGTTTGTCACGTAATTGACAAAGGGGGAGATTGAAAGTGCTCTGGTTTGTCAAGTTACGTGAGTGGTGGGTCAGACTGTTTACAGAGCTCAATAAGAAGAACAATTCAAGCGTCTGCCTCATCCGAATGTGTGGAAGTTCGCCATAGGTAAATCATAGCCTCACATCCCATGTCTCAAAACACCAGGTGATTAAAACCCTTAAAACAAGATAGACATCTTAGGGTTTTTAAGGTGAGAGAACTTTTTTTTAACAGGAAAATTTCTAAGTTTTTCTCGCTGTGTCGATCTTATCGAAGCACCCTCGATATGATCGACCTGCAATATCGATGTCCTCGATACCTTAATAATATTATCGATATGAGGACCAAAAGTGTCTAGCAACTAAATATTCATCTGGACAGATTTATCGATGTATCGATACACCTATCGAATCATCGATAAAAGCACTAAATATGTCCAGCAACTTCACAACATATCTGGATGAATTATCGATGTATCGATACACCTATCGATATCATCGATATTCAAATCTCGAGTCAATCAGGAGTGGCTCAATAAGATCGACAGGCAGATTTCCAGCGCCCTTGTTTTTTTTTTTAATGAAAATCTCAAATTCCTTCGATATATCGATGACCGTCCGATATGATCTGAATTCAAATATCAATAAGATCGGGGGTCCATCGATGATATCGATAGTGGGCGCGCATTTCTTACAACAGATATTTCAGGTTGTTTTTAACTATGATCGGGGGCCCTTCGATAGAATCGATATTCAAATATCGATGATATCGGCACCAGGTTGATTGCATCGAACAAGGACACAAAACATCCAGCAAGCTTAAAGACAAATCCGCTGGATTTATCGATGCATCGACTCTGATCTCGATATTATCGACATTCAAATTTCGATGATCTCGACGGTTCCCCCGATCATTCATGAAAACCTGAAATATTTCAAAGTCAAGTCTCTCTCATTTTTCAAGTATCGATTAATCGAATCTGTCATCGATGAAATTGGAGTTCGAATCCGATGACATCGACAATAGTTTTGATTCATCGACCTTTTGGCAAATAGTTTCAAAAGCGTATGACATTGAGTCCAAGTCATCGAGCAGACCATCGATGCTATCGAGAGTATACGCTCAATGATATCGAACCTGCTCGATGATATCGAACTCTGTCATAAATGTGACCGTTTTATATCCGTTTGAATTTTTTGCCTTTATATAGAGGACTTGTCTTTTGTTCTTTGTGAGAGAAAAGAAGAGAGCTTTTGAGTGTTTCAACTTATATCCTATATCTAAAGCCCTTTCTCTCAAGGGAGTTCATCGTCCAATCCACCCTCACCATTGACATTCAATAGAGTGGATTGGGGAATGAACTTCCGCATTCAAGGATCCTCCAGCTACTACCTTAATGGCAAATCATTAAGCTGGGATGCCTTGAATGGATAAGATTGGAATCGCTCTACATTCCTGATAGGAAAAATATTTTAAGAGTAGGATTCCATCTTCACCTTGACCCAACCCGAAGCCTAGTATAGGTATATTATCTTGTGTTGCGGATCAAGGGAACAGATGACTCTTCGTCAATAAGAAGGAGGAGATCTTCGGCATTGTGCTGAATGGGTCTCATCAACTTATCTGTAAGTATCTCGAGTCCAGAGGATACTTGTAATCATTTTTTTCTAGGATTGGGTCTTAAGTAGTTCTCACCCTTTGAAGTCCTCAAGGAGGCCTTCGGTGGGAGTGTATGTGGTGGGTGCGTTGTGTGGACCCTTGCTCTGTGGAGAGCATAAACATCTGGGTGCGTTATGTGGACCCTTGCTCTGTGGAGAGCATAAACATCCAGGTGTGTTATGTAGACCCTTGCTCTATGGAGAGCATAAACATCTGGTTAGGAGTGAACCAGTAAAACTCTAGGGTTAGAGGTGAACCGAGTAGAAACTTCTATGTAAAGGTTGAAGGTGAACCTGATTTAAAACCTTAGGCTTGAGGTAAACCCTAGGAAACCTCCTTAGTGAAATCCGATACACTCAAGGGTTGAGTGTGGCAGTCGGGAGTGGAGTAGACAAGTAGTCAAACCACTATAAAAATGACTGTGTTTGCGATTGCTATTCTTCTATGTGTGTGTTCTATGTCAATGCTTTCATATCCATATATCTGAGATCACACCTCACACACTTACACAGTCATATCCATCATAAACTAGTTTGTATACTGTTTACTTCTTTCATAGTTTGTGATTGGATCCTCTACCGAGCTTGGAAGCCAGTAGAGTTATTTTTAAGTAATCCTAATATATGTATGTTGTTAGGATTAGTGTGATGGGATTTTAAATAAATCATAAAAAAATTTAAAAGTCCTATTCACCCCCCTCTAGGACATGTTGGCATATCCCTTCTTCAACTTAAGGGTCTTCACCGCTTTTTCAGTATTGTGATTTTTGGGTGAAGCTGAAGTTCATTTACTGATTTTCTAGTCACCTTGTAGAGTTCACGTACAATATTATCTCTGAGTGAAGCATATGTTTGAATATTAATTTTTTATTAATCTTGTGATGTTCACTTGTATTGTGATTTTTGGTGAAGCAGAAGTTCACATATTGATTTTCTAGTCATCTTTTAAAGTTCATATGATTTTCGGGTGAAGTTGAAGTTCATTTATTAATTTTCTAGTCACCGTGCGGAGTTCTATATGATTTCCTGGTGAAGCGGAAGTTCACTTGTTAATTTTCTAGTCATCTTGTAGAGTTCACGTATAATTTGATTTTCGGGTGCAATAGAAGGTCGTATGTTGATTAGCTGACTATATAAATATATTCACTTGTATTACGATTGCTATTACATTTTTCTAATTGTGAAATTATATTAATTGGCTATATTTTTTAGCATTTGATCATGATTTCGAATTCCATTGTTGTATATATCTCTTTTCATGCCTTTCGAACTATATTGGATTATGAATGATTAGTGTGTAATCTTATAGGGTATTCCTCACTACGATAGCCATTGACAGCATTAAAACATATCAATTGACGCAAGTGTAGAGTGAGCCAATGTAGTTCACTTGGTTGTTGGAACATATTGGGCTGTTGAGGAGTTAGACGGGGTCCATGTGGCCCATATTGAGCTTCATCACTAGTTGATAGATTTCCATTTTGTTTAGTGTACTTTTGGTATTTGGGTTATACAAGTCCTGTATGTGCACCACATTTTGGGTTTTTGTAATGAATGGAAAATTGTTACTCAATGCATGGCTTATTCAGCTAATAATTGCTATTAACTCTTTTATTATTATTATTATTATTATTATTATTATTTTTTGGGGTTAGCTTGTTCGTACACACCCATGTCTGTACACACACCCCATGTTAGCCACCCCCGCTAGGGATCGATACCAAGACCTCGAGTGTTGAAATGAGGTATCTCCACTCAGTCTGCCAGTTGAGAATTGCTATTAACTCTGATTGACAAGACTATTTAAATTTAGACTTGAATTTTAAAGGTTAACGCTCGGGTTTTTGGGAAACGAGTAGTATACTCGGGTTTCGAGAACCGGGGTGTTAGGGGGTGGTTAGTTGTTAGGGTTCGACAAACTAAACTCTAAATTCGACAGATGTGGTTCATCGAAGAAGCCGTAAAAAAAAAAATCTGACGGCCACAGGCCATCGAAATTGTAGGTTGTTGTTTGACACTTTTTTCCGATTTGGGTTTATATGGTCACATGTGGTGCGTGTGGGCATGCCATAACTGAATGTGCAACTTGATTCCAACCGAACAACTAGACCCCAAGTGCCAATATAGATATATACGATGACTATGATCATATATGACCAAGATCTAGCAAACCAATTGTCTATTCAACCACTTGCAAAATTATTTTAGAAAATGATCAGGTGATAATCGGAGGTTGGGATTCTTCCTTCGAAGATGGGTTCAGCTTTGCCTTCTATGTGAAGTGACATTTTATACCGGACTGTTGTCAAACTAGAAGGAAATACTCATAGCCGGTTGAGGCGCAACTACAAGGAATCTTTCTAATTGAAAACTGCTTGTATTGAGAATGAGTAAAGTCCAACGTATGGGAGCAGACTTGCATTACAGGTAAAAATTACTGCTATTCCTAAGATAGAGCTAAAGCTGAATAGATAAAGACAAGATGAATTTAACTGGATTTGTTGGATTGGTACGAGACTATTTCTTATATTGATTTCCTCTGTTATTTATAAACTTCTCTATTACGCTGATACTTTGTATCTGTTTCTCCTCTTCACTTCAACCGTTATGGTAGCTGAATCATTGCCACATCCAATTTTTGGATCCTTCTATCTCTTTGTATTCTTATAATTGTTCCACTTCTCTCGTCTACTTCCCACCTTTTGGACTTCTCGGCCACATTCCATTATCAGATGATGTGTACCATGTGTACCGTTAACTCATCACCAGCGGTGCTTTAATAAAAAGTGTTCGAAGTATCTTTAAAGATCTTTTTACATGCTATATTCTTTGTATGCAACAACACATCATTTTCTAACTGGTTAATTCAAAATTGACAAAAAAAAAAATAGGGTACAATAGTTATTTTTCCACGATTTTCACACACCACGTCCAATATATCTCATCTTTTCTCATGAGCATGTCTTTCTTTGATTCCTTTTAAAACTAAGAAAATAAGAATAAAGAAAGCATACAGAGATTATTCTGTAGGAGATTCCTGCCATTCTAGGTAGCATGCGATACGTGAACAAATCTTTGATACTCTGGCAGGGTGAGATGGATAATACGTAGGCACTTTGAAATCACTCAAGTATTGCATACGTGAAATGAAGCTACTAATTAAACCATTCAAACCATAGACTGCATGAGCCAAAAGTCACGATTATTTGACTATCTAACTATTGGATTGGTGAATATTTTTTGGACAGTTAAAAATGAAAAAATCCAGCAGTTTTATTTCGAAAAAGAAGTGTCAACGAATTAAGGGTTTGGATTTGTTCAACCACTAAGATTTTGGGACCATAAACTGTACACAATGGGCTACACAATTTAGTCCATTCAATTTGAATTATGTATGCCATGTGTATAAATTTTCAGTGTCTACGTATCATATGCAACCGGAGCATCAAATAACTCCCCCATGATGGAAGACAGCTAGAAGATTACATAAAGGCGTATAATATTTGGTAGGCCCAACTAAAGATTAGGTTGGTCTAATGAGAAAGGTGGTGAGTTCCACCTGATAGATTGCTCAATCTCCACCACATGTTGCACGTGAATGTCATAGGTACATGTGTGGGTAGGGATGTCAATGGGCTGAGCTCTTGCCAGGAAAAATAAAAAAATTTAAGTGCCTTCGGGCCGTTGCCAACCCAAGCCCAGTCCGTTGATAGCACTGTGTGGGCATGTCTTAGTAATTACTGCCAACTTGATTCATGGAATTTTCAAAGCCCAAACGCCTTGAGAGCACTGCCCACTACCCAAGATATTGAAAATCTCATGATATTTTTAGAGATAATATCGTGAGATTTTCAAATTATTGGTAGTTTTTCATTTTTCACGATTATATTAAAATTTTATTTAGATATTAAAACAAAAATTATGCAAAATATAACTAATTCATTATATAATTATATATAATTAAAATTTTAAAATTATTTATTAATTTATAATAATTATTTTTTGAAAATTTTGTAAATAACTAATAATAAGGTGTTTACCAATACCCACATAAAAATAATATATTTGCGAATAACCATATTGTTAATTAGAGTTGGGCATAAACCAAGTTAGCTTGGTCACCTTGCTTGACTCGACTCGGCTTGAAACTAGATTTGAGACAAGTCGAGTTGGTTTTGGAGCTTGAAAAAGTTTGAGCCGAGTCCAAGCTTGTCCGACCTCGACTACTCAGACCCTGACTTGAACTCGACTCAGATCGAATTGGCTCGGTGACTTAGTCAATCAATATAAGTAGAAACCCCCTTTTCTCATTTCGAACAAATGCCCAAGCAAGCAACCCCTCCTTGAGCCCTACTACCTTAGCCCCCCCCCCCCCCTCTCTCTCTCTCTCTCTCTCTCTCTCTCTCTCCTAAGCAATCACCCCCGAGCCCTAGCCCCCTTTCCTTTTTCCCATTTCTCTTCTCTCACTGTTCGAGCCGGCGAACCTCGACCACTGAGCCCGTCCCTGCCTTCATCCGAGCAGGTCACTGCCCTGAGTGCCTGTTCGGCCGTCCCTACCTCCATTCGAGCCCCTCATTGCCCTGTGCACCTGTTCGTCCAGACTGTCCCTGCCTCCCTGCCCACCTTAATAACACTTACTCTCCTCTCTCATTGTCCATCGCAACCTAGCCAACCACTCTCCATGGCAAGGATGAAAGCTTGAGCTTCAAAGCTCAAACTCAAACTCGGCTAAAAATCTCAAGCTCAGCGCAGTTAGCCTAAGCTGCTCACCAAACCGAGCTGAGCTGTCACGCCCCAAACTCAGAAACTGGGCTCACAAAATTTTCGATCGCCGAATCCGGCGCCGACAGCCTCCGTAGTTCCCCATTCTCGGCTCATGGCGCCCATTCATCAGGTTTCGATCCTGAGATCCTACAAGGAGAATTTCTAAATCACAAGTCTGTTTCATAATCAGCATAACCAAGATCATAACCATAGAAAATAACTATAGGAACATCATTACAAAATCCGCTAAGAATAAAAACTTTTTACAATACAAGGTGCATAAGAAAGATACAATGACTAATAATCAAAACTCCAAAAGAAAGTTCCACTGCACGCTCCTGCTCAACTTGACTCCATCCTATCGACACTTGCACGCATCTATCGTGCATAAGCTTATAGAAAGCTTAAAGGGTGGTGTAAGTGCGTGCACAATATAAGCGTGATCAGGGTGCAATATCAAGAAATACGGAATCATACTGGTAAGTCCATAAGCACCATGTAATGTAGGATCATAACAACTCAAATGTCATATACTAAGGGTGCAATGCATTATGCAATGTAAAGGGATAACGATGCCGGAGTGTGTAGTCGAGATGATAGTACGTGGTATCGCAAGCTGTGGGGTTCATCACAAGGGACTTCTATCCAAACCAGTCCCATACCTAAATTTGGATAGTCAGACTCAATGTGGTAAACTCCTGATCTCAGGTTGATCGCGCACTCTAACCGAAATCCCGACCATTACGAAGGTACACATAATGATTTGGTTGCGCACCACCAGCCCAAGTGGATAGTGGATAATGAATGAATGAGTCAAATACTAAGTATGCAAACCCCTACGCAGTAGCCTGCCAGTACAGTAGCCTACCAACCATTAGTAGCTCACCTAAGTCCTTAGACCCTGCCCACATCAGCGTCCACCCACGTGTGCAACAATGACGGGGTGTCATAATACCAGTACCAAACATCTATGGAATCATCACCAGGATTTAGTACAATGCTGTTAGTCATACGAAGGTTATGTGACGCGAGACAGGAACGTTATCGGCCATACCAAGGCTATGATGCGATGCATAGCGTATATAGCCAAATGCCCTATGCAATATGCAATGCAATCATGCCAGTCCTTATATCAAGTCCATACATCAATACAGTTACTCTCTGGAAAATCACCGGGGTCAAATACACTACATGCTGATTGCCACCTTCCAGGCGGCGCAGCCCAGTGAGCGTAAGAGACCTCACTACCCACCTGTGGACAGCCAATCACCAATAAGGCTCGATGGTAGTGGACCGATTTACAAGCTAGTCAAACTTAGCCTAGCATATGCCCCCTTCACCGGGTGGGTAAGACCAAACCTCCGTCCAACTAACCACGATACAGTGGGAGACGCGGCCTAATTGTAAAGGCATTGGCGCTCATATTTTCCACTCGGTCTCAGCATTTGAGCATCTCCTGGTACCATGAAGGTTCTGGGACTTTCACCCAAGGACATCCTACGTGCCCTAAGTGCTCAAACAAACCTTTTCGGTGTCCAAATCTGGCCATCCACGATATACTTGTGGAGGGTACAGCCCTGATAAAGCAAGGGCGAATATCAATGTGCTATGCAATGCCAGATGCATGAATCACACCAATCAACCATGCATCCAATCCTGCGCATACAGCGCGCTCATGTGGGACATTACCGCCTATCAGGGAGTCCCATAAACAATCAGCCCAATGACACATGCTATTGTCAATCACTCCTCATAACAAACATGCGGATGATGCGTATGGGCATGGATCATGAAGTGTACCAAGTATGAATATAATCACGTACATCATGGTGGGCCTATATAAGGTAGCCCATGGCCCGTAATATTGAATGGGTGGTGTGCACATAATCACACACATATGGTGGGTCTCACGTGTCACAATTGGGCCTCACCCATACAATGAGCCTCACGCATATAATGGGTCTCACACAAGGGTCTCATACATCACAAGGGACCTAATCACATGGGCCTCGTACAACCAAGATGGGTCTCATATAATCATAATGGGCCTCATACAATCCCAATGTGCCTCATACAATCACGATAAGCCGCATATAATCACAATGGGCCTCATACAATCCCACAATGGGCCCCATACAATCATAATGGGCCCCATACACAATGGGCCTCATACAATCACAATGGGCCCTATACACAATGGGCCTCAAGTAATCACAATGGACCTCACATGGTCACAATGGGCCTCATATAATTACAGTGAGCCCCATCTAGTCGTAATGGGCCTCATATAATTAGAATGGGCCTCATACAATCACACGGTGGTCCTCATACAATCACAGTGGGTCTCATACAATCACAATGGGCCGCATATAATCACAACGCTATACTAACTCATACATAGTCTGTATACTAACTTAGTCGTAGTCAATAATCGGCCTATATATGACGGGGT
This sequence comes from Magnolia changhungtana, assembly GCA_030180095.1. Taxonomy (NCBI): domain Eukaryota; kingdom Viridiplantae; phylum Streptophyta; class Magnoliopsida; order Magnoliales; family Magnoliaceae; genus Magnolia; species Magnolia changhungtana. The sequence continues at coordinate 8,978,968 of JASAUF010000361.1, read as the reverse complement.
CCATAGAAGGACAACAAATCTAATCCGTAACATGAGGATCAGTCCTCAAAGTGGATATACCAAACCTGATATCACAAATCCTTGCATCTACAGTAAGTAGTGATGTTGTACTCTCCTCATAACCAGGATGGGCCTATATGGCCTAATCATATCAAGAACGGGTCTAAGGATAAGGGGTGGGCTTCCTCTTTCGCTCCTTCACATAGTAAATCGGGCTTCCTAAGGGCCCAATAAGCATAAGGTGGGCTCTACAACGCATGGTGGAAGCACAATCCATAAGGGGGGCCCAACAGTTTGGGCTAACCTACTAAAGCTAGTTGGGAATGGGCCTAATAATTATGGGGGCCCAATGATTTGGGATAGCCCATGAGGTGAGATGAATCATTCTAATAACGATGGGGCCTAACTACTTGGGTTAGCCCACTAAGAGGAGATGAGGATGGGCCTAATCAACGGATCATAGGGAGGATTACGATGTGGACATTTAACCATCATTGCTGCCAAGGCATGGCCCATTTAGAACTTATCCTATAATGGGGTCTGAGATCTTCTATCAACTAGGAAGATGGATGGGCGTCATAGTCATCATCACATACACCATGATGGACTCACATATCACGATGGGCCATATAAGTACAATAAAATGGGCCATGCATCACAATAGGCCTCACACAAGGGCCTCACATACCCCATATTGGGCCTCATACAAGGGCCACACATACTCCATATTGGGCCTTATCTCATGAGCCTCATCTACATCATAATGGGTCTCATCATATGGGCCTTATCACAAGGTCCTTACTTACATCACAATGGCCTCATCATATGAGCCCCACATACATCACATTGGGCCACATACAAGGGTCTCATGAAAACAGTCCATGGCCCACATAATAGCTAGAAAATAATGGGCGGCGTTCGCAACATTCCGCACAACATGTTGGGCCTCAACTAATGGCCCAAAGCCTAAATACATCAAGATGAGCTACATGAGGGGCAACCCATGGCCTTAAAACATCATGGCCAAAGAGAACATCTCATTCATGCATTATGTTGGGCTTACAATCAGCCCACAAGGTCCAAGTAAACAACATTATGGGCCTAAAGGTTATGAATGGGCCCAAACAAGGTCTAAAGTGAACCTCCAACCACCAAGAATGAGAATGGACCTAATAAATAGGCCTAAGGTGGACATTCAACCACCAATGGGCCTAGAGGGGTCCACAATGGGGACATTTAACCACCATTATCCCAAAGAAGGTAATCCATCAAGGAAATCTAGCCAATACAAGGCTCGTGGCCCGAGTACAACCACAAAGATAAAATGGGCAGTTTTATATATATATATATATATATAGACACACACACACGCGCGCGCGCACACACACACACACACTACTTACATCACATGTTGGGCCTCAATAAAGTGGCCTAAGGCCTACATACATTACATGGGTCCAAAGGGGCAATACATGGCCCAATCCACATACAATAATATGGGCCCATAGGGAAGGTTATGGCCCAAGAATAAGGTCACCAAATCCATACATTATGGTGGGCCTAGTGGGCAGCCCATTATCCCAAACACATGGGCAAGAATCACATCCAAGTTAAGCCAATTGCGCCTTACAACCTTAGCCCAAAAATCTAGTTAATTTGGTGGGCAACGAAGGGCACAACCACACATACATACTTCAGCCCAACCAGCCCAACATAATGATGGACATAGCCCATAAATCCACTGGGCCTAGTTAGGATGTCCTAGCCCATTTGGGCCTACAAGGAGTCCTAAAAATTTGGTTGTTTAAGGGTCCTTATAACCCAATTTAAAATGGGCCCCCAAGATGCATTAATTAAGCCCAAAATTAGGAAAACAAAAGTGTGAAACATTCCCACAAATTCTCACAATATGGTGGGCCCCACACCCTTAAAACTTCAGCCATAAGCAAAGCATTCTTTTAAGGCAACAAGCTAGATTTTCAACCCATTTATCTTTCTGGGCCTGCTGAGGTCCAGAAATATGTAAAATCAAGTGAATAAAATTCTCAGGATGACCAGCAACATACGCAGGGGGTCCCACCACATGGGGAGTGGCTATTCAACACAAAAATCAAATGGGCCTTACTGCTGGACTAGAAGTCCAGCAGTCAACCCATAAAAGTGGGCTTCCCAACCAAGCGGGCAGTCCAATGGCCTGGACGGCTATCCAAAATAAACTCAAGGTGGGCCCCACCATGGATGCCCCTCCAAGGGTGGGCCACATCTAAGTGGGCCACACTAGATGGGTGGAAGGGTGGATAAAACATTACATCATGGTGGGCTAAATGAAGGTGGGACAGCCAGCCCATGCTGGACGCCAACCACCATGAGATGTCCAGCATGACTGTTGGTCAGCCATGTTCCCCAAATTCTGGTGGTCCAAATGGCCCCCAATCATATATGATGGGTCCCACCAAAGTGGGCCACCGTGGAGGGAAATTTTGAGGTCATTAGGCGTGCCAAATAATTTTTACAATTTATGGACAGCAAGATGTTTCTGAAAAATCTACTTCTGAAATTGTTGTTGTCCCCATCTTTGACACCTCATGGGGTGGGCCTAGGCCTGCCAAACTAAGGGGAAAATAGGTGGATTTGATGCTCCCATATATGGACAACAAGTGGGGTCCACTGGAGTGGCCCACTTTCCCCAAAATCAAGGTGTAATAGGTCCATTTCTAACATGCAACCCTGTTGGACTGTCCAAAAATTTCTGGACGTCCAACCCTCTTTGGCCCATCCCATAGGTCTCAATCAGGGGATAGAGGGTGTGGGCTCTATCCTACATCAAGGTGGGGTCCACACCTCAGAAAACCCCAAAAGAAATCAGGGAGAAAAGCTCCACAAGCTGGCTTAAAACAATGCCCAGAAACTATACAGCAAATGGGCCTGAAATTTGGAAAGCAACATATGTCGTTCATTTTCAGCCCATAGAAAAATATTCAGAGGGATTTATGCCCAAATAATACAAGTGGGGTCCACCTAGATGGACCATAAAAATTTTAGACCCATCACCTTGCAAAGATCTCCAAGAAATTCAAGGTTTAAGGGCCATCCAACCCATGCATGTCAGGGTGGGCCGGGACGTCCATCAGGTGGGCCTGGACGTCCCCAAAATTCTGGTGGATCTAGGATTTTTTTATCACATCAGTGGGCCACCAACATCAGTAGCAAAAGAGGAAGAAATAGAGAGAAAAAGAGGGAGAGGGAGAGAGAGAGAGAGAGAGAGAGAGAGAGAGAGAGAGAGAGAGAGAGAGAGAGAGAGAGATCAAAGCCAAAGGGGAGGATTCCGATACTATGAACCATCCACCAACACATCCACACCACACATCTACATAGATCATGCATGCATGTAATCTATTCAAATCCAAGAAATTCTGAGGTGGGGATGCCATCCCCACCATGCATCTCAGGTCAAAATGACCCAAATAATCTAGATTCAAAGAGAAAATCCATCATGGTGGGTCCATGGAGAATGCCCACCATAGAAACGTGCATGCATGTAATGGGCATTTGGCCTCATTTCATGGAGCCATGTAGGACCTCCACCATTGATTGGTGGGTTCTACATACTCCCAAGTATGATAGAAAAGAGATGTAAAAGGAAAGAACAGAGAAGCTTCAATAGGTAACACCCACCTTCAAGATCCACCCTCTCCTTCAAGGTACTGGCTCCAAAGCTCCAAGGGTGGTGCTCTAATGGAGGAGATGGTATGAAGATGGTGGGATTAAGAGAGAGATGGAGGAGAAGTTGCTAGAGAAATGGAGGAGTGGTGGACGTTCTATGCAAGAAAGGGAGAAGGAGAGAAATGAGAGAAGAGAGAGAGGGATGGAAGGGTTCTAGCAAAGTGATGATTAGTTTGTGAGAATGGGTAGCTTGGGGAAGAAGGATTTGCTTGGGATAGAGAGGAAATCTCATGATTGCTCTCTAGAAATGAGAAAAAGAAGCCCATGATGAGTTTTGAAAAGAGGAGTAATGATGGCTAGGCTGAAATAGTGGTGGAGACCGCTTTAGTTGAAGTAGGAATATGCCAAAACGTCCTAGAGGGGGGTGAATAGGACTTTTAAAGTTTTTATGATTTATTTAAAATCCTATTGCACAAATCCTAACAACAAGCTCATATTAGGATTACTCAAAAATAACTCTACTGGCTTCCAAGCCTGATAGAGGATCCAATCACAAACTATTTAATAAGTGAACAGTATACAACCTAGTTTATGATTGATATGACTGTATATGTGTGTGAGGTGTGATCACAGATATTCAGATGTAAAAATATAAAAGTAAATCACACATTCAGAAAAATAGCAATCTCAAACACAGTCATTTTTATAGTGGTTCGACGATCAGTCTACTCCACTCTTGGCAGATGCACTCAACCCTTGAGTGTGCCGGATTTCACTAAGGAGGTTTCACAGCGGTTCACCTCAAACCTAAGGTTTTAAATCAGGTTCACCTTCAACCTTTACAACCTACACTGAGGCTGATTGTTTATGCTCTCACGAGCAAGGGTCAACACAACGCACCCACTTTTAGGCACACTGGCCAAGGATCTTTCATAAGACCCTAACGAAGGTTTTATGCGGTTTACCCCAAATTTGAGGTTTCACAAGGTTCACCTCAAACCTAAGGTTTTGACTAGTTCACTTTCAACCAGATGTTTATGCTCTCCACAGAGCAAGGGTCTACACAACGCACCCACCACTTACACTCCCATCAGAGGCCTCCTACAAGGGCTTGAAGGGGTGAGAAACACTTAAGACTAATCATAAACAGGAATGATCACAAGTGTCATCTGGACTCTAGGTACTTACAGATAAGTGGATGAGTCTCATTAGGCTCGTTGACGAAGATCTTCTCCTTTGTTGATGAAGAGTCTTCGGTCTCCTTGATCCACAACTCAAAAGATGTACCAATGCATGGCGACGGGTTGGGTCAAAGTTATGATGAAATCCTACTCTCAAAAGATTTTCCTATAAGGAAGATAGAGCAATTTCAATCATCTATGCATTCAAGGCATCTCAGCTTCATGATTTGCCATTAAGGTAGTAGCTGGAGGATCCTTAAATGCGGAAGTTCATTCCCCAATCCACTCCATTGAATATCAATGGTGAGGGTGGATTAGAGGATGAACTCCCTTGAGAGAAAGGGCTTTGGATATAAGATCTAAGGTTAAAAACTCAAAACCTCTCTCTTCTTTCTCTCACGGCAACACTAGACAAGCCCTCTTTATATAGGCAAAAGGTTCCAACGGATATAAAACGGTTACATTTATGACAGAGTTCGATATCATCGAGCGTATACTCTCGATAGCATCGATGGTCCGCTCAATGACTCGAACTCAATGTCATACGCTTTTGAAACCTTTTGCCAGCTGGTCGATGAATCGAAATGATTATCGATGCCATCGGATTTCGAACTCCGATTCCATCAATATGAGAGGTTCAATTCATCGACACTTGAAAAATGAGAGAGACTTGACTCAAAATATTTCAGATTTTCATGAATGATCGAGGGACCTTCGAGATTATCGGAATTTGAATGTCGATGATATCGATAGCTGTGTTGATGCATCAATAAATCAAAAGAATTTTTCATAAAGCTTGCTGGACAGTTTATGTCCATGCTCGATGCAATCGATACGGCATCGATATCATCGATATTTGAATATCGATTCTATCAAGTGACCCCCGATCATAGATAAACCACCCTGAAATATTTTACTGGAGAACTTGGCGCCCAAGACCGATATCATCGAAGGCCTTTCGATATCATCGAGGTTTGAATTTCGATGGTATCGAGGAGACTTTGATTTATCAATGCTTATATGATATTCTTAAGAAAAACAAGGGCGCTGAAAATCTGTGTGTCGATATTATCGAGTCAACTTCGATGGACTCGAGATTTGAATGTCGATGATATCTATAGGTGTATCGATACATTGATACTTCTGTCCAGATGTGTATAAGGTTGTTGGACATATTTGGTCCTCTTTTCGATGGTATCGATGGAGCATCGGGGACTCGACAGTGCAGGTCAATCATATCGAGATGTGTATCGATAAAATCGACAAGGCAAGAAAACTTAGAGAATTTTTCTATTTTGAAAACATTTTCTTACCAAAAAAACCCTATGCTATTTTAACATTTTTTAAGGATTTTAGTATACCTGATGATTTAGGACAAGGGATGTGAGGCTTAGATTTACCTGTGGTGAGCTTGCACACATCTGGTTGTGGCAGACGCTTGAATTGATCTTCCTATCAGGCTCTGTAGTCTAACTGACTCAACACTTACGCTAATTGACAAACCAAGGCACTTTCATAGGCTAGGAGTAGCTATCATAGAAAAAAGAGCACTAGGTGGGGCCCACACATGGGGAAACGTGCCCATGGGTCTACGTGGGTCCCACATGCATGATGAAATGACTAAGAATGGTGCAGTCAATATCTCAAGATGTACACGTCGGATTCATGCATGAGACGCAATGTTGGAACCGCGGTGTCAATGCGGCTGCAATGGCATAGGTTTTGAGTCGATCCGGGTCGGGTTAGTATGACGGGATTTAAGGATGACCGCAAACGAAATCTATAGGTCGCGGGTCACCGGAATTTGACTGGTAGGACCGCGGGACCTAACAGAACAAAATGGATATTCAGGCTAGGGTCTTACACGAGCTAGTCAGTCAAGCTTGAGATCAAGCTGAGATGAATTTGAGCTAGAATTGGCTATTGGTCGAACCAAGTTGAGTTGTGCCAGGCTCGACTCCCGTCCAACTCTATTGTTAATTTGTGGTTATTGTAAATATTAATTTTTAGGTATTGTATTTGCAATAATAGTTAATTAATAATGTGGTTATTTGCATATATATATTAATTTTTGGGTGGGTTTTTGCAAATGCCTTGTCCTTGATGTGGGAATTTACAAAAACCTCTTATTTGAAAATAAAAATTAGCTAGAATTTTCCAGCAATTCTATGGAAATCTCAAAATTAAAAATCTCCTGAGAAAATTCGCTAGAACTGGACTTGTCTCATTACTCTCCACCCACACAAGCACACCTTCCAAAATAGCACGTGGACCCAGATCCATATTTTCATCAGTTGGGCCACACTTGTTGGATCTTTCGGCCTAAAAATCATGACCTTTCACTCCTCTTGGGTCACAATGTACAAAAAAGGATGGCTAGAAACACTATCTTGACAGTCTACAATGTGACCTGCTCGAGGAGCGAGCGGTTTGATTTCTTATGAGAATTTGATTAATGGATCTTTCCCTTTCTAATACGAACCCTCAAATAGACGGATAAGATTAGGTGTCCATTTGGGCCTGTTTTTATTTGGCGCAATATGGTCACTTGATTAATGGACGGGTGTTCTTCTCTAGCTAGCGAGTGATGGGAGGTTTCCATATTTGTCAATCATGCTAGCTTGGCACATGTGTGAGCATGTAAAGGCAGAGGTTTTACTAGTCCCGCACGTGCAATAGCTTTCAAGTGAGGTCCATCCTTTCTGCAAGCACGTGGAGTACAAACCTCTTTTTGGTAACGTTTTTACTAACTCCAACCTTGCCAAATTGCCATTTGTAATGCATTTATCTGCCCGTGAGAGGAGGCTAGGTGGGCACCACTATGATGTTGGTGAGAAATACACCCTATCCATCTGTTTTTCCGGATCATACTACCATGTGGCCTGAAAATGAGGTAGATTTAAAACTCAAGTGGGTCGCACGAGAGGATAAGGTGGGTAGGGAAAATCTTTCTATTGAAACCTCCCTTGGGCCCAGCTTGATGTTTATATGCCATCCATACCGTTAATAAGATCATTCATATTAGGATGAACTGAAAATACAAAAAAGATTAGCATGATTCAAAACTTCCATCGCTAGGCGACTCCAGACAGAAAATGAATATGTAACTGATCAAATTAGGAGTAATTATGAGAAGAGTTTGAGAACGACCGTTTGCAAAAATATTGTAATGAAACTAGAATACGACATGAGTTTTCAACACCAAAAACTTCTCAACAAAACAGAGTTGCTGAAAGGAAAAATTGGTTGTTGCAAGAGATGGGTTCGATTATGCTAAACAGTAAAAAATCTACCAAAACATTTCTGGGTTGAAACTGTTAACACCGTTTACACATAATTAATCACGCATACCTTAGAGCAGGTCTAAACAAAACAACGTATGAATTGTGGCATGGGAAGCCACCCAACGTTAAGTATTTATGGGTTTTTGGAAGTAAATACTATATTCTTAGAGACCTGGAACACTTAGGTAATTTTGACTCTAAAACTGATGAAGGTATTTTCTTGGGATATTCTTTAAATAGTCGCGTCTATAGAGTATATAATTTAAGGACACTCACTATTCAAGAAATGTTAATGTGGTTATCGATGACCAACCATATGATAAAAATGATCCTACCATTGAAGTGGATGAAGATATGTAACTATGCATAATAGGTAAATCTGATAACAAATCCACTTCACCACGAGAGTTTCAACCATTGGGAGACATACTGGTTGTCAAGGATCATCCTCTCAATTAGATAATCAGAGATCCTATAGCCAGTGTGAAAACTCAATGACAACTTAAGAATATAAACAATCATCTTTACTTTACCTCAAAGATTGAACCTAAAAATGTTACAGAGGTTCTTTAAGATGAATTTTGGATTGTAGCTATGCAAGAAGAACTGTAGCAATTTGAAAGGAATGAGGTGTGGGAACTAATCCTTAGGCCACAATAAACAAATATCATCGAAATAAAATGGATCTTCAAAAACAAATCCGATGGATATAGCAATGCGGTGAGGAATAAGGCTAGACTTGTTGCGCAGGGATACTCAGAAATCTAGGGCATAGTTTTTTATGAAACTTTTGTCCCGATTGTAGGATTAGAGTCTGTTGGAATTCTCGTGTCCATTGCATGTGCATTAAATTTTAAACTTTTTCAGATGGATGTGAAGAGCGCCTTCCTCAATGGTGTACTTGAGAAAAAAGTGTATGTTGAGCAACCAAAGGGATTTGTTGATCCCAAATATCATGAACAAGTATACAAGTTGAGAAAAGAACTCTAAGGTCTGAAACAAGCACCCCGTGTGTGGTATGAGCAATTGACGCAATTTTTGCTAGACCACTAGTTTTTTAGGGGAGCGTTGATAAGATCTTGTTCACTCAAAAGATAAAAAATGCCTTGCTCATAGCTCATATTTATGTCGATGACATTATTTTTTGGTCTACTTGTGAAGATATGGCTTATGAATTCACCGAACTTATGCAATCTGAATTTGAAATGAGCATGGTTGGTGTTGAATGTCAAATATTGCATATTTTCCCTCGTTATTCATTATTTTTGGGAACATAAAAACACTTAATTGATCTATTTTCACATGTTTTCTCTTGTGAGGTAATTTTGAGTGCTTAGGAGAAAAGAACGCTTAAAGAGAAGATTTATACTCAAAAGATTACTAAATGAAGATTTGGAGATTTGGAAGTCACTAATGAAGAATTCACATGTCAAAGATCCAAGGAAACCAAATGAAGAATGAACAGAATCGAAGATTTGAAGTGAAGAAAATGAATCCTAAAAATTAGCCAAAAAATCATATTTTGAAATTCCGAGTCTAAAAAAGAAAGTCCTGAAATAATTTCAAAAACAGACTTCGGTCCAACCGAAATCAAGCAGAATAGTCCAGCGAGAAAGTAGAATTTTCAGCCTAAATTCTGTCCCATAGAAGCGTAACTTTTTGTGTAAGATTGAGACGGTTTCAAAGTCGGTCCAAGATAAGCTTATAAATATGGGTCTTTTAAGTGTTTCTAAGTACAAATTAGGGTTAGAAGGGTGGAGCAAGGTGTTAGAGAACTTCAAGGAGTCCTTCTTTTTTTCCAAATCTTCCTCTTCTAGTTAGTTTTTATGTTTTCTTTAAGAGTTTTAGTTTCAATCATGTCTTTGATTGACTAATCTCTTAGCTAGAGCTAAGAGGTGAAGCTAGCTTGTAGTTTGTTTAGATGTTTAGCTTACTTTGATTCATGTTTATGTTGAACTTCTATTGATTCTTAGTTTGAATTAAGGAATATTTTCAGTTTTTGTGGTTGTTCTGACTCTAATTACAGTAGATGTTTGGAATGCTTTTAATACTTTCTTACTTGTTTTATAAATGTGTGATCTGTAAAATTCGTGATTCACCATTGTCTCCTAGGCATGGTGGATGGTTGAATTCCCTACAATCATAACATTGGTGCTTCATATGAGAACTAATTCAATAGCAAGTTCAAATTATGGTTTAACTGTTCTATCATCCAACTTGATAGGATAAGACTCTGATTCCAATTGCGTTTATTGAATCAAGTGAGGTAGCATCCTAATAGCTACAAGTGGATCATTACTGCTCTAGTTTCCTTTTTATTATTAATAATTATTTCACAATTAATGTCTCTCTTATTCCAGATTTTAGTTTAGATCTTATTCTCATTTTAGTTCTAATTATTTTCAAAATACGTACAAGTTAAGTCCCTGTGGATTTGACCTCGGTCTCATCGAGTTATTACTATAGTGTAGCCCTACACTTGGGGTTGTGAACAAGTTTTTAGCGTCGTGGCCAGGGACTTCGGCTACGTTTTTCTAAGATTGGTTAATATTGGAATTAGTTTAGGATTAGGGCTAACTTTTTTATGTGTTTTAGGTTAGGTTTTGCTCAATTTTTTTTTTAGAAACTAACCTTGTTTTCTGTTTTGTAGCAACTTACATAGCAACTCCAATCCGTTAACTCCTTTCCAACTCTTTTCTTTTCATATTTCTAATTTTTATAGTTTTTTTTAATTTTTAATTCTTTTTAGGTTTTAGTTGTTTATAAGTTAAAGGTTGTGAGTGTTTCATGCCCAAGTGGGTAAGGGACCATACACTGAGACTTTTGATTGAATGAGATTTGGTTGAAGGACTCACACAGGATTTTCATCAAAATTTTGTTCATTTTCAGCCATATTTCCATAAGATGATTTAGGAGTTTTTGGGTGTCTTCTAACTCATCGATGGATTGAGAGCCCATCAACTAAATCTCCTTCGATCAAAAGTTTCAATGTATGATCCCTTACCCATTTGGGCATTATCCACACAAAACCTAATTCTAAAACTTAATCCTAAGTCCTACAGCAAAATAAAAATTCTATAGAAATTAAGGAAGCAAGTAAAGGGAGTGAGGAAGGATCTCACCAGTAGGGAAGAACTAAGCTTGAAGATCCTACACATAAAAAAACAAGCAACCGATGTTAGTGATGTTAGAAATTCTGAAAAAAAAAATAAAATAAATCCTAAAAAAATTTAAAATTAGAAAACCTAAAAAAATGAAACCCTAAGTTAGAGAAATTCAAAAAAATAAAAAAACCTAACCTAAAACAAAAATCAAACCTAAAAAATATAAACCTAATTGTGTTCAATGCCACACCCCAACAACGGCGCCAAAAACTTTATCAAACTCAAGGGTTGATAACCCCAAGTGCAGGGCTACAATGCAGTAATAACTTAATGAGACCGAAATCAAATCCTCAAGGAATGGGGAACACAACCTAGAACTACTCTCAATGTAAAGGGTTTTTCTGGGTTTTAATCTAACTCAGTAAAAAGGGATTTTAAACAATTAATAAAAAATGATTAAGGATCCAAGAATCCACTTATAATAATCACAGAATCTTATTTACTGATTCAACTTTTATAACTCAATTGAAATTGAAGTCCTATCCTATCCAATTATTAAATAATTCTATTAAACAAATCATCAACACCAATAATATATGAATTCGATTGAACGATTCTCTCATGAAGCACTCAGCTCTTAATCGCAGGGAATTAAGAGTGCCTAAAGCACCCTTAGGTGACAATAGATTAATCGATTATACAAATTGAGTCCTTCTTCAATGCCAAGGATGAGATGGTTACAAAGCCAAACACAAGTGGTTCCTAAGAATCATAAGAAGTCCATGATAATCCTAATAAATAGATCTATCAAATCATTAATTGTACCTATCCTTGTGTAAATGATCCTGGCCATCCATATTAAAAACCATTGATCAAGTGGTTAAGGTTTGTCAGAAATGTGATTGTGCTGGCTAAGTGTCCCAATGGAACTAGGAGCACTATAAATTATAGCGATATGGGAGCACTTAATGTAAGGCACATCGCAGACCTATTTTTGGTATAGTTGGACTGAAAGAAGCCCGAATGAAAGCCAATGTAATCTATCAAAACCGGGCCTAGTCATAGCGCATGACGTAATTCGGCTTCAAACTCGTCCAGATCGAAGAAATTCATTTCGGACAAGGAGAAATTACCATTTGAAGTGTAAACCATAAATTGGTTATAACTTTTAATTCAGGTACTGTTATTGCTGGCACTTGGGTTTGTTTTCTGTCACGTGTAATATGCGCAGGCATGCCAAAATCAATAAAGCGGCTCAATCCCAACCGATCAACCTAACCCCAAGTGCCGAAATAAGCAGATATGTCCTCTAATATGAATGTAGATGCCCATATTCTTAGAAGAATGATCACTTACTCAGCCACTTACAAAATTTTGTAACAATTGGGTAATAATCGGAGGGTGTAGTCCTTTCTCTAAAGATGAGTTACTTTCTACCTTCTACAAGAAAGAACTTTCAAAATACCAGTACAATTAAACAAAAGAAAAAACTCACAATAGGTCACTAAGAGCAACTACAAAAATGTGTCTAATGAAAGAACAACATGATATTGGATAGAGAATAAATCCAGTGTATGAGCGTAGATTTGGATTACAACTCACTACCAGAAAAACAGGGAAAGGCTACAGATAAAATCTGTAGCCATATACCTATGGCTACGGTTTTAGTCCGTAGCTAGTCCGTGGCACGACCGTAGTCGTAGGTGCCGTAACAATAGATCTGGAACCTATGGCTACGGATTTAATCCATAACTATAAGTTCCAACAGTAGAAATTATATCTGTAGCAAAAACTTCAAACAACTACGGATATTATTTGTAGCTAAAAGTTCGTAGCAATATGTCAAGTTTAATACAGGCTACACCTGTCAGATTAGTGGCTACGGTCAATATCCGTAGCTATCTTGTACATTAAAAAATTATATATAATCATTTGTTCATTCAATAACCACCTGTACAATCATTCATTCATTCAATTACAATCAATTACAATCCTTCATTCAATCAATTACAATTACAATCCTTTATTCAATCAATTACAATTACAATTAATTACAATCCAATTCATTCAATCAATTACAATTACAATTATAATAATACTGAAAATACAAATCTTTGGCTTCATTAGAGAAATGTGCTCGACTTCACTATGAAATTTCAACAGCTTCGTATATTCCATCATCCTACAAAAAGTCATGTCATTCATAAATTAGAATGCTCATTGGGGAAAAGAAAGACAAAGTGAAAAAAGTGCATCATGTATAACTATTTTTTTTCTTAATGAATTTAAAAAAAAAAAAAAAAAAAAAAAAAAAAAAAAAAAAAACTCAAAGAGGAATGAAATTGACACAAAAGAAATGGTCTCACCATATGATTATAGGTTTAGGTTTAGGTTTAGGTTATAGGTTTAGGTTAAGGTTTAAGTTAAGGTTAGGCTATAGGTTATAATTAAGTTTAGGTTATAGGTTATAGGTTAGGCTATAGGTTATAATTAAGTTAAGGTTAGGCTATAGGTTATAATTAAATTTAGGTTTAGGTTATAGGTTTAGGTTTAGGTTATAGGTTTAGGTTTAGGTTATAGGTTATAGCTTTTGAGAACTTGATTATAGGTTAAGGTTTAGGTTTAGGAAATCGGGTTCGGGTTTGGGATCGGATTTAGGTTTGGGTTTTCAAGTTGAGATTAGGTTAGGTGTAGGTTTGGGTTTAAGGATTTGAAAATACATTTAGGTTTTAAGTTTAGGTTTAGGTTAAAGGTTTAGGAAAGGTTATAGGTTTAGGTTATAGGTTATAGGTTATAGGTTATAGGTTATAGCTTTAGGGAATTGAGAATGGGTTATGGTTTAGGTTTAGAAATCGGGTCCGTGTTCGGGATTGGGTTTAAGTTTGGGTTTTCAAGTTTAGGTTTAGGTTTAGGTTAGGGAGTTGAGATTAGGATTAAGTGTAGGTTTAGCTTTAGGGAATTGAGTTTAGGTTATAGGTTTAGGGAAATGTTATGTTTAGGTTATAGGTTTTGGGATTTGGGAATAGTTTTAGGTTATAAGTATAGGTTTAAGTTAGGTTATACGTTAAGGTTTAGGGATTTGATTTTAAGTTATAGGATTAGGTTAAGGTTTAGGTTTAGGTTATAGGTTTTGGGATTTGAGAATGGGTTTGGGTTTACGTTATAGGTTTTGGTTTAGGTTATAGGTTGTAGGTTTTTGGATTTGAGAATGGGTTCGGGTTTAGGTTATAGGTTTTGGTTTTGGTTTAGGCTATAGGTTTTGATTTAGGTTATAAGTTATAGGTTTATGTTAAGGTTTAGGTTTAGGTTATAGGTTTTGGATTTGAGAATGGGTTCGGGTTTAGGTTATAGGTTTTGGATTTGAGAATGGGTTTGGGTTTAGGTTATAGGTTTTGGATTTGAGAATGGGTTCGGGTTTAGGTTATAGGTTTTGGTTTTGGTTTTGGTTATAGGTTTTGATTTAGGTTATAGGTTATAGGTTTAGGTTAAGGTTTATATTGATTTGAGAATGAGTTCGGGTTTAGGTTATAGGTTTTGGTTTTGGTTTAGGTTATAGGTTTTGATTTAGATTATAGTTATAGGTTTTGGATTTGAGAATGGGTTTGGGTTTAGGTTATAGGTTTGGGATTTGAGAATGGATTCGGGTTTAGGTTATAGGTTTTGAGATTTGAGAATGGGTTCGAGTTTAGGTTATAGGTTTTGGTTTTGGTTTAGTTTATAGGTTATAGGTTTAGGTTAAGGTTTAGGTTTAGGTTATAGGTTTTGGATTTGAGAATGGGTTCGGCCTTAGGTTATAGGTTTTGGTTTTCGATTTAGGTTATAGGTTTTGGGATTTGAGAATGGGTTCCAAGTTTAGTTATAGGTTTTGGTCTTGGTTTCGATTATAGGTTTTGGTTTAGGTTATAAATTATAGGTTTAGGTTTAGGTTTAGGTTTAGGTTATAAGTTTTGGGATTTGAGAAATGGGTTCGGGTTTAGGTTATAGGCCTTGGTTTTAGCTTAGGTTATAGTTTTGATTTTGAATTCTGAGTTATAGGTTTAGGTTAAGGTTTAGGTTTAGGTTATAGGTTTTTAGATTTGAGAATGGGTTCGGGTTTAGGTTATAGGTTTTGGTTTAGGTTTAGATTATAGGTTTTGGTTTAGGTTATAGGTTATAGGTTTAGGTTAAGGTTTAGGTTTAGGTTATAGGTTTTGGGATTTGAGAATGGGTTCGGGTTTAAGTTATAGGTTTTGGTTTTGGTTTAGGTTATAGATTTTGATTTAGGTTATAGGTTATAGGTTTAAGTTATATGTTTCGGTTTAGGTTATAGGTTTTGGATTTGAGAATAGGTTCGGGTTTAGGTTATAGGTTTTGGTTTTGGTTTTAGTTTAGGTTATAGGTTTTGGGATTTAAGAATGGGTTCCGGTTTACGTTATAGGTTTTGGTTTTGGTTTAGGTTATCGGTTTTGGTTTAGGTTATAGGTTATAGGTTTAGGTTTAGGTTTAGGTTATAGGTTTTGGATTTGAGAATGGGTTTAGGTTTAAGTTATAGGTTTTGGTTTTGGTTTTGGTTATAGATTTTGGGATTTGAGAATGGATTCGGCTTTAGGTTATAGGTTTTGGTTTTGGTTTAGGTTATAGGTTTTGGGATTTGAGAACAGGTTCGGGTTTAAGTTATAGGTTTTGGTTTTGGGTTATAGGTTTGGTTTAGATTATAGGTTTAGGTTAAGGTTTAGGTTTAGGTTTAGGTTAGAGGTTTTGGGATTTGAGAATGGGTTCGGGTTTAGGTTATAGTTTTGCTTTTGGTTTAGGTTATAGGTTTTGGGATTTGAGAATGGGTTCGGGTTTAGGTTATAAGTTTTGGTTTAGGTTTAGGTTATAGGTTATAGGTTTTGGTTTTGGTTTAAGTTATAGGTTATAGGTTTAGGTTTAGGTTTAGATTATAGGTTTTGGGATTTGAGAATGGGTTTGGGTTTAAGTTATAGGTTTTGGTTTTGGTTTTGGTTTGGTTTGGTTATAGGTTTTAATTTAGGTTATAGGTTTAGGTTTAGGTTATAGGTTTTGGATTTGAGAATGGGTTCGTTTAGGTTATAGGTTTTGGTTTTGGTTTTGGTTTAGGTTATGGTTTTGGGATTTGAGAATGGGTTCGGGTTTAGGTTATAAGTTATGGTTTTGGTTTAGGTTTAGGTTTAGGTTATAGGTTTTGGATTTGAGAATGGGTTATGGTTTAGGTTTAGGAAATCGTGTTCAAGTTCTGGGATTGGGTTTAATTTTGGTTTTCAAGTTTAGGTTTAGGTTTAGGTTAGGGAGTTGAGATTATGATTAGGTGTAGGTTTAGCTTTAGGGAATTGAGTCTAGGTTATAGGTTTAGGAAAGGTTAGGTTTTGGGATTTGGGAATAGTTTTAGGTTATAAGTATAGGTTTAAGTTAGGTTATAGGTTAAGGTTTAGGGATTTGAGTTTAGGTTATAGGTTTAGGTTTAGGTCTGGTTTTGGTTTAGGTTATAGGTTTTAGTTTAGGTTATAGGTTTTAGGTTTAGGTTAAGGTTAAGGTTTAGGTTTAGGTTATAGGTTTTGGATTTGAGAATGGGTTCGGCTTTAGGTTATAGGTTATGGTTTTGGTTTAGGTTATAGGTTTTGGGATTTGAGAATGGGTTCGGGTTTAGAGGCTATAGGTTATGGTTTTGGTTTAGGTTTAGGTTATAGGTTTTAGATTTGAAAATGGGTTATGGTTTAGGTTTAGAAAATCGGTTCATGTTCGGGATTGGGTTTAAGTTTTGGTTTTCAAGTTTAGGTTTAGGTTTAGGTTAGGGAGTTGAGATTAGGATTAGGTGTAGGTTTAGCTTTAGGAATTGAGTTTAGGTAGGTTTAGGAAAGGTTAGGTTTAGGTTATAGGTTTTGGGATTTAGGAATAGTTTTAAGTTATAAGTATAGGTTTAGGTTAGGTTATAGGTTTAGGTTTAGGGATTTGAGTTTAAGCCATAGGTTTTGGTTTAGGTTTAGGTTATAGGTTTTTAGATTTGAGAAGGGAAGGCTCTGGGTTTAAGTTTGGGTTTTCAAGTTTAGGTTTAGGTTTAGGTTAGGGAGTTGAGATTAGGATTAGGTGTAGGTTTAGCTTTATAGAATTGAGTTTAGGTTATAGGTTTAGGAAAGGTTAGGTTTAGGTTATAGGTTTTAGGACTTGGGAATAGTTTTAAAGGTTATAAGTATAGGTTTAGGTCAAAGTTGTAGGTTAAGGTTTAGGGATTTGAGTTTAGGTTATAGGTTTAGGTTTAGGTCTAGGTTTTGGTTTAGGTTATAGGTTTTAGGTTTAGGTTTAGGTTTAGGTTTAGGTTATAGGTTATAGGTTTTAGATTTGAGAATGGGTTCGGGTATAGGTTATAGATTTTAGTTTTGATTTTGGTTTTGGTTATAGGTTTTGGATTTGAGAATGGGTTATGGTTTAGGTTTAGAAAATCGGGTTCATGTTCGGGATTGGGTTTAAGTTTGGGTTTTCAAGTTTAGGTTTAGGTTTAGGTTAGGGAGTTGAGATTAGGATTAGGTGTAGGTTTAGCTTTAGGGAATTGAGTTTAGGTTATAAGTTTTGGTTTTGGATTAGGTTATAGGTTTTGGTTTAGGTTATTGGTTATAGGTTATAGGTTTTGGGATTTGAGAATGGGTTCGGGTTTAGGTTAAAGGTATGGTCCCTGCAAATACAAATATAAACACGGCCTGTCCAAATGGCCAAGCCCTTCCAATGTCGTCTATAGGAAATGGACAGCTTCATCATGGTCATAACAGCAGTTTCCACCTTCCAGGGACCCCCGCTCATCCGGATAGCTCCGACGCACATCCAGGTCTGCTCCGTTAATTTCGAGCAAATATATAAACACGACTTGTCCAAATGGTCAAGCCTCTCCAATGCCGTCCATAGGAAATGGACAGCTTCATCATGGTCATAACAGTGGTTCCCACCTTCCAGGGACCCCCGCTCATCCAGATAGCTCCGACGCACATCCGGGTCTACTCCATCAATTTCGAGCAAATACATAAATACGGTCTGTCCAAATGGCTAGGCCACTCCAATCATGTGCATTCTTGACAAGAGACGTACCAGATACTTGAATCTGAAATATACAGCTCCAATCCTCCCACATGCAACATCTACCTGAAAGAATGCGCATAACCGTACCACTCAATGAAAATAACATAAATACCTTTTCATGATTCAAAGAAGGGAACTCGAGGGTTTTTCTTACCTTCCATTGTTTGCTTCCAAGGTTCTCCTTACAGACCAACAAAACTAATAGCAAGAAAGAACCCATCAACAACAATTTATATTCAAGAGAGCCTCAAATCTTAAGAACTAAGGAAAATTTTCTAGTTTAGAAGATGGGTATGTGTTTCGACAAGGAAACAAATGTATTTGATTTGGGAGAATTATCTTATTCAAACATAAAAATGGAATAGTTACAAAGATAATCATCACACTTTATTGATTCTGAATTCATTTACATCCTCTGATACCCCTTGATTCTAAGATAGTTTACAAAGAATTCATTATAAGTGACAATTATTATAGTTAAATATAATTTTCGGCAGCATAACGGCAATGATCTCAATCATCTCCAATGACTTAGGAGAAATAGACAAGTTAATCAACAGTCTTCAAGAGAACGGAGATTTCGACAGCATTTCGATGCTATTTCGATCACTCCTGAAACTTAGGAGGAATACGCCTCTTTGTCGATGATTCTTTCTTTTCTCCTGAACAAGAAGAACTTGAAGATTTGAAGACTTTAGCCATTCCAGCAGTATATCAGCTCATTACTGTTATAGACTGTCCAGTAGTCGGTTTGCGCGGGTCCTCGCAAACGACATGCTTTGCGCGGATCTACGCAAACTACAGGAGCCCAATGCTCCTTTGCGCGAGTCCGCGCAAACTATATGAGCCCAATGCTCTGTACCTTGTGTCTTCTCCTTCGTCTTTCTTCCAATCTGAAATCTTTCAACCCCTTTCGAGAGAAAGAACGGGGTATTTATAGACATTTTACTGGGATAAATCTCTGTTCTGGTCGATGTGGGACAAAATAACATCCAACCATTTTTATACCTCCGCAAAGTACTTTGCGCGGACACGCGTAAATGACATGCTTTGCGCAGTCCAGCGCAATCTATTGGTCCCGCGCAAACTGTCTTCCTTGATCAACCCGTGCAACCCATTTACTTTACGCGGTCCAGCGCAATTAATTCACTTTGCGCGAACCCGCGCAAAGTAGTCTTGAAACTTATTTCTTTGATCTTCAAACTGATTTCTTGATCTTTCTCTTCTTCACTTCTTTGCTTATTTTATGCCTCAACAGATGCCCCCTTGATCCGTTCTTTATTTTTTCAGAAAATCAAAGAAAAAGGATCAAACCACTTATTTTCTGTAGGGTTTGCGCGACCCCGCGCAAAGCTCGGTCGAGTACCGTACTCGGCCAGAAATACTATAAATAGTCCAACTACTTCGTCATTTTCACGATCTGCACTCTGCCGAAACTCTACTCTGGCGATTTTCTTCCGCGCAAACCTTTTACTTTGCGCGAACCCGCGCAAACCATTTCACTTTGCGCGACGTCCTTTGAACTTGGAGTTTTTTCGCGCAACCTATATACTTTGTGCGGACCCGCGCAAAGTACTTCGTTCTTAGCCAATTTCTTTTGAACTGTTTCAAACACTTAGCCATTTTCTTCTTTCTTCCTTTTTTACTCTGTTCATCTATCTTTCTTTCTTGACTTATTTTCATGGCTCGTATAAAACAAACAGTTCGTCCTCCTTCCGATCATCCTTCTTCTGATCAACCTCCCGCCAAGCGAACAAAGACCACTTCCAGAAATTCCGCTTATTTTAAAGAGCCTGTTCTTCCCACCTTCGACTTTTCTGACCGCATTAAATTTTTGCCTTCCCCCATCCATAGATCCATATCATTGGGAGATATCAAATGTCCGCCTAAGCATGGCAGAGAATATGACTGGGACGAATGGTTAAAGTCTACAGCTCATATTCGCACTGATAGTGAAAGACCACCTCCCCGTGAAGACAGTCCTCCGGCTTCTCGTCCAAAGAAAATTCGCCGCAATAAAGCGAAAGAATTTGCAGAGAAGATCAAGGAGCATAAGAAGAAAAGGCTTCAAAACTCGTGGGACTCAGTACGAGTTGTTGAAGGTATCCTGAAGTTTAACAATCCTCATGCGGAAGGCATGACGATTATTTCTATCAAAGTATACCGCCATCAGTTCATGCTTGACTGTGAGTCTAAAAATTACGTCCAATGCGAGAGGCTAATGTATACTGAATCGTGGGCCTCAAGAGAGCCCCGAATCCTTGAGGGAATCATTCAGACACAAAAGGCACGACAAAGGATAGGGGAAACTCATCCCATGATATTTTTAGTTCTTTTCCACAGTCCTCATGATCTCTTTCCTTCTCATTTTTATGAGACGGTCCGTCAACGTTTTAGAGATCGAGAACAACTCTGGGGACAGGCAGAATTTCGCATCAGAGGCATGTTAACTGCTCGCCGCTATTACTCTGAATGGGCGAAGGCTATATTGCTGAAGCATATGAGCACTCTGGCAAAGATCGGCCTTTATGATGCCATAGAAGTGACCTCTAAATACTTCTATAGGGAACCCAATATACTGAAAGGCTTCCTTGAATACTGGTCACCTATAACCAATTCCTTCCATTTTCCTTATGGTGAAATGAGCATATCACTTTGGGATCTCCATCGTATAGTCAGTCTCACAATAACAGGCAAATTCTATGATGAATTCATTCCTACAAACAGAGAATTGGCCTTTGTATCTTCTCCAGACCGCAAGCCTTCCATCTCTAAGACTACCATAGAACTGTTCAAAGAGATGGGCAAATTTCCCAGTTTCCACAAAATTCTCCCTCTGCAATGGCTGGCTCATTTCTATAGGGGTCTCAGGTATTTATCAATCTGATAACTGACTTTTGTCTTCATATTCTTGTTATTTAGCCATTCCTGTATATTAACCTTCTCATCTTTATTCTTTCCTTGAAGATTTCGTGACTGCCATTCTAAAGAACTTACAAAGCTTCGAGAGGCAATAAGAGGAAGACCAGAATATAGCTCTTTTGGAGAACTTGCAGCATTCTTAGCTTATTGGCTAAGTTTGGTCGTATTGCCCAGCTCTAAGTGGGCAGATGTTGTTCGTCCAAGCGTCTTTGTTGTGGCTGGTGCTTTAACGGAAGGCCATAAATATTCTCTTGCTCCTCCGGTATTATGTTCTATTTACAGAGCTCTTGGAGAGGTAGCTACCCATGTAAAAGACCCAATTCTTGGAGCTTCATCTGCACATACTTCTTGGCATTATATTACGGGGTGGCTCGGAGTTTATTTTCCTTGGACTTTTGAAGCTCCGGAGCAAGCATATACTCATCCTTCTCACCTTCCACTCTGGTTCTTTCAGCAAAGAGCAATGGCTAAAAGAGCGTATGAGTGGGTTGCCAATAAAATTCGAGATGATGACCAGATAAACTTCTTTCGCTTCGCCTTTATCGTTACAAGATCGAAGATACGATATGGTGGACCAGAAACGCTTCTTCGCAGAGAGAGCTTTCTTCTTTTCTATTCGCTCATGCAGTTTACCTCTTCGGGAAGGAACAGAATTTTGGAGAGAACCCTACTACCCCAGTCGCTTTGCTTGTCAATTTGGTTATGATCAAACTGTGCCACAAGACTGCGGGCTAGTTACTAGAAAAATGCGTTGTTATGGAACTGGTCCTCTTAACTGGGCCATGATATAGAAACAGTTGCTGAATGGCTGTGTTGGATCCCTCTTCATAATTCCAAGTTGCGATCACATAGTTCGTACATCATATAGCTGGATACGATGGTGGGATGACCAACCATACTTGGTCACTAAATGCTTGCCAGTGGATTCTTCTATTTTTCTTCATCCGCCCAGGCTGAAGGGCAGAAATTTAGAGAGTAGAATCGGCTACATTCCAGAAAAGAGCCATGCATCCCATCCTAGAGAAATTTGTAGGAAGATATCATTGGAAGACCCCATCCGTGAAATCAAGCCCATCAACACTTTGGATGGCTGGTTTGCTCACGGAGTTCTGAGAGAATTTGAGAAATCTCGTCGAGACTTTTCAAACCAAGCCGCAGACGATGCTGAAGGTACATCTTCTCCAATTCCTGCAGAGGCTACAACGGTTCAAGAAGGACCAGTTATTGGTACTTCCATATCTCCTCCACAACCCCTTGGTCCTAGTCCATCTTCCCCAATGACTAGATCAAAAATGCGTTTGCAAACATCATCCCCTATTCCTTCAGAAAGGACCCGCCAAGTATCCGCTTCCCCTATAGTCCAAGAGCCTGCACTGGAGAGCAGTCAACCCGTTTCTTACAAAGGGAAGCAAGTTATTATTAAAGAAGTTGACGAAGAAATTTTGGAAGATGAAAGTTCAGCTTCGTCATCAGATACTACTGAATCTTCACAATATGAAGACAATGGAGATAGCGACAGTTGTGAAGATAAAGATGATGATTTTGAAGAAGGTGAAGTTGACATTGACGGAGATGAGGAAACAGCTATGAAAGAAGTTGAGATGAAATCTTCCCCTGCAACCGCTAAGGCTCTTCCTGGTGTAAATGTTCTTGCTAAATCTCCTGCAGCTGAGGAGGATGAAGAGGAGCTTTTAGATTATGGCGAATATGGGTATTCACCAGGTAAAGGAATTTTAATTTTAATTTTCATATGCATATATTAATTTATATTTTAACAACTACTATTTATTTAAAATCATTGTGTCTCCCTTTTTTAGGTGCCCAAGTTGCAGAAATAGGTGCTATCTCTTCAGTGAGCCCTCTTGTGATAACTTCACCAAGAGCACCCGTAGTTCCATTGGTAGTACAGAGTAGTGGCTCGTGAAATCGTATTTCCAACGAAACTACGGACTTGCCAACTCCGGCTACCGAGAGAGATTCAAGCACGGAAGCTAAAGCACCATCTTTTGCCGATATGGTGGAACTTGGTCCTTCCATAGCTCAGGGAGCTTCTCCTTCTATTAGTCATATTCCGGTGACAGTACATATATATACGCTGATTATCTTTACTCAGGACTATATTTCATAATAATATTTTGAATATCCTTCTTCTTTTTGCTATAGGAACTCTTTCTTGCAGCGGTGCGGCTAGTTCTAATTCTGTAGCCACTACTTCTGAACTGTCATCCTTTGTGAAGATCTCTGTTCATAAAATGCTTATGGTGAAACATTCCTTGTTAGCAATAATCCATATCTTCAGAAATCCTGACCAATGGTTGGACTTGGATGTTGCTATAGAGATTCTGGAGAGCTCTGCCAAGATGGCTAGAATCAACATATCTCCTTTGCGTGATTCACTCCTCAAATTTCGTGATTCAGTAATTTCTTTAGCGTCAGTAGAGAATGTTACAATTGCCCCTGAGATTTTAGAGTGTAGAAAGCAGCTAGCTTCATCTCAAGAACAAGCCTTTCTAACAGCTTCATCAATTTCTAAACTTGAACAAGAGCGTACGCTTCTTCAAGATCAATTAAAGATTCATGTTGATGAAAGTATGACTATCCAAGATCGTATTGCAGCTCTGAAGGAAGAAATCTCTCAACTGGAGAGAAGGAATCATGAACAAGCCTTAATCATTCAAGATGTGGAAGAGAAGATACGGGTGAATGTTCAATCTATTGATATTGAAAAATCCACACAACTTCAAGGTAAAGAAATAATTGCTTCTTTAGAGAATAAGCTTGCTGGCGTTCCTGATCAGGCAAGACTTATTTTTGAAGAAAAATCTAAACATGATGCAGCTCAGGCACAATTGAAAGAAGATTTGCGTGGATATTCAGAAGCAATGGGGATTACAGAAGATCTTTAAACATGTAATTTTGAACATGTGATCTTTGCTTTCATGTTTCTTGGACATATAATTTATTTAGCTTCACATATGTTTTTATGAAAGCACTTTGAGATGTTTATAATAGCATTTTCTTATTGCATGTTGATGATATTTACGCTAATATTATTAAATTATATTTATACTTTATATAATCATTTCATTACATCCTTTACAATTTCTAAACCTTTTATGCTTTTGTTAGTGCGGGATTCTCTATGTGAGTATTTAGATTGGCGGTACTAAGTTTCAATTTAATTAGCCACACACAGTTTAAGCTCATGAGTAGTGGAGCGTGCGCACACACACAGTTTAAGCTGATGAGTAGTGGAGCATTTATGGGTCTTATGTGATGGCCACTATAACTCTCTAGAGTTCACTTTTTGGCTTTTCACTGCCTTGAGCTCACGGCCAAGGTCCATCAGAGGGGCCCATTGACGCTACCGGGCGGTGAACTGTTGATTTTACGCACAGGGTTGGCCACGGTAACTCTCTAGAGTTCGCAGGGCTCGCAAGGTTACCTTTAAGCACCAAATCTAGGGTCGTCAGTCCATCAATGAGTAGGTTTAAGCCCTTCCTCACAAGTTACTACTGAAATCAAACCCTAGATCTGGAGGGTCTTACGCACGGTTGGCATAAAGCTCGCACTTTGCGGCCCCCGTTTTTCTTCGTCTGCAAGGTCGAGCCCATTCACAGAGGGCATTTTCATATGTTCCCGTGGTGTCGCCGGGAAGCTATACATGACGGCATGAGAGTTACAATGACTAGTCTTCGCGGATTTATGGCCTTTTAGGCTTTGAATCCTTGACTTCACACCACCGCATGGGTGCGCACGATGGTCTTCGCGGCTTTTTAGGGCCACTGACTCCTCGCATTGCCCGAATGGCGATCTTCATAGGTCTTACATATAGTTGGCCGGCTCTTTTAGAGCTTGATCCTTTGAGAGCATTTTTTTTTTTAAGAGCTTGATCTTTTTAATTTGGCTCAATTTGACTCTTTTAGGATTTGGCTTGGCTATACTGCCTCTTTAACTAAGATTGGTGTATCCTTGCTTTTGATAATATCTTTAGGAAGACCCATGCCTTGTAAGGCAATAATATTTATGATCATCACCATTGCCAGTATAGTAGATATTTCCAACTGGGATAATATCTTCAAGAAGATCCATGCCTTGTAAGGCAATATATCAATTTTATCAATATCTTCAAGAAAATCCGTGCCTTGTAAGGCAATATATCAGTCTTGTCAATATCTTCGAGAAAATCTTCAAATTTATTTAGTGATGATGATGATCATATATATTTTTCAGATTTGATGCTTGATAATTGACATGCTTGTGAATTTCTTCTTTATAGCTTCTTTTGTTGACATATAAACATGCTCTTATTCATCCTTGCCCCCTTTTGATACAGAATCATTATGCCGATAATATTCTGAATCAAAATCCATATGTTTATCTTCAGGGATAGTATCTTTTGATGAAACGAGCGTTGACAAGTACACTGATATCCTGTCCCTCTTAATTTGTGATTCTATATGCCCCATTGGAGTATACTTCTTTTACCACATATGGACCGTCCCATTTAGGTTCGAACTTGCCCCCTGTCCGGCGAGTAATCACTATTGGTCTTTTCAACATTAACACCATATCCCCTTTTTTGAAAGAGCGGTATTTAACCTGTTTATCAAAGGCTGCCGATATCCTGGCCTGATATGACTGCAACCTTTGCTGAGCTGCAAGACGTTTCTCATCGAGTAAGTCTAATTCTTTCAGCCTTATTTTTGCATTTTCATCGTCTGTTATAGACTGATGTACTGCTATTCGGAGTGATGCCACCTGCATTTCAATTGGGATAACTGCCTCTATACCATAGATTAATGAATACGGTGTCGCCCCTGTTGTTGTACGATGGGTAGTTCTGTAGGCCCATAATGCTTCTTGTAACTTTTCATCCCAATCGCGCTTATTACCTGTCACCGTTTTTTTCATTATTTTGACGATCGTTTTGTTAAACGCCTCTGCTAGTCCATTGGCCGGAGGATAATAAGGTGTTGAAAAAGAATGCTGGATGCTGAACTTCTGACACAACTTTTCCATGCCTTTATTTTTAAAAGGGGTGCCATTATCAGTGACGATCTTTTTCGGAATACCATGACGGTATATTATAGCATGCCAGATGAAATTGACCACGTCTTTCTCTTTAACACTACGCAAGGCGACTGCTTCGGTCCATTTGGAGAAATAATCTGTTGCTGCCAGAATATACTATTTTCCTTTAGATGAAGGGGGATTTATGGGACCAATCACATCTAGTCCCCAAGCTGAGAAAGGCCAGGAAGCAACAGACTGATGTAATTCTTCTGGAGGAACATGTATTACATCTCCGTGTATTTGACATTCATGACACCGCTTTGCATATTCTATCGCATCTTTGAACATAGTGGGCCAATAATAGCCCATTCGATGTACTCTATGGCATAAATTTCGGCCGGCTTGATGTGCTCCACATTCACCTGAATGTGCCTCCCGCAGCATTTGGTTTGCTTCTTGCTTGTCTAAGCACCTTAACAGCATTCCATTATAAGATTTTCTATACAGTACTTCGCTGCATATGATAAATTTGCCCGATCGCTGTTTAATCTGCTGTCTTTGTGCATTATCTTCTGGCAAGATATTATATTTGAGATAATCAACAAAAGGCTGACGCCAATCATCTGTCATTACCTCGAGACAGGATATGGGAAACATTTCAACGGTTTCTTCGATAACCTCTGTAGATGGCAGGAATCTTCTTTCTTCTATAGTTACCTGAAGAGGACTTCGGTTGGTGCAGGATAGAGCCGCTGCCAAACTGGCTAAAGCATCTGCTTTTGTATTCTCCGACCGCGGTATGTGTTTAATTTCCACATGACAAAACTGTTCAAGCAACTGTTGTGCCTTCCGATAATAGGGCAGGAGTTCTTCTTTCCTTACTTTAAATTTTGTTGTCAATTGATTTATAATCAATTTAGAATCTCCAAAGATATGCAATAATTTTATTTTCATTTGCTCGACTATTTCCATTCTGATGATAAGAGCTCTGTATTCAGCTTCGTTATTTGTGGATGCGGTGCCCAATGTGAAGGAGTATGGTAACAAATCGCCTTGAGGAGTAATGAATATCACTCCTGCCCCCGCTCCCGTTATTCGAGCAGCACCATCAAAATACATTTGCCAAATATTTTGAGATTCAGCCAACATAACCTGTTCATCTGGGAATTCATCATTGATTTCCTCATTTTCTGCTATAGGATGTGCTGCGAGGAAGTCTGTCATAGCTTGTCCTTTCACTGCTTTCGCCGGCTTATACGAAATAGTATATTCTGATAACAATAACATCCACTTGGCTAGTCTTCCCGATAACATTGGCCTGGTCATCAAAAATTTTATCGGATCTGCTCTTGAGATCAAAGTTATATCATGGGAGAGACAATAATGCCTCAACTTTTGTACAGCGAATATCAGCGCCAAACATTCTTTTTCGATCGAAGAATAATTGCATTCTGCCCCCATCAATGTTCGGCTTAGATAATAAAGAGCAGTCTCTTTTCCGGCTTCGTTTACCTGTGCCAACAAAGCACCCAAAGAATTTGTAGCTGCAGATGTATATAAGATAAGTGGCTTACCTTTCACTGGAGCTGTTAACACCGGCGGCTGTTTTAGTAATTCCTTAATTGAATCAAATGCATTTTGACAGGCGTGATCCCATACAAATTCTATATCTTTCTTCATTAACCGAGAAAATGGCTGACACCTTCCTGCAAGGTTTGAAATGAAACGGCGAATGTATGCCAATTTTCCTTGCAAGCTTTTTAATTCCTTCAGTGTTGTTGGTGGCGGCATATTTTGGATAGCTTTAATTTTTTCTGGATCAATTTCGATTCCTCTGTGTCATACAACAAAGCCGAGGAATTTGCCAGAAGAGACTCCGAATGCACACTTAGCAGGGTTCATCTTTAATTGCTTCTTTCTGAGCCGTCGGAAGACTGATGCTAAATGTTCACGGTGTTCTTGATGATCTCCCGACCTGACCACCAAGTCATCAACATAGCATTCAACATATTTATGCATCATATCTTGAAAAATATTTTTCATCGCCCTTTGATATGTTGCCCCAGCATTCTTGAGACCGAAAAGCATAACTTTATAACAATAAATCCCAAGCGGCGTTCTGAAAGCCGTTGCCTCTTCATCTTCGGGTGCCATCCTGATTTGATTATAGCCTGCATATCCGTCCATAAAGGACATGATAGCATACTGAGCAGTGCTATCAATTAATAATTCTGTTATCGGGAGAGGGAAATCATCCTTTGGACATGATTCATTCAAATCTCTGAAGTCAATACATACCCTAATCTGCCCATTCTTCTTTTTCATTGGAACAATGTTTGATATCCACTTGGGATATTTAACTTCCCTGATGAACCCAACCTTTATTAGTTTATTTACTTCTTTTTCGATTAATGGAATCAGGTCTGGGTGGAATCGCCTTTGTGCTTGCTTCACTGGTTTCTTTTCTTTGGAGATATTTAATCGATGCATTGCTACAGAGGGTTCCAGTCCCGGCATTTCTTCATATGTCCAGGCGAAGATGTCTTTATTTTCTTTGAGAAGTTGGCCATATTTCTCAAATTCCTGATCTGAAAGGCTGACGTTGATGAATGTGTTCCTTGGCTCTTCTACTGTTTCCAAATTTATTTCTCGCAGGCCATCTATTGTCGGCTGCCCCCCGTCTTCTATTTGCCTCGGAGCGGTTTCAGGATACTCAACAATCTTAGTATCTTGTTCTGACATTTGTTCAGCTGGAGTCATATTTACTGATACCATATTTACTGATGATTCTGCTCCTAATCCTTGGAATTTTCTCCGTTTTTCCTGATTAACCCCAAGAGGGATTTGAATTCCTTTCCCATGATTCAACCCAGTGGGCTTGTCACAATCAAAACCCATATTTCTCATGATTTTCTTGCTTACTGCACTGTATGTTCTCAAATTCTGCGGCGCTAACTCTCCATGATATACATTGCTTGTATTTTCATTCTTCACCTCTGCTACAGTAAGAAACTCGATTGCTTCAGGATATTTAGCACTGGCTCTGACTTGAAATGTTCCTGGAGCAACTGCAAATGGCTTACATCTTTCGATATTGGGTAAGGGCATTGTATAATTGGACTGTAAGACTTTCAGCTGTTCTGTCGACAACAATGTCAACGGCGGTTGTCCCGGCTGTCTCAGGCGCTTTGGTACAAAATAGAACTTTTTTCTTGCTTCTGTAGTCCTAGACGATTCCGCCCTTTCTTCTCTAACTTTATTTATTCGGACATCTTTTAAGACTCTTTTTCCATCATCATTCCTCACTTCTTCGGAGAAACATTTATAATAGCTAGCATCCGCAAAGAAAGACTCAGCTTCTGTATAGGGTTTCGCATCAGCCATTACCTTACACTGCATTCCGTCCTTACAGTACTTGAAACATTGGTGTAGAGTAGAAGGTACAATATTGTATTGGTGTATCCACGGCCTTCCCAAGAGAAGGTTATATGTCGTCACAGCATTTATAACGTGACATACAACAGTAATGATTAATTTTCCCACTTCCAATGTTACTGTAATTTTACCGAGTGCGCGTTGTCCATCTTGATTAAACCCCTGTATCATCATTCCGCTGGGGCGCAAGTCTGAACGGCGAAAACCCAATTTAGTAATCATGGAGAGAGGCAAAAGATTCACTGCGGACCCATTATCTATCATAATCCGTTTTATCTTCTTTTCGCAAATGTATCCTTCTATCATCAATGGCCTGTTATGTTCCTTTTCACCAATTAAATCGTCATCAGAGAAAGATATTATTGGTAAACAATTCATCTTTTCATTATTTCTTTCATTCTTCATTTCTGTTAATAAAGTTTTCCTCACATCGTGATCAGACAGTGCTTGAATTAAACTCTGCCGAAATTCTTCTGATAACTTGAGTGCATCATAAATACTTAAACGTGCCGGTATACCCTTCAAATGGCTAACTACATCATAAGCCACTTTTGTCGTTGCGTCTTCATTTCTACTTCTATCCTCAGTATTCTATCTTTCAGTCACTTCTTTCCTGATAATTCCTGTTTTTTACTTTACCGGACTTGTTATCTGCTTTCCCGATCGCAACGTAATCATTGTCGCATTTCTTATTGACCTTCGATCTTCCTTCTCTTTTATTCCCTGAGTCTTTTCCTGGATTGACAGTACATTTATTGTCACCCTTGTATTCTTTTCTTTGCCTTCGCTGGTTATCATATCACCTCTATTTATCATTCACTGTATGATGCATTTTAACGTGTAACAATTTTCCGTCGGATGTCCCACTAGGCGATGATAACGGCAAAAGTTTCTTTCTCGAGTCCTTGTCATATCTTCAGGGCATTTTGGTTCTGGTAATTCCAGGGTACCTGCTTTTAACAATTGTTGCATCATAGGCACCATGTCCTCTTTATCGAACTCAAATCCTTCATGAGAATCGAGCATTCTGAGCTTTTTTCCACCGTATCTGTCCCTCGATTGATTCCAGCCTTCTTTTCCTTTCGGCCTTTTGTCTCTTGAGCCCCTCGCATCTTGATTTTTCTTATCCCGATCGATGGCGTTGACGGTTGTTCTGCCAGGTATTCTTCTGACAGTTTCATGATGAAATGCTGGCATTTTACGAGTCATCAATTCTGATGCATGGGCTTTGGTATCCAAATCGCGAAAGGTTCCGATGTCAGCGCTGGTGAGTCCGAACGCAATTCCTGTCTCCATAGAGTTTAGATACATTTTGACTTGTTCCTTTTCTTCTGGCAACTGCCTACACGATGCCCCCAGTGTCTTCCATCTGTCTATGAATTTTTCAACTGGTTCTCCTTCTCGCTGTCGTACTGAAGCTAATTCTGTGATGCTAACATCGCGCTCTGACGAGAAGAAGTTTGACATGAAAGCATCTTGCATTTCTTCCCATGTGCGTATAGATCCTGGTGCTAAATTTGAATACCACCTGAAAGCTTTACTTGTCAATGATGACCCAAATAAGCGCAAACAGTATTAAGGTATCGTGGAGAAATTCCCCATGCTGGTGATGAAATGCATCAGGTGTTCTTCTGGTGATCCTTCCCCATTAAACTTCTGGAAGTCTGGATGCTTAAAATTTGCCGGAAACGGAACATCCTCTACCTCTCTCGGGTAGGGTGTTCGATATCTGAAACGACCGGTATTCGCGCGCTCCCTCTCTATTCTGACTGCTTCTTCGACGACTTGTCTTACGTCATCCTGTGTTATAGCTCTTGTCACTGGAACTGACCCTCGCGATCCTATCCCCTGCGGACGGGAGCCTTCAGGTTGGTTCTCCTGTCCATTTGTTGCTCCCATCATGGGTGGAGCCACTATCTGGGCTACATTATGTGCCAGAGTTGCCAAAGCTTCTCTAAGGTTCCGGCATTCATCCATCAGCACTCTTTGTGCCTCTGCCATTTGATCAACACGCTCTTCAGTAGTTGCTCTATTTCCTTGATCCGTCTCTGCCATATATACTGCAGCCTCTTGACTGTTTGTCACAGCTATTTTTGGAGTAAAATAAGAGTATGTTGACGTAACAGGGCTTATAAAGAGGGGAGAAATTGGAGTCTCGTTTGACTCTTGTGTACTTCCCATGTTTTTAGCCGATTGAGGTGATACAGTTATGGGCGAGCTGGTTTGGGGTGATACGGGCATCGATGATCCTATCATCAGTGCTTTACCTTTCTGTGCTTCTGTCCATTTGATCTTTGGGGCGACTAAAGCTGGAAAATCGTGCGACGAGAACTGCGGAGCAGCTTGTTCAGGATAAATCACCGGAGGAGCGAGCTCAGGTTTTCTTCTTGCTATGCTCCGCGTGATTGGTCCTTCAGCTCTTGATACAAGCAATTTCGCTTTGCGGTTTTTTAAGGTCTTTGCTTTTGTCTTTCTAGACAAGACTAAAGTCCAGTTCTCATCACTTTCTTGTGGTTGGGGTGAGATGGAAATGACTCCCGCTGTTACTTGAGTTACTCTGCGCCTGCTTGTAGTGCTTGCTTTCGTATGCTTAGGAGTTTGGCTTGACGCATATTCAATTACAAACCCACGGTGAATTGGAAGTTCACTTTTCTTGCAACGTTAGCCATTAGCAATGTTATGTGCTTGAATTTGGGTACCTTCAATAACAAAACATACATGAAATTAGTATGCGAAAGATTAAGTAAAATATTTTAGAGATGAAGGGGAGGATGTTCCCACTGAGAGTCGCCATTTTGGCGTCTAATAGACGTCAAAAAAAAAAAGTAATGAGAGTCTCACAACTTTCCCAATGTTAGTGTTAAATAAGATAAAGAAATTCCCAGCAGAGTCGCCATTTTGTTTCGACAAGGAAACAAATGTATTTGATTTGGGAGAATTATCTTATTCAAACATAAAAATGGAATAGTTACAAAGACAATCATCACACTTTATTGATTCTGAATTCATTTACATCCTCTGATATCCCTTGATTCTAAGATAGTTTACAAAGAATTCATTATAAGTGACAATTATTATAGTTAAATATAATTTTCGGCAGCATAACGGCAATGATCTCAATCATCTCCAATGACTTAGGAGAAATAGACAAGTTGATCAACAGTCTTCAAGAGAATGGAGATTTCGACAGCATTTTGATGCTATTTCGGTCATCTCCTGAAACTTATGAGGAATACGCCTTTTTGTCGATGATTCTTCCTTTTCTCCTGAACAAGAAGAACTTGAAGATTTGAAGACTTTAGCCATTCCAAGAAAGATATCACTCATTGCTTTGTTATAGATCGTCCAAAGATCGGTTTGTGCGGTCCACAAAACGACATGCTTTCCGCGGATCCGCGCAAACTACAGGAGCTCAATGCTCCTTTGCGCGAGTCCACGCAAACTATATGAGCCCAATGCTCTACACCTTCTTTCTTCTCCTTCATCTTTCTTCCAATCTGAAATCTTCCAACCCCTTTCGAGAGAAAGAACGGGGTATTTATAAACATTTTACTGGGGTAAATCTCTGTTCTGGTCGATGTGGGACAAAATAACATCCAACCATTTTTATACCTCCGCAAAGTACTTTGCGCGGACACGCGCAAACAACATGCTTTGTGCGGTCCAGCGCAATCTATTGGTCCCTCGCAAACTGTCTTCCTTGATCAACCCGCGCAACCCATTTACTTTGCGCGGTCCAGTGAATTGATTCACTTTACGTGAACCCGTGCAAAGTAGTCTTGAAACTTATTTCTTTGATCTTCAAACTGATTTCTTGATCTTTCTCTTCTTCACTTCTTTGCTTATTTTATGCCTCAACAGTATGTCTAATCTTACTTCACATACTCCTCGATGGCTGTGAGAAATGATGTTGGAGGCTGCATTATTAACAAGTAAATGGCCCAATGCCTTAAATTGATCAGAGATAAGTCGATGACAAGTGTCATCAAAGTCTTGGTAAGAAGTGTTTCAGAATAAAAAGAAAGAAATAGCTATTCTAAGAGGCATCACTATAAAATTGAAACCTGCTCAATCTTGATGAACTTTTCTCCACGCCCAAGATCAAGGCTTTTACATATTTCATAAAACTCAGACAACCTTTCAGCCTGCAACACATAAGTAGCTTAAGACATGCGGAACAGGCAAAAAATTCCTCCCAACTTAAATCAACATGTAGTGAATGATTAAGGACATAAGGATAGTTTGGATATGGAGAGTAAGTACCTGCTGCCCTACTTTCCGGTATATTTCAAGGGGCTTTGATAGCGTGATGCCGTTGCATCTCAAGAACAGAGGATAGTCTATGTACATGAGAGAGAGAGAGAGAGGCATACAAATGAAGACTATTAGTGTTTCTTTAGATGAGTAGAATGACATGACTTTTGGGCCACGGTGTTTTGCCCAAAACCTCATGCATCTCAAGGTCATGCAGAAATTTTGGGTCAAATGCAAACAAAAACAATCAAGGATTACAAGTTTAAAGGCACAAAGCTGCTTGTGCAGGGATGTCAAGAGGGAATGTCACAACCTGAATATTTGGGACCAACAACAAAATTTGATCTGTAACTATACACCCATTGAGACTACAAAAAGTTTTTTCATCAGTGTTCTGAAGTATCTGTTAACTCTCTATATCAAATTCAGCTCATTCAGATTTTGTTCCCTCATCATATGAAGTTCTGTGTTGACTCACACTATGTAGCTGACTCAAGTTTGAAGTATATTTCATCCCTATCACAATGATGGATTTGGGATACCGTGCAAACTAGCAAATACCAGAGAGCTTCACATTCTCAAGGGGATCATCTACTTGAAAACCCAAATCAAACCACTTAAAAATAAAAATTAAAAAATAAAATAAACCTCTATTTTACAGCCTTCTTTTGCAACAATACAAAAACCAAAAAGAAGAAAAAGCAAAAAATCCAAATCAAAATGATTCTTTACTAACAAGTTATTTAAAAAATACATTTGAGGCCTTTAATTGCTAGCTAATTAGACAAAAAAAAAAAAAAAAAAACTAAATTCAGACTATAAACAAAAAATATTTAGGACTGCTACCTATGCAACATGTAGATCCACTTCTAAGAAAAAGATCTAGACATGTTAGTAACAAATAACTATTCATCAATATCATGTAATTGAAATGTTACAAGCTCAGTGAATGATAAGAAATTCTTACTTGCACCCATATTGGTAATTACACAAACTCCTCTTTCCACAGCCAAAGGTAGGAGTAAAGACATCCAATCTGAAATTACACGAGCATTGAAAAGCGGGACTGAAGAAACCAAAGGACATTTTGTCAGAGTGAAGATCCCACATCTGTGAGCCCATGTTGATGCATGTGTTTTATCCACGCCATACATCCATATGGGGAAAATAAAAGATGTCCAAATGTTCAGATTCAAGAGTGAGGTGTGTAAAAATCAGATGTCAATACGATTCAATTATGTAACAGCCCGGATTTTTGCCAACCTGGAATTAGATTTCCTTAGGCAATGGGCCGCTCCTAACACCTTATTAACTTGTCAGAACTGAATCCCACAGTCTAAAATCGCTTCTGAACTCATTTCCTTCACAAATCCAACCCTTCACTACCTTGTTCTTTCAATTTTCCTAAGTACTTTCACCCTAGACATTATCTTAAATTAGTTAAGTATTATAACTTGGATCACCTTATATATAAACTACGAAGGCCTGAGTACCACCTTGACCAGAAATCACTTAGGATTAAATCCTTTAGAAATTTGACAAAGTTAACCAAGTGCTAAACTAGATTAGCTATGAAATCCGCTTGATCCACTTTAAATAAGATCTGTAAGACCCAAAACTTGTAGAATCATTGATGCTAGGTTATCCTAAAATCTTAGATCAATCTCATTACCTGGTTGCTCTCGGGAGCATCTTGAAACTCCGTATCAGTTCTAGACAGCACATCGGGAGTCCGAATAACACAAGGTTAAGGACTTAGGACCGCCTCATTAAGCTTGACAACCATCTCAGAAATCAAATCCAGATAGTGTTTCATGGCTGTTCGCTTGAGTCCGAAGCGAGAGAGTGTGAAAACACTTGTTTTCTTTACAAAATAAATATGTTGAATAGTAATCTGAGACTTGTCACTTGCGGGTCAGTATTAAGCAACCTGACCGTCAGAATCAGGCCAAATTACACCCTCGGATTAGAAAAATTTTCATAAACATTTACATGTACCCGGAATCTCTGATCGAGATTCGCTGACCGTTGAACTGAAACTGGTCTGCCACATGTGATCTGGAAATTTGACTAAAACGAAAACTTAACTAAATGTAGATCCGGTGTCGGTGAGCTTAAGTCTGACCTTTGGCTCAAGGGGGGGCTCCGGAAATGCTCCGTTGAGCTAAAACAGATGCCCTTTGGACAAAACCCAAGTATACCTTATTCCCAAGTATATTTTGTAGGCATTTTAGACTATATAAGGACCTTAAACCCTCTCCCATTTCAGCCATCCGAATTTGAGAAAAACCCTAGGGAAAGAGAGAGAAAGTGAGAGAGATGTGGGAGAATCTCCCTTCCGTGCTTCCCTGCCGCTCCACGAGCTCCACCGCTCCGTTCTAATCGCTTTCTCAGTGATTCCAGCTCCATTTCTAGGTAAGAAACCCAAACCCTAATATGTTTTGGGGCTGTATAGGTTGTAGGTTATGAAATAGCTAACCTATTTCGTCTCTAGGTTGTCAAACTGCCGAATACGGAAGCTTAGCAAACCTATCGACTCCGTTACGATTCTACGACACAAGGTGCAGACTTTAGATGTATAGGTTATGGTTTTCAATGCTTTCAATGTTAGATAATGATAGATTCATGATCTGCATGTAATTGCACATGTACAAAGTACTTTCTATTTTCTGTTTTGATTAAAGATGTAGATTATGGAATTTTACATATTCTAGGTATTCGTAGAAAATACTGTATACGTATAAATTTTGAAAATGTGTTTGACATGATTATTTGTTGTATGAATATACGATATATGGATAAAATACTTATTTGGCGAATGGATTCGCCCAAATACATGTTTTACTAACATACACTATGTATGTAGAAATACTGTGTTGTAGAAAGTACTGTATACATATGTATTTTAGAGATGTGTTTGCCATAATTATTTGTTGTATAAATATATTATATGTGCATAAAATACTTGCTTGGTGAAAGGACTCGCCCTAATACATGTTTGCTAACATACACTAAGTATGTTGAAATAGTGTATGTTAAGTGTTTGTGAAAATGCTTGTGTGAGTAAGTGTTTGGATGTTGGTGCCTTAGGTAGGTGTTGAGATGGAATTCTCAACTACCTTAGAGACATGTATGATTTCCTCCATGAGGTTGTTTACTTAAACTGCTTACTTATGCAATATATGTGTGGGTATTCCTATTTATGTAGTGCTTTATAACACGCTTTATAACATGCTTTATAACATGCTTTATGACATGTTTACTATAATGCTTGAATTACTTTGTTTATCATGCTTTACTCCACATGCTACGAATAAGGATTGATTGAGTTTGGGACTATGTGTATAGTCCAGACAATCATTACCAGAGTTGAGATCGTGGCTGAGATTCATGTCGCCACGTAAGATGTGTTTGACGAACCCGAGTCATACTTCAGTTGGCGATAGTGGTTAGGCCACGCGAAGTGCTTATGCACTTCATGTTGTTCAGTTGATTGTGCGCTCGAGCTAGTCAGGCCCGTCAAGTAACCCGATGTGTCTAATGTATGTTCATCATGTTTGGTCACTACTGCTTGAACCTAGGGTACCAAACTTACCAGTGGAATCCCGTTAACTATGGTACCTCGATCCGCTAAGACTCATGAGCCGGGCATGGTGGTATGGGACACCGTAGTCAAGCTGTCGGCCTACGCTGGGGCCACGTGCCTCCCCGTAGTGACCAGTGAGCAACCAGACTTGTGAGCCGATTATCGTGGTATGGGACACTATATTCATGCTGTCGGCCTACATTGATAAGGTGATGGAGGAGTGGTGCAACAAATGCGAGTAACAGCCCTGGCAGCCCTTTGTAGTGACCTCGAACATACTCTGAATTTGCGGTGAGACGATGAGTTTTGCCGCAGTGTAGAGAGTATGAACTAGGCCTGTTTCTGTATAGTGATGAATCGTTAAAAAGGTGATGGGGGAGTGGTGTAATCTTTGTGCATAACAGTCCTGGCAGCCTTTGCAGTGACCTAGAAAACACACCATCGTCTGAGATTAACTAAGACTGACGACCCTAGAATGAATCATGTTTGGGAATGATACAAGGGAGGTACCTTAGTTTCCCAATCCTGCTGTTTGAAATGGACTAATAAAAACTCGGTAATCATGCTCATCATGCATTGCATGTGCCTGGAAGATGTAGAGCACTGAGAGATGAAAGCATGCCACGAACGTAAGATGGTGTCGTACGAGGGAGGGTGTGGTGAGGGCATCCATCATGACTGCATTCATACTTGCATTAATAAGAGTAGTTAGGAGTGTTTGATTATACTGCTTTATCATTACTGCTTGACTGAGTTGATAACATGTTAACCTATGCTTTATTGTTCCACTGAGTTAACTACTCACTCCCACGTTACGGGACAATGTTTGAAACACCCACCAGACATTGTCTGATTTCAGATGGCGACGCTACTTCTGAGGCGGAGCCGGACCTTTGCAAAGACTACGATGCCTGCTTGTATTGGTTGTCTTCTGACAGTTTCCTATGAGTCGTGTCCTGATCGACGGGGTTTTCTGAGATATTGACTAAAGGACCTTACACATTTGATATATTTTAGGATTGTACTTGTAATTATTTAACCTGGTAATGTTATCATACTCTGGAGACTCATCATAGTTTATATATTTTATCTATCTATCACAGTCTTCCGCTTGCAAATTTAACTGTCTCTGGAGTATGATATGTTGTTTTGGCTTAATCTCACTCATGTTCACTACTATAATACAGTCAACATTTAATCATCATTATCTATGTTGCATAAGTGATGTTCTGGAACTCGAGAGTTGAGTTTATGCTCGACCCCCGATTTTCGGGATGTTACAAATTAACAGACATATACAAGTTATAACAAAGGCAAACAGAAAATGATCGATGGAGACAATAAGCACATAGACCAAATTCAACATTTTGAAACTCATAATGGCAAAGAAAATTGTGCTTCAAAG
This sequence comes from Magnolia changhungtana, assembly GCA_030180095.1. Taxonomy (NCBI): domain Eukaryota; kingdom Viridiplantae; phylum Streptophyta; class Magnoliopsida; order Magnoliales; family Magnoliaceae; genus Magnolia; species Magnolia changhungtana. The sequence goes on along the minus strand of JASAUF010000361.1, from coordinate 8,940,056 downwards.
GTTTAAACGGATATTGCCTCCCAATTGTCTCGAGTTCCTTCTGGCATTTCCCATTCAAACTGTCCAATATTGTAATGAATAAACGGTCGACATGTCCAAGATCTGCAGGTCCACGAATAGTTTCTCACCAATGCAAATATAAGTTATATAACTACAAGATATTCACTACAAGAAGCCTAGCCTATGCTCCACCCTAACATTACTTGAGCCAAGGCTTAGCTACGATCCAATTTAATTGGCATGCAGAATTCTCAAAAACTAAGTCATGCTTAAAAAATAATAAAATAAAATCAAAGACAACCTGATAGGGCAAAGAACTCAAATTGCAAAGGCATGAAACAAAGATACCTCTAATTCAATCATGTGCCGAAAGGCATGAAACAAAGATACTTGTAATTCAATCATGTGCCCAAAGGCATGAAATAAAGATACCTCTAATTTCTTTTAATGGTTGGAAGCATGCTTGCGAGAGTAAGCAACGTCAGTAGAGATCCAAGAGTACCTTTTTGGGTTTCTTTCTCTTTTTACCAAATAACTAAAAGAAAGCAAAATCATGTTAAAAAAGGATACAAATGGTGTCTAAAATGGCTTCATTATTACATGCCATTTCTTTGCTCTTTTTTTTTTTTCTAAAAACATTGGCAAAATAGAGTTCAATTTAAAAAACAAAGATTTTTAGAAAAACAATTTCTCCTTCCAAACAGTTGCTTCCATAAGTTCTCCTTCCAAACAGTTGCTTCCATAAGTAATACAGCCTACATTCCTATCAACTTCATTTCTAATATGCTTATGCTTTCTCTCATGTTTGCACAGGGAAACATCATAGGAATAAGGAATTATAGCAGCATGCATGCATTGTCGGTGTCCCTTTCTGAATGGAAACCAACTAAATGGTTGTAAAAGGCATATCAGAAAATAGAATTTTAACCTTCATCATCTAAAGGAGGGATAGATTTGGCAATGGGAGGAAGGTGCATGGTAGTAAAAGATTCAAGAGATGGGACTGCCAAGGGAGTGTGTGTGTGTGTGTGTGTGTGTGTGTGTGTGTGTGTGAATACATGGGTCCTCATCTTCAACAAAAATACGGTCTTTGGTAGGAAGACTATTGATCTGATAGACCCTGTGCCGATGGGAGGCATACAAAATGCCCATAGATTGGAAGATACTACTCATTTGATTGGTGAGCTAGAAACAATGATTAATCATTAGAAGGAAACAAGAAGAGTTCTAACAAATCAGGTATCAATACTATTCCTAACCAGCATCTATCTCTAAAATGAAATGCCAAAGAACCATAAAAAAAAATAATAATAATAATAATAATCATAATAATAATAAATAAAAGGAAAAAAATGAATAAAACATACTCCCCACATTTGCAACAAAACCACACAAGGGTGCTCCCAATAAACCTCCTAAATTTCAAGTGAGACTAAAATGCCTCTATAATACGTACAGTTGAGAAGAACAGAAACATTTCCAAGTTAAATAAGCAGGACATGACAGTATGAAATTCTGTAAAACACAAGTTCTTCATCAGTAGTCAATTGGTGAATCAAGATGGCTCTCTCAGTGGTATATGACTCTTACCTGTATGTGGTGGGACCTGTTTGGTTTAAAAACCACATGGAGGTGAAGTTGATGGCCAATCCAAGTAATCCACTGGCTGTTGCAACCACCCAAAACATCGATGTCCTAATCACATGTTTGCAAATGGAAACTAAGAAGACATCATAATCACATCAACAACGATTCTGAAAAGGTGAAAAGATGCATACAACTAGCAAATTTCTGTTGAAGGGGTTGATTGTGATACATCAGATTCCATTTGGCTGACATAGGCTTGGAATTCCCTCTGCAAAGGTCTGGAATGGTGGGATCATTTGAAGTGGGGAGCTGAACTCAGTATTCGTTAAGGAAGACATGATTCCATCACCATCTTTTGGTTCATCAAAAGATGGAAGGACTGCCACTACAAGCTCCTTAATACATTGTGATTAGCTGAAGCAAAAAAAAAAAAAAAAAAAAAAAAAAAAAAAAAAAAAAAAAAATGCCACAAAGCAGCCACTCCTCTAGCCCCATTCCAATTATACCTGAGACCAAAATCGCTCTACCGAATCTAGAAGGTGAAATCCCTAATTCTTAAAATTCTCAGATTCCCATCCAATCCACCCTAATCCCTTCAAAATTGCTTTGGACGTGTTTGGTTCAAGAGATTAAAAGGGATTGGAAGGTTTAATCCCGAGATTGGCCCGGTGTCCCAAACAGACCGGAAATAGCAATCCCGGGATATAGCAATCCCATATATCTTGCGCCAATCCACTGACTCAGCTATCATTACCTTGAAATCTGTGCAATCCACTCTAATACAATCCAATTCCATCCAATCTGCCCGGCCAAACAGGCCCTAATGGTGGGCGTTCAATCACCACAGTTTCCTATGGTGTGGTCCACCTGAGATTTGGCCCTAAAATGAGCTGGAAAAAATGAATGGCCCAAATACAAATATTATGGTGGAGCCCACAAAGCATTTTTAGGGCCCGTTTGGCCGGGTGGATTAAAAGGGATTGAATGGTATAAGGATGGATGGCCTGAATTTCTAGGTATTGATGGTGTTGTCAGTGGATTGTCTTGAGATACATGGGATTGTTATATCCCTAGATTGATATATCCAGTCTGTTTGGCACGCCCGGATAATACCGGGATTAAACCTTCCCATCCCTTCCAATTCCTCGCGTCTCAGGGATTGGGATCAAATCACCGCCTATGTTTGGCATGCCCGGCCAATCCCAGGATTTAACTTCCAATCCCTTCCAACAACATCCAATCCCTTCCAATCGATCAGCCAAACGGGCCCTTAGATTTCAGAAACAGAGAGAGGGGAATGTGGATTGAAGGATTGAAAGATTTGAGAAACAGATAAAGAAAGAAACTAACCGTACGTCCTCCTTCTACCTTCTTCTTCTCCTTCTTGCAGCGAAAGGGGTTTTTGACAAAAAAAAAAGAGGGGAATGCGGCCAAGAGATAGGGAGAGAGGGTGAGGGAGATCGGGAGATCGAGAGAGGGCAAGGGAAAGAGAGAGACTGAGTGCGAGAGAGAGAGAGAGAGAGAGAGAGAGAGAGAGAGAGAGAGCGAGAGATGGGTTTCGTCAGTTGAGCGGGAGAAAATGGCGGACGGGAGGTTTCGTTTTTAGAGGGGTTTAGTATTTTGGAGGGTCTCATGACGGACGGCTCCCTGGACATTTTATGGTTTTAGGACCATGGGACCCACTATGATGTATTTCAATTATCCACTCCGTCCATTAATTTTAAATTATTATTTTAAGCGCTGATAAAAAAATGAGTTAGATCGAATCTGTAAGGAGACCACACAACATATTAATAGTAGATATTTAATTTATATTATTTTTTATGGTGTGGTCCACTTAGACATTTAATCTACATAAATTTTTGGCTCAAAAACTAAAATTATATATCAGAATTGTTAGACGGCTTAGATCAAACACATATATTCCAATGGACCTCATGGATCCCCTTAAGCACCATCTATATTTAATATGTTTTAGGTGAGGAGGTACGCTTTAGCTACAGAGCACTTAGGCTATAGCTATCTTGCTACGGATTTAATTCGTAGCTAAAAGCTTTCAACCCCCATAGACGTTGCTCGATTTTTTGGTAGTAACTAAAACTTATAAATAAGAATTACCACTACTGGATTATCACTACTCCTTAGATAAGTTGAGATAAAAGTAAAATGATATATTTGTTTGGTTTGATTTATTTGAGATTGGATTGATTGTATCTTGCTTTGGATTCCTCTGCTATTTATAGAGTTCTTTTGCAGCTTATTCTTTTGGATCCTTCTTCCATTACTGCAACAGTTACAACAGTTAAAAAGCTTTCTCTATATCTTTCCTTTTGTTGCATTTCTCTTTTGTGACGGTTCTTCTTCTGTCGCTCAAACTTTGTTCCTCTTAATTGCCTTTTTGTATCCTGAAGTTCTCGACCGCGTTTTTATCTTCGCTAGTTAGACTTTTGGTTAACTCGATCGATCACATTACTCTGTCGACCATCCACTGACATGTAAAATTAGATTTACGTCAGTTATAATTTTACAAAAAGCATTCTAAGTATCTTGAAGATCTTTTCATCTACCTCCTATTTCTCATGCAATGCCACATGTCATCCCCCTATTGGTTATTTCTAGAATTGCTAGAAATAGAGTACAATAGCTATAGAACGCACAACCTATGAATTTCAAATATAATATGCCATCTGGGTCAATCGACCTGCATAATCAGGTCATGTCGGTCCATTTCATGAGAAAACTCTTTCTTATAATTCAAAATCACAGTTTTAAGAAAAAATTACTATTCTTAGTAAAATTTAGTTTGGACATATCTCATTTGTCTTAAAGATTTAAACAAGTTAGGACTCCTAATTAGGATTTTTCTTTTTCCTTGGGAATATGAGATATTACTGATTAATACAATTTTGAATTCCTTTTTATATCCTGTGGATTCAAGGTTTTGCATTCTTGAGGTGGATGATGATGTACCTCTTCACACCCTTCCCAAAATTAGCACCTGAGTTCTCCTCTAAATTTATTAAGTTACTGAGTAATACTCCCATACGCCCAGATGTACAATCCATCGTCAATCTGTAGAGATCACTGGCTCTGGCCTATTCTTGTGGGCGACTGTGAAAAAGCAGCAAATGGCAATGGATACTGTCCATCCAAGTAATCAGCCTTTGAGAAAGATGGTTTGGAACGAAATTAAAAGACTTCGACCCAACAATGCCAACCACGGGATCTCTGGCTTTGAGCGGCAATAACAACATGGTTGGTGTTAGGATGATTAGATCCCCTGATGGGATTATTTTTTCCACCATGTCCTGTAAAGAGCAGGCTATAACTAATGGACGGTCCAGATCAATGGTTGGACTGTCCCATGTCCAGAAACACAAAGGTTCTCTTAAGGTTCAAGTAGAATCGGGTGCACAGGATCACAAAATACCTTTTCCATAGTAAAAAACAGTTACATGCTACAAACTAGAACATAATAAAATTCTTAATTGTATTTTAATAATTCTTTGATATGGTCATGGAAATTTTTTACTTTTTTTAAAAAAATTTCTTTTGCGCGCAATCCAAACTACCGCCCAAAGCCAGCTTCTTCTCAACGATTGTTTCCATTTTAATCACTGAATATAATTGTTAAAATCACTCTATAAATACACTACTCTACGCTCCTTACAATCAATCAATATATATTAGAAGCTAATAGAGATTCAAGAAATAATCTCTAAGCTCGAATGGCTTTTAAGCTAGTGTCAACCATTCTTGTGCTTGTCGTCATGGTTCCTACAGTTGCTTTGGCGGAGGAACACATGATTGGAGACGACAGTGGTTGGACGATTAAATTCGATTATGAAAAATGGGCCAAAGACAAGGAATTCCGAGTTGGAGATAAACTCGGTAATTAGCTCACTAACACTAGTTTTATTTCTATTTATTTTCCGTTATTTTCGCAGCCAACCCAAGTGACACCATGGTTTGCATAACAACCACTTTTGGTCTATCCCATCATGGTCCATGGACCATTCATTGCACATCTAAGTGATGTCTTTCAATTTAGAAAGATGCTCAAAAATTATTATTCGATTTTTTTTTTGGCAGTTTTTAAGTACCCACAGGGAGTTCGCAACGTCTTCAAAGTGGACGGTACGGACTTTAAGAACTGTGTGGCGCCGTCGGATAATGAGGCTTTATCAACTGGAAATGATGTGATTACCATAGCAGCTCCTGGAAAGAAGTGGTACATATGTGGAGTTGGCAATCACTGCAAGTCCGGGGGACAGAAGCTGGCCATCAACGTCCTAGCGGCAGACCAGAATCAGCGGCGAACGGGATCATGACATTTGGATATCAAGCAATCACAGCGGTAGGGATTGCATTCGCAATGTGGGTCCTAGTTTAATCAGCGTCGACTTCAGTTTACCAAGATTTTTCTTGTTCTTATATATATATATATATATATATATATGGAATCATTGGATACCCTCCCTTTACATGAATCAGTGCTACCAAATATTTAAATGGCATTGTGAAAAATTACCAAAGATCTACTTACTCCGACACAGTCAATCCATATACACCACGCCATGCATCAAATCCTTGTGCTCTAGCAGTCGAATCATCAGGTGGGTCACACTCCGACATTGAATGTAGACCGTTGTAGAATTTATCTAATCTTCCATTGTGGTATATACATGTGTGACTCTCTGATCTCATAGACTACCATGCTCAGTTGTAAAAGGTGCGACGTTGATGTTGGATAGATCTCATTTTAATCATCTCATGATCAAAGTTAGAGATAAATCTCAATACATGTACATCTGTATCACTGCCCATCCCCATTGCGTCCACCTCATTACAGTTGCAGTAATTGGTCAAAAAAGTTCAAATAAAATCTGCCAGGAATGATCACATGTGTTCTGTTTACACCTGTTTTCAGCACACCTATATGGACTAATGAGATGCTGGCACTTGTCGGCACCATGTACTTAATAATGATAAAATTTTACTCGCCCTCAAAGATATCTTTTGTCCCACTTCAATTGGAGACACGTTACTTGTCAAAAGCAAGGTGACATAGAACCGATGCACATTTATAGATAAGATAAAGCAACAAGTGACACGTACCCCTAATTCATGTATTACATGTGATCGAGGCAGCTTGTTCAACAAAGCTATAAAAGACCCACCGAAATAAGGCTCTTATTACAAATCCCGAAATGCCTGACAAGGCTGTCTTTTACAATCCTTTTGAAATTAGAGATCTCCCTAGAGATTTAGGTGCTCTCATAGCAATTATTAAGATTCGAGAATTGGATCATTATCAGAACGGATGGGAATCAATTGATTTAGGATCGATCTGGGTCTAACGGGACTGATACTGTAAGATCTACGGATCCCCACAATCATGCTGGCAAGATATCTGAAAACTTTTTCAAATATTCAAAGATCCTTTTGGCTAGATAGGGATCATTAGAGAATAACCGAGCGCCATGATTGTTAAGAATTTTAGAACAATAAGGAAACCCGTAGAGGGTTTCACCACCTCCCCAAGCTATAAAGGGAGCAAGCAATAAAGAGCTTCATGCCCACATCAAACACAATATATCTATACAACGCAATGCTACTCTTCTTTTAGTTTAGAGTTTAGTTTCTAGTTCCTCAAATTCTGTCCAGCCACACAGAATGTCTGAGGTTTAAGTTAGTTAGCATAGAACGCTACTATCCAATGCCATTGTTGCAATACACTTAAGAGTAATATACATATCCACGACCTTCTGTTGCTTAATCGGGATGTTTATCTAAGGTGATCGTAGGTATTTATCTTTTATTTATTTCTCTACTTTATTTTGTTCATCCATTGATTGTATTGAGCATCATATATACATCAATAAAATAGTCATTTTTAGTATCTTTAGTTTTAAATTCGTTCGTCTTCGTTCCATTGAGAAATATAAATGCCACCATTGCGAGTGAAAGAATAGTCCTGAATGCACGGCAAAAAGAATCCATTCGGAAGGAAACTCCTACCTTTCTAAAATCGCTTGACAGCTGTAACTGTCAGTGATTGAAAGGGTGGTCAATCCCAAGATTTTGATCCTCGGTGATTGAAAGGGTGGTCAATCCCAAGATTTTGATCTTAATTGATTTCTCCCAACACAGGAGCACCAACCTTAATCAAACTTGAGTCGAGTACAACTTTGGCAAGCCCGTCCTAGTCTAATTGCACACGTTAACTAAATATAGGCCGTCACTAACAGATGCAGCCTAGTGCTTGACTGAATTGCACAAACACTCCTTCCAAATTATGTACGGAGCATCACCTCATGGGCTCCGTGCATCTCAAAACTCACGTGGGACACACGGCAAAGGGCTTCTGTTTTTTTAACCCACACCACACTCCACGTGGGCACGGGATCTTATGATCTCAATGTTGAAAGAGAGTTTATCTACCACCGTTCCATCTGGAAGCTTCTATTGTAGGGTTTTTGGCTTCTAGCCCTATTATTGGCAGGCGCATTTAATGGACGGGTTAGAAGTCACACATCACGGTTAGCCCCAAACAGCTGAAATGGATATGATCATTCCCCTTTATCTGCACACTTATCATATTGTGTGAGAAATCGAGTTAATTAAAATCTAACACAACCACATCAGCAGGGAATAAAAGCATAATTAAGTAGACGAGGACGAGTGTATTTGATAAACTTTCACTAAAAACGGAAGATACCTTCCGCATTCATATCGATCTTCACACGGAACTGTTCTCATATCAAAGCTTGTTTTAATTGCTGTCGGATACACATGAACAGGTGGCCCAACTTATGGTCGTGTTAGTCTAATCATTTGGGTCACTGGATCAGGCATCGCACCCCCACCTTATGTAATCATGGCTTCGTTCATATTAGAGATTCCAATGTCGTTACTCCAACAAGCGAATAGCTATATTGGGGCATTGAGTTTTAACCCATGAGTTGATAAGAGGGACGCATGTACCCACAGGTGGGAAGATTTAACCCATTGTCAAAGTTTGTTGACAAGGGGCATTGAGTTTTAACCCATTTAAGTTGGTTGCTCACAAATGAAGAAGTATCAGTGTACACAAAATATATGAAACTGGGAAACGAAGGGCTGTAATACTTGTCACTCATTCACCTCTGCATACCTTTCTTTGCACAGCCTTTGTTTCAAAATCGTACAGAAGGGAGTCCAATGAATGTCATCAGCAATGCTTGGAGCTGCACTGATCTTGACGGTGGTGGCGAGAACATCTTGGTGTTTCAACCAGATTCAAGGTGTAGATCAGTCTGCATTCATGAGTAGATTCAGAAGGACATGCAATCAGAAACTAGGGAGGTATTGAATATAGGAATGAACCTGTCATGTGCGTGCAAGGTGTGGTCCAGATCATTTTGTTCAAGTGTGGATCTATAGACACTTCATTCTAGTTCATTTCTTCCATATCACACAGCCACCTGATGACCAGACCTACCTGGTCTGGGCCCACGGCAGATACATGGGAGGACCCACCTGGTGAAGGCCTCAGATCATACACACATGCCCACAAATATCTTCGCATTTCTCACTTAACCCAAGTTGTACCAACATAAAATCAGAATTGACTTACATCTCGGGTAATGGCCACTTCCATATGGAGCAGATCCATGCCTCGTCTACATAACAAGAACCCAACCGAATTAGCATGGGTTCATAACCTACCTCAAATCAAACTCTGAAGGATATATTGCGTTTAAATAGTTAAAGCTCATGTACACACCACAAATGTGCCAGCATGGCACGATACACCAGAGATCCAATCCATCCATTGGTATGACACCACTATGTTGATGCCCTAGCCCAAGAATCAGGGTGATCCACTGGTCAGGTGTGACCAAGTTAGCAAAACAAATGTACGGATCTGAAAAACTTGTGAAGTTTTATAATCCATCCACCTGTTTCCAATATTTGGGGACCGCATTCTGGTTGGACCAGATTTTATTTTTGGGAAAACATGTATATGGTCAAACCAACCGAGCAGATGGATTAGTGCCATGTTGGCACATGTGTGGCATGTACATGAGCTCTATTGCACAAGCATGTGCTTAGCAAAGATCTACACAGAGATGTGCTTGCTTTCTTAAATGAATTTTTTTGATCAAGTGATATGTGCTTGCTTTCTTAAATGAAATTTTTTATCAAGGTTGTATAGCTTCAGAGATGGGGGCCACTTCATAGCATTAATTCCTAAAACGGAGCCGAGTGTATAAAAGATTTCAGACCCATAAAAGCCTTCTGGGTGGTCCATATAAGATCGTGTCAAAGTTGCTCACCTCAAGATTTCGAGCAGTGTTAGGAGAAGCAATTTCAGAATCGCAAGGGGCTTTTGTAAAAGGTAGGCAGATTGTTGACAGTTTTCTAGTCGCAAGCGAATGTATAGATGCGTACAACAGAAATGAGTCAAAAGGCTTGGTGTGCAAGCTGGATATAGAAAAAGGCTATGATCATGTCAATTAGGACTTTTCGGATTATATGCTAGCTAGCCTGGGATGCAGGGTTAAATGGCAGGCTTGGATGCAAGAATGCGTTAAGTTAGCTATGTTTTCAGTCTTAGTGAATGGTTCCCCAAAGGGTTTCTTTCAGGCATTGAGAGGTTTTCGTCAAGGGGATTCTTTATCTCCCTATCTGTTCATGGTGATTATGGAAGCTTTCAGCAGACTCGTAGGCAAAGGGGCAGAGATGGGGTTAGTGAAAGGTTTTAAAGTGGATAATTCCGATTTCCAGATTTCTCATTTGCAATATGCGGATGATACTCTGTTATGATACTCTGTTATTTTGCAAAGCAAACACTTATTCTGTGGAGAATCTGAGAGCAATCATAGTTACTTTTCATGTAGTTTCGGGTTTAAAAGTTAATCTTACAAAGAGCAAAATTTTAGGGGTGGGGATTTCGAAGGAGGAAATGAAGTTTTTCGCTTCCAAGTTTGAGTGTAGGGAGGGTGCCTTTCCTACGTCGTATCTTGGCCTCCTATTGTGCATTGGTAAGCCCATGAAACATCTTTGGAACAAATTTATCGAAAGATTCGAAAGTAGATTGTCTCATTGGCAAACTCATGCTCGTCCTTGGGCAGTAAAATTACTTTACTCAAGTCAGTTTTATCGAATCTTCCAGTGCATTACATGTCACTGTTTAAATGCCCAAAAACGATCATAGATAATTTGCAAAAACTAAGGATTTGTTTGTGGAAAGGTTCAAAAGATTATCACAAATTCCATCTTATGAAATGGTAAGAAGTGTGTAAGCCTACAGATCAAGGGGGAGCAGATTTTAGGAAGTTGGAGCTCATAAATGTAGCTCTGCTAGAGAAGTGGATTTGGAGGTTTGGGGTAGAAGTTCACTACCTATGGAGAGAGGTGATTCATAGGAGATATGTGGAGGACAATAGGGGATGGTGGATTAGTCAACCTTCGTTGTATAGAGTGCCTCCTCTTTGGAAGTCAGTGGCATCAGTTAAACATGAAGTTTGGGAAAACATTGGTTTTAGGCTAGGTAATGTTAAGAACATCATATTTTGGGATGATACATGGATCGCAGGGAACAGGCTGAGGGATCTCTTTCCTAGGTTGGCGGGTATTTCAAGTGGGGCAGATCTCGAAGTTGAGAATTGTTTCTCTTTGGTGGGAAAGGAAATAGTTTGGGCTCCTCCTTGCAGAAGGAATTTATCAGATGAGGAATATTCAGAATTGATCATTTTGTTGCTTTCCAAGGTGTTGCCGGTTATTTCAGAACTGGATTCGCTGATTTGGTTGAAAAGTAACTCTGGTCAATTCTCGGTGAAATCCCTTTATTTGTCTATTAGTGGTGAGATTGCTCCGGGGGAGTTCTATCCGACGTCTTTCTTTTGGAGGTATCAAGCTCTTCTAAAGGTGGCGACATTTGCCTGGTTAGTGGGAAGAAAAAAAGTGCTTACTGTGGATAATTTTCGAAGAAGGAACATGATTTTGCCAAATGTTTGTCTTCTATGTCTTCAAGCAGAGGAATCGGTGGATCATTTGGTTATCCAGTGTTCATTTGCAAAAGAGTTTTCTCAAGTTATTTGGTGTCGACTGGATCTCGCCGGGATCTATAGATCCTTTTCTTTTGAGTTGGCATGGAGGGGGTATAAGGAAGATTGGGAGGAAGATTTGTCATCTTCTCTTTTGGTTGTTCTTTGGGCTCTTTGGCTCGAAAGGAACAATCGTTGTTTCAGGAATCGAAAGAGGCAGGTTAAGGAAGTCTTTCTTAGAGAAAAATTTCTGGTGGTGGAATGGGCACTTTCAGCTTCTATCCTCTTCGATCAACTGGATTGATGGGGTTCTGTAGTTTTTTTTTTTTTGTTTTTGTCCTCTTGTAGTCTCATAGCTTTGGCCTTTCTTTCAATAAATTCATCAATTATCGAGATCGAGATCGAGATCGAGAGAGAGAGAGAGAGAGAGAGAGAGAGAGAGAGAGAGAGAGAGATCTACACAGAATGAATAGGGGTTTCCATCCTGGGTAGAGGGGCTGTATGGGTGCTCTAGTTCAAGGGCATGATGTATGGCAGCAAAAGGTAGGACCATAAGCAGTAATGTGGGGGCTCAGGTACAAGCTCAAGGATCATGCAGGGGTCTCTAGACCCATAAAATTAAGTGTAAAGAAAACCACCAGACTCCAGAGACACCCAACATCATTTGGGAGAAGGAACCTTAAATAGCATCAGAGAATAAATGATTTCTAAAGAGCTGACCCCATGTAGTTGAGCTAAGGCTTAGATGATGACGATATGTGAAGGAATGCTAAGGCACTACCATTACAGCTATTCAGGGAGTGCACTAATGGAAATGGATCCAGTGCAGGCATGGGAGGTGTTATACCTCCCATGTCATTGCTGCACACGTGGCTTGATGGACTATAGATCAACAACTGTGGATTTGATCGGTCAAAGATTGAACAGGTGATAGTCCAAAAATGACCTGTTTCAACAATCCTCTGTGGCATGCAAGGAAACCAAAAAGAAAAGTTAGAAGTTGCTCATTCAATGAGAAAAGGTCCATCTATTGAATGGTTTGGAAGGTCCAATCAACGCTTTTCAGTAGTAGACAATCAATGGCAAAGCCTGCAGGATGCAGGATGCGGGAATACATTTGCCAAGATCCAGAGGTATGAAAATGCCATGCCACCATAGGTGGTGGATCCCTTTTCGTTGTTAATTTTATACCATTTCTATAGCTTTCATGTATTTATTATCTTGAGACAATTTTCAAAATCCCAAGCCATCATATAGCTTTGAGACAATTTTCAAAATCCTAAGCCTTCAATGAACTAAATGCATCAATATCATTGTTGTCATGTGCGACCGCATATGCACATATCCATATGTGATCGCATATGCGATGTATGCATATGAAGTTGGAAGATCAAGATTCAAGCACTTGTTATTTAATTCTTTGTTTAATTGATTTTATTTCTCTCAAATATATTTTAAATATGTAAAATTAGTTATTTAATAACTGGGGAAAGTTACCCTTAATTTCTTCTTTTTTTTAACAATTTTTTTTTTTAATTTTATATTTTTTGAAATTTTTTTTAAATTTAAAAAAAAAAAAAAAAAAAAAAAAGCGGTCGCATATGCGATTGTGCGATCGCATATACGCATACGCATATGCAATCGCACATGATCGCATATGCGATTTGACAACAGTGATCAATATCCAAGTCTCGCATAATAGAAGCTACTCCTTTATGTACACAGCCAATACCTGGAATGTGGTCGAAGGGTCACTAGCCCCATAAAGTGAACCTAATGTACCAATAGAGGAACACACTTGTTACAAAACAAGATTTTGACAAATGTCCAATTTTAAACAAAAGCTAATAACCTCAGAAAGGTATAGTATACCTGCTGTATAGCCAGAACCAGGTCGCTGATAAGAAGATGGGAGTGATGTCCCAGTCATGCCGTGGGACAATGTGCTGTAACTAAACAACAAAAAACAGCTATCACAAATACGCGTAAATCGAGATACTCTGCTCTAACATATGCTTCTTAGAGGGACTATGGTCTGGCCCTTGATAGAGTGTAATGGCGGAACAGGATTCATGTAGTCGACCCCGATTAATCTGGATAAGGCTTCAATGATGATGATGGTGGTGGTGGTGGTGGTGGTGGTGAATCTACTTTAACATGTCTCATTGACAGAAATGGATATTATATAATGCTTGGGCTGAAAGGTTGCACAGTACCATTTGAGTTTTCAATTAGTACAAGTGGGGCCAATGGTTCAGTGATTAAACGGCTGACATCATGGGATCCAGTGTGGATCACCTATGCACCAAAAATCTGCCAGATTGGGAGAATCCTTACCCTTCAAGAGGTGGCCAAAAAACATAGATGGTTAGGAATGAAAATACAGCAATGGTTCAAGATAAACCAAGAAGGCAAAATATTGACCTTCCAATTTGGAGATTTTTTGTGCATCGGACATCCATGGTGAGGCCTATCATGTCAGCAGTTTGGATAACATACATACCATGGGCCACAGTTGTACCAACTGAAATACTGAACATTACTACAACCCTTTAACCCAAGCATTGTATAATACCTCAAATGGAAAAGAAATCATGTTAGAGAAAGCTTTCAGCTGCCAGATATTTTGAAAGGAGGGAAAACCTTGAGCTTGCAACTGGGAAAGAACCATCTAGACGAGCACGAGAATAACCTCTTGGATCCGAGTAAACCATATCATCTCCCTGCAGAATCCAATGAAAAAGTGAGGGTATTCTGAGCAGGATGTCTCTGAAGAGAGCATCTGGTTACAAACATTTTCACATTACCAATGAAGAGAAAGGACGCTTTCCTCCGGGTAATGTATACATGTAACCTTGGTAATCTTGAGCAGTAGAGCCTGTCACAATAAACCCACCATCGCTTCTTCACATGCATCCATGAGAATGTCTCATAGAGATAAATATTTATAAACCCTCAAATGTTGGTGCTAAATCATAGATTGTGCTCGAAAGTTAGCAACCAAAACTAAACCATGACAATGCATGTTTATACACTTGCAAATGGACAGCTGCAACCAAACGTGCAAAGGAGCAACCACTGTATGCAAGTAGCTTTGGACAATTTCATGCAATTAGACTTGGGAAGTAATGAACTTTGTGTTTTAAAAGGACATTGGAGGGATTTCAAACATAGGGGAGGGTATCTAGGTAATCTCTCTCCCTCCATGTGTGTTGCGCGTGCCATGCCCACTAGTGCCCTTAATGGGCAGGGTTGCACCTGAATTTGAATACATGATTATTTAACAGGCCCTGAATTTTAGGTCTAATTAAAACTGAGTAACTCAAAACCTGCCCCACACCATTGCCATCTCTATGGAACACATGTAACACTCTCCACATGGCTCCTACATGTAGGCTTACTGAAAGACTCAAACTTCAGTTTCAACAGTGATTAAACATGTTTCAATTTTAAAACCAGGATGATCAATCTTCCTGATGTCATACATCAATCCAAAAAAGAGAACCGATCATACCATTCTAAAAGGAAATCTCCCTGCTCAAGCAACTTAACAGAAATTGTTGGAGAAGTATAGCTGTTCCACAGCAAAGAGACGTATATATGTTGAAAAGAAATGATCCTTTATTTGCTCAATTAAAACCTAGTTTTGATTGCTGACAAAAAGATTTTTTTTTTTTTTTTGACAGAGATTGCTGATAAAAAGAATATGGCAGAAAACGAAAAGACAGCAAAAGCAGGGAAAAAACAAGAGGAAAAGATGAAGCAAGAGCATGCAGCAAAATGGAGAAAATAATAAACATTCAATCAACAGAGTCGAAATACTGAAACCACACTCCATAACGAATAACAACAAACCGCTTTTTTTTTTCCTTAAAGGTATGATGACAAACACTTTTGGAGTGCAATAAGAAAATATCAATCAACGGTCTCTCTCAAACTCAAATGGCACAAGTATTTTTTTACTACAATAAGTTATTCCTCTTTTTTGTCATTCACACAATATCAGCAAAAACAAGTTTTTAACTCTAACCATCAACAACAAAAAGAACATCTCTATGGTAGTGGCCACTTTTATATATCACCACCACCATCTTGTCCCAAGCAAGCTTATTTTGGGTGGGCTTTACAGATCCCTTTCTTAAGCCCCAGTCCTTGCTGAAGTGAACAAGTCTTCATATAATCATATTCCTCACCACTTAGAAGTCTTCATATAATCATATTCCTCCTCACCACTTAGATCCAAGTTCATTTGAATCTTTCAGGCATTCAACCATAATCTAAGTTCCCTAACCAAGCTATCTCCAGTTTTCTTAGCACAAGGTAAAAACAGTAAACTAGGCTTATCTTTCATTGGGCTTACTCTTAGATATGCTTCAACCATTATAATTACTGATTCTATCTTTCCTATCCCAGTCTTCCCACCCCCCATCTCAACACCCTGATCTCTAAGTTCATCTCCTGCTCATGTTGCCATCTAGTTTGCCCAACCTAATATGGCACATCCAGTCAAATAGTTGTCCAAACCTTTAATTGGCATATCTGGAGGCACATCTCCAGTTCATACACGTAGCTCTAATGCTATTGGAAACATCCTCCTGAATCTCTCTTATCATTTTGAGTTACAGTCGCCTTGAGGAATCTCCCGCCCACCTATTTTAACAAACACCTCACCCTTATAACTCTTCTTACTGAATTTGCATTCCAGATAATCTGTATTCAACCTCTAGACTCAAAAGCCTACCTCCATGCCTCCAATTTAACATTTACCCTTCTCCATTGTCGTGGACCAACAATTTATCCAACATACACCAAGTGACTTCACCCTGGTACTAGTGGCTAATTCATCTATAGCAAAGACAAAAGTAAGGGCTTAATGTTAACCCTTAATAAAAACCATTGCTTTAGGGAACTCCTTGGTCTCACCCTTAGGCAGGATCCCTCTAAATGAGTGCTGCTCCCACTTCAAACCGCACTTCAGACTCTCGCTCCAGCTCCCTCTTCCTAACTAGTTTATACTTGTTTACACTTTAAAACTGACGGTTCTCCATATAGAAAACATAATGTACTTATATAATGTTAGTGTGTATTTATGTGTGTGCATGTACACTGTTGTGTTCTCTTGAGGAACATGTGTTTCTAGTGTTATAATAAAATGTGTAAGGGCATGTCGCCCTAATACACAAGTGATTCCCTCTCAAAACTCTCCTCTCACACTTTTCCTTCTCTTTCCTTTTCTTATTCCCTTCCTAAATCTACTCAAGTCAACTTGATGTTAGAGTGAGGACTTTCCACATTAATTGAAGCTACGGGAACCTGCTGATATCATCACCGTACAGCTGGCATCAGCATCTGTATACACGGTACGAACATTTTCTCATCGGGAAGAGCATGATCTCATGCAGCTCGATTTTAGATGATTTTTGGTGATTTTTTGTAAGATTTTTAGGGCTGATTCGAGGTGCATTTGGGCCATTTTTCATGACCAGCAGAAAAACCATATTTTTTTTTTTTTTTTTTTTTTTTTTTTTACGATTTCTCCCAATTTGGTAAGTATCTTTTGCAGGTTTCTTCTTCGGGTGGATCGGTTTTACCATATTTGGGTATCCATGGAGTATTTTGCTTTTTATCCGGGGGAGGTTTTTAGGTGGTCTTTTTGGCCTCATGGTGAACCGGTTCCACCATTTTACACACACCAGTGGTCCAGAACTTCCAATGTATGTGTGATGTGTTCTTTCATCTTCTTTTGGTAGTGTGTGGTGCTCAAGCAAGTTTATGAAGTTTCTTGCTGTTTCTAGTTTCTTCTGCTTCTAGACCTCCAGCCCATCATCTGGACCCTAGTTTTTTGTGGAGATATGACCTTCATATAGGTTTGGTAGCTGAACCTAATCGTGTGAGCACCATTTTGTGTGTTTCGTTGCTTGTGTTTCATTTTCATGGACCCTTATGGATGACAAAATGCCTTCCGGATATGGTATGGGGTCTTCAATACCTCATCCCTTGTTGATTACAACAGTTAAAGTTGAATGGTCATGATTATTTGCAGTGGGGTCAATCTGTGAAGCTGTTTTTGGGGAGAAGAGACGGAATTCCTTATATTGGATGAAGCCCCTGATTCTATAGATACGAATTTCAAGACGTGGACCAAGGAGAACTACCAAGTCAGCTCGATTGCTGAACAGTACGGAACCAACTGTAAGTAATTCTGGCATGTTTCTAACCTCAGCGAAAAGGATATGGGACAACCTTCATATTGTGTATTCAAAAGCTCAAAATATATCCAGAGTGTTCACATTGATCTTGGACATTGGTAGAATTCAACAAGATTCAATATCCCTGAAGGAGTCCTTTTCGGCTCTTTGGGGTATGTGGGATGAGTTGAACCTCTATCAGCCCCTTCCCTCCAACTGTACCATGGACTATGAGCATGTATGGAAGCAGCATGAAGAAAACAGAAGTATCCAATTCCTTTCTGGTCTTAACCCTTGAGTATCATGATGTTCAGATTTCGGAGACAATTATAGTCATGGATCTTCTTCCTTCTCTAACATATTTACGCAACGTGTCAAAGGGTTACCACATCGTTCGCCTCTCCCTTTGTTTCACCAATCAATCTGTATATGTTGATAGAGACTGGTCTTCATTTAGCCATGGCTCTAGAGCCTCAACATGGGGTCCTCAAGTACGTGGACGAAATTTTGGATCAAGTAATCGAGGTAGGGGGCATGATGTTGATCGTAGAGGACATGATAGTCATGGTCGTGGTAGACAAGGACGTGGACGTGACAAACCTCGCACTTGTACTCACTATGGGGGTACCAACCACTCTGTTGATCATTGTTGGGATCTTGTTGATCGCCCATCTTGGGCAAGTGTGTCAGTGGTTGGTAGTGCATCCACTAGTTCCAAGAAGACTCCAGAGCCAATTGTAGCGGAGCGATCTACCTCAAGTGATTTCGCTTTCTCGTAGGACTGTGTGTGGGAAAGGGATAGATAACTCACATACTAACTAAAGAGAGAAGAGCTGGTTTGTTTGGTTAAGGCATGGATGAGGATATCAGTCTTAATAGTCATGAGAGTCACCGGTTCTCCTACTTTTAACATCCTTGGGGAGGTAGGAGGATAACCATGATCAAGTCAAGCGAAGCGGAACAAAGTGGAGCGAAGGGATTCTCCGGCGATAAGCTTTAGAGAGAAGAGGGGGTGAAACGAAGTGATGCGGGGGAATCAAATCACTTGACTATTATGAGTTCTCTCGTACCGTGAAGCATGTAACGCCTTGATTTGACTACATTTGCATGAGGTCCCTAATTACTTCCAGAGCCTCTCATAATACCCTCCATGTATCCTCTCATACTTCCTAGGTCATTGATTCCGGAGCTGCCCCACATTACTGGTAAGCCTCATCCGTTTAGCTCCTATTTTTCTTCTACCCAATCATACTGTCACTGTTACTAATAGAAACCAAACTCTTGTATCTAGATTTGGTTCCATCAAGCTTTCTCCTACCATGCACTTGTCTTCAATCTTGCATGTACTTAGCTTCCCACTCAATTTATTATCAAGTCTCTCACGAAATCTTTGAATTGTTCAGAAACCTTCTTTCTTTCTCATTGTGTAGCTCAAGACCTCCAGATGAAGCGGATGATAATGATTGGTGGGGGCCATGAACGTGGAGGAATTTATTTTTTGATGATGCTCTTGTGATAGCACTGAGTGCCTTGTCCTTAGGGAGTCAGTGTCCCGATGGCATTTCCGCTTAGATCCATCCTCATCTGAATGAAAACTTTTGTTTCCTTCAATTTCTATATTTAAACATTTAAGCTGTGAAACTTCAGAGTTCTCCAAACATCACTAGGTTGTGTTCCCTTCTAGTTTATCTAAGAAGAAATCCATACCGTTCGAGTTAGTCCACTATGATGTTTAGGGTCATGCTCCTATTACCTCTCTTTTTTTACATATTTCTTTTACATTATTTAAAGATTGCACACGGATGACCTAGGTTTATCTTCTAAAATCCAAGCATGAAGTTGTTGACATGTTCAAGCATTTTTTACAATGACGTGCTCAACCAATTTCAATGCCCCCATCACAATTTTACATTCTGATAATGGGGGTGAGTATATGTCGAATGCATTTTTATTTTTATTTTGCAAACCATGGCATCTTGTCTTGTGCATTGTGTTCTCGAACCCCTCAACAAAATGGTGTAGCTGAGCGCAATGTCATCAAGCTACATATGCAGTTCTGTGCGATCGCATATGCCTATGCACATATGCGATTGCATATGCAATCACATTTTTTAAAAAAAAAATTTAAAAATAAATAAGGGGAAATTTTGAAAAAAAAAATGTAGAAAAATATAAAAACTCAAGGGAAACTGCCCTAAGTTAATAGATAACTAATATAGTAATTTTACATATATAAAATCAGTTTGTAACTTGTGAGAAAAATGAATGAAGTACATCAAATTCAAAATTCAACAATATAGTTAAGTAGGAAAACAATCAATAAGCTATTTATTGTACAAATACAATTTTGAAGTTACATCTTAATGTTTATTATTTATACACTATAACATTAACACTACCTACGAGCTACAAGTTACAACTTAGTTACACTAACACTAAGTTACATTCAACATTACACAACTTACAGTTACAAGTTACACTTACCAAAGTTCGATTTTTTGCCAAATAGTAATAATAATGTGCCAACAATTGGCAGATATGCGATCACATATGTTGTATGTGATCACATATGCAGTATGCGATCACATACATCACATATGCGATCGCATATCCTCGCACTTTTGGCATATGCGATCACATATGCACTACGATAGCATATGCCATCATGGCACCTGCAATATGCATATGGGAATTCGCATATGCGAATATGCAGTCGCATTTAACAACACTAGCAGCGAAAGAACTGTCACCTTCTTGAAGTTATTCATGACATTTATTTGGACTGAACCTCCAAAGCAATTCTGGAATGATGCCTTGATGTTGTTTTTCTGATTAATTGCATTCCATCTTGTGTACTGTCACACAAATCTTCATTTGAAATCTTGCACCCACATGACAAATTGTTTCCATTACCTCCAAAAGTTTTTTTGGTGTTACATGCTTCTCAGATTCATGATGGGAGTAACAACGAGTAGAGTCATCGAGCCATAAAGTGTACTTTCTTAAGTCACCCTCGGTCGCAAAAGGGGTATAAATGTTATAATCTTCTGACCTGTAAGTGGTATGTGTCAGCGGATGTCACCATCTTTGAAGATATTCCATTACTTCTCTATTGGAGGGTGATATCTACTCCACTTACTAATTTGGGGGAGAGGAGCTTATACAGTCTGACTCTAAATCTATACCTCCTAGTATTATGTCTTGATTATGATTCTCCTCCGTCTGTTTCAAAGCCTATTCTTATGTATCAGGTATAAGCTCTCACCCTCAATCTCATGACGATCTTCCCATTGCCTTACGTAAACCATCCCACTCATGCACAAAACATCCCATTAGTAATTTTGTTTCCTATTAGCATTTTCACCTCATTTCCAGTCTTTTACATCTTCCATATCCTCCTCTATTATCCCTCGCATTATAAGAGAAGCTATGAGTAACCCTGGCTAGACTAAGGCTATGATGGAAGAAATACATGTGCTAGAGAAAAATAATACCTAGGAGTTGATTTCCCTACTTGAGGGAAAACAGACTATTGAGTGTCGAATGTCGATGGGTTTACACCACCAAGTATCATCCCAGTGGTTCCATCGATCGTTATGAGGCACGGTTAGTCGCAAAGGGTTTTACTCAAACATATGGCAAGGACTGATTTGTGACATTCTCTCCAGTGACCAAACTTAACTATGTCCGTGTGGTTATCTCTTTGGCAATGAATTTGTCTTGGCCCCTATTTCAACTAGATGTGAAAAATGTGTTCTTACATGGTGATCTTGTCGAGGAAGTTCATATGGATTAGCCCCCGATTTTTCTATGCCTCATGGTCCTCACGAGGTCACCTCTTGTGTGTCACTTAAAGAAATCAAATTATAGTCTCAAACAGTCTCCACATGCCCGATTTGATAAGTTCAGTCATGCTCTTCTAAACTCTGGATTTATTCGTAGCCAAGTTGACCATTCTCTATTATTTGTCACCGACCCACAGGGGTTATGGTACTAATTGTCTATGGGAATGACATTGTGTTGTCTAGTGATGATATTGAGGGAATAGTAGTGGTATTTCCTAGGGATTGAAGTTGCCCAATTGAAGTCGAGGGTGGTGCTATCTCAAACGAAATGCACCTTTGATCTATTCTCTAAGACAGGGATGCTAGGACGCAAGCCTGCCACTACGCCTATGTATACTGCTCTGAAACTCAATTCCGATAATGGCACTCTCCTCTCTGATTCAAGGATGCATTGTCAGTTGGTTGGTTGGCTTACTTATCTCACTATTACCCAACCAGATCTTTCTTATGATGTAGGTGTTGTCAGTCAATTCATGCATACCCCTCACACCAAGCATTTGATGACAGTGTATCGTATTCTTCGGTATCTCAAATCCGCCCCTGGTAAAGGTTTGCTCATCTTCACCTTTTTGGTTACTCGATGCTAATTGTGCTGGAAGTTTACATGATCGATGGTCTACTTCTAGGCACTGTACATTTGTAGGTGGTAACTTTGTCAGTTGGAAGAGTAAGAAGCAGTCTATCATTGTGCGATCTTCTGCCGAAGCCGAGTATAGAGCAACGGCTCATGCAACATGTGAACTTGTTTGGCTTCGAACTCTCTTACAAGATCTTAGCTATAATCTTTGAGTCTCATTCCTTTCCACTACGATAATCAAGCTGCCATTCGCATTGCCAGCAATCTAGTGTTTCATGAGCACATGAAGCACATTGAGATCAATTGTCACTTCAGTAAGGAGAAGGTCATTAACAAGGAAATTATGACTCCCTTTGTTCACTATAGGGAACAACTGGTTGATGTCCTTACCAAGTCTCTCAGTCAGGATGCTCTTCTCCATATCACTGGCGAGTTGGGCATGATCAACATCTATGCCCCAACTTGAAGGTGAGTATAGAAAATGCAATGTACTTATATAATGTTAGTGTGTATTTATGTGTGTGCATGTACAATGTTGTGTGCTCTTGAGGAGTATGTATGTGTTTCTAGTGTTACAATAAAACGTGTTAGGGCTTGTGGCCCTAATACACAAGAAAGTGATTCCTCTCACAATTCTCTCTTCTCTCACACTTTTCCTTCTCTTTCCTTCTCTTATTCTCTTCCTTCCTCTTCCTAAATCTACTCAACTCTCCACTCCCACACCCAAATCTATTGCCGCTTTGCTTCACACTTTGTGCAACTATGGTCCCACCACAAGACATCTCACTTATTGTAGATGAACTACAAATAAAGAAAAAAGAAAAATAAATGTATAAATTAAGACAAACAACAACAATAATTTGCATTATCAACAGATTTTTGGAATCAATCTATCTGAATCATTATTTTATGTCTCTCATTAAACAGACCATGTCTCTTTGATAACAAGAATCCAACAAATTCTTTTAACCAATAAACACAAGCAACACTAGCCTTGAAATTCCAGCAGCAAGCTAAAACAGGACACAACCACTAGTATGCAAATCACGATCACAAAAATGTTAAAATGAGATAAGGTAAAAGCAGCAGTATACAATGCTCCAGCCTAAAACTTGTATGGTGATCCCCTGGTTCAGCAATCCAAATTGTCGGCTATGATGGAACACACCATCAACGGCTGTTCATAAAAGATTCTGGAATATCCTAGCTAGAGAACATCTTGGCCTTTTTTCTTTTTGTCTTTTTTTAATGTTTTTGTTGTATTTTGTTTCTTCACCTGTTTTTTGGCAACCTAATGAAAGGTTAGGATTTTTCCATATGGAAGATTTTGGTGAGTGGACCATCCACTGCAAGGCCCAAAGTCGATGGTTTGGATCACTGAACCATGGGTCCCACTGGTACAAATTGAAAAAACAAATCATACTGTCCAAACTACTGGACTCAGCATTTCATAATACATGAAGGTAAAACATGTTGCAGGTCAAAAATAAGTGTACGTAAGTGCATGGTAATAGGCATGACACGAGCAAAAATACATTTATAAAACCAGATAATCAGCGTATGGAGACAGCGATACATCATAAACAAGTTACTTCCAGAGGATATTAGAGAAAATTGAAACATATAGCCATACCTCTAAGAAAACCTGTTTGTCCCTGTCCCCGAGCTGCCTGCTCCCTTAGAACTTGTATGAGTTCATGGGTTGTGGAAGACTTCTTATCCACACCAATGTTACCAGGGACTCCTCTAACATACTTGCCTTTATTGGAGGGAAGACTTACAGTTATGTCACCTATACCATCCAAATGTGTTAGAAAATTGTCTTATAAGAAACGCTATGCTGTTTTTCAGGAAACATGGTTATTAAGCATTCCCACACATGGACAAAACTTCACAGTTTCAAAGTTGCACGACAATTCCACATTCTCTGTCTTACTCCATAAATTGATCACAAACAATACAAATAAAAGATACAAGCATAAAAGTTGAGAAAATTTTACAGAAATAATCATTAATATTTCACAACAAGGGAAAGATTGACTGCATCTCGCACAAACGCCCTTCAAGATCTCACAACCTATCACACTTAAATTATCATATTAACAGTACTAAGAGTTGTGAAACTATCATACTTGTAACCTGGAATGCGAACAAGACATGACAACATGAAACCATAAATCTATTGCATGATAGTATGCAACCACAAACATATGCGCATCCAATCAGAAGTTTGTTTCGCTGCAAGTCATTTACTCACCAAATACCAAGGTATTCCGTAACAGTTGCAACGGCTGTAATGGCCACCACGGCTTCTTCTTCTTCTTCTTTCTTTTTCTTTTTTTTCTTTTTTTTTTTTTTTGTGGCCGTTATAACCCCATAACGTATAACAGTTGACACCATTATTGTTACGTAACGCCCATTACGGCAGACCATGACAAGTACTAACAAAACATTGCAATCTCTGCAATAAGCTCAAAATGAGAAGAAGAAGAAGAAATCTCTCAACGTACTTTGTAACTCCTAATCTAGCATCGCAAGCAATCTATTGGATCCAAAAAGCATTAGGTCTCAATTTCTTCTTCTTCTTCTTTTTCCTTTTGAGAAGATAACAGGAATTATATTACTAGAAAGAAAGTCTTATTCAATTATAGATCCAAAACCAAAAAAACCTACTCATAACCTTTGTTGTATGAACTTTAGACCTAGCTGTTGCTAATGCTTCTGATCACACCTAGAAATCCCACTCCCGTTCCTGCTTCCTACTTATTTATGCTTGCTGACATTTTGAAACACACCCACATCTGGTATTGTTGCCCTTCATGCTTCGTGCAACAATGCTCATAACAACTTTATCCAACATTTTTTATCCCTTCACAAGGTGTCAAGTGGCACTTTAGGCTTCCCTTTAAGATCATAAACAAGTTGAAAAGAGGAATGTACTCCACATCATTCTTTCATAACACAACACAGTAACCAGCAGGATAAAAGAGTTTTACAAGGACACCTCCATAAATAAACAAAGAAAGCAATAAAAGGATCAAATCAAAACATCACTCCATTCAGAAAAGAACTTGTCTGGTTCTTTTTTCTTCTTTTTTTATTTTGAATAGTAAACTTGTCTGGTTCTTTCTTTTTTCTTTTTTTCCTTTTTTTTTAATATTTTTTGAGAATGTAAACCTGTCTAATTTTTCAATTTAGATTTTAAAGTCCTTCAGGCAATGAACCCATTCTTCTATTTTATTACTTCTGACATCCCATGCTTGGAAATTTTGAAAGCAAATGGACGACAGCTGAGAGAAGGTAAGAAGAAGAGGGAAATCCCCTCTAAGATCAACTAATCATTAGAGGGTAAGGTGGATGACACTCTTCGTCATCAACCTTCCTTGAGTCTCAAAGAAGGATGTGGACCTCTAATTCAAAGGAATCGATGAGGTAGGGAAGTCATCATCTTGAGAGACAGGAGCTCCGGGTTATTGAGAGGTTTCACCGACATGAGGGTGGACTTTGAGAAAATTGTTGTAAAGGCTATTGAAACCATCGACAGCTCTAAGATCAATACAAGATTCATATGTGATCAAAGGGCTAAATATGGGCCAGAGGTGCTGAAAGGGAGGGAAAGAAGCAGCTCAAGAACTAGTGGGAAATCTAAGAGATCTCAGGTTGAAGATGAGCGTTCTAAGATTTTTGAGGTTGGAAGAATGCTTCTAGATATCAGTATCGGAGGGCCTATCTGGGATGGATTCTATTGCGATTAAGGGGGGAAATTTTGGAATTCGTGGGAATTTTGATGGGTCAAAGGGTAGCAATTGGATATGGCAATGCTAGGGTTGGTCGAAATCGAGGATGATTGACCTCCTTGCTCAAGCAGAGAATTAGGAAAAAAAAAAAAAAATCAGCTTAAGTTTCATTTATGCCTTAAGGTTATTTATAGTCTCCAAAATACAATGACCTTGGACACCAAACCAAAACATTGAACCTAGACACCAAACCAAATACAATTAACCTAGACACCGAACCAGATACAATAAAACTAGACCCATAGGCAAGGTCCACAACCCCTCTTCTAATCTAGACCATTCATCAACTCCTCCCCTTACAAATCATCTTAAAGAAATTAAAATATAACTAGGAAAATAAGATAAAAATAAACAGTCACATAACATCCCCTTCCCCTTCACATGAACCTTATCCACAAGGTTCAAAATCTGTAAACCAATGACGGAGCAAATCCAAATCCTCCCAAGTGGCATCCTCCAGAGGCAAGTTGTTCCATTGAACAAGCCCCTCGGTGAGCTTGCAGCTCCTACGTTGGACGGTCCAATATTCACAAACAGGGTGAGGGACTAGCTAGATGAGTCCACCATCTGCAACATTCGAAAGGTCTAAAGACACTGAAACACCCTGGCCAATATGCCCTTCGAGAAGTGAAGCATGGAAGAACGGATGGATCTTTGATTCAGGAGGGAGGTCAAGTCGATAAGCAATTACACCAACACGCTCGAGTATCTAAAAAGGCCCAAAAAAGTGAGGGGAAAGCTTTTTAGTGGAGTGACGGCCAATGTTGGACTGGCGGTAAGGTTGAAGCTTTAGATACACCAAGTCGCCAATCTGGAAATTTCGTTGCGCTTGACGACGGTCATGTTGCACTTTCATCCCATTCTGAGCATTTACCAAATTAGTTCGAAGCCAGTACATGAGTTCATCCCAGTCGCGCAACTGCTGGTCCACTTCCGCCACAATAGTGGTGCTAGGTAAATACAAAGAAACAGTAGGTGTGTAGAGCAACCGTAAACCCCTGGGGTCATCTTAGCGACCGTCCGAAAAGTCGTGTTATATAACCATTCTACCCAAGGTAAACTTTTGAGCCACTACTAGGAACGGTCCCCTACATAATACCGAATAAAAGTCTCCAAGCAATGATTAAGCACCTCTGTTTGAGTGTCTGTTTGAGGGTGGTGGTAGGCAGTGCTCATCTTCAATTCAGTACCTCAAAATGAATATATATATATATATATATATATATATATATATATATATATATATATATATATATATATATATATATATATATCCTTACAAAACATGCTGATGGTCTGAAACAATAGTAACCATAATTGCGGTCTTACCATAGGAGCTAGGAAGGCCATCAATGAAGTGCATAGAAATGTCCTCCCATATCCGACCCAGAATTGGGAAGGGCTGCAACCAACCAGCCGGAGAGGATTTTTCATATTATGTTGCTAGCAGACCATGCACTCTACCACAAACAGGTGCACATTTATCTTCAGGCCTAACCAATAAAAATTCTTAGATGCACATTTATAAGTTCGAAAATAACCAGAGCGATCAGCTGACGGGGAGGCATGAAACTCATGCAAAATAGTAGACTAAAAGGAAGACCTGGCAGGAATGACAATACGCACTTTATAGAGGATTAGCGAATCCTGCAATGAATACCCAGGAACCTTCATAGGCTCGTTGCGTAATCAAGCAAGAAGTTTACTAGTATTTTGTGTTGAGGCATATTCAACCTTAAGGCCTGTCAAAAAAGAAAATTGAGGTAGGGAGAGAGAGTGAATGGAACTCTCCTCACGGCAGGACAGAGCATCAGCCCCAATATTCCCTTTCCCACTATGTTGGACAATCTCATAGTCATAGCTGAGCAATTAGGAGACCCATTTCTGTTGAGTTGGAGAGGATAGCCGCTGGTTTATAAAAAAAAAAAAAAAAAACTGAGACTACGATGGTCTGTCCTAATCTAGAAGCGATGGCCAAGTAGGGGTGTTGTGAGAGGGGCACCGATCTTGCCACCGTAATCCCGAACGAAGCATCCATAATAGCTTGTGAGTCCAAGAAACTCTTGAAGGCCCTTCATTGTCATTGGTCGAGGCCAATCCACCATGCATGCAAATGTGGAAGGATCAACAGTCGCTTAAAAATGATCTAACCCAAATATTCAATAGTCTGTTTGGCCAAACATACACTTGGAGCGCTTGATGAATAAGCGATGAGCACGAAGGTTCTGAAGGGTCTGCAACAAATGCTATCAATGCTCGTCCCAAGTTTGGCTATACGCCAATATATCGTCAAAGAAGACCAATATGAAACATCAAAGAAACGGTCAAAAAACATTGCTCATGAGGCTCTAGAAGGTTGTCGGTGCATTTGTGAGGCCAAAGGGCATCATCACTAAGAATTCAAAATGGCCATCATGTGTACAAAAGACAGTCTTATGGACATCCTCCAAAACCTGAATATGATGATAACCGGAACAAAGATCTAGCTTTGAAAAGTAACAGACCACTCGTAACTCATCAAGCAGCTTTGATGGGGACAACTACCGCACACGCATGCCCCCCTTACGCACGTATGCAAGGAAGGCCCTACCTTCGATCTATATCGATGACGACATCCATGGAGGGCCTCCTAATTAGAGGCTTGTGTTTTGGCTCCTTGGGGTGGACCCGATCATCATGTGGATCTCATCATTGGATCATATGATCGTAGCCCACTACCCTAGGTGACCTAGGACTTTGAGTTTTGTTTATTACCATTATTAGGAACATCATGACGGTTTAGATTGCATTGATTAGTTGTTACTTTTTATTACTTCGTCTTTAAGTAATAGTATACGTACATGACACGGCTTTTGAGGTATAGGTTTTTCTTATAAATAGGCAACCCCTTGTAGGGGTTTTTCATTGAAGAAGATTAATAAAATTCTGCGTTTTCCTGCTTCTTTAATTCTCTGAGTTGTGGAAACCTAATTGGGTGCGAAATTCTCCCTTCTTCGAAGGGCTAACTACCATGGTGCGAAGCTACACCCATCCCGAATCGCCCCCATCTCCTACCCTTTATATTCCTCATCTCCTATAGTCATCCCCTCATCAAATCCACCCACGTTTGCAGCTAATCTTTCCCCTACAGCAGATTTCCAAAATCTGACCCTGCAGGAGGGCTGAAACTTCGGCAGAGCACCGTGTTCAAACAAATCATCCATTTCGCCTGAAATTTGGAGGGAAAGTGGCCCATCCCTGGCCAACCAAGCCCTAGCTGGCCAATTCCAGATTCATGGGCCCCACACACATGCGGGCCACCATCCACACATGTGCATCAGGACAGTTTGTTGTCCGCACGTGCGGGCTGATCACAGGTTCCCTCTCGTCTCTATTTCACTCCTCTTTCGCCTTGTTTCCATAACCCCAACCCTAGATCATCTCAAATCCCCAAGTTCTATTCCACTTTTGAAACCCTAGGTTTTCCTGAATTGAAACGTGAGAATCCCTTGGATTGGGAAATATTCCTTTGCATGTGTGGATGAATCTACCATCCTTCGAGCATTGTTTGGTCTATAATTTTTAATTGATTCAGCCCTAACATGTGTAGGCTTGGACCCTTGTAGATTCCCCTTGTTGAATGCATGACTTTATGAGGCATGTGAAATTATTGTGATTGTTTCTAAATTAGTATGTTATAAAGCCTGAAATCTTACACATCATATCTAATTTTCATGTCATGCATCAAGCTTGTCAATCACCAGAATTGGAAATGTCTGACAGTGATCTGGTTTGGGGCATGGTAAGCGAGACAAAAGCATCAGGAGCCATCTTTCTTGCGAACAAACAACACCAAGGATGAATACGGACTGATGCTAGGAGCCTAGGATGGATGACGCTGGAACCGAAAGCAAGAATCTCTTGCACAAACTACTCAATCTCTGCTTTCTGAACATGGGGACAGTGATAGGGTTGAACATTGGCAGGGGGTGCTCTCGAGATAACCTCAATGCGATGGTCCTCAGAATACACCGGATGCATTCCTTGTTGTTCTGCAAAAATATCTGCAGAAGTATCCAATAAATTAGTGAAAGCGGGAGGGTGGGATGGAGGTTCATTACCCACTGGTGAAGGGCTCCTCTGCATCAACTAGCCTTGCGGTTGATGTTTGAGTAAGCTTTCCAGTGAGTGAATACTAGTGGGACAAACGTCAGCCGCCCGTTGCCCTTCTAAGTGTATACTAATCACCTATGGAGAAATCCACCATCATGCGCTTGAAGTCCCACAAAACAAATCCTAACTTTTGCAACCACTAAATACCCAACACTGCATCCGATCCTTTAGGAGGTAATAAAAACGTATCAATTGTGAATCGATAACCCTGGATGTCAATTTTTGACATCTTTGCACCAATCTGAACATTCTATTTTTTTTTTGTCATTAGCAACCATTACCTCAAAGGTGGAGGAATGGGCTATTTCACAATCCAAGTGTTCATTAATAAAATATGCATACTCCCACTATCAATTAAAATTAAGATAGTTTGTTTTTTTTATCAACCCTGCCACCTGCGTAGCTTATGGGGAGTGAGACCAGAGAGAGCATGGAATGATATAATTCTAGTTGATCCTCGTCTTTCGTTGATTTCTCACCCTTGATCTCATCATAGTCCTCGAGCAAGAGAAGTTATTGGGTTTTACAATTATGGCCCTGCGCTAACTTCTCGTCACAATTGTAGCACAACCCCTTCTCTCGACAAGCTTACATATCTGCCCAAGTCAACTTTTTTATGAGAATGGTGCTACCAGTGTGAGGGTTGTAGGTAAGGTGTTCAATGATTTGCCTGAAGCGAATCTATTGTTTCGGCAAAGCAGCTGGAGCTTTTCTTCTTGCATACACGCTACCCCATTTGCTTGCAGCAGTGTTGAAGGCTTGAATATTTTCACATCCATCTTGATCTCCTCCTAAAGGCCACTGATGATGCAGCCAATGAGTGCCTTCTCAGACCAGCCTACTACTCGGTTTGCCAACTTCTCAACTCCGTCTAGAATAGAACCTAATTGACGCAACGTAGAGAGTGCTACATCAAAATCTTCATAATCTGGTGATCCAAAACGTACGCAAAGCGCTTTAACAAAATTGTTCCAAGTCAGATTTGATTGAGTTTTCTTGTACCATTGAAACCATTTCACAACTTCATCTTCAAGATGGAAAGAAACAAAAAGTACCTTTGATCCTCTGTAATGTTGTGATATTTAAAAAATTGTTCAGTGTGATAGATCCAATTCATAGGATCCTCTCCTGCGAATTTGAGAAAGTCAATCCAAGCAAATTGGGTAATCCAAGCAAATTGGGTCTGGATGTTGTCGGTTCCTGCCTTAGATGATTGTCCACCACGCATCGCTTCGGGTTCCGCAACACCCTCCGCCCTTTTGCAGTTGTTGCCTGCACCAGTCGATCATATTTCAGATCATGGCTGTCAAGGTTTCTTGTATCTCACGCAGTGCTCCAGACAACTGCAGCACTTCGTTCTCCAACTTTTCCAACTTAGAATCCATCTGTTGTCTGGTATTTGTCATGGAATCCTCAAGAATGAAGCTCTAATACCAAATGGTATGGATTCTATAGCGATTAAGAGGGGAAAAAAATTGGGATTTGTGGGAGTTTTGAGGGGTGAAAGGGTGGCAAGTGGATATAAGAACACTAAGGCTGGTAAAATTCGAGGATGACCAGCCTCCTCGCTCATGAAAAGAATTTGGGGAAATTTCAGCTTAGGTTTCATTTATCCCTTAAGAGTTATTTACAGTCTCCAAAATACAATAAACCTAGACACGAAACCAAATACAATAAACCTAGACACTGAACCAAATACAATGAACCTAGACACCAAACCAAATACAATGAACCTAGACCCATACGCAAGGTCCACAACCCGTCGTCTAATCTAGACCATTCATCAACTCCTCCCCTTACAAATCATCTTTAAAAAAAAAGAAAAATATCCTATGAAAATAAAATAAAAATAAACAGTCACATAACAGTATCAGCCCAGCTGAAAACCAACACTGTACAAGTGTTAAAAAAATTTTAAAAAAAAAGGGCCAAAAAATAAGTGTAAAATTATAAGGAAAGTGTTGTTTTGAGAGGGGGTATTCAAGAATATGTCATTTATGTGTTCTAGATATGTAAATAATAGTGTATCAGACTAATCTTTATTTATTTTTTTATTTTTTAATGTTGTTTATCGACTTAGCGTGCTAAAGGTAAATCAAATGGGCCCTAACTAAACAGAAATCAAGTTTGATTTCACAGATTAAGGCCCATTACATTGAAATACACAAAAAAAAAAAAAAAAAAAAAAAAAAAAAAAAAACACATTAAAGTGATGGTTTACCCTTCTTTTCCTATTTTTCTTATAACGGCCCATTCCGCTTTAATTCGTCAAATCCCACCAAAATCTGTTGTTTTGATACCCAAAAAAGACCTAGATGTAGTGTAAAATAACTCTTAAGCTTCCACAATTATTAAAATAAAAGAGGAAAAATGAGGTAAAATTATAGAGAGAAAATCAAATTCGAGTCTTCATGGCCGAATCAGGCTGTATCGGCCGTATCAGACACGAATTGGTGTCGATACGGCCTGTATCGACAGATACAGAACATTTTTCAGAGACAAACTGATACAGACCCGCATCATGTATTGTAACAAGCCGATACCAAGGTGTTCCGTAACGGTAACGATGGTGGACCTTTACGATACGGGGCATAACGGCTGTTACGACCCTGTAATGGCCGTTATGGTCCCTCTTTTTTACTTTTTTATTTATTGAAAAAACTCCCGAAAACCTATATCTGCCCCGTAATGTTGACTAAAAAGTACGAAAAATCTGTATGTCCTGTAATAGACCATTACGGGGCTATTATGGCCTTTATAGGGGATGCAACGTGTTGTTAACGGCAATTACGGGTCATTTTTTCCATAACGGTTGTTACGGCCATTACGACCCTGTAACGTGTAACGGTTGCCACCGTTACAGATATAATACATCAACTGATAAGATGCGAATATTTTGAACCATGTTGAACAAGGATCTTTGGGGAAGTAGCTACAGCAAGGCGGGGCCATAAAAATATCACAGCCATCTCAGAAAACTTTCAAGGGAGGTTGGGTTGTTGAAGAATCAAGAATCAAACCCTGTTAAAGGTTGGCATCCAAATGGTTCAAGAAAGAAGGATGTCATGCACTAATGTCATTTATCTTCTCACCGACAATACCATATGTTTGCAAGATATTTTGGGACTGGATTTCCACCCATAATAATTGTTTTTTAGTCTATAAAGGCGTTAGTAAAGAG
This sequence comes from Magnolia changhungtana, assembly GCA_030180095.1. NCBI lineage: Eukaryota > Viridiplantae > Streptophyta > Magnoliopsida > Magnoliales > Magnoliaceae > Magnolia > Magnolia changhungtana. Next base: position 8,906,695 of record JASAUF010000361.1, on the reverse strand, counting down.
ACTCCACAGATCCAAAGTGTGGATTTCATTAATGGAAAGAAGTGGAAAAGATGCTCTAGGATGGGAGCTTGTTCTCTTATGGGCCTTTGCAAAGGATATGGACAAACTTGGAAGAAAATAAGGCAGTAGATGAGGTGGATGGGCCTTCACAACCTCCCTCTGGTGGCTTGGAAATGATAGTTATGGTAGGATCTTGCTTCAGTGAGGTTGTGGAAATTGATCCTCGATCAAGATCAATGAAGAACAAAGGAAATTGCAAGGGTTTCCATTAGGAAAGTCAAATTTTGGGAAGGACTAAGGAGATCCATTTGTAAGTTGAAAATGTAAGGTTTGAAATCTAGGTGTCACTGAAAGATGATCTCCAGAATCGATCTTCTTTTTCTAACACCAGAAATTCTTAAGAGAATGCTGGACGAAAAAACCAAATGCAAAGTAAACTGCAGGATCCTGGGGAGCAGTCAAAGGAGACAATGAGATGGGTGGGTCACCCTGACAGCTGGGAAATCGAGTGTCACAAGTTTTCCAATCATCAGGAAGTCATGCTACCACATGACCCTTGTGACATGGCTTGTACAAAGTCTTTTTAGAATTTCAAACTCCATGGACAGATGGTGCTCTCGCAGGACAGTTGTCTCATTTAGCATCATGACAGGGGACTTGTGGAGCTTGAGGCGACAACACCCTTAGGAAAGAGTTAGTTGGTAATCCACAAGTCAACAATGAGGATTTAGTAGTTGCTCCACATGGTCACGCATGATGACAATATTCGAGAGAACAACATCCTTGTCATTTCACAAATGGAAAATGATGTTGTCCTTTGCGTCTTATTTGCAACTGTTACTTAACAAGTCCAAACAAATCTCCAGACCAGGAAAGAGCTCTATAAGGTGCAAGATGAATTGGAGATTGTTGTCTATAAAACCAGGAGGGGAGTATTCTCCAAGGAAGTTGCCGCGATATCATTTGGAAGCCAAACTCACTTCTAGTAATTCCTCCCCAAATGTTTAGACGAGAAAAATAGTGAAAACCATTGGGCAAATTAGGTTGAAGAATCAAAGGCAATTGAAGAGAACAGGGAAGGTGGCCATCAATCAGGCCAGAGAGGCAATGACAATCTCCTTCAAGACTCCGTGGTGAATCCGATTATGATCAAGGTAGGTAAGGTGGTGGGAATGGCAATTGATCCAATGGAAGGCAACCTGCGCCACATTCTCTGCCATTTGGAAGAACGGGCAACAGGAAAGAAAGCAATCATCTCTCCATTGAAGTGTCCAATTAAAGGTTGGAAATTCGTAATCTTTCTTCTTCCGTTAATTATGAAAAAAATAAACCCGATTAAAGGAGGATAGGATCTGTGGGTCAAGATCCAGAGGAGGGAAAGGGTGTGAAGAGCAGTTCCCAAACAAGATCATCACTAGAAAAGTAAGGGGTTAGGTTGACCAAAGCTCAAAAGACACATACATAATGTCTTAAATATCATTAGTTCAAACCAATAGCTCTGGCTAATAGCTCAATATCACTGGATATGCAATAAGATATCCACCTATAATGGGCATTGTACATGATATCAACAATTTTATCATAAATATCGGCCGATATTTCGCAATATCAAACTTATTGTGGCACATCGACGCACTTCTCCTTATATAAATGTAAGTTATTTATCAATTCACAAGTGTCAATCAATCCAATTATAGTCACAGAAATTACTAAAATAATCGGGGGCGGGGAAGCAATTCTTACCCAAATTTTTTGGGGAATTCTGTTTGTAGGTGTGTTTTAACAACTCCACTTGATCTATTTCGCATCAAAACACAAATTTGGTGCACAAAACACAATTAATGAGATTTCAGGCCAAAACCCCAAAATTGAGAAATTTGTGATTTTCTTTGTTTAAATTTGATTTTCAACCACTTCGCAAGAAATTTGTGATTCTGTTTGCTTAAATTCATTTTTTTAACAAGTTAAGATTCATGCTGCATGCATTGAAATAGATTTCAAGCAACTAAATTTATTTGCAAAGTGAAAGAAAGAAATTGAGGAAAACCAAATTTCTTCTGTTTTTACCCTTTAAATTTGGTATATAACTGTAGAAAAAATACATATTGATGACTGGGAACTGATTTACAAATTGGTCAAAATCTTTTAACTTTTAGAAATAAATAAATATATATATATATAATTAACAACAAAATTTGAAGGATGACAAGCATTTTCATTAAAAAAACTGCGCCGCAACAAACGAGGCAATGAAAATTACAAAGAATACAACCAGAGATGGTCTGCATTACAGGCCCGAACAAAAAGTAGAATGATTTTTAACATGATCAACCCATGCTGCCCATTCTAATGCATGCCTCTTAATTTTCCATACGACTTCTTCCCAGGGCCCTGCTTTGTTGCGAAAGCATTGAGCATTACGCTCACCCCAAGTGTTCCAAAGGATTGCGAGCAAAGACAAATGCCAAAGAGCAAGCCCTTCCTTAACAACCAGGACTCCATGCCACATCCAGAACAGTTGTTCCACTAAATTGAGGCATTACCCAAAAGATTTCAAACACTTTAAACAGATGCAACCACATCTGACAAACAAATGGGCAATGCAAGAATAGGTGGTCCACATCACCCTTGCAAAGGAGATGTGTTGGGAAGAATCATAGCCCGCTTCTGAATATTGTCAACCGTTAGAATGGGTTGCCTTCCTAGTTCCCACCAACCAAGCAAAAGACGCCACTTTCAGAGGAACGCCATACGACCAAAAAGCATGGGAAATCTCGCAACCTCCGGTACTCGCCCTTGCCCGAATCAAGGTATAGAAAGACTTAACCGAAAATTTGTTGAATGGGAAGGCACTCCAAATTAAGGAATCCGAATGAAAAGGGCAAGGATAGACAAGATGAAGGCAATGTTTTAAATAGCAAATGGCGTGTAGCATAGCATTCACCCCTCTAAAGCGTAAGGCGTAAGCTACATAGCGTGTAACGTAAGCTACATGCTACTTCTAGATTTTTAATCAAGGTTGCGCTTAGTTGCACTAATTTCATGATATTTTGGACCAAATTAGATTGATTAATAATAAAATTTAACAATATTTCATGATATTTGGTGCAACTAAACTCAACCTAAAATAATATAGGGTAATGATTAAGTGTAAATGTAAAGATAGCAATGAAACTGATTTAATACTATTACTTATATTACTAAAACCTTTGAAAAATTAACTAATTTTATTGAAAATAGAAAAATGCAACAAATCATTGAAAACATTAATTGATCTTAATGTTGTAGTGAAAAAAAAATTGTATTGTGAGCTACATAGCGTGTAACATAATCTATATGGCATGTAGTGTATGCAAATTATTATTATTTTTTTATTTTATTGGTTAGCTTGTTAGTACACACCCCACTGTCAATACAGGCTTCACTGTATGCAAATTATTATATATGTCATAATAGAGATATCCAGTGGATGATTGACCATAATAGAGATATCCAGTGGATGATTGACCACACCACTCAAGACCATGATCATGTGGTGCTCATGTCACACTCGGCAAAGCCAACTCAACATTTCTCGTCTTTAAAAATATTGGCACAAAATGAGGAGGCTATTGCACAAAGCCTTGGGTCCATAGACGTTAATGATAACAGGGTAGCTCCACTTGCATGTCGCCTGATGGATATAGCTCGTATGGCTATGGCATGAGCAACTCTGACCATCAGGGTTATGCTTATAGACGAATGTATTTAGGATATGGGTATGGGTATGAAGCATTCAACCATGGCCACAATCAATGCCACTGGTAGCAGCCGTGACAATTACAGTGACAACTCAGTATACACCAATGGGCACACTAGTGCACATTGATATTGATAAGGATGAGTACCATCAAAATGTTCGAGAGTACATGCCTGGCATCATAACCTAATAGTTGGGCACAATATTGCAGTTATGTAGAGCAACAATATTATGGCCGCCCCAACATGACATTTGAATGATATAAACTCATTTTGAACATAATTGCGTCATTTATGGCTGAGGACACGTAGTTTTGTCCCATAAACAATGGAATATTATTATGCATAGGTTTTTGCAATTGTTTTTTTTTTTTTTTTTGGAGAGAGAGAGAGAGAGAGAGAGAGAGAGAGAGCACCATTTTCCTGATGTTTTCCCAATGTTTCCCTTGGACTACAATACTTTATACACAATATCTGCAATATTTCCCAAAATATCTGGCAATATTTTCCCATTCTCGAAGGTGCAATATCATGTGTGATGCCAATACTTAGAACATTGTGCATATAGCCACACTTCAAAGGGGGAAGATTGAAGATATGTCCGATTTGATCATTAGATCAGTGTGAAACGGTGGTAACAAGGTTGATTGAGGGGGGTTGCAATTAGTTAGAGCCTACAAAGGAAGGAATAGTAGTCATCTAAAATGTGGATCTCTTTCAAAAGATGGGTAGTTGGTCTAGATCATGCTCAGTATTCGATTTGAATCTTGCAAGAAGGATTTTTAATGGGTACCTTCTGCCAGATCCAGCTTCCAGGAGGAATTGGATTCAGTCAATGGTAGACGGTGTTGGGGGTGTCGACAACATCATCAGATCTACATAGTGCTTTTCTAATATCATCGGATTCCATTGGGTACCTTCTACCATTCTCTCCCACATGTTCCTAGTGCAATTCGTAAAATTAATTCCATAATGGTGCAACTTTGTGCATCTCCTTTATTCTTGTAAATAGGCACTAGGGTTGTTTTTTGTTCTATTGCACAGTGTGATGCTTGATACACTGGCACCCTGAAATTGTACACATAGTACACATCAACTCAATCACTCACACCATCCAATTTGAAGGGTCCACCGTAAACCCAATCCCATATTAGTATTTGGTTGAACAATCCTAATGTATAAACTGTTCAAACATGTTTTCTAAATCGGGGCCATTGGACCTTTTCATCTCAAGTGCCACTAAATGTTTGTAAATCATTTAGATAAATTATGACAAAAGTGTAAATTTTGGCTTATGATCCATCTAAAGTGCACCTCACAATTTGTACAATCCAGTTTAATTTTTGTGTTTCTCACAAGTAAAACATCTCACTGCCTACGTATCATCCATCATGCTATTTCAGATTTTGAAGGTTTTCCTCCTTTGTTTGGCATAGACTACACGATTCAACTCTTAATTACCTACATGCCTATTGGTTTAAAACCCTTCCCATGTCCTTTTTTTCCACACACTCACACACCCTTTTTTTTCACACACTCAAGCACTCACACCCCCACACACTCTCTCACGCGCTCACAACACAAGGGATGCTCAAACCCGTGACCTCGTGTTGAAACTCCAGAGAGTACCACCGAGGCACTGCAACAGGTGCCCCTTCCCATATCCTTTAATAATGCATAATTTAGCAAATAAAATAACTAATTGCATCAAGATTTTCACCCCTAGCTTCCTTTAGACATAGTAGAGATGATGAATCCAAGCATTAACTGTTAGATTTAGCGTCACATAGAGAAGAGAGAGAAAGTGGTCTGCAGAACACGGGAAAAGGGAGGAGGAGATTGTGAAAAGGTCCCTTTGATGAGGAATTTTTTTTAATGAATAGAAGGATATAATGAAAGAGGAAAAACACAAATAAAAAACCACAAATGGCAAACAACATCTCAACAACAAAACATACAGATATGCAGCAAGGCGCTGCACACTCTACTCAATGATACCCAATCAGTAGCAGAGAATATCCCGTAGCACACCTTTCCACTAACTGATCCGCTTCAGAAATAGCCTCACAAGGAACGCTAACAGGAGGAAAGCTCCACCTGACACACATCATGGATTTCCGCAATAACATTTGCCACTCTCCAGAGGCATTTAAGGCTGGAACCCCATGAGATTGTATTTCTGGAGTCGCCCTTGAGAATCACCAGCCCTTTAAAAATCTCCGTCACCATCTTGACAGCTTGAATCAAAGCTATAGCTTTGCAACAATTTGATTCCTTTATGCCTATCAGAGCTGAAAACTCTGCCATAACCTTGCCCATATGACCACAAAGAATTCCCCCAACACACAAGCGCCCCGGGTTCCCCATGAGCACCCATCAAAGTTCATCTTGAGGTGACCCAAGGGAGGGGACTTCGGACTTCCACATGGCAATGGGCTTAGAACTTTTCCACCAGCTGTGGACCTCGAGCCAAGCAACTGAGAAATCCAAGGCAGGCATTCTGAAGAATCTATGATCAGCCCTAGCCCATAGGGTGAGGACTGGAAAAAAAAAACTAATTGATAAGCAACGCAGCAAGGCCTTTTCTTCAAAGATCCTGTTGTTGCTCTCCAGCCAAAATAACTAAAGATCAGCAAAAAGGACTTCTCACCCAAAAATCCTGCCACTCCCAGTCACACCCCAAGCCTTTCCCACGCTGCAATCCAGCGAACACACGGACCTTCAACAGCACCCTCACTTTCCAATTTTTTTCAAAAAACTAAGAATGAGAGGCCATTTCTTTCCACCAGGAAGCGAGCTAGAGATTTTCAATAGAGATTCCACTGGGTTCTGCCATCCAAATCCTCTTATCAATCCAGTTATGCGGCAAGGACACCTTCTGCAGCATGTTAAGCAGATGCAAGAGACTGGCTATCTCCGAATATTTAGGGTTTCACTGGAACAGTAGGCACCACAACACATGATCCCCCTCCCTCTGGAAAAAAAAGAGGCCACCGGAGCTTCTCTTTGATGAGGGACCTTTTTTTTTTCTTTTTTTCTAGAAATGCAACTGACTTTTATTAGAAAGGGAGCCAAAGCTCAAAGAATTACAACCAACTAAATCCCAGAAAGCAACTACCAATCCTCTTGGCCAAACTAAGGCATGAAGACCAACTTATTACATCCATCCTTATTCTATTATATACAATGTGGCCGAACTTTTTGATGAGGCATTGGCTACAATACATCTCGAGGTATTGCTATTTTTACTAGTTGGCTTGTTGTTCAATCTAAGGACATGTATAAATAATCCAAACCATTTATATGATGGGCCTCATTGTAGATGGGGGATACGTGGGCAAAAATCTCAGATTGGAATATATCAAGCATTTGATAATTGAACTACTTTCCTTTTATCATGGACCATCTTCGTTAAACATTCTTTTGTGGACAAGTGTTTCGACATTGAAAACTGTTTTTTTATCAATCATCTATTGTGTGTATAATCTGTGCGGATCATTGCAAAATGACCCCAGATCCAAGGGAAGTCCAGAAGTAAGAAATAGCAATAATTTGGGATGCATTTATGAGGGCCGAGTATGAACTCAGCCCACATTTCGTGGGTTTAAGTGAGCAGGTAAAATCTTGCTGACCTCTTGACCTAAGGAGAGGCAGTAAACAATTTCAACTGTACGTTGTGAAACACATGGCTGGACTCACTACATACCTAAATGCCTTCACTTTGGCTAAAAGCCCTTCCCATGTTCTCAAATAATGCAAAGTTTTAGCTATCTCGGGGACTAAGTGCATGCAATTTTGCCCCTGGCTGCTCACGTTAAAAATTAGTACATGTTGCAAATTGATAATACATCTATTTATTTTTCATTTGATATCTTGGTTAACCTTTTTCTTAGTTATCAATAAATATATTTAGAAGGTATAAATCACAAAAAGGCTAGAAACTCATTATTGTGAATAGACACTCTTAAGACCCCTTCTTTGCCAAAAGAATCAAATGGTGTTTCTACCCTCTCTAAAATATGACAGAAATTACTTATATGGTGACACAATCCTACAGCATAAACATTGAACAACGAAACAAAACATAGCAAGGTGAGAAATCACCTTACCACAACAACGCTAAGCACCTATATTATATTTGTCATATGATAAACCCAGCAGGTATGCATTGAATGTGGAACCAAATTTCTTATGTTCTAATTCTTTCTCTATAGAAAACTTTCCAATCAGTACAGCATGTGAAACTGGTCCTTTATCACTGTCCCTATGTCATCAGTAAAATCTTGCAAGCCAATGCAGAGCCCCTCAAAGTAGATGAAATGTGTGCATCTTTAGAACCACAGCAGAATGTATCAATGTAAAAAACGGCGTACTTCATCAATTATAATTTTCATCCCACTACCATCCCCATTAAAGTATAAAGAAGAGTTTAGAGATTTCCAATATAAGCATTCCTTTTTGGAGGACAATTCAAAAGTGAAGAAGAGACTTATGATCTTTTCTTTTTCTTTTTTCTTTTTCTTGAGGGCATCCCTGCACCTCAGGGAACTCAAAGCATGTAAAAAACAGGCCTATGTTGGCACTCCTAGGGAAAGCATGGCATAATATTTACAGAGAAGCATAAGGGATATTGTAGTTATGTATGAACATTCAATAACTAGACATGACCATTTATGTCAGCAAAGCAAGGATTCTCCATTTATGATTATCATTAAATGTGCATAATAGTACAAGGGATTCACCCAAAAGGACGTGGGTGAAAGCAATAAGGATTTGATGACCTATGGTTTAATTGAGGACATGGTCCTTGATAGAGTGGAATGGCAAGAACGGGATTCATGTACCCAACCCCAGTTAGTGGGATAAGGCTTAGATGATGATGATGATGATGATTGAACAAGCATGAAAGCAAGAAAATAAATGTGAGACCACATTTGTCGTGGAAACAAGTCAACACTCAACACTAACCCAATCCAAAAACAATGACAAAGAAAACCATTGATGAGATATAAAAGGGACCCACGTTTGACTGGCTTTGGCTTGTCTTTGATATAATCCTTACTGCTAGAAGTTGACCCTCCTTTGCTTTGTTTACCCTTTTGTACAGGCCTGGCAAGCGATACCTTCACATTCGCCTGCAGAATGACAAGGTGACAGTAAATTTTAACCAAGTTTCAGCTACAAATTAGTAACCCAAGTGACTGTAGGCAACAAAACCTTCAAGTCCTCATCAATCAACTCCTCCTTATTGAAAGATTCAATGCATGCAAGGGCAGATTCACGAGTTTTGTAATTAACAAAGGCAAAGTCTTTTCTCCTCGCCGATTGTATGTTTCGTGCAAGCACAACTCTCTCAATCTCCCCAAACTTCTTGAAATGCTTTCTCACTTTATCTTCATCCCAAGTTGATGGTATACCATCAGCATAAACTGATTTGACCTATACAAAGGGAAGTTGAACCAAAAAGTTGCCACAATCAACAATCTAATAAAAGATTTTACAATTAAAAGTGAAATAGTGAATCTCCTCACTATTTTCAAATCCGCTGTCTAAAATGGTACTAGTACACAAGAAAGTCTACAAAAAAGATGAAATCAGTGGCTTTAGATGCTATATTGAAATGTGTGTAAATAAACCAGCATGAACTATAAGTTTTGATGTTTGTTAATCAATAGCTGGAAATGTATAACCTCCATGCATAAGCCTCCCACAAAACAAAAATATCCATTAATTACTGAAATGTAAAAATAAATAAATTTCTCTGAATAAAGAGCAAGAGGGAGCAAGAGCAAGAGAATAACAATAATAGCACACAAGGTACTAAATGAACTAGAACCATACCTTCAGCATCTCTTCTTCATCTGGATCGTTCAGGGGTTCCGCCCAAGAAACTTTGATATTTCGATCCTTACCAAAAACATCCTTCTTTTGAAGTTTCTTGTATGCATTTTGTGCATCTTTATTAGTTTCAAGTTCAAGAAATGCAAATCCACGATTACAGTTAGGATCATTAGGATCTGCCATGACTGTAACTGTGTCAATGTTGTCAATTCCAATTTCCTGTAACAACTTAGTAATCTGCTCATTTGACAGAAAAGAGAAGGAAAGAAAGAAAAGTTAGCTTAGATAAGTTAAACGCCCATAATCTATTAACTGTTGAATAAAACACTGAATAAATAAGTACAAACCATACATCTTCTTTCTTCCATTTTTTGTTGATATTACCAAGAAATATTGTGTCATTTCCCTCGACAGCTGCTGCTCCACATCGCTTTCCGCAAATCTTCAGTAATATTTCAAGGATAAGTATATTAGTTGCAACAAACAACATTGTGGACTTCCTTTTTTTCTTTTTGATGAAACAAAGATTGTCAACTAGAGAAATGGGTGATATTAAATAAACTTGTGCTATGCATATCAATATCTTTGACACAAATGCAGGCCAATGTAGAGAAATCTTAGTTGCACAGAGAGAGAGAGAGAGAGAGAGAGAGAGAGAGAGAGAGAGAGAGAGGAGAGAGAGAGAGAGGGATGGGAATCACCCATTTTTGTTAAGTTAGAAATTCAGAACATCTTGAAATACATATGGTATGACACTTGATAGAGTGAATGGCAAAGCAGGATTCATGTAGCCAACCCTAATTAATTGGTATAAGGCTTACATGATGATGATGAATACATATATGCAAATATAGATACAGATATATAGCACACTATATATATGTGTGTGTGTGTGTGCTTGCATGGTACTGGCACCACAACTTGGTGTGGTACCAAGCAATTGTGGCGCCCACATGATGTGTGCATGAAATCCACCCTGTCCATCATGTTCAGCCCCTCACACTTGCTGTAGAACCCAAGAATCAAGCCGGTCCAAGACTCAAATGGACCACAATATGGGAAACAATGTCAAATCATGCCTAAAAGCACTAAATTCACAAGGGTGCCCCACCAAAGTTTTGGAATGGCCTGAATAATGGTATATCCCTTCATATCCTGGTAAGATGTGCCTGATGCATGGACTGGATGACAAATACACAAACACAATAGGGCCCACAATAAATTTGGAAGGTCTTATTGGTTGGGCATCCCCTCATAACTGCTCGCTGTGGTGTGGCTCACCTGAGTATAATAAAGGCCACTGCAGAGTAGCCCAACTCAAGAACCCTTTTAGAAGTATGTTCTATCCATGAGGTGGAAGGAAGTACGAAGAGACCCAAGCAACATACATGCTTTTGTACCACGAGAAAGAATATGATAAAGGCTTTAGTCTTGCAATTCCAAACTTTAACAAAGTCTTCAAGGTGGAACCAATGCTTCAAATGTTGGTATTGAGGCAATGTTAAATCAGGAAAGGAAGATTATCACTTTCTTTAACGAGAAACTTAATGATGCACAGAAGAACTACTCCATGCAACTCCATGCATGATCTCAAGTTTTATACAGTGGTCCAAGGCTCCAGGGGCTATGACACTGGGGCATTACTTGATTCATCAGGAATTTATTTTATGCTTGGACCATGAGACGTTGAAATATCAACTGCTACCAGAAGCTGAGTGCTTGTCATGCAAAGTAGATAGCTTTTCTATAAGACCATACCTTTACTTTACATGAAGATGCTGGAAGTGAGAACTCCACGCATAATCTCAAGTTTTAAACAATCAGTAATCCGAGCACTACAATGTTGGAGACAATTACTTGATCCACCGGGAATTATTCCATACTTTGACCATGAGGCATTGAGATATCTCGACTCACAAAACAAGTTGATTGCTCATCATGCGAAGTGGGGAACTTTTCTACAAAACTATCTTTTGTGTCACAGTGCAAGAAGTCATAACAAAACAGCACGTCTTGAGTAAGAGATTTCACATTCGTTCATTCTTGACAAATGGCAAAAGATCTTAATGAGCTACACAAAGGATTCAGTGGACACTTTGAAGGAGATGAAACATTGGCCATAATATAGAAAAATAGTATCAGCACCACATGTGTCATAACATTGAATAGTTTGTAAGCACAATGTCACAAATGACAAATCTTCAAAGGTCACGTGCAAAACACCAGCCTCTATGTGCCTCTTCCAACCCTAGTCACACCATGGGTGGATATCATCATGAACTTTACTCTCTATCTTCCTAAATATCAAAGCGGAGCGAATTTACTTTCCATTGTAGCAGATTGTTCCTCAAAAGTGGCCCACACCATTCCATGCAAAAGGACAATGGAAGCTACACACATCGCCAACATGTTTTGTCATATCCTGTTTTGCTTTTTCTTTGGTCTTTTCTTGCAGTCCCACGGCTCCCTGTTAAACAGTTCGCCTAATCTATCAGCTGTGGTTTTCTGGGTCTTTAATCAAGCAGCCTTCCCATGTTGTTTACTTCATCCTTTTTAACAATATTCTGCTGTTTCCTTTTCAAATATATTCTGTTTGCTTTTAAAAATAAAAATAAAAACGCCAACGTATTCCCCAGAGATATTGTGCAAATTCGTGGTGTACTAAAAACTATAACTTCATATCACAATATGAAGTTTGCAGGGCAATTCTAGTGCACTTTAAGCATGCGGAGACTAAGCTTCAATTCCTAGGGCACATCAACCCCAAACAAATGACGAGACCGAGTTAACCAACATGGACCTTGGCAATCTCTTAAAGGAGTATCATAGGCAACAATGCATCTCAGTGGAGCATAACTTTACACCAAGCCCGAGTTTGCCTACACCAACTTAATAAATTGTACCACGAGCAAATCTCCATTTGAGATCATAAACAGACGAAGTTAACATCATATGTACTTGACTTAGTACGGTTACCGATACAAGATCGAGTGATCGAAGATGATCTTTCTTCAAACACATTCGAGACTTGCAAGCTCAAATGAAGAAGAAGAATCAAGGGAGACACCCAGGTATTGAGAAATTGTGAATATACATTACCAGTGTGTGTGTACGTGTGTGTGTCAGTGTTCGAAATATTAGTATCGCAAGATGTATCGCACCCTTGGGATACAAATACGTATCGGTTATCGCATGGGATATATCGTTTGTATCGCATAGTTTATCGCACCTTTTCGAAAACACGTACCTGGACACAGATTGCGTCCTACCCCTGCCCGTCTCTAGCCCCGAACAGGCAGATTTGTGGGTGGGCCCACCATGCAGTATCTGTACATCCAAGCCGTCAATCCCTTTTGCTCATATCATTTTAAGGCTTGAACACAAAAATGAGGTAGATCCAACGATCAGGTGGACCACACCAAATACCAAATAATAAGCTTGGTTGCATTAAATGCAAGAGTGTGTGGTCCATTTTAGCGTTGAATCTGCCTCATTTTTGTTTTCATGCTTAAAATCATCTGAGAAAAAGGGATGGACGGCTTAGATGAAGGGAACAAACAAAAATCAGCTTGATCCAAAACTTTAATGGCCCCCAAAATGTTTTTAATGGTCGACGCTCCTTCAACACTGTTTCCTGTAATGTGGTCCACTTGAGATTTGGATATACCTCATTTTTAGTTTCACACTGTAAAATGATCTATAAAAAATAGATGGAAGGCATGAATGAAACACACACATCATGGTTGGTGACATCACTTCAGTAGCAATTTGGAGGAAATAGGCTGAAATTTCTACCGTTGAAACCTTACTGGGCTCCACCTTGATGTTTATATGATATCCAAACCTTTTACAAGGTCATTCCCAATGGGATGAAGTGAAAACACCAAAATTATAGCCTGATACAAAACTTTTATGGCCATAAAAATGCTTCAACGATGTTCACTGAATGCCCACTTTTTCCTCTTGTATGGCCCACTTGAGTGTTGGACACATCCTAAAATGATCTCATAAAACGAATGAATGGAGTGGATGTCTCAAAAACATTTCGGTGGGCCCCACCTAGCATCCTTGCGCAGGAACATCCTGCGAGAGGCTTTCTGCAGGAAATCCGCGTCCCTTATATGTGTCCCTCACAGCACAAGTGACGTCACCAAGTTACGTGGGTCCCACCATGATGTATTTTTTCTTTCCACACCGTCCATCCATTTGAATAGATCATTTTAGGGCATGAGCCAAAAAATGAGTCAGATCCAGAGCTCGAGTGGACCCCACCACAGAAAACAGTGGAGAGAGTGACGTTCACCATTAAAAATTTCTTGAGGGCCACAAGAGATGGATGATCAAGATGATATTTGTGTTTTCCATTATTCCATATCTTCTTGGACTTATGAACAGATTATATCACAAATAAACATTATGATGGGCCCTAGGAAGGTTTCGAGTTTCAATGGTGGTCGTCACTCTCTCTGCTTTTTTCTATGGTGGGGTCCACTAAAGATTTAGATCTACATCATTGTTTGTGTCATGCCCTAAAAAATTATTTCCAAATTAATGGACGGTGTGGATACGACACACATTACCGTGTGACCCACAGAACTTGGTGACACCACTTATGCGATTGTGCAGTGAGTAACTCACTACGCTTAGCGTACTGTGTAAACTCATGTGAGGTCCACCATGATTTATGTATTTTATCCGCTCCGTCCATCCATTTTACCAGATAATTTCAAGGCTTTAGCCCAAAAATAAACCATATACAATGTTTAAATGGGCCACACCTTACAAAATAGTTGAATTGAACATCCACCGTTGAAAATTTCTTGAGGGCCACAGAAGTCTTGGATGACTGGATCAATCTTAAATTCGTATTTTTCCTTCATCCACGTCTGTATGATCTTATTAACTGTTTGGATGACCAATAAACATCACTGAAGAGCCCAGAAAGATTTCAACGATGGAAATCAGTATCACCACTATTTCCTGTGGTATGATCCACTAAAATTTCTAAGTTTTGGGATCAACCCCTTAATTTAGATGGTAAAACGGATGGACGGCGTTGATAGACCACATACATTAAAGGTGGGCCCAACTGAGTTTACTGAGTACGATAAGAGCGTGCTCAATAAACCACCACGCAGCCGATCCCCTTTTCATCCCTCCCGCACCCATCTCCTTCATTTTCCCTCTCCTTCACGCAGCGAGGATTCCGGAGGATGATTTCTCGTTCCGTTTCCTCAATCCGGCCTGATTTCTCGCCGAATCTCCGAGAAATCCGCACAGGCACGCTCCAATCAGCGAAGAAAGAGGGAAATTGAAGAAAATAGCGAGAAAAAATCGAAGAAAAAGGAATACAGATACTTACCTGTCGAATGGCCCACTTCCGATCACCGCCACAACCTACAGCTACAGGTACTCTCCGATTTCTCTCTTTTTTTTTTCTAATTCAAATATTTTTTATTCTCCACAACCCCGCATTGGCTTTTTATCGTTGTGGGTTGTTGGCTACAGTGGGATTCGTGAGTCCCTTGCAAACGCACCAGTGAGTGTCCGTGAGTCTGGTGGTCGATTTCCGACAATAATGAAGGAGAAAATACCGCGATATCAGACGATGTGGGTTGTATCGGCGATATTGACGATAAATAGCGCTATATCGCACGATATATCGTGCGATATCTGAATTTTGGGATTTTTGGTATCTTCCGGAGGTTATCGGATGAGTTTCGTCTCGCTAGGGGCCGATAGTATCGATATTTCGAACACTAGTGTGTGTGTGTGTGTGTGTGTGTGTGTGTGTGTGTAAAGTGACTTGGTCATGAGCTTGATCTTCTAGAAGAGGCAACAGGCTCTCGGCGGAAGACATAATTAAAAGGGCAGAATTATCTTTGTGTTATGCTAATCGAGCTAGGGAAGAGGAAATAAAGTGGCGCCAAAGATCCAGGGCAATTTGGCTCAAGCAAGATAATAAAAATACTCGCTTCTTCCACAGTATTACTAGTGGATGGGGTGAGAATTTCAGATAAATAAAAGGTTTACGATTCGATAGGTTTGTTTTCTAAGAAGTTGCTGGCTGCTGAAATATGGGAGAGGCCAAGACTGGACTGTTTACATTTTCCTAAGCTTTCCTCTATCAATGCCTCTTCCCTCGAGGAAGTGTTAGCAACTCTGAAATCTGTGTGGAGACAAAGCCCCGGGCCCTAATTGTTTTCCCATGCTCTTTTTCCAGAAGTTTTGGCATGCTGTCAGAAGGGATGTGATGAAGTTTATTGCAGAATATTTTTTAGCAAAGTTGCCTTTCTTCTGAGCTTGGAGCCACTTTTATAGGCCTTATCCCTAAAGTTGAAGGGCAGGAGCAATAAAGGGACTTAAGACCGATTAGCCTCATAGGGGGTTCTTACAAAATCTTGGCGAAAGTTCTTGTCGCTAGGTTCAAGGGAGTGTGGTCTACGGTTATATCAGAATTTCAGGGTGCTTTTGTTGCGGGAAGACAGATTTTGGAGAGTGCCCTAATCGCCAACGAATGTATTGAGTCCAGATAAAGGGAGAAAACTGGATTTGGCGGGGATTAAGAGTCTCGAACAGATGAACATTGCTCTTCTAGGTAAATGGATTTGGTGGTTTGGCTCCAAGCTAGGGAGAATGTGGAAGAAGTTAATTGCTAATAAATATGGAGTGCATTGAGGTGGATGGTCGGTTAGGCGATCCTCTCTTTATAGAGCTTTGTCGATGTGAAAGGCAATTGCGGCAATTGAACATTTGGTCCAAAAAGGAATCTCTCTCTCTTGGCAATGGTCATAACATCAGGTTTTGGGTTGATACTTGGTGTGGAGATACAGCTTTGCAAGCTTTATATCCGAGATTGGCAAGGATTGTTGCCGACAGATTTATCAATGTAGCTGACTGTTATTCCACTAGCAGCGCCTCCTCAGCTTGGAGTCCTCCCTGTCGCAAAAATCTAACAGATATAGAAACTGAAGATTTTATGGGTATGCTCGCCTTACTTCAAAAGTGTATGCCTTCAAGTCAGAATCAAGACTCTATTGTTTGGAATGCTCATAGCCTAGGGATCTTTTTGGTGAAGTATTTTTACGATATGATATCTAGATCTTCTATTTCTTGCGTTGTTCCCCATCCTTTTCATCATTGGTTTTACAGTGCCCCTCCTTGTGTGGTGGTGTCTGTTTGGTTGGTGGGAAGGAGAAGGATTCTTATTATTGATAATATTCAAAGACGATCTCTCATCTTGCCAAATGTGTGTTTGATGTGTATGCAAGATGTGAAGTCTATTGATCGCATTTTCATCCATTGCCCGTTTGTGAGGAAGAATTGGAATCATTTCTTATTATCTTTAAGCGTTGTGTGGGTGATGCCTAAGGCGGTTGAGGATCTCCTTTTCGCATGGCACGAGGGAGGTTCAGGAAAGGTTGGACGAGCCATTTCAAGAATGCATATTGTGGCTATTTTGTGGGCAGTTTGGGGAGCTAGGAATGCTTGTTGCTTTCATAACAATCCGGCTTCAGTTGAAAATGTTATTTGTAGGATCAAAGACCTCACTTCTAAGTGAGCAGCCTATGTAAAGCCTTCCCATGACTGTTGGAGGCTTTTGTTTTGTTTTTTCTTTATGGTTTTGTATTCTTTCGTGCCTTTGGTGCACTTTTCAATAAAATGTTGTTATCTCTCAAAAAATAAATAAATAAATAAATAAAGGGAGAAAACACGCGGAATAGTTTGTAAGTTGGACATCAAAAAGCGCATGACCATGTGGATTGGGGGTTTTTGGACTACATGCTGGATAGGTTGGGTTGTCGTCTGAAGTGGAGGGGTGGATCCAATCCTATGTTCAGTTGGCTTCTTTTTCCATCATGGTTAATGGGTCACCAAAAGGATACTTTAAAGCGTTTAGGGGTTTAAGGGAGGGGGATCCTCTATTCCCTTATCTGTTTGTAGTGATTGGGGATGCCCTTAGTCTGATGCTTTGGAAAGGGGAGAAGAATGGGTTGTTTAGTGGGTTCGAGGTTTTAAGCAATAGTGGGCAGATTAGTCACCTTCAATATACAGATGACACGATTCAATTTTGTGATGCAGAAGAGTACTCTGTGGACAATCTTTGGAAGTTGCTTGTGTGTTTTGAAGCTGCCTCGACGTTGAGGATGAATCCGGCAAAATCTGAAATGCTAGGGGTTCATGTTGGTCAGGATAATCTCAATGATCTTGCTCGTGTCTTTGGGTGTAAGCTAGGGACCTTTCCTTCGACGTATCTTGGGCACCCTCTCTCCATTAGAAAGTCGCCTATTCATTTGTGGGACAAATTGATAGAAAGAAAGAATTCAGAAAAAGATAACTTCTTGGAAATGTAGGTACCTTTCCTTAGGAGGCCGTTTGACCCTTACCAAATCGGCTTTCTCTAATATGCCGGTTTACTTTGTCTATATTCAAATGCCCCAAGTCAGTGCTAGAAAGACTTGAAAAGTTAGGAAGAGATTTCTTTTGGAAAGGTGCAAAGGAGAGTAGGAAGTTTCATCTTCTTAGATGGGAAGAGGTGTGTAAACCAATTAATGAGGGTGGAGTTCGCCTCATGACACAAATACAGCTCTCCTTGGCAAGTGGATATGGCAATTCAGATCAGAGGCATTCAGTCAGGCAGGTAAGAAGTGGAGGGAAATGATGGCTAACAAGTACGGATTGCAAGAGGGTGGGTGCCTTGTGAAGTCCTCTTTATATGGAGCTTCGAGCATTTGGAAAGCAATTGCGGTGACTTCCCATTTAGTTAGTAGGGGGGTTCCTATCGCTTGGTAATCGGCACCGAATATGTTTCTAAATGGATATTTGGTGTGGTGACCGTGCTTTTCAGGATTTTTCCCCTCAAGTGGCTCATCTTGCCATTGATAGGTCTATTGCATTGGCAAATTGTTACTCTTCTTGAGGGGGTTCGGTGGTGTGGAATCCTCCTTGTTGCAGGAACATGTTAGATGGTGAGATTGCGGAATTCACTAGGTTATAGGATCTTTTAAAAGATGTGCACCCTTCGGCTCAAGAGGAAGATTGGATTGTTTGGTCTAGACATAGCTCCGAAAAGTTCTCTATGCAGTCACTACTCGGGTTGATTTATAAGTCCCCACGTACTCCTGGGCCTCCTTGCCGGTTTCATCATTCGTTTTTTGGAGCTTCTCCCCGTGTAACAGTGTTTTCTTGGTTGGTGGGCCAGAAGAGAGTGCTAACAATCGATAACATTCAAAGGAGACCCCTTGTCCTCCTAATATCTGCTTGATGTGAATGGAAAATGAGAAGTTGATTGATCATTTTTCCATTCATTGCCCTTTCGTCTCTAAAGTTTGGGAGTACTTCCTTCGTCTCTCTCATATTCATTGGGTGATGTCAAAGTCAGTGGAAGACTTGTTGTGGGCTTGGCATGGGAGAGTTGGGAAAGCTAGCAAAGCACAGTGGAGGCTGATTATTATGGCTGTTTTTGGGGTATTTGGGGTGCGCGGAACAGTCATTGCTTTCGAAATGAGTGTGCAGGCGTCGATAAGGCTGTTTTGAAAATTAAGGATCTCATTTCAGATTGGGTTGTTTTTGTTTGCATTCCAAACCAAGAGAAAGTTGAGAGACTGCGCCTATGAGATTGAGATGTCAAATGACATAGAAATCTTTTCAATGTGGTCGATTTATTCAAGTACTATCACAAGGTACATGACATGCAAGGCAAAGTTGGTGCTGATAAAGACAAACAACTTCTAGAGGAAAAAGAATGAAGAAGTTGAAGAATTGTTGTGCATGAAGCCACCAACACTTGATGACATCAATTCAAGCAGTATTTTTTAAAAGATAAAGTGAATTTTAATGAAAAGGTGTGAGATGGCGCCCAAAAGCTTACAGCCCCTAAGAAGCAAAAAGCAAAACCAATACAAGTAGACTAATCGGCTTCAAAAGATTACACCCTACAAATGACGACCCGAATATCATTCCTAGAATTGTTGAAGCGTCTCTCATTTCTTCCCCCCCGACAAGAGGGCCACAAGAATCACCAACTGCCATTCTGCTTGATCTTACTGATGAAGACAAACCCCATGGCCAGCCTTCAATAAACTCTCCATCGATGAAGGCATGGCCCACTTCAAATTGAAGGAAGAAAGAATCGAATCCCAAACCTCCATTGTAAAGGGGCAATGGATGAAAAGATAATCAACAGTTTCTGCATCAACAGCATTACCCGTACATAAAATGCATATGTTCGGAATCACCATTCCTCTCTTCAAAAGGTTTTCAATGGTTAGGACACTTTTCCTGCCCACAAGCCACACAAAAGCCGCCGCCATTTTCAAAGGGACCCCATACCGCCAAACCATAGATGTCAAGGCTTGGCCCTACAGCAACGGAGAACGAAGCAACCTATAGAATGAGGCAACCAAAAAACGACCCAAATAATCTTTTCGCCAAACGAAACAATTGAGCTCCCCGGGTGATGGGCAAACTAAATGGATTCTTTAAGGAAGTTAAACTATATCTTCAACTTCTTCATTCGATAGGTTCTGGCGACACAGAGGAGACCACATGCCTAATGTACCACTATTCGACCAACAATCTGCAATCGAAACATCCTCATCTATTGCTAGCCAAGCTAATCTTGGGAATTCATTTTTCAAAAAGGTCTCTGATACCCAAACATCCTTCCAAAATATAATATGCTCACCATTCCTAGCTAAAGAAAAAGATCCATTACAAAAATTAAGCTTTGACACCATAAACACCCTTCTACAAGCCAGAAGCTCTATATATTGAGGTATCTCTAGTCCACCAGCCCCACTCCTCACAACCATATTTAAAGGCAACCGATTTTCTCCAAAAGAGAGATTCTTTAAATAAGATTTTGAAGAAAGCTGATTCTGAAGATTCTTTAAAGATTTTGGGGATGATTCTAATTCTGTCACTCAAACAAATATTCGGGGATGATTCTCTAGATTTACTTTCATTATTTTTAGGCCGCTATAAATTGGCCAAAATCTTTATGGGTAGTGTTGTTGCTATCTTTGAGAGAATAGATCGATTTGAAATCAATCTAATGTTGGAAAATCTTCACTACAAATTCATAGTGCACATGTATTTTAGTGTGTTTAAAAGCGGGTTGTTCTAGGAGGTAAGAGGGCTACATTATCTAAGTTTTGTGAGGTTTATTTAAGTATTTGTAAGAAGTTCCAAGTTTATTAAAGTTGTTTATACCTCTATACTCCATAATTGTGGGTGTGTTCTTCGTTCATTTTTGCTATTCAAGTACCCACCAGAAACAAGAGATCCAAGGTGAGCTATCCACGGTTGGTCAATCAAATGAACTGTGTACATTACAAGGGAAACAATCTATAAATTATTCCGGAACTTCAACTCCAATATCAACCAACACAGATCCATTCATGATGAATCCATGACGAGTAAATGACACAAAGAAGACGGGAATCCTCATTCCTCAATCAACCTCAACACCGGATAATCAGGTTTCGTCCCATGTAAGGTGTTATGGGAAGATCCGAGCCTATCCGAGGTCCAAGGGGAAACGTTAAGCTAACTCGACTAAGTACATGAGCATCTAGGGCGACGACTGTCCGATCTGATATGATCATCCTCGGAGGAGACGAGTGGTGAGTAATCATCACCATTCCAAGGGCGCGAAATGGGATGGTCTCTTCACTCCGATCGGATGATGCGAGCCACCCCCTTATCACCCCACTACGACGCCACGACAACATACGACCCGTCCCCCAACATTGACTGTAATGAATTCCATTCGATAAGACCGATCTGATATCTTGAAATAAAGACTTCCAGGGTCGATCGCAGGAGGTTAGGTTTACCACTTTCGGGCGGGTCCTAAGATCAGCTCGGACCGGATGACTGTCATAGCTCAACGAAGCGAGGGCAAACGCATACGACAGTCGAGTGAGTCGACTCGAGGCGATCAAGTTGAGCCGAGTCAATACGTGTAGGTATCCCATCTGCCAAATACGGAAACACGAAAACAGTCATGACTAAACGTGGCCGATAACCTCGCCCGCAAATACGCTCGACTCATCACACGATCGACAGATTATGCGCAGTATCCCCATGATTCGAAAATCTCCCTGATTGAGCAAATCATGCCGTGATTGACGGATCCAGACCATCCTCCAGTCAGGTATAAATGCGAAAGGACCTCATTGCTGCAGGTACGCAAGATCTCGCATTTTCCCTCCACCTTACAACTAAGACCCCGATTCCCTTGACCTGACTTAGGCATCGGAGGGTCCCCCGGCTTAGCCAGGGTCTCCTTTATTCACCCTTTGTACAGGACCAGGGTCCATCTAAGGAGCGTCGCACGAAGTGGAGGGCGATCCAGATTTTGACCTCAACATAAGGTACTCAAAGCAATGGCTGAACCAAAAACAAGAGATCTACAAACAATTTAGAGAGGACCCAACAAATTCCTCCAAAACATGGCTAGAACAGAGATTAAACTCATGTTTTAAAGAACACAATCAAAATCAACTGATGCAACCTCATTCATTGAGACAATCAGCTGCAGAGAGTATGAAAGCAGAGCAATAACTAGAGTCAACACACGAAAAAAAAAAAAAAAAAAGGCTTTGAAATCCTGCAAGTGGTTTGGCGACAGATTGACAAAAGCCAAGATTACAAGAGATTGGCAAGCTACTTGGCAGGATCAAGCATAAACCTTTAGTAAATTGAGCACGACCCTACAGGAACTTCGAGGAGAAAACCTTGCTTTTTAAGAAATCAAAATCAATTAAATGTATTAGAAAATTCTAATTTTGAGGTTGTGCATTAATACTTTTTTAAAAGCAGAAGAAACCCCATTGCTTCTAGTCCTATCTATTTCAATTTTTAAAAAAATTAAATGACCATACCCCAGTATTCCATCACAACCTTATAGGCCTAGGGAGTAAATGGAGGTAAATGAGAGGAATTGAGAGTAAAAGGAGGTAAATAGCCTCTGAGGTGCATTTGGATGGAAGTAAATGCATGGAAATGAAATGAATTGGGTATCGGCCTGTAAATGAAATCCTCTCTTAAAGGAGAGATTTGGAAGTAAATGGGGGTGAAATGCCTTTTTACACTCCCTTGGAGAGTCACGCAAGTAAACAAAGGCATAGCTACACACATGTCCGCCGTATACGTGGCACACTAATGGTACTCCGAAACAATCCAATTATCGGCCACATAACTAAAATCACACCAACAGAATGATCCAAACCGTCCAAAGGTTGGCCATCTAAATGGATAGTTAAAAAATGTTGGCAAGTTGCTTGTTTGTGATCCTTACATTTGTGGCCCACTCAAGGCTCAAAATTTACTCATTTTTGGCTAAAGTATATATTTCAACGGGCTTGCTACAATCATTCTATCGTAATAATTGAACACTAATTTGGGATATTGAAGTTGATTGAGCTATCACATATGTTCCTGTGACTATATTGAAAAAAATCCAATGCATTCCAATTCCTCCTTATTTACTCCCACCCACGCAAAATATGTGGATTTCAAAAGCATTTCAATTACTCCCATCCAAACACAACTAAGTCTTTTTTTTTTTACACACGCACGCACATCCCCACACACTCACGCCGTAGTGGGATTTCACCACCTATGGATACTCGAACCCTCGACCTGGTGTTGAAACTCCTAAGAGTCTACCACCGGAGCAAGAGTAAGGATCCAAAAAAAAAAAAACACAACTAAGTCATTTACTCCCAATTCATTTCCCTCCAATTCCATTTCGCATTTACCTCCACTTACAAGATCCCAAATGAGCCCTATGGTAAATTGGTGAGTTACAAGATCTTGGGATTGTTCGAAAGATAACTCAATAGGATTTCAAACAGGACCAATTTCGTGTCTTTCAGACATTGTTTGCTACCCAAAAATGGGCCACAAGATTAGTGACGCAAATACTATGGCAAACAAGCTCTCTAAGTTAAACAAATTAATCAGGGAAAACAGTTAAACAAGTTAAACAAGAACTCATGTTCCCTAAGGAACGTTTCATGGAACTCACAAAGTTGGGAGTTAGGACCAACCAAGTGAGCTAACTGGCCTATAGAAGATCACAGTTCACCAGAGTAAAAGATAACAGCTTAAACACGATCTAATGTGAATCTAGGGTATCGATCAACTAGAATGCTGGCGGTTCAGTGATCAAGGGTGAATAAAAGTCTCGCCCTGGTGCAACCTGCATCAATACAAGATGTTGCCAAAACTAAATGCCAGTGGTTAGGCCAAGATAGCATCACAACTCATCAAATCATCACATTTTAATGTAAATTCAAGCTAACAACACGAAACAAAAAGGAAAAAGAAAATTTTTGAGAGTAGTGAGACCTCGACTTTGGCAAATTCAGTCACGGCCCGCTTTGCATCCACTGCCAAGGCATATCTCAAGAACGCATATCCCTTATTCTTCCCAGTCTGGCTATTCATCATCAGACGAATCTCAACCACCTCCCCAACCTTTTCGAACACTTTCCGGATATCCTCCTCCTTTGCATCCTTATCCAACCCTCCGATAAAAATCTCTGTCTTCCGCCGTCTCCGCCGCTCCGAAACTGTCATCTCATCATCCTGAGCAGCACCTAAATCCCCTTTCTCAGTTTCATTTTCCACCACGCTATCATCGAGAATCTGGTTTTCTGCAACAGATGGGCCATCAGGAGGATCGGCATTTTGGGCGGTAGGAATAAATTGGGCCGGAGCAGTGGTGGGGTTGTTCAGGTCGAGAATTTCAGTCTCAATGGATTGACTAGTGCTAAGATTCGGGTTAGGGTTAGTTTCTGCTTCTTCTTCTTTCCTGGTAGGAAGTTGTGGGGCGATTCCAACTGGTTTGCGAATAATCCTTTTTCGCTTTACGATCTTCTTTGTGACTTTGATGATGGTTTTGGGCTTGGTGATTTTGGAGGCATTTTCAGGAGAGGTAGTTTTCAGAGTGCTAGTGGTTTCCACAGTTGTGGTTTCAGGAGTGATGGTGGTTTTAGGGGCAGCGGTGACTTCGGAGGCTGCATTAGGATTGGCAGCGGTTTCTGGAGTGGTGGTGGTTTCTGGAGATGTACCGGCTTCAGCAACGGTGGCTCTTGAGCTGGTAGTGGTTTTGGAGGTGGCGTTGGGGGAAACAGTGATTTTGGGAGCGGGAGCGGTTTCTGGAGTGGTGATGGTTTCCGGAGATGTACCGATTTCATTGGTGTTTGTAGTGATTTTGGAGGCGGCTGTGGGGGTGCTGGTGGTTTTGGAGGCGATTTGGGGGTTGGCCGGGGTTTTGCGTGCTGTGGTTTTGGCGGTGACTTTTTTAGGGACACTGGTTTTTCTTCCAGAGGAAGGGGTGGTTTTAGGGACAGTGGTTTCTTCAGGGTTGGTATTGGTTTCTACTGTTGTGGTTGTTTCAAGGGAGGTGGTTTTGGGAATGTTGGGAGTGGTCTCAGGGGAGATGGTTATGGGAGTGGTGGTGGTCGGTTCCAGGAAACTAGTTTTGGGAGTGGTGGTGGTGGTGGTGGAGGTGTTGGTGGTTTCAGGGGATGTGGTTTTTTGATTGGGGGTGGCTTCAGGGGACGCTGTTTCGGTGGAATTAGTTTTGGAAGCGATTCTGCGAGTGGTTTTGGGAGTAGTGGTTTTGACGATCTTTTTCTTGAGTGTCGTCTTCGGAGGCATTTTGTTGAGAGAGAGAGAGCAGAAGAGGAGAAGAGGGATTTGGGAGATGACGATGGTATACAGAGCAGATAATATACAATGATCGGCCGGACGGTCTATCCCAGTGTTTTGAAACGCGAGCCGGGGAGACTTGTACCGAGAAGGCGAGAACCAACACGACGGCCGGTCCCGAGTAGCAAAACTTGACCGGGCCAAGAAAGTTTGGGTTTGAGCGATCATTTCCCACGCCAGTTGGGCCCGGGTTGTATTTTCTCAACCCGACTTTAAACAGGCTGGGTTTGGGTTTGGGTTTGGGTTTGTTGAGTCAGACCGAATTCATGAATATTTTTACCCCTACAATTAGGTTTCTCAACCCCGTGTGAATAAAGGGCATAAATTTAACCACTCTGGTAAGCACCCCAATTGAAATAGGAAAATCTACCCCACTAGATCTGAACTAGTAGGGAAAGTATAGTCTAAGAACATGAAAGTGTTGTACCCTATTTTTTAGGGCTCTTTGAAGAATCAATTAAAAAAGGACACGTGTAATGACACGAGATGTATATATCGCTTTCTTCTGTTATTTTCTACACTAAGTGTACAAGCGTGCCAAAATTGAAATTGCGGCTTCAATTTAAACCGAACAACAATTGACCCAAAGTGCCAAGATAGGCAGACACGTCATGTATGACCGAGATCCAAAGAGATCAGTCGACTATTCAGTCACTCGCTTAATGTGTAAAATTGGATCAGGCGATATTCAAAGAGTGAGATTCGCCCTCTGATGATGGGTTGTATATTTGTCTTCTATACGAAAAGACTTTTCGATACTGACATATTGAATGGGAAAATGGATTCTTACATTCGGTCAATAAGGACAGCTGCAGAACACCTTTCCAACAGATAAACTGAATCCAAGGTGGAAGCTTAGACTGAAATTACAGTTAAAGGTTACCAGTTATTCAGTTATTGTTACGAGTTACACTATGGAATGTAAAACAATAAGCTTGGAAAGTAAATATTACACTATAGAATGTAAATCAATAAGATAATTGAAAGATAAATTCGATTTTGTTTAGGTTGGTATGAGACGACCTTCCTTGGTACTTTGTTTTGCTATTTATATATTTGATTCGATCATCTGGATCATTCTCACATTCCGACAGTTTCTATAACCATTCTCCATTACTACTTTCTGGATGCTTCTCAAGTTCTGACTGTGACTGCTTCTTCTCTTGCCACCTGTCCTGTAACCATTCACGCACGATCACCTCTTTATCGGCTGCCCAAGCAGCACACGGCACTGCTTGATATGTTCTAGCTATGCTTATTGAGAAATCTCTCCGTACATATCTGCAAATCTTCGAATACGCCTTAGTTCAAATTCTTTCTGAAGCGAATGCTTTGGAATATTCCATTCTTGTAGCAGCCACCGCTTTGAATCATATCTGTACAGATCACACGTAACTCCTCCTGATTGGATGTTGCAGGGCATGGTGATAATGGGGATGAACATTTGCCCCCCATGTCATTTTGCCTTTGGAAAGGGTGAAAAAGACGTGTGACCCCTCATTAATGCGACATTAATTACCTACATGCATCACCCAAGCATTAACCGCCTTCGGCTAATTCTTCATAACACGTCAGCGATGGTCGCACGTTATCGAGATAGGGGAAGAACCCCGTGCCGACACGTGCTCTTAACTCGTTCCTGACAAAACCTTAATGATGTCTTGATAAATGCTTCATTCCTTCGGCCAATATAAGTGTAGTTTCAATTTTTCTTCTTCCCTGCACTTTCATTTCTTCTTCTTACTCCGAAAAACGTCCCTGCTCCGATCCCCCAATCTCAAGCAATGGCTACCTCTTCCTCTTCTGCTCATGCCTTCCAACAAATAGATCCGATGATCATAATGGACGCTCTTGTTGACAAGTGCATCGAAAAGACTATCTTTGAATCGACCCTAGGCGATTGTCTTTGCTTGGGTCCTGCATTTTATCCTGCAACGGAGAGGGAGGAAGTTCAAGCAATGGATCCCCTTTTCCCCATCTACCATGGGGAGACACTATTGATTCAATCTGATTCCATCCCTGACGTTGTAAACACTTCAAAGAGCCCTACGACATGGCCGAAATCACTCCCGAAATGGGAATCCTAATTCATTCATGTGTCTTCCCAGCATAAGGAGACTTGGAGAGAAGCGAGCATCTACGATGCATCAAGCTTTTTGTCTACGAGTATCTTGTGAATCCAACCATCCTTACCGCTTCAGCTTTCTAGAGCGCCTCGACAAACACCTTCTTTTTCGGTTGTGGTCCCATAAGTTTGACTTTCTTACACATTTCAGCTCTGACTCAGTTACTCCCTTTCGGCACGACCGTTTATCCAAGTTTCGTGCCTTAGCAGAGCAAGGATTTCCCTAACAAGAATGCAAGAGCCTATACCAACTTCATAAAGACCTATCTAATCTCAACAGCTCGGTCAATGATGAGGAACATGTGGCCTTCTTGCTTTTCTGGATCTATAAGCATCTGCTCTGTGTGAATGCTCAACATATCATCGCAGAGTATGTTTCATTAGCTAAAACCCTCTGTCAAGGTCACAAACTTTCTCTAGCACCCTTCGTGCTTGGCCACTTGTGCAATGGGGTTTATGAAGTCACCCACGAGAGTTTGTATTATGAAGGAGGACCATTGTGGCTCCTACAGATGTGGCTGTACAAGTATTTATGCACTTCCCTTGTACATCATTCCATGCATTCTAATATGGCTTACACTTCGTACGGTGAGCGGATCATCCATTCACTTAAGGAGCAACACTCGTGCGAAATGTACCTGTCTATATTATTTTCTCCTTTGAATAAAAATAAAAAGAACCGGTCCTCCATGCCTTTCTTTGAAGGCGAATATGATCCTAGCTGGCTTACCGCCCAATTTATGTCAAATGATGAGGAGGCAGTGACTCGGTCGCATTAGGCTTGGGGAAGTTATCTTATCGTTTGATATCTTCCATATGGGGGGTCGGTCAAATAAGGCAAGAACGTTGAGGCTGGAGTCGACCAGTACTATTCTCAGTTACTTGCTTGGCAATTTGGCCTCATCCAGTACATCCCTTGCCCCCTCACTCACAAAACTTATAACCAATCACCATTTAGTAGACATGTTGTGACTGATTCAGGTCTCTACCCCTCGACTGAATTTTTCTTACTGCAAGGCTACCAATGCTCTCAAACTCTCAAGCTATCCAAACTGACCACAAGCAATGGATAACTTCTTCGAATGGTGGGAGAGCCATTACCAGAAGTTGCTGAAGCACCCAAGAGACATCACACGTCACTTCTGAAATTGTGGTAAAGACCGCTTTAGTTGAAGTAGGAATATGCCAATATGTCCTAGATGGGGGGGAGGGGGGGTGAATAAGACTTTTAAAGTTTTTATGGTTTATTTAAAATCCTATTACACTAATCCTAATCAGCAAGCACATATTAGGATTACTCAAAAGTAACTCTACTGGCTTTCAAGCCCGGTAGAGGATCCAATCACAAACTATTTAAGGAATAAACAATATGCAAGCTAGTTTATGATGGATATGACTGTGTATGTGTGTGAGGTGTGATCTCAGATATTAAGATATAGAAATATTAAAGTAAATCACACAAACAGAAAAATGACAATTTCAAACACAGTCATTTTTATAGTGGTTTGACGATTAGTCTACTCCACACCCGGCAGATGCACTCAACCCTTAAGTGTGTCAGATTTCACTAAGGAGGTTTCACAGTGGTTCACCTCAAACCTAAGGTTTTAAATTAGGTTCACCTTCAACCTTTACAACCTACACTGAGGTTAACTGTTTATGCTCTCACGAGCAAGGTTCAACACAACGCACCCACTTTTAGGCACACTGGCCAAGGATCTTCCACAAGACCCTAACGGAGGTTTTACGCGGTTTACCTCTAACTCGAAGTTTTACACGGTTCACCTCAAACCTAAGGTTTTGACTGGTTCACCTTCAACAACATTGCTCTCCACAGAGCAAGGATCCACACAACGCACCTACCATGTACACTCCCACCAGAGGCCTCCTACGAGAGCTTTCAAGGGTGAGAAACACCTAAGACCCAATCCTAAAAAGGAATGATCACAAGTGTCCTTTGGACTCTAATAACTTACAGATAAGCAGATGAGTCTCATTAAGCACATTGACGAAGATCTCCTCCTTTGTTGACAAAGAGCCTTTGGCTTCCTTGATCAGCAACATAAATGATGTACCAATATGAGGCTTTAGGTTGGGTCAAGGTTATGATGAAATCCTCCTCTCAAAAGATTTTTCTATAAGGAAGATAGAGCGATTTCAATCATCTAAGCATTCAAGGCATCCCAACTTAATGATTTGCCATTAAGGTAGTAGCTGGAGGATCCTTGAATGTGGAAGTTCATTCCCCAATCCACTCTATTGAATATCAATGGTGAGGGTGGATTGGAGGATGAACTCCCTTGAGAGAAAGGGCTTTGGGTATATGATCTTAGGTTAAACACTCAAAAGCACTCTCTTCTTTCTCTCACAGCAACAATAGACAAGTCCTCTTTATATAGGCAAAAGGTTCCAATGGATATAAAACGATCACATTTATGACAGAGTTCGATATCATCGAGCAGGTTCGATATCATCGAGCGTATACTCTCGATAGCATCGATGGTCCGCTCGATGACTCGAACTCAATGTCATACGCTTTTGAAACCTTTTGTCAGCTGGTCGATGAATCAAAACGATTGTCGATGTCATCGGATTTCGAACTCTGATTCCAATGAGAGGTTCGATCTATCGACACTTGAAAAATGAGAGAGACTTGACTTGAAATATTTCAGGTTTTCATGAATGATCGAGGGACCTTCGAGATCATCGAAATTTGAATGTTGATGATATCGATATCAGTGTCGAGGCATCGATAAATCCAACGGATTTCTCTTTAAGCTTGCTGGACAGTTTATGTCTTTGTTCGATGCAATCGACCTGGTACCGATAACATTGATATTTGAATATCGATTCTATAAAGTGACCCCCGATCATATTTAAACAGCCTTGAAATATTTTGCTGAAAAATTTTGGCGCCCAAGACCGATATCATCGAGAGCCTTGCGATATCATCGAGATTTGAAGTTCGATGGTATCGAGAAGAGCTTCAATATATCGATACATATGTGATTTTCTTAAGTAAAAACAGGGGCGCCGGAATTCTGTCTATTGATATTATCGAGTCACTTTCGATAGACTCAAGATTTGAATATTGATGGGTGTATCGATACATCGATAATTCTGTCCAGATATGTATGAGGTTGCTAGGCATATTTGGTCCTCTTTTCGATGGTATCAATGAAGTATCGAGGACTCGACAGCGCAGGTCAATCATATCGAGATGTGTATCGATAAAATCGACAAAGCAAGAAAACTTAGAAAATTTTCTGATTTTGAAAAAGTTTTCTTGACTTAAAAATCCTATGATATTCTAACATTTTTTAAGGGTTTTAGATACCTGGTGTTTTGGGACATGGGATGTGAGGCTTTAGATTTACCTTTGACGAGCTTGCACACATCCGGTTGAGGCAGACTCTTGAGTTAATCTTCCTATCAGGCTCTGCAGACTAGCTGACTCAACACTCACGCAATTGACAAACCAGGGCATTTTCAATCTCCCCCTTTGTCAATTACGTGACAAAATCCCTAAACACCCTAGAACCAACACATCCTAAATTGTGTGTACATGCATTTTACACAATTTTACAATTTCTATTGAACCCATGTACACAGCCCAGTATCTGCTCCCCCTAACTGCAAACTCTCTCTCACTTGGTGCAGCCTGCTCCCCCTAACATTTGCAACACCATTTAAGTAGATATATAATTTCCTTGTCGGTGTGTTTGAATTGTTCTCCCCCTTTTTGTCAGTCATTGACAAAGATATAGCAGTTGATATTGACTGAAGTTAAAGTAAGGTGGGAGGACCGTCATTCAGAGGAATATGCATATAACAGATAGATGTAAAATGTTTAAACAGTTGATTAACAGACATCATTTACAGTAGGTATGTATGCATAGCAGATTAGATAGAGCAGTGATATAGCAGATAGGATAATCATTAAGAGACATCACATGCATTCCACAAATAAACTAGATAAACCAGGGGATCGTAAACATAATTATGGCAGTAAAAATAAGAATTATGCTCAGCCATTACCAATTTATCCAACTATTGAAAACACATACTGCCACAGACAGTAGTAGATTAACAGGTATCTCCTAACAGAAGAAATATTTTCAGCTCAACCATTAGAAAGAACCACCAGTTATCATCGTGCATTCCCAAGTTTCTTCAATTTCATCGATGTTAAATATCGACATCATTGATCTGTAATTAAAAAAATGTTATTGACACTGTTTAGATATCATCGAGAATGCCCTATCCCGAAACTAACATGGTTAATATAGGGAGTTTAGACTTGTAGAACCATGAATGTCCCAGTGTGGAGATTTACCTGTGTGGCTCATGTTCACTGAGATTTAGTGAGTGCAGACCCCAATGGATTTTTGAAGGTCACTAAACCTATTTGTATCAAAAGGTTTGGTGAGGATATCTGCGAGTTGCTTTTCTTTGAAAACATAATCCAATGTAATAATCTTGTCTTCAACAAGTTCCCGGATAAAATGATGATGGATGTCAATGTACTTAGTCCGAGAATGTTGAACATGATTCTTTAAAATGTTGATTGCGCTTGTGTTATCATAGAAAAGACTCATCGTGGGTTGTTTAATCCCGTAGTCCAACAACATCTATTTCATCCAAAGGAGTTGTGCACAGCAACTTCCAGCGGCAATGTATTCACCCTCCACAGTAGATAATGATATTGAATTTTTCTTCTTGCTCTGCTAGGAGACTAGACAGTTTCCAACATAGAAACATCCTCCGCTTGTTGATTTTTTATCATCCAAATTTTCTGCCCAGTAGGCATCAGAGTACCCAATGATGATGGTGGATGTTTCAAATGGATACCACAGACTGTAGGATGTAGTTCCTGCTATGTATTTAATGATCCTTTTAACGACCGTTAGATGAGATTCTTTAGGATCTGCCTGATATCGAGCACATACCCCCACACTAAAAGATATATCAGGGCGACTAGCTGTGAGATATAGTAGACTAATTATCATACTCCGGTAGAGATGTTGATTCACACTCTTGTCATTTGTATCTTTGAAAAGTTTGAGTGTGGCGTTCATGGGAGTGTGATAAGAGCGACCAAATTCAAGACCAAACCTTTTTACCAAATCGTTCGCATACTTGGTTTGACAGATAAAGATTCCATCATATAGTTGCTTGACCTGTA
Source organism: Magnolia changhungtana (assembly GCA_030180095.1). Taxonomy (NCBI): domain Eukaryota; kingdom Viridiplantae; phylum Streptophyta; class Magnoliopsida; order Magnoliales; family Magnoliaceae; genus Magnolia; species Magnolia changhungtana. The sequence continues at coordinate 8,874,077 of JASAUF010000361.1, read as the reverse complement.
ATCCTAGAAAGAAGTTTAGTTCACCAACCATACTCATTTCAAATTCTGATTTCATGAGGTCGGCAAATTTGTATGCGACATATTCACATGTTGAACCAAATACTATATCATCCACATAATTTTGTGCAATAAGCAGTGAATCTTTTGTTCTTTGGGTAAATAGAGTCTTATCAACACTACATCTGCTGAATTTATGGTCTAAAAGAAATTTTGTCAATCGTTCATACCAAGCACGTGGTGCTTGTTTCAGACTATAGAGGGCTTTGTTCAGACGATATACATAATGAGAACACTTAAGATCTGAAAATCCCTTTAGTTGTTTTACATAAACTTCTTCAGCGAGATCTCTATTAAGAAAAGCACTCTTAACATCCATTTGAAATAGTTTAAATTTTAATGCACACGCAATGGACAAAAGAATTCTGATAGACTCAAGGTGAGCTACAGGAGCAAATATTTCATCAAAATCAATGCCTTCTATCTGTGAGTACCCTTGAGCTACGAGCCTTGCTTTGTTCCTGATCACATTTCCTGATTCATCAAATTTATTCTTGAAGACCCATTTGGTTCCAATGACATTTGTATCGAGTGGTCTGGGAACGAATTTCCATACTTCATTTCTTTGAAATTGTTGAAGTTCTTCTTGCATAGCATTTATCCAATGTTCATCTTGAAGAGCTTCCACAATGTTCTTGGGTTCAATATTTGAGGTAAAGCAAAAATGGCTATAGATATTTTTTATCTGTCGTCAAGTTCTTACACCATCATTAGGATCTCCAATAATTTGTTCTCAAGGGTGATCCTTTATGATGGGAATGTCAGATGATGGTTGAGGTTCACTGGGTGATGGAGTTTTATTATCAAAATTTTCTAATATGCATGAATCTACATCATCTTCTAATTCATTCACAGGTGTATCTTCTTCATGAGGTTGATTATCAATTACCACATTGACTGACTCTTGAATTGTGAGGGTTGACCTCTAACCCGAGGTTTCACATGGTTCACCTCAAACCTAAGGTTTTGATTGGTTCACCTTCCACCAGATGTTTATGCTCTCCACAGAGCAAGGATCCACACAACGCACCCACCACGTACACTCCCGCCGGAGGCCTCCTACGAGGGCTTTCAAGGGTGAGAAACACCTAAGACCCAATCGTAAAAAGGAATGATCACAAGTGTCCTCTGGACTCTAATAATTTACAAATAAGCAGATGAGTCTCATTGAGCACATTGATGAAGATCTCTTCCTTTGTTGACGAAGAGTCTTCGGCTTACTTGATCCGCAACACAAATGATGTACCAATGTGAGGCTTTGGGTTGGGTCAAGGTTATGATGAAATCCTACTCTCAAAAGATTTTCCTATAAGGAAGATAGAGCGATTTCAATCATCTAAGCATTCAAGGCATCCCAACTTAATGATTTGTCATTAAGGTAGTAGCTGGAGGATCTTTGAATGTGGAAGTTCATTCCCCAATCCACTATATTGAATATCAATGATGAGGGTGGATTGGAGGATGAACTCCCCTGAGAGAAAGGGCTTTGGGTATATGATCTTAGGTTAAACACTCAAAAGTACTCTCTTCTTTCTCTCACAACAACAATAGACAAGTCCTCTTTATATAGGCAAAAGGTTCCAACGGATATAAAACGGTCACATTTATGACAGAGTTCGATATCATGGAGCAGGTTCGATATCATCGAGCGTATACTCTCGATAGCATTGATGGTCCGCTTGATGACTCGAACTCAATGTCATACACTTTTGAAACCTTTTGTCAGCTGGTCGATGAATCGAAACGATTGTCGATGTCATCGGATTTTAAACTCCGATTCCATCGATGAGAAGTTCGATCCATCGACACTTGAAAAATGAGAGAGACTTGACTTAAAATATTTCAGGTTTTCATGAATGATCGAGGGACCTTCGAGATCATCGAAATTTGAATGTCGATGATATCGATATCAGTGTTGAGGCATCGGTAAATCCAACGGATTTCTCTTTAAGCTTGCTGGACAGTTTATGTCTTTGTTCGATGCAATCGACCTGATACCGATAACATCGATATTTGAATATCGATTCTATCGAGTGACTCCCGATCATAGTTAAACAGCCCTGAAATATTTTGCTGGAAAATTTGGCGCCCAAGACCGATATCATCGAGAGCCTTCCGATATCATCGAGATTTGAAGTTCGATGGTATCGAGAAGAGCTTTGATATATCGATGCATATGTGATTTTCTTAAGTAAAAACAGGGGCACCTGAATTCTGCTTGTCGATATTATCGAGTCACTTTCGATAGACTCGATATTTGAATATCGATAATATCGATAGGTATATCGATAATTCTGTTCAGATATGTATGAGGTTGCTGGACATATTTGGTCCTCTTTTCGATGGTATCGATGAAGTGTCGAGGAATCGACAGTGCAAGTCGATCATATCAAGATGTGTATCGATAAAATCGACAAAGTAAGAAAACTTAGAGAATTTTTTGATTTTGAAAAAGTTTTCTTGACTTAAAAACCTTATGATATTCTAACATTTTTTGAGGGTTTTAGATACCTGGTGTTTTGGGACATGGGATGTGAGGCTTTAGATTTACCTGTGACGAGCTTGCACACATCCGGTTGAGGCAGAATCTTGAGTTGATCTTCCTATCAGGCTCTGCAGACTAGCTGACTCAACACTCATGCAATTGACGAACTAGGGCACTTTCAGCTTCTCTTCGCAACTTGAGTCGAAGGGGAAAAAGAGAGCATTGGCCTAATTAACTGCAATGCCAACAAGAAAATAAGTAAGCCAAAGAAAAGGTCGGCCACCTCCTCCCCTTCGAAGCTCCACTGACCAAGGTTGTTGCTCCAGCAAGCCAAGAGATCATGTCAAGGATTTTTGCTACTCCCGTGCCTCCACCGGCCCACATCCTACAACAACTCCTCAACCTCCAACCCCAAAGAGAATTCTTTACTTGGAAGCTCCACTCGGTCCACCTCTTAAGGTGTCAGTTCTAACCCGTCAATGTGTTGATCCTCTTCAACCAACAACAATAAACAAGGATCGACTGCTGCCAGCATCTTCAGGGCCTCGATGACCATCGGGTACTTCTTCAACCAAGGCCATATCTTCTTTTGAAAAATATTCAAAAAACAAGTACTGGCCGGGTCTCTCCATTGATGATTACTTAAAAGAGATCGAGGAAAGCTTCAAACATCACCAGGAGGCTCATTATAATAAATGTTGGAATAAATAGTGGTGGGATAAAGAGAGAGATTAAATGACATTGATCTTCCCTTCGATGGAAAATATCTTACTCCTTATCATCCTAATCCACCATTATTCCCTACTTTGACTCGACCATTGGCGATAATAATAAAAAATCCCCAGTCTGTCAGTAATCGGCCCATCGTCTATGTCGTTCGATTTGACCCAGGTGGAGATCGCTCGCTTATATATATATCTGATTGTTTAGAGTTTTATTTTTCACATTGGGTAATTCCTTTTATTCCTATTATAGTTACTCAGGAGCTAACAGTCGCAGAGAAACAGATTTTTATGGCACAAACACTGCCACAACGTCCACCAGTGGCCAATACTCCCATGATAACTGAAGTCCAGACTATTAATTTGGAAACAACGATCAATGTCGAGGGTCTTCCTTCCCACAACCTTCCTGAAGTCAGCACTCTCCCCACCAATTCTGAGTATATGATCATCATCCCTTCTAGCCCTTTCGCTGCGGTTGACCAAGGTGAGGGTGAAGCACCCCTCCGTCACCGATGGGCCGAGAAGCCATCCTCCCAGCTGATGCCACCTTCACATGTAAAACCAACTCCTCCCATGGTTGAAGAGGTTTCTGCCCCTAAAGAAATCATCGTTATGCATGAAAAAGACACGGCAACTGAAACAACGGAGCCTGATTCTTCTTTGTTGCCTACGCCGATGCCAGCAATAGTGAGCGACGCTCCTACTTTTGTTGCCCCTAGTGAAGATGAACTTCAGATCGACGACATCCTCTCTTCTCTTATGCGAGCCTTGGTTGAGGACGTGGTTGCGGCCAAATCGCCCTCTCTTTTAACTAGCTTGCAAAGTCTCACGGGAGAATTTCAGGTCCTCTTGGAAATAGTGATGTCTAGGACCTTGACAGAAGATGTGGTTAGTAGACTTGATCAGCTGGTCAAGTCCTACAATTCTCTCTCCTGCTCTGAACCTAGCCTTATTATCGAGTTACCAACCCTCCGTGAATTCTTGGGGTTTGTCAAAGAAGAGTACAAGGTTGGCACCGTTGTCAGCCGTCTTGAAGTAGAACAGGCTGCAACAGAATCTCAATTGCCCTCTGCTCAGGATGTTGTCGATCAATTCTTAGTCGATGCTACTAGGTTAAAAACATATGAGGCCGAGTTGGATGATATGAGGGTTAGAATAATAGCTATGGAGGCAGAGCTACTTATTCTGAAGAAAAATTATGTAGAGAAGCATATTGAGCTCAGTCGACGGAAGAAATCGGTCAAGGACCTAGCACCAGTTGCTCAAGCTCAGACAACAACGATCGGTCAGCTTCCCCAGGTTGCCGTTAAGCGGGAAGTCGCTTTGCACACGACGAGAGGCCGATTACGAGAAATGACGGCATTGACTTAAAGGTTTTCCTCTTATAAATTGAAACCAACTTCTTGTGATAAGTAGTATATCATTAATTGAATCAGCCATTGAGCCTTTTATCTCCTCATGCCTTGGTTTTTTTAAAAAAATAACTAACTGTGACTTAGCTTTAAAAAATCGGTGCATCATGGCTTCGCTTTGAACTTATAGCCTTAGCCACTACACGTTCCTGATTGCTCAAAACATACAACAATTTTATTACTATGATAACCCTAGATCGTGGATGCTTGGACCACCTATTTAAACAACTTTTAGCCTCTGCTTGGATTCATATCACTCTCTTCTTACCACTCCACTTTGCTCGCATGGCTTCCAATTCTTCTTCCCTCATTGATGGTGTCGAAAGCTATCTGAAGGAAATTTTTGCGTGGGGGTTGAGAAAATTCTCTCAATCCGCATTATTGTTTGATGCCAATTACTTTGCTAGGGAAGCATCGTTAGCAATTGAATCAAAGGCTACGCTCGGGAAACTCCTTCAGATGCTGAAAAGTCTGTACGTCATGGGGAGATAGATTCCACGAACTAATATTTGCTAACAAATTGAACTCGATATATCTTTGCCAACAGGCATTGGCTTAAGAGGATTCTGTGGAGATGAGTAAGACGCATGAACTGGCCTAGTACGACCGATTGCAGTGTGTTTAGATGCATCATTTCAATCGAGCCATGTTGACGATGTTGAAGGCTTATCAAGCTGGTCTGGTAGAAGAATTGAAATAATGAGAATGTACCGTCTTTGCCAAGGAGATGGTTATATCAGAAGATCTTTCATTTTTAGATAAATAAATTTCCCTATACCAAGCACAGTCGAAGGTAAGCTTTTGCACTCAGAAAGCGGTTGAGGATGAGTTTTCCTCCAGCAGCCTTCATGTTGATCACCTACTTCATCTTTTGCTAATCATCATCAATAAAGGGACGAGCTAGGTGTCGACACTAAAGGAAAACGAAGCCTAAATGCAAGCCCTCCTCGAGGAGTTCGAGGAAATGAAAATTTGAACTACTTGACTGCAGCCTTGCCCTTTATCTTTCATTGTTTTGTTTTCTTCTTAGCAGAATGTGGCCGATGGCCTACAGACTTTGAATAAACTTTCTGATGCTAGTGTGCAATTTTCCAATGATTGGTCTTGGATGATTAACCACGACCGGGTATATCAGGTGGTGCTTCTATTGTCGATCAAGCATGTGTACTATCAGTCGGCCATCCAGCACTTAACCTTTTTTAATGCCTTATCCGTGCTGACTCAGGGGGAATAACTGCATGCGTTTTCTAAGACAATCCCATTTATTTCACCACATTCTCCCACGATCTCGGAAACACATCGTCGCCCCAGCTATTAGCTTCGGGCTCCCAACTGTCACATTTTATCTGATGTGCGCATTAACTCTAAATTCCTAAATCTATAAAAGCATAAAAAAAATTTAGATTTATGACCAACCACGAACGAGAAGCCCTAATAGTGACACCTCTTAGAAACCATGGATCCTTTCTCGCTCTTTTCTTTGTCCATTTACATCATGAAAGAAATCTTTGCAGAGGGGATCGATTCTTTCTCACATTCTACTTTATGCACTATCCATATCCCTTCCTCAGGGACGCCGCTGGATCGTTCGAGAATGATAGGCCTCCACAAGAGATTCGAAAAATCATCTCGGAACTTTAACAACTTGGAGTGGCATACTCTATGGCTGACCGGGAGCTTGAATGATGCACTGCTCCACTGATGTAGGTATCAACCCTTTGTGCTGAGTCTGAAACTCTCTCGAACCGTTATGAAGCGACTTGAAAAAACCAACTGCAGTGGGCACGTGAACATTGCTTCAATAAGGAGATGTTACGGTCGATGGAGGTTGTACTTGGAAACCTCTTCACTAACCTCCTCGAGGCCCAGCGACTCTACCCAGACCATGATCGGCCAAGAAAATGAGGACCTGATTGTCTTCACTGAGTCCCAAATAAGACTCTATCGGGCACACATGGAATCCAGCAAAGTCGAATTAAAGTCGGCCGATTTAGAGTGCGCAGTCATTGATCAACGTCTTAAGGCAATCACTCGCCTCTCCAATAAGCTCACAGCCTAGCAACCATCATAGAGGGAGAGATGTAAGATGGTGGTGAAGGCGAAGGTGAAGGTGTCAGCCTTTAAGAGATTTGAAGAGCTCAAATTGGTCCACTTATAGCTCGGCCAGCTAAACCTTTTTTTTTTTGTGATTGACCGACCTTTATTCTAATGTCGTTATTAAATGAAATATTTATTCTTCCTCCTTTTCTTGTTAATTCCCCTTAATATGTCTTTTAAAGACTTCCCACAGTGAGGGGAAGTAAGGTTTTAGGAATCGGCCATTTATAGGAGCACTTACGTGTAACACCCCGAACTTTTCAATACCCGAGTATTGAAAGTTCTCGAGTGTTACCATGAAATTTAACTTAATATGTACATTTTTACGATACCAATCTAGCTATCTTGACCTTACATCTATTCTCCAACATGAATCTAACCGTTGAGAATAGTCCCCACCCACAAATCAAGTCATCCAACCGTTGATCACGTAGTTTGATACATGTACATTTCTCTAACTAAATCAATGAATAATTCTTCATACATAATGATTTAGACATAAGTTCTTTTATAAGAATTACTTAGAAACGTGTCTACAACCATGTAGAACCATTTGATCTCACCAAACTCTTAGATCAACAATAATTATGAAAATGTCATTAACCTAGACGCCTAAATTCTAGATCACATGGTTCCCACGATCCGTTTAATGTGAAATTTTATACCAGGCCTAATTATCATAAATTAACCATACATGTCGATTTTTAGCCATTAGATCATCATATAAGTGAACCAATTGACAAATCAGCCCGTAACTATTGATTTTTGTTTCCATCGCGTGAAGAAACCTCGTGGGTAGTCGTACTTGGATATTTCTCTCTATATGAATGACTTGGATGGGCTATCATATGGACTAAGTATGAAGTATAAAGACCCCACTTTGGTAGGTTTTACTTAGCCATCAAGTTATCCTTTTAAGGCTCTTATCAACTCCTTATAAATCTGAATCTTCAGATTTAACCTCTTCCTGCCGTCCATCAAAACTTAAACTTGGACCACACCTTATCCTCACCTGACTACGAGTTTATACAAAATTTGGACCCCGATCTATATCCTATATCGTTGAACGTGGAAGCCAACTCCTTTCTTTTGATGCAGAAGGTGAGATTTCAGATCTAGGCCTTTTCCACCATCGATCAACCACCAAATCTGTCCAACCATTTGCCTATCCTGACTACACATTTTTCCCAAAATCGAGCCCTAATCATTAAGCGTGGACTGTTAATCATGAAGCAAATCCTAGCCTTTGATAAGCTTATCTTAAATGATATTACCGATCAGTCATAAGGATTGATCCCTTGGTAAGAAATGGTCACCCACATGGGAGGGACTGTATGTTATCATCCAGGTCCTTAAAGGGGAGCCTATGTCCTTAGGGATATGAATGAAAGAGTCACAATGTAGCATCCTGAATTCATATTGCCAATTATGCACACACTTAAACATATAAATCTACCTTAAGGAATATAGTGAAATATTAAATGTAATGGAATAGTGTAAATGGAACAAATAAATAAATTTCGAAGACAAAATTTTGTTAAGGGGGGTAAATTGTAACACCCCAAACTTTTCAATACCTGAGTATTAAAAGTTCTCGAGTGTTATCATGAAATTTAACTTAATATGTACATTTTTACGATACCAATCTAGCTATCCCGACCTTACATCTATTCTCCAACATGAATCTGGCTGTTGAGAACAGTTCCCACCCACAAATCATATCATCCGACCATTGATCACGTAGTTTGATACATGTACATTCCCCTAACTAAATCAATGAATAACCCTTCATTTTTACTTTGTCCAGCCCCTTAAGCTCGACCAAAATTGCCTCTGTGAATTCTAGAGGGGTCAACCTAACCTGATAAGCAATTTGAAGTGATGGTATGGTGACCTCCAGAGACATGACTGCATCATGCCCATAAATCAATGCGAATGGGCTCACCCCAATACTGGTACGAGGTGAATTTATATAAGCCTAGAGAGCCTCTGACAACTTGGTATGATACTCTTAAGAATTTTCTTCAATCATCTTTCTCAAAATATTTTTAATGACCTTGTTATTGGCCTCATCATGGGGATTAGCCTGAGAATAGTATGGCATTCAATGTAGGATTTTTATTCCATATTTATCGGCCATCACCCATAGCCAAAAATGTTACACCTTAGCCCATGGTGATAGAATATGGGATCCCAAATCGGTGGATGATGTTATTCTTAATAAATTTGATCATCTCTCGGTGGTCGACTCCATTCATGGGCTTCGCTTCTACCCACTTAGTGAAGTAATCGATCATTAGAATGATAAACGAATCCATACGCATCGAAGGTGGGTGTATCTAACCAATCAAGTCGATCGCCCATCCTCGGAACGGCCATGGTTTTATTATGGAATGTATCTCGGTTGTGGGTGCATACTAGATTGGCCCATTCCTTTCGCAAGCCATATAGCCCTTAGCATACTAGACGTAATCGGTCATCATTATTGGCTAAAAGTATCCGTAACATCTAAGTGTGAGTCTCATCTTTCTTCCAGCCTGGTGGACCCCACATAACCCTTCGTGGACCTCTTGCATGGCTAACATGACTTCTTTTTTTGACAAGCATCGGAGTATGACTCCATCGGTCCCTTTACGATACAATTTGCCATTGATCATGACATAATTAGCGACCAACCTCTGTATATTTCTATCGGCCTTAGTACACGAACTTTGTAAATAACTCATGAGATGATCTCTCCAATCTTCTTCCTCTCCTACCTCTATCTAGCATACTTTCATAACATTCCTCTCTTGAAGACAAAGGGCAAGGATCTTCTTTGGACCTTGATCGTAGCCCCTTAGTGCATCAAGCCTTGCGACAAGCTGTGCTATCTCATTAGCATCCACATTGTGTTTTCTAGTAACATACATCAATTCAACCTCTTCAAATAAGTCGAGCATCTGGGTTGCTAAGGCATAATATGGCAACAAAGTTGGACCAGTACATTTGAACAATCCTACCATCTTATTTATCACTAACTGTGAATCCCTTATAGCAGTCACAATCCTTGCGCATAATTCTAATCACAACTTAAGGCCAATTATCATAGCCTCATATTCAGCCCAATTGTTTGTACAACTGAACTCTAGTTGGAATGTAAGTTCTTGCCGGTTCTCATTATGAGCGATCAAGATCAACCCAACCCCAGATGCATCATGTGTCCTTGACCCATTGAATATTAGCTTCCATGGTATTAATTACACACAATACAAATCCAAGATGCTAGGGGAATTTGTTTATCAAGATCAAAAGGATGATCGGCTAGAAAATAAGTTATGGCTCGACCCTTCACTACCTTTTGTGGAATGTAATGAAGATTAAACTCAGATAAAGCGAACACCCATTTACCAATTCGGCCATTTAAAATCAACTGATTCAACATATATTTTACCAAATTGGTCACCACTATTATATTAATTCTTTCGACCAATAAGTAATGCCTTAACTTAGTGGTCATAAAATACAATGACAAACATAATTTTTCTATAGCAAAATACCGTCTCTCGGCATCAAGCAATGTTCTGTTCAAATAGTAGATGGCACGTTCCTTTCGCATATCATCATCTTGTTCTAAAAGAGCTATGACCGATTTTGTTGAGGCTGCAACATATAGCTTGAGCGATCGACCTTTGACCCGTGACATCAACATGGGCGACTTCATCAAATACTCCTTGATTTTGTCAAAATTCAGCTGGTGCTCTACTTCCCAAACAAATTCGGACCCCTGCTTCAATCTTATTAGTGGAGAAAAGATGTTAGTTTTACCTGCATAATTAAATATAAATCTCCTCATAAAATTAACCTGGCCTAAGAACCTTTGCAGCTCCAGTTTGTTTTTCAGTGGTTGGACATTGATTACGGCCCGAGCCTTATTCTGATCGATTTTGATCCCTCTTTGGTGTATGAAGAATCTTAGAAAATTACCGGCCGAGACCCCGAAAGCACATTTCAAGTGGTTCATTGTCAATTTATGGAGCCTCATTCGTTCAAAGGACTTACGCAAGTGGGCAAGGTGTCCTTCCACATTGGCTCTTTTAACCACTACATCATCCACATAACTTCCATAAAACGGCCAATCATGTCGTGGAAGATGGCATTCATTACTCTTTGATATGTTGACACTACATTTTTAAGTTCAAGAGGAATCACTACCCAACACTATGTTTCAAATGGACTAGGACACCTGAATGCCGTTTTGGGCACATTGTCCAATGCAATGTAGATATGATTATACCTGCAACGCCCATTCATAAAGGACACAATTCCATGTCTAACAGCCCGATCAATGAGCTGATCGGCCACCAGCATGGGGTATTCTGTTCACAACCCCAAGTGCAGGGCTACGTTGTAGTAATAATATCAGTGAGACCTAGGTCGAATCCACAAGGACTTACTATGTACGTACTCTGAAATAAACTATAACTATAACTAGAATCTAAAAGCTGGATATTTAGAGAGAAATTGTTGTGAATTAAATCTATTAAAGTAATAAAAACTAGAGTGCCAAGGGTCCACCTGTAGCTATCTTAATGCTACCTTATTTAATTTAATAAAGAATATAACTTGAATCGAAGTCCTATCCTATCTAGGTAGATGATAGAGCGGTTGAAACATCATGGAATTCAGTAAAACTGAAGCTGAACATTCATTGTATTAGTTCACTCATGAGGCACCAATGTGATAATCGCAGGAAATTCCAAGCATCTAACATGCCTTGGAGACAATGGAAGATCACAGAACTTTACAAATCACACAATTGCAAAACTGGTAAGAAGATATCAAAAGCTTCCCAAATATTTATTGTGATTAGAGTCGACAATAGATCACATAAACTAAAAATATTCCTTCATTCAAATTAAAAATCAATGGAAATTCAATATAAACTTGAATCAAAGTAAAATAAACATCAAAATAAACTACAAGCTTCACCTCTTAGATTTAGCCAAGAGATTAGTTAACCATAGACATGATTAAGCTAAAACTCTTAAAGAAAAACATAAAAACTAACTAGAAAAGGAAGAAGAACTCCTTAGAGGCAACACCACCCTTTGCTCTACTCTTCCAACCCTAATTTATGCTTAGAATAACTCAGAAATCCACTTTATATAAGCTTTGTTATGATCGACTTCAAAATTGACTTCAATTTACGCAGGTTATGTAGCTTCGATGAGACTTCGATGACATCGAAGTCCAATTTCCATGTTTGATTTGAATTCGAAAACTGTCAAAACCGTCTATGTAAGTCCTTCAATGAAATCGCTTGACCTTCGATGGCATCAAACTGGCTTCGATGTCATCGAAGACTTCCTCGATGGGATCGAAAAACAACCTAAACTATCCAGCTTGTTTGTCCCAAAAATCATGATTTGAAGAGATCAAAGGGGTCTTCGATGGGATCGGGAATTGCACCCAATTGTCCAGCAAGCAAACATTATTTTCTCGAATTTCTCTGATGGGATCAAGCCTCCTTTGATGACATTGAGCACTGATTTGGTGACATCGAAGTTGTGTTCAATGTCATTGAACTATCAAGTTCAGCAGTTCCAGTTTTTTGCACTTTGTAATCTTGATTTTCTTCCTTTTTTCACTTGGTTTTCTTAGATCTTGGACTCTTGAATTCTTCAATCTTGACCTCTAAAGATCCACTCCTCACTTTGGTTATTCTTGAACATCAAATCCATGCTTTTAGTATCCTTTTCACCTTAATATCTCAGAATCACCTTGTAATAGAAAAAAATTGTAGAAATAGATCAATTAAGCAACATCATGTTCATAAAACCAAAGAATAAATAGGGGGAATATGCAATATTTCACACTCAACACACCCCCCAACCAGCATTTTGCTAGCCCTGAGCAAAACATGCGTGACACAAGCTTTCAAGCCTTTTAATTTCAAATCTTTCTTAGAAAAATAACCTTCTGTGCAATCATGTATTGATGAGTAGAATTCAAAGATGAAATAATTAAACTTTGATAATTAAAAACCTAATCTCATGAGTAAATAAATGAACTAAGTCCTCCTTCATTAACTAACAAATACAATGGATTCAAACATCAAGTTTTTATTGTGTTCAATGATCCTGACTCATGTTTCCATAGAAGATAACTTTTGTTTTATAATGTCAGCCATGTTCATCACTTCAAGGTGGAAGATCAACACAAGTTACTGATTCCAAATTTATCTTTTTTTATTTTTTTTATTTTTTTATACTTATTTTCCAGCGTTTCGATTTTGTATTGACAACTTTCATATTATTCCAATCTTTTTCTTCTTTTCATAGATATTTCTCTAAATCATATGTACTAGATAGCCTTTTGTCAAATTCACTATTTTCTAGCTGGTTGTTTCTTCGTTTTCATTGTTTTTAAGGAAGATGAGGATCTCTAGACTAGGCTTCTAACACTTTTTATTAATACACGTGCTAAAATAAAAAATTCAAGTTATTTTCATAGAAAAATGAGCCAATTATAAATTTGTAAGGTAGACTCAATTGATGTTCAAACTTTCTATTAATTAATTCAATAGGAGAACTTATCTAATGGTTTACTCAGTTAATCAAGTTCTAAATTTCAAAAATTCAATTCTTCATCTTATCATAATGCTCAAAACATACTCAACTACACAAAATATCAATTTCAAAAAGAGTTTTGAAATGAAAATTTTTGAAAAATTCCATCGATTTTTGCTCAATAACTAGGAAAAACACATGAGATTAGACTACCTAATCTCACCCCCAACCTAAAATCTACATCGTCCTCAATGTAACAGACATGATCAATCATTGCAACATGAGACAATGAAAATAAAAGGGGAGCGAGTAAGAAGGATAGTACCTGAAGAAGTAGAATTTAAATAGTTTCAAAGTCTTCACTATTCAAAGGGATTGGCACGAAACTAAAAACAAAATAAAACAAACTATCCTAGTCCTAAGTCCTAAGAAAGCAATAAGCCTAACTATACCTCCAGTAGACTAGGAGGTCAATCCTAATACACAGGGCAATCAGAGGAATGGATATATTATCTGAATCAAATTTCTCAACGAATGGCTTGAGATGATAACCGTTCACTTTTAAAACATTACCATTCATTAGATTCTCAACATCGACAACACCATTAGGATAAACTGTTTTAACAATGAAGGGGCCGGTCCAACAAGATCTAAGCTTACCTAGAAAAGGGTGAAGTCGAGAATTATATAATAGGATTTTTTGATTTGGCATGAATGATTTACGAAGAATGTTCCGGTCATGGAACATCTTCATCTTGTCATTGTAAATTCTCGAATTCTCGTATGCATCGTTTCGAATCTCTTCGAGTTCATTTAATTGAAGTTTGCGCAGTGAGCTGGCGTTGTCCAAATTAAAGTTTAGATTTTGATTGCCCATTAGGCCCTATATTCTAGCTCCACAGGCAAATGGCAAGGCTTCTCATAGACGGGTCTAAAGGGAGACATTCCAATAAGGGTCTTATACGTTGTACGGTAAGACTATAATGCATCAGTCAGTCGAATTGACCAATCTTTACCACCGAGGTTCACCGTTTTCTCCAAAATTTTCTTAATTTTCTTGTTAGAAATCTCAACCTGATCGCTTGTCTGTGGGTGATAGGGGGTACTCACTTTGTGGGATATGCCATATTTTTTCATTAAGGTCTCGAATGACTTATTACAAAAGTGTAACCCTCCATCATTGATAATAACTTGAGGCGTTCTGAATCGCAAAAGGATATTTTCCTTTAAAAACTTAATGACTGTGTGATGGTCATTATTTCGGCATGGGATCACTTCAACCCATTTAGTAACATAGTCGATTGTTAGCAAAATACAAACATTTTCAAATGATTGGGGGAATGATCCCATGAAATCAATGCCCTAGCAATCAAATGCTCCAATAATCAGAATGGGTCTCATTGACATCATGTTTCGACATGACAATCTTCCTTACTTTTAACAACACTCACAAGCTTTGCAAAACTCATGAGTGTCTCTAAACATAGTGGGCCATAAAAGCCACATTGTAAAATTTTGGCCATGGTCTTTTTGGCAGAGAAGTGACCACCACAGGCCTATGAGCGACAAAAGAAGATTACACTTTGATGTTTGTTGTCGGGCACACATATCCTTATGATTTGATCTAGGAAATATTTGAATAGATATGAATCTTCCTAGATAAACTTATACACCTCGGTGTAGAATTTCTTCTTATCTTATGCAATCCAATGTGTTGGCATGAAACCTGTATCAAGATAATTGGCGATATCAACAAACCAAGGTAGTTGGGAGAGCTTAAAGAGTCGTTCATTAGGGAATATGTCGTTGATTGGTACTGGCTCAAGGGAATTTGATAAAATAGGCGTGAAGATGGTCAACCACTACAATCTCTACTCCTTTCTTATCATGTATTTCAATGTTGAATTCTTGGAGTAGGAGGATCCATCGTATGAAGCGAGGCTTGGTATCCTTCTTAGAAAGAAGGTATTTCAGTGCCACATGATCGGTATATGTGATGATCTTAGATCCAAAGTCACGCCCCATAGATTTGATCAATGAAATGTAAATGTAAAGGAAAGTGGTCTTTCCTAGTGACAGTAGTCAATGCACATCTTTCAACCACTAGTGACTCTAGTTGGCACAAGTTCATTATTAGCATTGGCTATGATGGCGATTCTGGACTTCTTAGGAACCACCTGTGTTGGACTCACCCATTGACTATCAGATATAGGGTATATGATACCCACATCCAACAACTTGAGTACCTTAGCCTTAACCACATCCACCTGTGTTGTAGTTGTCGGGAGGTTTACACATTATCTTCCAAATAAATGCAGTGAGTACAAATCAAATTGTCAATTCCCTTTAAGTTAGACTACCGGGGTCCTTGTATTTTTATCGCACATCTTGCTTAAGGATTGTAAGGCTCGTATCCTAGACCGTACCATTTCTTAGACTTTCGTGATCTTCCCTGTCGAATTCTGATGACCCACAACCTGTAATCGGCATTTGCACATGACCCGAAGTCACACCCCATAGATTTGAGTCTGCTCGACCCGAGACTTGTACCCTAGCGACCCTGTCATCACCGCGGTTCTAACACCGCATCTTACGCGCCGATGCGATACCCAGGCCAGGAGTTGTGGGCCCGCGTATATTTCAAGGAAATGCCGCGCGTTGTAAATTCTGAGAAAATCTCTACCACCTTTCACATCAATCAATCAAAGTACAACCCATCACTCACCCATACCTCTCTTTTCCCCAAAGTTAACACAACCCGTACCTCTCAAGTCAAGTACACCCATTACTCACACCCATCACTCACCCATCACACCCATCCCTCTCTCCTTACATCCCCCCTCTCTCTCTCTCATTCTCCACCCATTCCCCAAGCACCAAGAGAGAGCCAACATCCAAGCATTCTAAGGGAGAAAGAGAGCCAAGTGTAGCCAACCTTCCTACCCCTAATCTCCCATCTCCACCCTTTAATCCTCATCTTCCTTCTTTAAAGTTGTAGCTAAGGAGCTAAGGAAGCCATAGAATCAAGAAGATTAGCAATCGGTGGGTGTTTATAGGATTAGATTGTGATTTTTGTGATGGACCAAGTGGGGCCTATAGATTGATGGTATGGATCCTATTTGGGACCCATCTTGATGTATGTATTGTAATCCTAGGAGAGCTCATAGTGGCGGAGCCCTCCATCACTCGATTTTTTTCTCTCTCCTTCTTTTATGTATGATGGCCCACCTTGATGTATGACCCACGCTGTCCATTTTGTGGGCCACACCGCTGTTCAAGTGGGGCCCACCTCGTTGCCATGGCTAAGGCCCATTCTAGCTGTCCATTTGGATTGGCCTGGACCAAAGGGAAATACAAACATTAGCTTGATTTAAAATTTTGGTGGGCCACATTGACGTGGACCCCACCTGATGTATGCGTTTCATCCATGGCTATGGAGCCCACACGATGTATATGTTTTATTCACTATGGCCTGGGCCCACCGTGATGTATGTGCTGTCCACACCATCCAGTCCCTAGACGGTGGAACCCACTGATGTCAGTGATTTATCCAGGCCATCCAGCCCTAGACGTAGGACCTACCGTGATGTATGGTCCACCGTCTAGCTAAGGATAGACCCAGATGAGTAGAAAACAAATGTCAGCTTGGTTCGCTGACTGGTGGGCCACATGTATGTGGGACCCACCAGATGTATGTGTTCTGTCCTAGCCGTCCTGATGGGCAGGACGGTGGGACCCACTTCCCTGGACGTTGATTGGCTAGTGTACACCAGCCATTTAGTTGCTGTATCATGTCAGCAAGGTTTGTGGGCCTCCACCATGAGGTATATGTTATATACTAAACTATCTGTCCATTTTTCTTGGACGTGGGACCCACCCCACATGTGTTGCACGTGTGGGGTGAGGCCCACCTTGATGTATGTAGTCTATATTCACAATGTCCATCTGGACGGTGTATGTGACGCCTGCCATGATGATGTGATGTCCATACCGTCCAAACCTTGGATAGTAGGACCCACCATGATGTATGTAAATATCCACGCCATCCGTCCATTCTACTGGACTGGTGGGCCACCCCTGTTGACCCACCTTGGGATGGAAGAAGATTGTCTGGGGTACTTCACACCAGCTATCTAGCTGCCGTAATGACGTCAACAAGTTTTGTGGGCCAGATCATGGGGTATGTATTACATCCACACCGTCCATGGGACGTGGACCCCACATGATGTAGGTGTTTTATCCAAGCCGTCCAACCCCTGGACGTGGGGCCATGGTGCATGTGTTGTAAATTCGCACCATCGAGCATTTCTGGACGGTGGAGCCTTCCATGATGTATGTGTTTTTATTCCAGGATGTCCACCAGTTTATAGATCATTATAGGGCCTGGGCCTCAACAGCCAGGCCCGGTAAAGCAGTCAGCAGATTCATCTACTATTGGACCAACGTCCAGCAACAGCTGGGCCGAGACCCCCCATGATATATATATATATATATATATTTTATCCTTGCCATCCATCAGTTTTTAGGTCCAGGTGATGTGGCCCAATGTGACTTATATGCGGCCCATATATGAGGCCCAATGTGATGTATTTGAGGCCCATGGATGTAGCTCATTATGATGAATATGCGGCCCGTGTTCGAGGCCCAATGTGATGTATATGCGGCTCATGTAATGAGGCCCATTGTGATGTATATGAGGCCTATATGATGAGGCCCGATGTGTTGTATATGACACCCATGTGATGCGACCCATGGTGATGTATATGAGGTCCATTGTGATGTATATGAGGCCTATGTGATGCGGCCCATTGTGATATGTGAGGCCTATATGATGAGGCCCAGTGTGATGTATGCGAGGCCCATGTGATGAGGCCCATTGTGATGTATGAGACCCTTGTGTAAGGCCTATTGTGATTGTATATGGCCCATTATGAATGTATAAGGCCCATTGAGATTATATGTGGCCTATTATCATTGTATGAGGCCCATTGAGATTGTATGTGGCCCATTGTGATTGTATGAGGCCCATTGAGATTGTATGTGGCCCATCGTGATTGTACGAGGCCCTTTCCCCATTGTAAGTTAGATTTTATGGCGAGTCGTACTCTAGGTGTAATGGTGGTTAAATGTCCACATTGCAAACCTGAGCCCATTATCAAGCCCATTTCCATCTTCTCTTATTGGGCTATCCCAAACTGTTGGGCCCCCATTGATGATGGTGCCTTATACCATGCCTTGTAGAATTACCCACACCTTGAAGCCCACCTTGTGTATATATTGGGCCCCATAGGGAAGTCCAGTTTATTGCGCGATAGAGAGGGTAAGAAAGTGTAACGTCCCGTCCAACCAGCGCAGTGTCCTGGGGCTTCCACGTAGGATTTGCCGTAGGATCGTTCATTCAAAGTACTCGTGCACTACCAAAAAATCGAGCAAAGGGCACGGACTTTAAAAGTTTTCGGCTATGGATCTAATCCATAGTAATATTAAAACAGATGTAATCCGTAGCTAAAACCTAATGGATCCGTACCCAAAGGGTACCCCTCACTATAGCAGTATTAGATATTGACGGTGCTTAAGGGGCTCCATAGGGCCCATTGAAATATATATGTTTGATCTAAGCCATCCATAAATTTTGATATATAATTTCAGTGGATTGGGCTAAAAGTCATTTTGATTAAAGGTCTAAGTGGACCACACAATACAAAATCATAAAAATTAAATATATATTGTTAATATGTTGTGTGGTCTTCTTACCACTTCGATCTGACTCATTTTTTGCATCAATCCTTAAAATAATATTTTAAATTTAATGGACGGAGGGGATAAATAACATACATCATGGTGGGCCCCACGGTCCTAAAAGCAACCGTCCTATTGAGCCGTCCGTCATGCGCTCACCCCCAAATTTCATCCCACAATTTTCTCCCGCCTGCGTGCCTCCCAAAACAAAATGACGGTTTTTGGGTCCGCCATTTTCTCCCTCTCTCCCTCTCTCCATCTCTGACACTCTCCCTCTCTCTGCCATTTTGCGTCCGCCATTTTCGCCCGCGTGGCTCCCTCACCCTCTCTATCTCTCTCGCACTCTTGAACTCATCACCGACACTCTCCCTCTCTCTGCCATCTCTGTCTCTCTCAGTCTCTCTCTCTCCGTTTGCAGATCTACGATAACAGATCGATGATAGATTACAATGGTGAGATTTCATCACCTCATTTCCATCTAAGACAGCAGATCGATGAGATATATACAATGAATTTTCAGTGTATGTGCGTGCAATCTCGATTCTGTAGGAAGGTATTTTGTGTAATTTGGTTTTTGTATACGCATGACTATGTACATTGGTAATCCACTTCTGACATGATCTTCTCCTATCTTAATTTTTCGGATTTAAACCCATCATACACTGAGATTTCGGAGTATTAGTGTTGAATCTCTGTTTTTTTTTTTTTCCCTTTTTTAAAGTGTTTTTATGCAATTTCAGTTCGGTGTATGGGGTGCTTTCTGCATTTTGAGATGCCTGCATATGCAAGAGTATTTATTTTGGTAGTCCTCTACCATGACCCACACTCGTACATTTTCGGATTCGGACCCATATCCTTAAAAAAACGGTCGATATGGTGAGCGGATTAGGTTCGGTCCTTACTGTGGGGCCCACTTTGATATATTTATTGTAAATCTACACCGTCCATCCGTTTTGCCAGATCATTTTAGTGTATTAGCCCAAAAATGAAGTAGATCCAATTCGCAGGTGGACCACACTATAGGAAACAGATCCTTGTAATTATCATCTTTTGGTTTGATTTTATTGCTAGTGGGTTTGGGTTTGAGTGTAATTAGGTTTTACACATCACTAAAGGGCCCCATATGGTCATATGCATGTGCATTTGAACATGTGTGCGTACATGTGAGCTACCATAGTGGAAATGATGCTAACTTTCGCTGACTTGATCCACATGCATATGCAAAAATCCAGATGCACAATCGACAATAAATTACAAGGATATTACCAGTATATAGAAGGGCAAAATTCCAAACAGAGTACATGGAGTCATGTACCTTTAAGGCCAGCTCCAACACTTTTACCACTGCATTTGTGCTTGAGATTTTCTTCTCATGTATTGAATAAGAGGATCATTAAGTTCCTGTCCACACACACAACGCATATAATGTCAGAACAATGCAAATTTAAGAACAGAAGATAAAGAGGAATCAAGGATGTTGTGTTACAATCAAAGAAATGACCACACTAGCTAGTACATATTTCAGCCATATTACAAACTGTTAACAGGTTGCAATTTTACTGGACATCAGGTGGCACTTGTTGTGGCCTGTCTTATTTATTTCTATATTTACACCGATGTTGATAATACATATGGCATCACTTAAAATATTATTTTGAAGACTGCATTGTCTAGGTAACATTTATGTATGTCATTAAACCATATGGATTCTTGTACTTCGGTGGATTTCAGGGAGATTTGGCAAATTACCTTCAAAAGAAAGGACGTCTACAACCTTCTAAAGCTCTGAGATTTGCTCTTGATATTGCTAGGTAAGCTCATAACTTGATATTTGGCCACCAACTGATTATTTCGATAAAAGACGGGATATGCAAGTCAGTACTCCTGGCTAGCAATAAGGAATGGGATGAAGGAGCGCAACACAAACATTTTGGAGATAGTTCATTCTTTGGATCTCCCAAACAATCCCTTGGATGATATTACTGATCAAGTAGCTAGTGGTTTAATGCCTTCAATATAGTTCTTGAGTTTGTTGAATCTAGTTGAGGCCTTCTAGAAACAAGATGTGTTTATGTGGAAGCATTGACCCGTTTGGCTATTGCTTCTCATTCTTAAAGCTGATGCAATCTTTCTTGTACTGGAGTATTTTGTTATGTTGTATGATTGTGACATTTAGTAGTTTTTTCGGTTCGAGATTCTGTCCAATGCGAGTTTAATTTTTGTAAATTAAAAGCATAGTTTGCTGAGACTGTATACATCTGAATTTGCTGCAATTTTGTCATTTCGAACCTGTGTGGAAATGTTTATGCCGTCATTATTTGCTGTCATTTTGTGGAGCTTTATTTTTAAAAGCTTCAATTTATCAACATTAATTTGTTTGTCTTATGGATTGTTGTGCTATGCTAGCATTCAAACAACGGACCTCAAGATAACTGAGGAACTTTTCCATTTCCGTATGAGTTGAGTCAGATTGTGAATATTTTCCACCATTTTTTCTATTTGGTTTCAATTGCATTGTTTTGAATGGTACTGTGTTGGTATGTGCATTTAGGAAGTTGGATGGGTAATGACCATCATGCAAATCACTCATAACAAATGAGTGTCATATACATGTCTTTAAGTTTACCGGAGTAAATTTTCCATGAATGCTTCAGCATTTCAAGCTCTTGGACTTGACATGGATATGTTTGATGTGGCCTAGGTGCGGAACCATCTGTCCATTCCAATGTTACCAAGATCAACCTCATTCTTTTGACAAAAAAGAAAAAGAAAAAAAAAGGCGGCACTAGTTAGCCATGAATTGTCCATCATATGGAAATTTTGATTTCATATGCCTTTTGACGATCACTTTGATTGGGTGATCATCAACACAAGATTAGTAGCTGCCAAAATGTACGGCCTATATCAAATTTAAGCAATTTGTCATGTCCTTTAATATATCACTATCATTGGATGATCCAACCCGGCTAATGATGAACATCAAAGTTCTAGAGGAAAGCCAATGTTGTATTGGGTTGGAAGTGAGTTTGTTCCATTTGGGGAGGTTGGAGTTGCCAAAATTCGCCAGGCGGTTTTTAAATTAAAATTTGTGGTTTTGGGGAAGAAGCATTTGGGGTGGTTATAGAACTGGGTTCTGGAATTTATAGTGATTTTACAGCTGAAATTTGTAGCTCTTGCTTTGAAATTGTAGGGAATATTTGAATTTGGAGGTCTCCTCTTGAGGGTGGATTCTTGGAGACTAGGTGTTGTTTTGGCTTGAGTTCAGGTTCTGTTTGAAAGCTTTCAATTTCTATTTTGGTTGTTGGATTTGTGGAAAAATGGCTTGTATGAAGCTGGGATCGAAATCTGATGCATTCCAACGACAAGGGCAGGCATGGTATGGAGCACTCTCTCTCTCTCTCTCTCTCTCTCTCTCTCTCTCTCTCTTTTTTTGAATTAATAAGTGGAAACCGGTTTTAATTTTGTTGGTTTGCAGTCTTCCCTGTTTTGAATTAGTTTCACATGTATTCAATTTGAAAAAGACGGTTTTAGAAGCTTAGACATGGATCTGAGATGAGTGTGTGTACAAGGTAGCTCATGTCGTGTGCATGAGTTGCCTTGCATGCAAATGTGTGTACAAGGTAGCTCATGTGCATACTAAGCCTACATGGATCTGAGACGGTTTTAGTTGAGCATTGCTAAGCCTACATGTGTGTACAAGGTAGCTCATGTGCATGCATGCATTTGTCAGTGTGGGATGAGATCCAATCCATTCATTAGAGCACTACCACTGTAGACGTTCTTGCGTAAGAATCAGGTTGGTCTTCCTGGTTGAAGCTTTTTTTACTATCCAACTGCTTTGAAAACTGTGGTCCACCTATTGATTGAACCAGATTTGTTTTCATGCAAAAGCATCTACATGGTCAAACCCACTTGAGACGGTTTGGATATTGCACCTGTACACTCTGTTGAGAGTCTTGAGACACAATGTTGTGTGCATGAGCTCCCTTGCATGCAAATGTGGGCTTTGCAAGTCAATTCACAAAATGATTCTCTATTAAGATTATTATTATTATTTTTTTAAAAGTCATGATAAAAAAGACACAATTCCATACCTCCATAAATCCTTGGATTTTTGGGTCAAATCCAAATCTTCCCAAGTCAATCCACAAAATGATTCTCTGTCAAGATTAAAAAAAAAAAAAAAAGTTATGCCCTTGCAGCCATTGTATTAAATGCTCCTCAAATCCATGGCTTCATTACCAAACAATGGATTTCCTTGTTTTTTTTCCTTGTGCTGATTGATTTAATATGGATTTCCTTCATCCTGTAAATCAATCATCTATCACTATGGGTTGGAAATTTCTTGGTAGCTTATAAGGTTTCTTGATGTGGAATGATTTGTAAAAGTTTGCCATTGCAGTGTGAATTTGTCACTATGAAAGTACTCTTTTGTTTTGCTAATTCTTCTATTCTGAGGTCGGCACATTTTCTGGTAGGTACTAGAAGATGGCTGATGCTGAGGATATTCCAATCTGGGTACCTTTTGTCCATGAGGTCCATTGCTCAATGGTTTTGGGATCACTGAAGCATGTGCCCCACTTGTGCAAACTGAACATATTGTACAAGCTCTCAGCTTAAGCATTGTATAATACCTCCTAGTTAAACCAATGACCAGGAGATTCCTCAACATGATATGCTCTATTGCCCTAATTTGATAGTTCAAAAGGATGAAGAGATTGATGGAAATGTTTCTAATAGAGTTAAAAGAGTTGGGTGCACTACAAGAAATCGTACCTTAGCCGATCGATGGGGCTACCCTTTACTGGTGGCCGGTTTTAACAGCTGCGGGCAAAGGGGCCTATATTATATAAAAAGAAAAAAAAGAAAAAAGAAAGCCCTAATTAGAGCCGACTCTCTCCCTCTCGCTCTCGCTCTCTTTGCCTCTCCCTCTCCATCGCCATCTCCGCCATTCACTTGTACAAGATCCGGGCCATTCATTTATTTTGACCCAATGCAGATGGGCCATGTTGCTGAAAAAACACCAGATGAGGAATGGGGCTTTGGGTATTTATAGTGATGCTTTAAGGGTGAGTTTATATATGCAGATGTGTTTTTTTATTTGAAAATCTTACGAGGAAAATGTCTTTGGGTTCATCAGCCTCTCTGAATGTAAGATGTTTGGTGTAGGTCTTTGGGTTCATCAAGTCAGCGAGCAGACTCAGTTGACCCGATGAGAGTTTGAGCCAAGTCATCAGGTTCAGGAATGCAAGCCTCAGTTTGGTTTAGGTTTTATGCTATTCGTAACAAGGACTATTTGGAGCCTTTGCTTGACTTTCTCTAAGTGCATAGATACCAGGGGCATGTGAGTCTGCTTTGAAAATTTCATGATTTTTTTTTTCTTTTGCATTCTCAGCTTGATGTATTTCTTTCCAATTCTTGGTTGCGAAACGAGTATATTTTCTTTTTGTTACTATAAACAGAATGGTTCTATGTTTCTACCATTGTTGTTATTGAATACTATATCAACTTGGTGTTTCTACCAACTAAGAAAAAAGAAATCATAAGAAAATGTGACTATAATGGTTTGCTTTTATTACCCTCTAGCTTTCCACCTTGCTGGTTTCTTCTTTCTTTCTTTCTTTTTCTTTTTTCTTTTTCCTGACAACTTTAAATGGTTGGTAGTATAATAGTTGCTGCAGAACTGTTTAGGTAACTAACCAACAGCTGATCACCAACCTTGATGTTGCAAACTAGTCTATTTAAATACTTTTTACCTTAGAAAAATATGGAATTTGCTGCCCATCCACTTCCAACTATATTCAAATTGCTTAAGATGAAATCCTTTAAGAAGCTCTGATTTCATTCTTAAATATGGAATTTGCTGCCCATCCATGAAAGTGTTTATTCATGGTAGAAGCAAATTAAAATCACATGGGATATACTTCTAGGCATGTATGAATTAATGCAAACATTAAGAAGTCCCTTTGATGGAGAATGGAGGATGATCGAAGCTCACTTTCTATCTCATTTTTCTCTCGAAATGGCCAAGGAAGTTTTCCTTATATCAATAGCCTGCTATCCATGGTGGGGCCAATCAGATCGATGGGCCACCAAACTCCTGCTCACATATCATTGGGTCAAAGATTGTGAGGCTCCTTGTTTTTAAAATCTCTCCCATCAAATTTTTTTTATACCAAACTTGGCTTTATATCTATGTTTGTTTCGCTTCTATTTTGTTAATATTGATCAAAATCACTTGCAGATGATGAAAAGAATGCCCATTTGAAGAAATTGGAGAAGGGCTCAGAGAACCTGCAACTCTTCAAGGCAAACTTGCTGGACTATAATTCTCTGTGCGTGGCCATTGCAGGATGCAGTGGAGTCTTCCATGTCGCAAGCCCGGTTCCTCCAGGCAGCGTGCCCAATCCGGAGGCAAGATCACATCACAATTAGAGGTGTGACTGAATTTTAAAATGCAAAAGTCCAAAGAAAAATGAAGTTCATCACAAGCACCGTTAGTGCAACATGAACCTTTCATTTGAGATGGATGTGAGAGCTATCCTGAATTGATACCATTGGTGCAATCATGGAATATTGTTATCTCATTAAAATCACATACTTAATCCTACTTGCATCTATTTCATTCTTTGGAAATTGTATATATCAGTAGGAACCTTGCGTCAACATGGGTAATATTTTGAACTTGATTAATGTATTGTTCGACCATATTACATATGATTGTTCATAACTGAATTAACTTAATTAGAGAATACTCTTGATCTATGGAACTTACGTTATGAGCCAATATCTTTTCAAATTCAATAATATGGGCATGGATAAAGGACTTGTATACATAATAAGCTAAGCTCCTATTTCATGTTATCACCAGGATGAATATGGATGGTATTCCCTTGCCAAGACAACAGCAGAGAGCAAGGCTCTGGAGTATGCAGAGAAGAACGGGCTTGATGTTGTAACAGTCTGCCCATCCTGGGTTATTGGGCCATTGCTGCAACCCACCGTGAATGCCAGCAAGATCCATATAATCAAGTTATTGAAAGGTCAGTCCTTAAAGCTATCATCTTCTTGGGTTCGATACTATGGTAATTGTAGTAATGCTAGCAAGTGTCATGGGATGCATGTATGTATGCGCATACAAATTAAAATGGCGAACTGGTGATTGAAACCCAACGCCCGTGTTCGCAACATGCCATCTCCATACCATTGGGCTTTGATGCTCGACCACTTTGTACCATCGCTCTATAGGCAGGGTGGGTCTAAATTGGTTTATGAACTGGAAGGCTAGCTCTTTGTGATCTCAGATATTTAGGGTGTTTGGTTGCACCTGATATCATGGTATTTCATTATTGAACAGTTTAATTTAGTGCAAAATTTTATGATATTTCATGAAATTTTGTGCAACCAAACACATCCTCGAGTAATACTTGCATCCCAGTTCCCAATAACTATGTCATTCATTCAACAACGACTCCATAGGGTGATCTCTCTAGCAGATCAAGCATCATAGAAACTACAGGACTCAAATCCCATGACTCTCCCAATTAATAAGGGTGCACCCACCAACTTGGATTTGAGTGGGTTGGCTTAGATGGCTAGTGTTTCATGAACAGTACGTTGCCGACCATCTTTCATTGATTTTATATATTAGGATTATCACAATGTTTAAATTTTGTTACGCCACGAAAATGGAGCTTGAAAAACTGTCCGTTTGATCTAGCTTCTTACATGATGCGAAACAAGAATGTATGAGACAGTAGAAAATAGAGTTTATGTGATTGTTGATGTTCGAGACGTGGCGAAAGCGCTGTTGTTGGCATATGAGACGCAGGAAGCATCGGGAAGATACATATGTTGTTCACATCTGATACGACTTCAAGATCTCATCGGCAAGTTGAGGAGCATCAATCCTAACATCAGCTATCCAAAGAAGTAAGGTTCTTTGCTATAGTAGCTTAATGAAGCGGCAAATTCCACTTGTTTAGATCCTAGGCCCTCTGAACATGACATGTACAATGAGCATCTTAGCTGTCCATTAGATGGGACCAGCCATGTAGATCATCATCATAACAGTCATGCGTGATAGGCTTTGCATATCACATGGTTCATAACATATGCATATGTAGGATGGCTAGAGTTGTAAAATTGTCATTCATTCTTTTTTCTTATCTTTGCTTTGTTTTTTTGTATTCTTTGGCCTTTGGCATTTCTTTAAATAAATTTTGTTATCATCGTTTTAAAAAAAAAACATATGCATATGTAGGATCAATGCACGCGGTTCAAAGTGAGAAGGCCATGCAATGTTTGCGGATGCTCACGCAGTTTTTTTTTTTTTTTTTGTTACTTTGGAAGAGCCCTTTGCATGGTTGCAAAGCATGAAGTCCTACAGCTAGCACACGCAGTTAGCAACCAGAGCCAATTTGCACTGTTTGGTGTGGGCTATTGCTTGGGAGCACCAGCACATACACCCAATAAAACAGAACAGTAGCCAAAGCTTTGAGAAAAGGATGGAACAGTTGGTTGAGCATCCAGCTGCTTTAGCAGTAACCAAGTAGGCTGTGGCAAGCAGCCCAAATAATCTAGGAGCTGCTTCAAGCCCTTGTGACCTACAATCTCATTTCTGATGACTCTACCGCCCATACATCGCAACTGATGATTTAAGGACAAATGAAAAATATAAATGTCATTCAACATTAGTGGATAAACTATATATGCCGTCCACGAGACAAATGTGGGGATACTTACTTGTACACTGAATCTCCGCCAAGTGCCCTTTCCAGTAGGGTCACCAGTTTGTGCAGTGAAATCCTTTTGAACTGCTGTGCAATAGACGGCCATTGAAATACTTAATCCTGCATTTGACCATCCAAGAGGAACATAAAGATACAAAACCCTCGGTTAATAGCTTAATGTTAGATGGCTAAATATTAACACATTCACTTTTAATACGGTTTTAATAAAAAACCGACGATTTACTTGCAGACAAGATAACCACAAAGGTCCGACCGTCGGTAAAGCCTTTACTTGACCGAGGCTTTACCGGTTACTGATGCAGCTAACAGGCAAAGGCTTTGCCGTGGTTTTCTGGCCTTTGCCGGCGGTTTTGACCGCCGGTAAAGGCCACTTTTCTTGTAGTGGTGGGTGGGTGAGGAGGAGATGTGCCTCTATAGTGTTGGGGTTGCATACTTTGAGGGTGTGTTTGAGGGTGTTTTTGAAGTAAGTTTGCATTAAGTAGCATGGTCATTGGATCAAATGGAAGGTGGCGAGCTCATGTCTTCATAATGAACAAAAGAGCTCACTTGCCATTTGGAGCCACTTTCATGTACTTCTGCATTACAGTGATTCTCAATACAATCAAACAGTTTCCACGTAATTTTATATGTCGTATAATAATACAAGTAAAAGGAAGACATGATGGGTGTATTCTTACAGGGGTGGCAATGGTCAGGGTACATTCTTAGATTAGTCTGAACCATTTATGTTCTTACCACACTGCCATATAGAAGTTAATTTCTTTCAATCATACATCATTAATGATCCTAACCTATGTCATAGTGTATAATCAAGTCCTCTATCACCTCGAATGATTTTATCCAATACTTGTGCAGGTTTTACTAGATTTTATATGACAAATAAATGATGATCAGGGGTATGTTTTATTTTCTTGGAAGTAGCTATTCCAATTCTCATTTGTGTATTGGGTTGCTTTACCTTTAAGTTTTTATCAAAGAAATAGAATGCAATTAACATGTGTTAATTTCATACTGCACATTTCTTATACTTTAGGCCTATGGAGGAGCAACGGCAGCGCTATGGGCCATCTCTGTACAACCTTACCAATATGGTGCTTTCAATTCGGTTGTTTCTTCTTTCCTGAGGCATTTTGAGGCAAGAAAATTGCGAGATATCTTTCTTCACTTGAATTTAAGTTTGTAAAGATAGAATCGTAGATCTTGAATTTTATTTATGGTCTTCAAATTCTTTATTAGGGTCAGAGTTTTAAAACACTGGTTTCAACCTCTCTGACCTGTTTTTAGCAATTGTTTTAATTTGTTTTTAGGATGTTGATATTGTAGTTATTTGACTACATTGTAGGTTCCATGAATTGGGAAAGTTTGATAAGAAAAAGTGAAGCTCCTGCAGGCGTCTATCTGATCACAATGCACAACGTTGCTAGCCGATTGAATGAAGGATTGTAATTGATTCAGTATTGAATGAATAAATGATTGTAATTGATTCAGTATTGAATGAATAAATGATTGTAATTGATTCATTATTGAATGAAGGATTGTAATTGATTCAGTATTGAATGAATAAATGATTGTAATTGATTCATTATTGAATGAATAAATGATTGTAATTGATTCATTATTGAATGAAGGATTGTAATTGATTTATTATTGAATGATTATGAATGTGGTAATTGAATGAATGAATGATTGTAATTTTGAATGAATGAATGATTATGCAGGTGGTAATTGAATGAATGAATGAATCAATATACATTGTTTTTAATGTAGGTAATAGCTACGGATATTAACTGTAGCTGTTAATTTGACAACCGTAGTTGTTATAAAATTCGGCATATTGCTATGGATCCAACACTACTTTTAGCTACCAATAATATCCGTAGCTGTAGGTGCGTTTAGCTACAGAAATAGATGCCACGGATTATATCCGTAGCTATTATGAGCTATGGCTACGGATTAAATCCGTAGCTGTAGCTTTTAGACCAATTGGTTCAGGACCTACGACGACGGTCATGCTACGGATTTAATCCGTAGCCTTTGCCCATTTTTCTGGTAGTGGTGGTGGGGTACCACGAGTTAATTAACTTAGATTTAGCCCATTAGAGTTGACCAGTCTGGTCATGATTGGACCAAGTACGGGCCGCCAAGCCAGATGACCTGTTTACACTTAACAATAGCCGATGCGGGCCACCCAGCGACCGATGAAGGTCAGAAAAATCTAAAAATTTAGGAAACTGAAGATCTCACTGGGCTTGTGGTCCATCGCGAACCACGGACCCAGTGGACACCTAGAATTGGGATCTCGCACTTGCCAAATGTACCCCACCAATGCCAGAATTGGAATCTAGCACTTGTAAATAAAATCAAGATATCAGGCTTTCCAGCCATCGGATTTCTTTCAAATTTACGGTGGAGGTTTAATGTATTTTTCTACGCCTGTTCACCAAATCTGGGATCTGATCGTGGAACGGTGACCGCCGATCGCGAATCAGGCCCGTGCGATCAAACCCCATATCCGATCGTTCCCAAATTTTGCATGGCCCTTCATCGGGCCATAGATCACCCATCTTGTAAGTTTCATGGTCAGAGGGCCACCAGAATTGCTCCAATCATCGAAAAGGACTCCATAGGGCCATTTAAAGATTGGAACCGTATGCTCAAAACCCATACTCGTTCATCCATTTGTTCCCAAACTTTGTATGACCTCTCATCTGGCCATGAGTCACCTACACACCAAATTTGGTGGCCAGAGGGGTGTTAGGGCTGCCCCAACACCAATAGGGAGTCCTAGAGGGCTATTTTGGAAATTTGTGGAAACTTAAGGCTAAAGGACCCAAGTCTAGGAAATAAACCCTAGCTTCTCTCATAACTCCCTCTTTACTACAACCACCAAAGGGAGAAAAAGAGAGAGCAAGAGAGAAAGGAGAGAAGAAAGAGAGAGTGAAGGTGAGCAAGGTGGACCCTAGATCAAGGTGTGGCCCAAAGAAATTAACCCTTGCAACTCCCTACCTCTTCTCCAAGAAGAAACCCTCCACCACGACCACTTTTTTCATCTGTTGATCGTCTAGATAAATCCCTCATCCATTCTTCTTGAAACCCACGTGTTGAGAAGGGTTTGACATGGATCTCTAACATGCAAGTGCTTGCTTTAGGGATTCCGGCCGTTCGACCCCAAAATCCTCATTTCTAGGTCATCTTGCAAGCCTTCAACGATCCGAAGGTGCGAACTATTATCCTTAGGTGGCTTAGCACCAAATATAGTAGGAGTTTAATGATTTTGTTTGTTTGGGATGTTGTATTGAAGAATCTAGAGGAAACCTAGGAATTGTATGTTTGTTGAAATTGTATAGAATTGCACGATTTGTTCTCATTTGATGATTGACCTTGACTCTCACATGATTTGGTAAATGAATGATTACATGCTCATATTTTATTGATTTCTCTCATATGTTGTTGTTTCATAACATGTATGATTCGTTTCTCTTGTGTGATTGATTCCTTTAGACGTAGGAATTGCTTAGCTTCCTCACAAACACACACAACACACATGCACTTGTCTCATGATAATGTTAGCATTGATTGTTAGGAGTATCCGATTCGTATGTTGAGATGCATGAGAACATGATATTGTTATGTTAGTTGATAACTTGGATACTTGATATGTTATGAATCACCACCCAACCCTTGGGTTGGTCAAGAATACGAGGAGAGAGAAGGTGGTCCTATTGGTAGGACCGTCCTGATGCTAAACCCATGGATTTGGGTGAGTGCGTATGACTGATAGTAGTTAGACTACATGGGTCACTTATACCCGATGCCGTTCCGTCACGTGCTTACTTGAGCTCATGCCGTCTAATCTACTGGCTGACCAACCTTATTTTATTAACCCTATTTGCTCACACATGTATGAAATTTGGACCACTCTACTACCGTTGTAGCCCATCAATAACGAATTAAATATCGATACACAGTCTCGTGAGCCGGGCATGGTGGAATGAGATACTGTGTCCGAGCTGTCAGCCTAGGCTGGGGTAACGCGCCTCCCCGTAGTGTTTGCGAGCGATCCCACATTTCAGCACTCCCCGTGTGCTTGAAGTCAGGGACGGGGAACCCGACGGGATCATAGATCGCGGGGTCTTGGCCTCACACGTTAGGAGTCTTGGCCTCATAACTAGTTTAGAGCATTTGATACGTGGGGTGTATCAGATTCCCCAACCTACTGTATGAATGAACTTAATTAAGAACTCGGCTAACACGATCATATTGCCTCGCACTAGTTAGGGTGGCGACTCGGTAGTCGAAGTCGCTCTAAGGGAGTGTTGACCATACGTGATCGTTAAATGGAGTCGCTCGAGGGAGTGTTGTGGCGATAATATGCATCATATCATCCATCATGCACATGCATTAATAAGAATAGTTAGTTATTTTTGAATGAATGTTTTTCATTAAATTCATATTATAACTGATGCTTGTTACAACTTAAGACTAATAGCACCCACTGAGTTGATCACTCAGTCCCACTCTGGGACGGTGTTTTAAAACATCAACCAGACTCTTCAATAGCTGCAGGTAGCAATGAGTTTGAGGAGCCTGACGGTGCGAGCCTTGGCGATGCGGAGGACGAGTTCTCCTATTTTCAGCTGATGAGCGGGACATCGTCGAATCAGTAGATGGGCTGATGGATCGCCGAGCTGTGGGCTCAGCTCTATTTTTTTAGACATACTATTCTTTTACAATTTTGTTGGGTGACGCCATGTGCGATCCCTCTATTCTTTTGGACATGTATATATATATATATATAATTGATCTCTTTCATTTCAGTAGACTTGTGTGGTTGTGCTTCATGTTTCAGAAAATTCCAAGTTGCGCAATTAAACTTGATAATTCATAAAACCATAACAATTGATGATAAGTAACTCTCGGGAACTCGGGAGTCAAGCGTATGCACGACCCCCGATTTTCAGGGCGTTACAAGAAGCCCACTTATTATACTTAGACTCGTCTCTGCCCTCGGTCGGGGATATTATGATGCTCCATCACTATTACACACGTGGGCGGGCACACGTGGACATTGATGTGGGCGGGGCCTAAGGGCTTGGGCGAGCTACCAATGATTTGCAGGCTACTGTGCTGGCAGGCTACTATGCATACAGTGAAAGCAGAACTTTGTCCCACATCGGAAGCATCGTCTGATGTTGTGGCTATAAGTTGTATTCATTCCTTAACTGTCGTGAACGTTTTAAATCAGTGAGCTTTAGCAAAGTAGTCTATACACCCCTTGCCGTAGACAGAAGGATACGCAGCATCAGGTTTAGTGTATCCTCTGTTTAGAGCCTATCTTAATATTTAGACTAGATCTATCATCCTTCTGTGGACCCCATCATTCGTATGCATGTTGTGAGGGATGATTGATTAAAGCATATGCCATGGGCTGAGATATTTTTGGGACTCCTTATGAGATGGAGTTGCCCCCACATGATCACACGATACGCGCAGGTTTAATGCATGGCCTAGGTACGGCTGACAGTATTCATGGACTCGTCAGGATTTGTATATTGCATTGCATTCTCAGTATATGATATTTGGCTTACTATGTCTCCGATTGCATAGCTGATCTACATTGCTTCCTCAGTATATGATATTGGCTTACTATGATTCTACATCGCATAACCTGGATAAGGTTGATGGTATTTATGGACTTACCAACATTGCTTTGGTATTACATACTTGACACTTACCTTACGTACACACTTTCACCACCCTTTAAGTTTTCTATAAACTTATGCATGAAAGATGTGTGCAGGTGGCATTAGGTAGCAGCAGCGCTGAGCTTGAAACGTGCAACTGTCTTTTGAAGCTTTAATTTTTAATATATGTATTTCCCTTTCAGCACAGTATTCAACTGTTTATATTAGTGGATATGTGATGATAATGTTGCCTTTGTGATTTGGGAAAACTTGTGGTTATGCTTTTTATGAGATAAATGTACGTTGAAAAATCCTCCTTGTAGGATCCCAGGATCGAAATATGGCGTATGGGCACTGGGAGCTGAGAATGGGGTACTACGGAGGCTATCGACACCGGATTCGGTGATTAGGAATTTTGTGGGCCTGGTTTCCGAGTTTGGGGCGTGACAAGGATGATACTCGCTTTTTCTATTTAAAATGCCTTGTTTTGTATATTTTGTCATCTTTTGGTAGTGCATAGATATTTTAGGAACTTGGCATAAGAGGGAATTTGTTTAATAACATTTAATAGAGGAATATTGACTTTCACCTGTTTAAGCACCTCTAAGATATCCAGAGTGTTAGCCAAAGGCTTAGGCGAAATCAACCATTGTGGGAACAGTGCAACTGGCTTGTATTATGTGTCCGGTTCTTTCTCTAATGAGACATCACTAATTCCATCATCCTTTTTAGACTCGTCTAAGTCATTGGGTGTTGAGGGTCAAACATTGCATATTAGACCCCAGTTATTACCTGAATTTACGTGCATGACAATGTTTAAACGGTCTATTTTAATCGTGTTTGTGTTGCAAGGTGAATTTAGGAGCCTGGACTGAAAAAGGGTACTAAAAAAATAGATTTGACACTTCAAAGTTACCAAGGTAAGGAACAGACTTCAGGGGACCGAGATCGAAGAATTTACACACCAGAGGTCTAAGAAAATCAAGTGATTGAAGTCTTAGAGGCCTGAAAGTCATCCAGAATGCAAGATCATAGGGTTCCCACCATCCGTTCAACTTGAAACTTTATATCTAGCCTGAGGACCATTAATTAGCCGTACACGTCTAAATTCAACCCCTGGATCCTTGTGGAAGTAGCCCAAAGGACAGATTAGCCCCTAGAATACTGATCTGGGGCCCACCTGATATCTGGATATGCTTTAATTTTGGTCTCAACCCCTTAAGTGGGGTGGTACAACGAATGGACGAAGTGGATTTTACATATACATCACGATGGACCCCACATGGCTAGTGCATGTGCACCATGTACACGGCATTGGCCGTGCACCAAAAAACCAAAAACGGGTTAGCGTGCACTGACCCGTCTTCTCTGTATGAAACGTCTAGCGAACGCTACTACCCGACCAATTTCACTCAATAGGCCCACTCATCTCCCATATGGACAATCTATACCCTCCATATGCTTTAGAGGGGGGTACAATCCTCGCCATGGTGGCCTTTTGACCTTATACACACGTACAAACGTGGATCGCCAGAAAATGCAGGATGGACGGCGAATTGATTTAATACAGTGGATCGCACCAAAACTTGACCAAAATTACTCCTTTTCGACTAAAATTTCACAAGGAATCCATTGAACGGGGTGGATTTTGCCGAAAATGTCATTGTAGGGCCCACCGAACACGTCAGTGCAAGAAATTTTAAACTGTCCACACATCCGATTTTTCTGGACGTTGCGGGGTGTTGTGGGCCACCGTTTGTGATCGGTTAGATGATCTGAACCATCCAAAATCTTCAAGGGGGGGGGGGGGGGTCTTTACCACAACCATGGAGGCAAAATCGATTCTTGGATCGTTCATCGTCTAAAAATTCCGTCAGAATGCAACTCGGCTTGTGTTTTCGCGGCTGCACACGTTGCTGTGCATAAAGCTTCCAGAGGAACCGACCTAGCACCTCCTTGTGGCTATAAAAGAGAGAGGCAGGGATGTGAAATCATCAGATCTTTGGACAGGAGCAGCCGTGGAGGCACAATCTTGGACGTGTGGAGCGTGACATCATCTAGAGTTCTTTCCTTCTTCTTAGTTTTTCTTCTTTTCCTTTCATGCTTCCTTTTAAGAGATTTTTAGTTTGATTATGTCAGGCTAAACCTCTTAGCTAGGGCCAAGAGGTGAAGCTTGTAGTGAGATGGGATGTTTTCTATGTTTTGATTCATGTTTATGAACTCTCTTTGAGTCTGGTTTGATTATAAGGAATGCCTTTAGTTTTTAATGGTTTGTTGTGACTTAAATTACAATAGATCTGTGATAGCTTTGAGTATTTCTTTTTCATTATTATGATTGTGAAGTTAGGAAGCCCTGTTGTTCACCATCGCCCCTTGGACATGGTCGGATGATGGAATCCTTCCTAACATTCATATATCTCTCAGATTGGTTGTGGATTGATTAAATTCTGTTGTTTGCTTTGTCTCATGGGCATGGTTTTGTGATAGAATCAATTCTAATTCTCATCCTTCTCATCTCTTGAAAACTAGATCAAAGGAAGTTCAGATTCGGTTTTTAGTGATATGTCTTTCAATTGAATGAAGATGGGACTCTGAATCCAGTTGTGTTTATGAATCAAACATAAATCTCCCTGATCTCTACAAGTGGATCCTTGACACCCTAGTTTCCTACCTTTGAATTCTACAAGTTTTAGATTAATATTTCACCATTATTCCCTCATATTCTCCCTGATTTAGATTACATCTTCACCTAGTTCTAGTTCGAGTTACTTTCAGATTACGTACAAGGTTCAGTCCCTGTGGATTCGATCTCGGTCTTATCGAGATTATTACTACATCACAACCCTATAATTGGGGTGTGAACAAGTTTTTGGCGCCGTTGCCGGGGATTGATAGTTACGCTTTTCTAAGATTAACTAGTTTTAGAATTAGGTTAAATTACGGTTTTTCTAGATTTAGGTTTTTCTATTTGATTTCTAGAAACTAACCTAATTTTCCTATTTTTTAAGACCCTGATATAGGCTTTCTAAATTGGTAATCTCTTTTTGATTTTTCTTCCTTTCTATTTTTAGATTAGGATTTGTTTTTAGAAATTTTCCTGATTTGTTTTATATTATAGGACTTCCTTTATTTTTAGAAACTAACTTTTTAATTCTAGGGTAGAACTTTCTTGATTAACTTTTAGAAACTAGGTTAGTTATTTCCCCTTTTAGAGACTCTTTCTAATTTTAGAAACTAACTCAGCTTTCCTTTATTTTATTTTTAAAAACTTTCTTACTTTAAGATTTCTATTTTTAGAAACTAATTTCTTTTGTTTTCTTTTTTACACGATCTTAACATAGGAACTTCTAATTTGGTAACTTCCTTCCAATTCTTTTCTCATTATTCTTAGATTTCTATTTCCTTTCTTTTAGGTTAGGTTTAGAATCTGAATTATGGGCTGCGAGTGTTTCATGCCCAAGTGGGTCCATGATAACACTTGATGTCTCTTGACTGAAGGAGGATTGGTTGAGGGGTTGACTATCCATCACAGGACTAGACACCGCTTGAGATCCCCAGGGTTAATTGAAGTGATGGCTGCAAACCAACATCTTCTACCTCAACCTAGGGTGGAAGACATCCATGATAAGAATGAGGTGCATCAAGCACCCCTGCCTCGTACTTTGCGAGATTATTTACAACAGGCGGGGGTGAGCATGCCCTCATGCATAGTTTTTTCAGAAAATACGGGACACATGAATATCAAGCCAGGGGTGATCTAACTCCTTCCAAAATTTCATGGGCTTGAATCTAAAAATCCTTATCTATACTTGAAAGAGTGTGATGAGATCATAGCCACATTATATTTTCCAAACATATCTGAGGACACAGTCTAGCTGAAACTCTTTGCCTTTTCTTTGAAAGAGAAAGTTAAGACGTGGTTACATTCACCACGTCCTAGATCTATCGGCACATGGAATGATATGCAAAGGGAGTTCATAAAGAAAATTTTTTCATATCACAAAACAAACACCCTTAGAAAGTCAATCATGAACTTCGTCCAAAAGGAGGATGAAACATTCTTCCAATGTTGGGAGTGGTTCAAGGATCTTGTCAGCTCATGCCCACAACATGGATTTGAAACGTGGTGCATTACACACTTTTTCTATGATGGCTGACATCTTCCATGTGCCAATTAGTCGAGATAATGTGCAATGAGGAATTTATGAATAAAAATGTCGATGATGTGTGGGATTACTTGGATAGACTTGCTGAAAATGCATAATCATGGGACACATACCCAAAATCGAGTACCACTTCTAGGCCCACTCAATTAAAGAAAAGGGGCAGAGTATACATTCTGAAAGAGGATAATGATATCATTGTTAAAGTAGCTAATCTCATAAGGAAATTTGAGGCCATAGAATCAAAGAAGGATAAAGGTAAGAAGTTGTTTGCGGTATTTGTGGTTGTAATAGTCATACAACTGAAAATTGTCCAACTAAATCTACCTTTTAAGAGGTATTAATTGAGCAATCCAATGCCGTAAATAATTATAAAAGACCTTTCAATGGACCCACCTCTAATACGTACAATCCTAGTTGGAGAAATCATCCAATCTTCAATTGGAGGAATGGACAAACTATTACCCCTCAAGGTAAAATCAAGGAAAATCTCAAGAGGATCCAGTTCTAAAACACATTCAAGACCAAGAGCTATTTAATCAGAATATAGTACAAGCAATCCAGGAAATCAAATTAATGATTGGAACACTTGCGTCGTCTGTCCAAAGGATGGAGTTGCAATCGGTAATTGGGGGAAAGGGGATGCTTCTTGCTCAACCTCTCTCTAATCTTAAACTGCAATATGAGATAAGTGACCCCAACTTTTCAAATCAGATGGATCAAGCTAAGTCTATCACCACTCTTAGGAGTGGGAAGATAATTGACAAAACTATTTCGGTGAGGGTCGAAAAGCCTAAGGACCCAGAAAAGGACAACGATGATAGACCTAGCATTGCCCCACAAGAATTAGAACCGGAACTTCAGGGCAAGCCAATTGCTCCATTTCCTTAACGGTTGGTTACTCCAAAACCTCTCTTTGACTCTTAGGACATTCTAGAGGTGTTGAAACAAGTGAAAGTTAACATTTCTCTACTTGATGCCGTGAAACAAATACTTTCATATGCCAAATTCCTGAAAGACTTGTGTACGACCAAAAGACGATAAAATATTCAAAAGAAAATCTTCTTGATTGAGAAAGTGAGTGTCATCCTAAAGCAAGATGTGCTGCAGAAATTTAAAGATCCCGGTAGCCCAACCGTATCTTATGTAATCGGGAACTACCAAATTGAGCACGTGTTTATTGACTTAGAAGCAAATGTCAATTTGATTCCCTACTCGGTGTATAAACATTTAGGTTTAGGTGAATTAAAACCCACCCTAATCTGTTCGTGTACCGAGAGGGATAATTGAGGATGTATTGGTCTAGGTTGACAGATTCTATTACCCTGTAGATTTTACCATCTTGGATACCGAACCCATCAGTAACATGAGCACTTAGATTCCCGTCATTCTTGGTCGCTCATTCCTTGCCACTTCAAATGCAATTATCAATTGCAGGAATGGTGTCATGAGTATGTCTTTCGGGAATATGACATTGGAGTTAAACATCTTTTTCAACACGGGCAGACAGTTAGAGGATGCTGACGATTTCCATGACATTAACATGATTGGCTCTTTCGTGGAAGATAGGATACCTTTGACCTTATCCTCTGACCCTCTAGAGACATGCCTGGCCCACTCCCATGATTTTGATGATGACATGATTAGGGAGATGGTTGTCATGCTTGATACTACGCTAGTACTTGAAGTTAACCGGTGGAGGCCACAATTTGAAGAATTGCCTGAAACTGAAGAAGTGCATCTGCCGTCTAACCTCAAGGCACCATAGTTTGACCTAAAACCTTTGCCCTCTGATTTGAAATATGTTTATTTAGGTCAAGAAGAGACATACCCAGTGGTGATTTCATCCCACTTTGAGAAAAAAATAAGAGAGTATGCTCATTTCTCCTCTTGAAGAAGATAAGGGAGTTATTGGGCATATCATCACAGATCTCGATATAATGAATGAACTCCTTTCTACTGAATATTTTGACTCTTTAGAAGATTGCTCAGTACACTTTGTGGATATAAACAATCCCATGATACAAAACATAGTGGATACCTGGCAAGACAATACCTCGGTAGTTGTTAGTGACCGAGAAAACCCTTATTCTAAAGAATCTCCTTCCCCATATCCTAAATGTTTACCATTAAAGGAGGAGGAGCTGAAAATTGAACCGAAGACTCCAATTTCGGAGTGTGTTGAGAATACACCACCTATTAAAAAAAATTCTGAATTTCATCTATGTGTAGTCTCTAATTCACCATGTTATACTGATATTGAAACTTTTTCTATCACAGGTGAATCGTATATACTTTGGACACCTCAGGAGATTAAGAGGAAACCTTATGCTGAGGTATATAAATTTCTCTGGGAATTTATGCTCCAAAGCATCCAAGCCAATTGCAAAAACGGCTTTTCGATGATCTTGTTGAGAAACCTTCTGAGAAATTTATCAAGATATTGGCTGGAGGAGGAACCTTGCAGCATGATTGAGTAGCTATTCTCTTGATCTCCTAGTATGATGGAGGTATAGGTGGGTTTACTGCTTTCATAGGACTAGGGTAGTTTGCTTTATGTCGTTCTAGGATAGTCGGCTTTATGCCGTTAGGTTAGTTTGCTTTCTAAGTTATTTTAGGATAGGTTGCTTTCGTTGGTTTCACTCTTGTGCTGACCTGCTCTCACGCTGATATCTCTTTGGAAAAGCCGTTTAATTTCCTCGTCAGGTACTATATTTCCATCACTTCTCTTTTACTTTCGTTGTCCCATGTGCATTGCATGCTTGTTTCTTTTACATTGAGGACAATGTAGATTTTAGATTGGGGATGGAAGATTAGGATACCTAATTAGTGTTTTCTTGGTCGTGTGTAAAAAATTATGGAAAATTTTTAAATTTTTTTTCTGACAATTCTTGTGAATTCGAAGTGATTTTGACGGACATATTTGATTTAGAATTATAAGATACTTAATATTGGTAATTTATGACTCTTGGATTCAGCCATCCGTTAGATTTTACAGTTAAGTTCGAATTCTTAATTCATTATTAAAAGTTTTAAACATTGATTGAGTCATGATTTCACATGTCACACCTAGCTTACACATTAAGGCTTCAGTTCATTATTGAATTGTTAACCTGGTAGTCATTAGACATGGAAGGAGCCAACCTGGGGAATTAGTCCATCATGTTCAAAGAAAAAATAATAATACCTAGCTAAAAAACAGTTGTCTTCGGAAAGGGTTAGGTGAATGATCTTCACCATGGGTTTGCTCCCTATAGGTGAGGGTTCGATTCCCCTCCTTCGCTTTATCTTTGAAAGGTTGACATAGCGTGAAAGCCATCAATGGAAAATCAAAAGTTCAAAGAATGAAAAGTTGAACTATAAGGCAAGTTTTGGTTTAGGTTATGGTTATCCTGAATGCTTTTGTGATTATCAATGTTACACTATAACAAAACTGCGGAAAAGCGGCGCTTCGGTGCAACTTACAGCGGCGCTATTTAACTGAAGACCACGGATGTTATAAAAAATTAAAAAAGACACGATTTTCATTTTCATTTCACTCGCAGCTCTGTCTCTCCCGACGACTCTCTCTCTCTCTCTCGCGAATCTCTCTCTCTCTCTCTCTCTCTCTCTCTCTCTCTCTCTCTCTCTCTCTCTCCCTCTCCTCCCGACTCTCTCTCTCTCTCTCTCCCGATTCTCGGCTTCTTCCTACCCCCCCCGAATCTCTCTCACGCGAGCATCATTAATTTTAGGGCTTAGATGAAGATCTGAAACAGGTAAGAGTCTAGATTTCATCAATTTCAACATTAGTGATTTCCTAATTAGGGATTTACAATGTTGAAACCCTAATTAGGGATTTACTATGTTGAAACCCTAATTAGGGATTTTTCTATGTTGGATTTCATGACGGGTGAAGTTTTTCAATCTGAATTCTGTTCAATTTGTAGTTTTATAACTCATTAGGTATCTAGATCTGCTACTCTCTTGTTTCCTAGGGTTTTGGATCTATTTTTTGCACTTTGCATTTAGGTTATTTTAGGTATGGTAAAATAAAATTTTCAAATTAAAATTTCTTTGAATTTTTATGTTCTATATTCAGGAAAAATCAACGATGGAAGCAATGCAGATGTTGCTGATGACCATTATCATGGCTACATGGTATGTAAATTTATTTTTATGTTGCTGATGACCATTATCATGGCTACATGGTATATAAATTTATTTTTTATTTTTTTAATCAAGAAAAATCCAACCAACTCAATAGATTCCATTGAGAAGATCGACCCCTCGAATGAGTTGCTAATGTTATATGCAATTTCCACTCCTTGATTTTATTTGTTACACACATTACAGTGATAATCTAACGGTGGAGATTTCTCATAAAGAGAGAGAAAAAAATCACTCATCATATGATGTCCTTGGTTTGGTCATCCGGACCATTGTCCTGATATGCCCCCACCATGGATATGAGATGCCTGATAGTAGTTGCAGTTTTCAAATGCCTTACGGTGTGTGTGGTAAGTGTTTAAAGTATGACCTAAGAAGTGACAAAAAGATCCAGTTTCGCCACTGAGAAGTCCTTCAAATTCCTAAAAACACTCAGAAGTGGATGAAAACCAAGGGCCTGTTTGGATTAGTGGAAGCCAAAAAGCAGATGAGGAAAAGAAAATGTCACATATGATGAAATCTGTAAGGGAAAAGGTTTCATTTTCATTAGGTACAAAAGTGAAAAAGGAAATCGCCCTTTATAGAGGATATCTAAGGAAAAGGAAATTGATTTCCTCAATCCTCCTGTCTTTGCAAACGAGCAAAACCATGACACTGGAAATCAATTTCTTCCTCGGTTACTTCTTGCAAGTAACCAAAAAAAAAAAAAAAAGAATATGAGGATGCATCAAGGGGCAAGCATCCTCAATACAAAGAGCCTGATCATGCCACACATTCCAGGCCTCAAGTGTCCGCATTCCCATTAGCTTCTCTTCCCACATAACAAAACTCAGTTAACCAAAAATTTCCAAACTCCTGAGGCCTTGTTATTGGATCCCCATCGAACTCTTAACCCAGCCAAGTTGGAACTAAGGCTGATGAATTATATGATACTCGAGCAGAGGATATGAACAGTGCTAACTATCATACCCATATGCTGTGTGCACACGTGCATGCGTGCATGTGTGTGTGTGTTCTACTTTAAACAAGTTAACTAGATTGAATAGAAAACTAACCAATTCCAAGAGAAATTTCTGCGTCCCGACCAGGTTGATTTTACACTACTTCCACTGACTATTTCAAGCATAAGGACCCCAAAGTGTATATATATATACCTTTTTAGTTAATGACCACGCATTGCATACTCGGTGCTAGATAACCCCTGCATGTAAAAATACCAAACTGAGTTGGAAGTTGCCTTGTCTCAATTAACCAAAAGGAGAATGTTCTAAGCTGCACATATCAAGATCCAATGGACATCACCTAGCTTGCAAAAAGTATACTTATAATTTAGAAAAAAAAAATCTTAAAAAAACCCCAGCTTATCTTAGAGAGAAATTGCACATTTAATGAAAAAAAAATGAAAAAACTATGCTAATCCTCACCCTCAAAAGGTGAGACTCCCATCCAGTAATAAAAAATCTTTAAAAAAACCCAACTTATCTTAGAGAGAAATTGCACCTGCACCTTTAATGAAAAAAAAAAAAAAAACAACTATGCTAATCCTCACCCTCAAAGGGTGAGAGTCCTATCCTGTTATAAAAAATCTATATAAAAAAAACCAGCTTATCTTAGAGAGAAATTGCACCTTTAATGAAAAAAAAAAACTATGCTAATCCTCACCCTCAAAGAGTGAGACTCCTATCCTGTTATTGTTATTGTTAACTGGCTATTCTAAATGAGCTTTGGTTTTCATTAAGATCATGCTCGGAGAAGAAGACCACATTTAGTAAGCATTTTGCGCTCCCACTTAGTAAAGAAAATGATGGGAGACGATAAGACAATCAAATATCCAACAAGGTCTGCTAATCTTATATTTTGACTTAAATTAGTTCCAGATTCAACCCTGTATTCTTGCATGTATAAGTATTTTTAGGGTATGCCGATTAATTTCTAAAAGGCGATGCAATAGAGATTCAACCCTTAGGGTCAGATTATAGGAGATGTAACCTTGTAATATTATTTATAATTCTTGGTCAGTCATAGGTTAAATTAATCAATGGGTTTGAGTTAACAAATTCCATGTCAGTATACATATGTGTAAACAGAAGTATACATTTACATATAGATGAACGGATGAGTAGATAGTTTGAGAAATGGTTGTTTGAATGGTCGTCAACTGGTTGTGACTTCTGCCCAACAACTTTACAATGTTGATATAAAACTGATCATAGCTCAACTGTCTATGTTACAACTTTATGGGCATGTTTTGATATGTGGAATCCAAGGAAAGAGAAAGGAAAAAGATATTAATTTTCTAATGATGATTTTCATAAACACTATTGATACATGGATTCCAATTTTAGAGTTGTTGTTCTGATAGCAAATGGAAATATCATATCCCTCTCACAACAGTCACCTAGTTTCTTGTACCAAGAATCCAAATGATGGAGAAGTGTAAATTTGCTTTGTGAATCCATCTTTTCTTTTTACTATCCAAACAACATAAATTGTCACATAAAAACCCTTTTCCATTTCCATTGTTTGGCATGGAATCGGTATCCAAACATTTCTTTAAGAGAAATGGCATCAAAGAATATTATGGAATTTCTTCGTTCCTTTACTTACAAACACATGCGCATGTGTTGACATTGAATCACTAATGGTTAACCTACACATGTACTAAGGTACTATGTTTTGTTTTACATGTCAAAGTCTCCAATTTTTGGCACAAAATCCCCGTTAGAATAATTACTTGCTTTGATGCTACATCCATGGTAATTTGAAGAATTGGATTTGGACACTTCTAGCACATGGGAAAAGAAGAATAGATATACTTATAATGCATCTTATTTAGGAATATCACCCAACAATTGATATCATTATTGTGCCTCCTTTGGCATAAAAGCTCGCTAAGTGCACTAAAATTT
Source organism: Magnolia changhungtana (assembly GCA_030180095.1). NCBI lineage: Eukaryota > Viridiplantae > Streptophyta > Magnoliopsida > Magnoliales > Magnoliaceae > Magnolia > Magnolia changhungtana. The sequence goes on along the minus strand of JASAUF010000361.1, from coordinate 8,829,356 downwards.
AAATGTTTTCCGAGGGATTTGTGGCTCACACTGTCAACATGGCATGGGTGTGTGAGATCAATCCACTAAAGTGGGCCCCACTTGAGATTCCGTAGGCCAAAAATCACTCGCACATATCCCTGGACAAAAATTTAACTTGGATGCATATGTCTCGTCATTTCACCAATTTGTTTATTTTTTTGACAAACGTGATCCACATGATGAAGAATCGAATTCATTCCAATTTTTTTTCTCACATGTCCGCAATGAATTGTGGGTGCGAGTCTCTTAGAGTATTAATTTATAGAGAAGTTTGTTCAAAGCTCTAGTCTTTTGTAATTTTACCTAATAAGCTGATCAAGAATACCCAAAAAATGCTCATACACCAAAATCCAATTGCTTCCTTGAACACATGAAAATTAATTCAACAAGGTTTGGATGCTTCACATTTGTGATCGATCTGACAAAAACTCTTGATTCACTTGCTTTGATTCTCTGAAACATCATATTTATTCTTAAGGGTTCACTTATTTTAGATTTGAAATTATTTGTTAATGAATGCATGTTTGGGTGATTTCGAATTCTCAGCTAAGGGCATTGGATTGCCTTATATCAATGGGTACCTCGACTCCATCGGGACCAACTTCACCCACGGAGCCAACTTCGCTACAGCCGCATCAACAATCAGAGAACCAACCTCATCCTTATTCCAGGGAGGGGTCAGTCCATTTTCCTTATTCCAGGTATATTTGCATTCTGTGAATAGATTCCAGCGCCGATGTTGTAATTCACTAGTATGCAGCCAAGTTTGCTATCATTAGCTAAATAGACCTGTGAGGTTTGTTGAATGAGGAAAATATGTAGGCCTCACCATGGATGGCCCATGGGGTAAAAATCCCTACTGATTGGGAGATCCTAGAACTATGTTATTTGGCCCTTTTTATGGTTGAATGTGAAGGATAGTAGTAATTCTTTCTTGACTGCCTATTTGTTGGCAACTACTGCAGGGGTTGGGATTTCTCCAATCTGGGAGATTTGCTGAATGGGGCATCCATAGTGCAGCCCCTGATTTCGACTGTTGGGATCAATGAACTAGGGACCACATTGCAAAGACTCCTACAATCTGAAAACCTGAAATAGTTACGCAACTCTTTATGAATTATGCGATCGTTTGTAGGATTTTACAGCTTTTCTGCATTGGGTTTTGGGGTCTTGTGGAGTGGAGATTTGATTTCCTTTTAAAAAATAAAAATTCATATTGTTGTGTTTGATGTTGATATGGATTCTTGTATATGTTGAATTGGCTTTTTAGTCTTTGTTTTCTTTTACTGTGATTTTTCTTGATTAAGTTGCATTTGATTTTAACAAGTTCATGCCCATTACAGTTTTGGACCCCGAGTGCATATCTATCTATAAATTACTTGGATCGGTTCCTTACAGCACATGAACTTCCCGTAAGTTATAGATATTGGCTTATTACAGATGAATGATATAAAAAGTAAAAGTTCAGGCTCGAATATTTCAACCATACGTATGATCGTTTGTTTCTTTTCCTTTAAATATGAACTGTTTCCTTTACACCGCTATTTTGTGGGCCATTGATGGTATCTTTCAGTCTTGAATTTTTGGGTTTTATTTATGTGGTGTGGCCCATCAAATAAATGTCTTGGACCATTACAACATGATCACATGTTCAACAACTACAAGATGCAGATGGAAAACAAAGAATACATTCAAATGTACTTGCAAAGAAAGAACGTCGGCCACTGGGATGTCATGTAGGATGGAGAATTGTCCTTGAGTAAGAAAACGTGAAACCATGTGGATACATTAATTCTTTAGTCAACCACGTGGATACATCCAATTACTTGACATATACAGTTTTAGACTTTTACTCAGATTCAAAAAGTTTTAATCAATTTCTTGTCTTTAAAGTCAAGAGACTCAAGACCCAATTATTTGGGATTGTTTTCAATCATGTTTTCGGGAAGATGGTATTGTGTTTTCCTTTCTTTTCACTTACCTAATTTTCAAAACGATATGGGTTTGTCAGGTTAGTGAATCAAAATTCGTATTTGAAGCTAGGACTATACAGAGAATGGAGCTTCTAGTGCTTAGTACTTTGAAGTGGAGAATGCAGAATACCCTTTCTCATTTATAGATTACTTTCTTCAAGATCAATGATGATAAACCATCACCAAGATCATCAATATGCAAGTCCATCCAAGTCATCTTAGGAACAATTAGAGATATGTTTTCTTGTGTTCTATTGCATAAATTCCTCATTCCTTTTCAAAATTCTCCTTAGGTGGGCAAGTGAATCAACCGATTGATTTACCTTTGGGTGGAAAAATTCAATGCAGGAGGGATTGAATTCTTGGAATTCAGGCCGTCTAAGGTTGCTGCAGCAGTGGCATTAACTGTAACATGAGAAACTCAAACAATGGATTTCAACAAGGCTATTAGTGTGTGATGTGTGATGATGATAATGATGACCACAACGATGTGGGCTGCTTAAAAATTATGATGCATGTATTGTAGACTTATTTTGATGCTTTTGAGTGGCATGTTTCGATCGTTTAAGCAAACCCCAAACAACCAGGACAAGGTGGTGATGATGATGATGATGATGACGACAATGACACTTCTCGTCTGAATCAATAAACAAGAATTCACAGTAAAGATAGCACCCAAAGATGCATCGACTTGACTAATGCAACTGAGATCCTGACTTCGAGCCAATGGTAGAATGTTGGATGCATGCTACGTACACCCTTTTATCTAGACGATTTATCGTAGACTTGAGGGGGAATAACTCAAAATCTCACAAGGAAACCCATGTATCTAGATCAGGATCTTTATCTTTCCAACTCTATTCATTCAAGATTTTAATTCATGGTTTTAATACTCGGATGAGTTGGAAATGATTCATTGGAGTTGACTCGTGCTCGATCGACATGTTAGTGCATCTGTGACTTGGCATATTTAATGTTAGTGCCAATGTGATGAATTGCTTTGGAATCTTGGTCATCTTTTGGTGTCTACACAATGCAGAGATGCACGGGTCATGTGGGATCATAAACCGGGTGTTCAAGAGGATTTGGCTTTGTTTCTTTCCGTAATCACCAGGTATTATTCTCAATCTTAGTTATCACGGTTTAAAAGCCTGTAGTTGACTTCTTCTTCATCTTTTATAGTTGACACATAATTATCCATGAATTCATAAAAATATACTTTTGTTGTTGGAGATTAACCGCTATAGTGGTCGTTGATCCCTCAACTCAACCTACCCAACCGCACATCAAGTCGAGTAATTCAGAGTTTTTGAAACGAACACAGTTGATTAATGCATGTATCGCCAATATTTTTTACCGTGTAAATTCCATATGGGATTCATCTGCTAGCACAATGGTTTGATTTTCGATTCATTACTCCGATGACAACCGGATATCGATTCATTGCTCCTCGCATAATGGTATTGGATATTTTCTGATTTTTATTTTTATTATATATATATATATATATTGTAGTTGAAATGCTGAATTGATGAAGTTTTTACATATGCCAATTAGGCCGTAGACTGCAAATGCTAGTTGTTGTTTCCTTGTGTTTGATGGATGAACTAACTTGAAGGCTTCTTCTTCTTCGGTGCTATTTCCACTATCTATCACCAGAGCATGCTGTTCCCAGCCTCATCATGAGATCGGGAAGCAAGCTTGCTCAGATCAGCGACGTAACATTGCATGCAGAGTAATTTTTTTTTAATTAAATTATTTTATTTTAACAATTACAGAGTTGAAATATTAGAATCCTTAAGAATAGATGGAGTCCGGATATTTTCCTACTTGATTTTGTAACCTGGTCGCTGAAGTTATGGTATTGATATTTAATGTAAACAGATGTCAGGGGCTACTGTCAGCCTCATGGAAGATAGACCTGAGCTAACTGAAAAGGCGGTCCAAATATCTGGTAGTCCCGAGCAGGCTGAGAGCCCAGAGCCTTCTCCTGGGATTTATTCTGAGCAGTTAGTTTCTATTTTCCCTTGCAATTTCCAGTTATCAGGCCATTCATTTTTTAGTGCTATTTCTTTTCCAATCTTAGTTCAGATTTGTACTTTGAGCTGTACTGCTCGTCTTTAACAGCACAAGATGCCACACCAAGCTAAATCTAAGCTATGGGTGTTGTAAAGCCGAGATCTTGTAAGGTAGCAATGGAAACTTTCGCCACCAATAATCTGCTTTTCCCGAATCTGCGTTATCAACAATCCTTGTATAAATGGTAAGAATGGTTTATTTTTCTATCTTTTTCTTTTTCATTTTAATGTCAATCTGCAGTTCTAAGAATAGGAATGCATTCCATTGTCAATCTTTTTTTTTTTTTTTTTTGGTGGTGGTGGTTATCTTATGCTGCATCCATTTGCTTTCTTGCACCTATTTATAAATTAATTTCCAGTGAAGATATCTAGATTTAAGCAAGAAATCAATCATAGTTCTAAAAGTCGGTGAGTCAACTTGAAACTCAGCCGAGTCAGCTAAATCGACGGGATTTCGTGCCAAGTCTCTGGAAGCTCACTTAGTTCTAAAACTCGTGAATGTATCGATATCACCAATATAAATCCCTCATATTGTTCATCTCTCTGCTGATCAAGCACACATGTGGCTGAGTGTGGATGGACAGGGACAGCACTCTCCACATGTGTGGAAGAACAAACCTCCTGAATGCTGAAATGTTGCATTTATTGTTCTGTAAATTGTTCAATTAATTTATCTTGATGGCTGCGACACCATGGGCAGGGGTGCATACATGATGCTGCACAGATTAGATAATCTCTGGCCCATTTGATGGATGGATTGGGTCTTGCTCCAATGTTCTTTTCTGGTTTTCATTTTGTAGGTGTCTAAGACTGCAACCCCAGGATTGTACATACAATGAAGTGTTTGGTGATCCAGACCATTGATCTGATGTACCCTGCTGAGAATGTTAGATGCTCCAAATTCTTCATAGATTGGATGATCTTAACCCTTTGATCAGTGGTGCCTACAAATGGACTGATAGGTTAGAAAAAAAGAAAAAGAAAAGAAGAAAAAGAAGAAGGCCACTGTTCCACATTGTGTGGAAAATAGGCCAAACATTGAAGGGTTTGGATTGTGCAATCTTTGAAAAGATTACTGGGTGTCTCCACCCATGGTTCTGCCCATCAGATCAGTGCCTCTTGAACCGCTGGCCTCACCCGATGGAATCCTTTGCATCATCAAACTAGACATTTTCTGTAACTCGGGACCCTATAATTTCCTATACAGTGGCATAGTGGCATCATAGATGCTCATGGGATTGTCAATTGTTCAAACCGCAGGAGAAACAGCCACAGAGAACATGGGCCAAGGATCGGATATGGACGTTCAAGAGCGCGCCACAGATATCTTGGGCGGCCGATGCTGGATGCGGTGATGAATAAATTGGCATTGGACAGGATATGGTGCATTGGTCAAGAGCGAGCCGCCGCTTTTCCAAGCCATGTGGGACCGGTGATATGCTGCTGCAGGGGGAGAAATTCGAAGCGCTTGTTTTGGTATGATTATTTTCGCATTTTAAGTTAACAGCTTCCCCTTTTGGTGTGGGGAGTTGGTAATCATATCGAAACAAATGTGGAGGCTCCCTCCCCTTCCATTCGGGTGTACAGATAATCATATCGGATATAGATCAAATGAAGAGGGTGGTACAATTTCTTGAATTTTGAGCAATAAAGCTCAAGAAAAACTCGGTTTGTCTAAGATTGCATTCATTATTTATTTTCTTTGTCTAAAATTGAATTCGATGTACAGTCATTCTTCCGGAAGGAATTAGGGTTGAGATTTTGGTGGTATTATTGGAATTTGTTCTTATTTTAGGTTACATTTATTATTTTCTCGATTTTTACAATTAGAATAGAGTCAATGTTCGCTACTTGTGATGGTGCATCCTTCACGGCCAAGGTGTAAATGAGGTCGGTAGGAATATCTGGTCTTTTACAATTTTCATCTTCTATGGAAATAAGCCTTACATTATATTCCGAAAGCTTATTTTCAATAGAGCGAAGCAGTATGAGGATCAAGTGAAAGAAATTCTGCAGCTCTTGCGTTTGAGACAGGTGCGGTTAGGTTAGCGTTGGTTGTTTCTGTGGTTCCATTTCTTTTTAGTAATAAAAAACAATGCCTTGTTCTGATGTTTCGCCGTGTTTGTTTGTTTGTTTTTTTTTTTTTTTCCAAAACCGGATATTTATTGGTGTGTTTCTGAAGGTCAATAAGGCCACTGTGAACATGCTGCATAGGGTTGAGTCCTACGTGACATATGGGTTTGTATCTTAGTCCTGTCCTGTCATTAGTATTCCATTTATAAAAAAAGAATTTTATACATATGAACAGGTTGGGATGTCCCACACACATTCCATGGTGGCTGTATGTGGTGCTGTTGGGACTTACAAAGGCTCTTCTTCTTGAGTATGATGCAATCATGTCTCTTGGGTTTCTGTTTTTTTTTTTTTTTTTTTGAGTGCTCTTGTTTTCAAAATAAATAATGATCAACTGAGATAGATGATGGTGATTTTAAACTTCAGAATCCTAACATTTGTAGTTTGTATTGTACATTAATCGGTTGGATTGATTGTGACATAGGCTTGCTGGAGTAGATGCTGATTTCTTCTCCTCTATCTATTTCATGCATTGAAGATCCTGTGTTCAACTCAAAGTCGAGTGGCCAGTGCACGCTTCTGATTCCCTCCAATTCGTCCATTTTAATAAGGTAAGCTCCGATTCCTCTTTGACATTATGGCTGCATTTGGACGTCTCAACTTTGTTGGACTTGTTAGATGCTATTCCACCCAAATCTATATTGGCTCAGAGAAAAGAAGATAGCCATTAGAAGAGGGCGTTGTTTAGAAGACCATTTTCAATTTTCTTTGTATAGATATGCTTTGATATTTTGTATCTACAGTAAAAACCATGTTATTCTTGAGAGAACTCCTACAATAACTAGGACCTTTGTGATTTTTATTTGATAAGCCAGGTCTACCTGGAAATTGATTTTGTTATGAGCATCCATATGTGAGAGGATGCTTGAAACTTCCATAGGTATTCAGATTGTAATGTCACAAAATCATTTGTGAGCCAAAATCCATGTCAAATGGTGCCTTTTGGTCCTTCAGGCCGAATAGGTTCTAAATTTCTAATGAAGTTTAGGCAAAGCAATTAAACCCTATGCATCTTCTAATTCTCATTTGAAGGGTATTTGATTGTCGAAGGTGATTCTAGTAATGATATTAATTGGCATCCTTGGTGAAGCTGGACAAACGGAGACCTTTCACCATTCCCAAAATCCAGGTTTTGGTGTTGAATTTAAAGATCTCATTCTCCCCTGTATTGGGGAGGTGAATAAAGTGGCCGAAAATCTTGCTAAAGAGGAAGAGGAAATGACACAAAGGTCACTTATTTCAGATTCTCAATGCCTCCTTGAGAAAGTCACACACATGTTGTTTGCAAGCCAACCCCAACTAGCTGGTAGCCAGGTACAAGGCTATGAAATACAACGATGATGGTGATGATCCATGTGGTTTTTTTTAACTTGCCATTATAAATGTTGAATGTGTATCTTTGATGGAAATCGTGCTGAGACAAGTTCACTTTTGATGCATCTTTTTTTTATCCTTAGGATTTCCTAAGAACTTCCATTAATTGGTTCACTGTATTATGAGCAGGCTGCTTATGATCTTTGGAGAGGAAGTGGCCGAGCCAAAATAAACACTGAGAATGAGTATGCATAATTATTAAACATGCACAATATATGGCTTATTTATTTTCTACAAAATTGTAATTTGCCACCAATCATATATCACTTCAGTCTCATTCAATTGCTTTTTTCCTTGAAGGATCAATTTGGAAGGACATCGTCCACGGTTGAGGCCATATACTGCTGATGGTTTGAAGAAGCTCGTAAGAATTGGAAAAGGTGAATGCCACAATGATCTTTTGACTAATATTTAGGAAGCCCTCAGAAACTATTTTCTTGACTTTCAAAATGCCCTTCTCTATTATTTCATACTTTTATTGCGCTCTATATTCCAATCAATTACTTCGACTTCCTGGTGTGGTTTAACATCTCTGTTCTATAGAAGAGATTATTCTACGGAAGAACACCACATTAACTAGTTATACTCGCTATCATCTGTTACAATTCTTCAGCATGATAGTGTTCGTACTAAAAACGCCCTTCTATACGCATATATAAATTAGGACTTGCTGAAAAAATGTGTTTGTGTCAAAAACATGTTTGTAATCCCACAAATAAAAAATGGGTGTTTGTGTCAAAAAACATGTTTGTAATCCCACAAAGAAAAAATGGGTGTAGACATATCTTGTTAAATCTTGTTGAATATTGTATTTTAAAATCCTCTCTTTGGTATCATAATTTAAGGATAATGGTTGGTAATGTGGCTCAATATGAACAGGTTGACTGATGCTTTCGGGAATGGGAGCTAACTCTGATGTTTTCAGAATGGTAAGATTAGGATAGATTTGTTGATTTGTTAGGTATACAGGATTGCTAGATCTCTTACACTATTTTAAAATCATAGATGCTAAGAATTCTTTCAAAAGAGATGAACTTGATAATTTACTTCTTTCTTTCCCTTGTGCAGGATTTTAATCAATTGTACCTAAATTTGAGCTTACAAGCACTTTAGCCTTTTGACGCCACTCGCGCTAGGAGTATGCCATATAGAGGATTTGTTTATTTATTTATAATTCAAGACCATTTTCAATTTTATTGTAATAAATATTATATATATATATATATATATTTTGTGTAGTAATATAAATTTTGGTTAATATTCAATTTTAATTATATGCAACATTTTTTGTTTCAAATATTAAAAAATTGAAGGTTTCAATAGAATTATATATAATTTTTTTTAAAAAAATTACTGGCCAGCGCTGGCTTTTCAAATCAATAACCGCGGCGCTATTATATATCTATAGCAGCGGCTTTGGGATTTAGCGGCGCTTTCTTCAGAAATACTAACGCCCAGAAAAAGTGCCGGTCCAACCCGCCAGATACTTTCAGGACGCGGCGCATATAAAAGCGCTGCTAAAATACCTCAGCGCCGCTAAATCTTTTAGCGACATACCCCTCCGGCGGCGCTTGACAAGCGCCGCCAAAATTTATTAGCGGCAGTTTTGTGTCTTTTAGCAGCGGTTTTGGCCGCCGGTGAAAGTACTTTGTCTTGTAGTGTTATCATGAAAATAAAGAATTGAGCCTTTGGTTGTTATAAGTTCATGTTTCACTATACACCCATGGAACTCAATGTTTAGAATTCTTCTAATTGATGGATCAACACTTTAAACTTGACTAAGAAGTTTACTGTGTGCTTGAGTCCAGGAAAAAGTAATGCCCAACATTCATGAATCTTAGAATTCTGTTGACTGGATTATTGTTCAAAAATCACTCGAGTTTATAGAAATTGTCTAGTAAGTCTTAAATTATTTTTCGCATACTTTGCTCGGGACTAGCAAAATGCTGGTTGAGGATTGTGTTGAAGGTTAAATATTGCATATTAGACCCCAGTTATTACTTGAATTTACATGTATGACAATGTTTAAACAGTCTATTTTAATTATGTTTGTGTTGCAAGGTGAATTTAGGAGTCTGGACTGAAAAAGGGTACTAAAAGCATAAATTTGACACTCCAAAGTCACCAAGGCAAGGGACGAACCCCAGGGGACCGAGATCGAAGAATTTACACTCTAGAGGTTTGAGAAAATCAAGTGATTGAAGTCCAAGAGGCCTGAAAGTCATCCAGAATGCAAGATCATAGGGTTCCCACCATCCGTTCAGCTCGAAACTTTATATCTAGGCTGAGGATCATTAATTAGCCATACACGTCGAAATTTAGCCCCTAGATCCTTGTGGAAGTAGCCTAATGGATAAATTAGCCCCTAAAATACTGATCTGGGGCCCACCTGATATATGGATATGCTTTAATTTTGGTCCAACCCCTTAAAAGGGTGGTACAACGAATGGACGGAGTGGATTTTACATATGCATCATGATGGACCCCACATGGCTAGTGCATGTACACCACCATGTAGATGGCACTGGCCGTGCAACAAAAAACCAAAAACGGGTCAGCGTGCGCTAACCTGTCTTCTCTGCATGAAAATGTCCAGCGGATGCGACTACCTGGCTGGTTTCGTTCAGTGGGCCCCACCCATCTCCCATATAGACAATCCGGACTGTCCGTATTGTTCTTGTATTGCCAGGCTGGGTCCTAGTTCCCCATGCGTATAAGATCTATAATAGAGTTGGTTGCTTTCTTAGAGGGAGACCCGGACCGAAGGATCTGATTTAGCTGGTTTCCGCATAATAATCATCGGGATTGATTGCAAGTCTGGGAGATCCCAGAAAGTTTGATTATCTGTACCGAGAAACCAAAAGTTGACCAATACCACTCCTTTCCAAATAAAATTTTGTTAGGAATCCAATGAACGGGGTGAATTTTGTCAAAAAACATCACTATGGGGCCCACCAAATATGTTAGCGTAGGAAATTTCGCACTGTACTCACGTCCGGGTTTTTTAGACGTTGCGAGGTGTTGTGGGCCACCGTTTGTGGTCGGTTGGATGATCTGAACTGTCCAAAATCTTCAAATGGGGTCTTTACCCCAACCATGGAGGCAAAATTGATTCTTGTACCATCCATTGTCTGAAAATTCTGTCAGAACGCAACTCGGCTTGCATTTTCGCGATTGCACATGCTGCTGTGCGTAAAGCTTCCGCAGGAACGACCTAACACCTCCTTATGGCTTTAAAAGAGAGAGGCAGGGATGTGAAATCATCAGATCTTTGGATGGGAGTAGCCGTGGAGGCACAATCTTGGACGTGTGGAGTGTGGCATCATCTAGAGTTCTTTCCTTTTTCTTAGTTTTTCTTCTTTTCCTTTCATGCTTTCTTTTAAGAGATTTTTAGTTTGATTATGTCAGGCTAAACCTTTTAGCTAGGGTTAAGAGGTGAAGCTTGTAGTGAGATGGGATGTTTTCTATGTTTTGATTCATGTTTATGAACTCTCTTTGAGTCTGGTTTGATTATAAGGAATGCCTTTAGTTTTTAATGGTTTGTTGTGGCTTAAATTACAATAGATCTGCGATAGCTTTGAGTATTTCTTTTTCATTATTATGATTGTGAAGTTAGGAAGCCCTGTTGTTCACCATCGCCCCTTGGACATGGTTGGATGATGAAATCCTACCTAACATTCATATATCTCTCAGATTGGTTGTGGATTGGTTAAATTTTGTTGTTTGCTTTGTCTCATGGGCATGGTTTTGTGATGGAATCAATTCTAATTCTTATCCTTTTCATCTCTTGAAAACTAGATTAATGAAAATTCAGATTCAGTTTTTAGTGATATATCTTCCAACTGGATGAAGATGGGACTCTGAATCCAGTTGTGTTTATGAATCAAATATAGAGCTCCCTGATCTCTACAAGTGGATCCTTGGCACCCTAGTTTCATACCTTTGAATTCTACAAGTTTTAGATTAATATTTCACCATTATTCTCTCATATTCTCCCTGATTTAGATTACATCTTCGCATAGTTCTAGTTCGAGTTACTTTCAGATTACGACAAGGTTTAGTCCCTATGGATTCGACCTCGGTCTTACTGAGATTGTAACATCTCGAAAATCGGGGGTCGAGTAGTAACTCAACTCCCGAGTTTCAGAACATCACTTATGCAACAAAATGAATGATGATTGAATGTTGATTGTATTCATGCATTGAACATGAGTGAGATTAAGCCAAAACAACATATCTATCACGTCCCAAACCCAGAATTTGGATTCACAGGAATCTAAATCGCCGAATTCGGTGCTGACAGCCTCCGTAGTACCTCATTCTCGGCTCCTAGCGTCCATACGCCAGATTCCAATCCTGGGATCCTACAAGGAGGATTTTTCTTTTGTACATTTAACTCGCAATAAGCATAACCACAAGATTATCCATTTCACAAAGGCAACATCATCATCACATATCCACTAATATAATCAGTTGAGTACAATGCTGGAAAGAAATACATAAATAAAAATCAAGCTTCAGAAGACCACTGTACGCTCCAAGCTCAACAATGCTGCGACCTAACATCACCTGCACGCATCTATCGTGCATAAGCTTATAGAAAGCTTAGAGGGTGGTGTGTGTGCACAAGGTAAGTGCCAAGTAAGCAATATCAGAGTAATCAGAGTAAGCGGGAATACTAGCAAGCCCATCATACAATATCAGAAATAAGCAGAAATACTGACAATAACATGAATTATCCGAGTAAACAACATTATTAACAAGGTCATAAATCATACGATAACAGAGTAAGCAAAAATACAGACAAGTCCATGAGTCAATCAATATCAGAATACGCATTATAAAACATCTATGCAAATGAGGAGTCATAAAGAGCCAAACATCAGATGCCAATGATACGATGCAGTACACAATTCCTAATGAGTGCACGAATACCGTCAGTCGTATGTAGACATATAAACACATAAACATAGTAGCCCGGAATGCCATATGCAGTAGATGTAATGCGCTGTGCGGTGCGAATGGAATGACCATGCTGGAGTGTGAAGTCGGGATGATAGTACGTAGTATCGCAGGCTATGGGGTCCATCACAAGAGCCTTCTATCCAAACCAGTCCCATACCTAAATTTGGATAGTCAGACTCAATGTGGTAAACTCCTGCTCTCAGGTTAGTCGCGCGCCCAATTGAAATCCTAGCCATGCGAAGGTATACGTAACAAATAGTTGCGCACCACCAGCCCGAGTGAATAGTGAATGAATGAATAAATGAGTATACAACTCCTGCTCAATAAGTCCACATATTAGTACGGTTCATCTCTGGGATCATCACCGGGGTTTATTACACTCTACGCCAGCTTGCTGCCCCTATCCGAACGCACAACTGGGTAAGTGAAAGAGACCTCACTATCCACCTGCCAATATCGGGCCCGACTCGTCGATAGCGGACCCATTCCTCAAGCTGGTCAAACTCAACCTAGATATTGCCCCCTCACTCAGGCGGGTAAGGTCACACCCCCTTCCAACCTACCATGACACAGTGGGAGACGCGGCCTCCTGGTATTCGGCTCTCGTGTTCTCATATATCCACTCGGTCCCGACGTTGGAGTTATCTCCTCGCCATGGAGGTTTAGGGATTTTTACCCAGGGACATCTATGGCGCCCGTATGCTAGAACCAAACATTTTCGGTGTCCCATCTGGCCATCCATGATATGCCTGTGGAGGCTACGGCCCTGATGTCGCTAGGGCGTATAGTAATCATAATGCAAGATGCATGAGTCATACAATCCAGTCATGCATCACTCCCGTGCATACCGTGCGCTCATGTGAGATAACCTCTGCCTATCAGGGAGTCTCATAACAACATGCTCAATGACATATGTAATGATCAACCACATCTCATAACAAACATGCGGATGATGCGTATGGGCATGTATCATGATGCTATGCTGTCACATGCTAGTAATCAGTATCAATAACCGGCTTCAACAATCAACCTGGACAATATGGTCATTTAACTGGCATTGTCCCCAAGGAATGACCCACATAGAGCCTAACATATAGTGGACCTATAGCCTCGCACAAAGGCCTAATATATAACACCATGGGCCTCACTCAAGAGTTTAACATACGTCACGATGGGCCCCTCACATGGGCCTATCTACAACACAATGGGCTCCATCGCCCGACCCTCAAAAACATCACAATGGGCCTCATCACATAGGCCTCATTTACATCTCATAGGGCCTTAAACACGGGCAAAATGCACATCACAACAGGCCTCAAATACGAGCCGCATATACATCACATTGGGTCTCAACAATCGGCCATGATAATTGGCCTCGATCGATAATCAGTCAATCGACCACGATAATCATAATCGGTAATCGTCCACGATAATCAACCTCGATCGATAATCGGTCAATTGGCCACGACAATCAGGATCGATCGATAATCAGAGTCGGTAAATTGGTCACGTCAATTGGAATGGGCAATCGGCCACGTCAATCGAGATCGATTGATAATCAGAGTCGAAAAATCGATCACGTTAATCGGAGTCAGAAATCGGTCATGACAATCGAAATTGATCGATAATCAGAATCAGTAAATTGATCATGTCAATCAGAATCGACAATTGGCCATGACAACCGAGATCGAGCGATAGTCAGAGTTGACAATCGAAATTAGCCTCGACAATTGGAATTGGGATCGGCCTTGTCAATCTGACTCGGCCTCGACAATTGGTCTCAACAATCGGCCTCGATGATTAGTCGAACAAGGCCTATGGGAAGGTCGCAATGTGAACATTAAACCATCAATGCCCATCAATATGGACATTTAACCATCATTGCTCCCAAGGGGTGGCCCACATAGAGCCGAGCGTATAGTGGGCCCACGACCTCATATAAGGGTCTAATATACATCACCATGGGCCACGATCCATGGTCCTTAAATACATCATAATGGGCTACAATCCATGGGCCTCAATATACATCAAGTGGACCGCATTAATGGGTCTCATATACATCAAATGGGTCACGTACCTGGGCCTCAAATACACCAAGTGGGCCTCACATCATGGGCCTAATACATATCACAATAGGCCTTGCTTTTAGGCCACGAATATATCATAATGGGCTACGACCCATGAGCCTCAATATACATCAATTGGGCCGCATCAATGGCCGCACCAATGGTCCTAACATATATCACAATGGGCCTTTTAATGGACCACACCAATGAGCCTAGCTTATATCACAATGGGCCTTTTAATGGACCACACCAATGAGCCTAGCGTATATCACAATGGGCCTTTTAATGGACCATGCCAATGAGCCTAGCGTATATCACAATGGGCCTTTTAATGGACCACACCAATGAGCCTAGCGTATATCATAATGGGCCTTGCCCATAGGCCTAAGATTCAAGCAGGTGGGCCCATCATATGAACCTTAAATACAAGGCAGGTGGGCCCACTCATGGGCTGAAAGTACATCATGATGGGCCTCATGGATGGGTCGCATCAGTGGGCCTCAAATGGGCTTGGTCCATATCAAAAATCATTTCTATAGTTGTAGGTGTGACATGTGTATCATTGTACACTATCATTCTATGGGGCACATGGCCACAAATGATGGTCAACATTGCCAGACATTGCCTAGATAATTTGGCACCATCCAAACATTTCCTATGTAAATCAGCACTGTCCAAACATCATTCAGCTCATCA
Organism: Magnolia changhungtana; assembly: GCA_030180095.1. NCBI lineage: Eukaryota > Viridiplantae > Streptophyta > Magnoliopsida > Magnoliales > Magnoliaceae > Magnolia > Magnolia changhungtana. Next base: position 8,814,050 of record JASAUF010000361.1, on the reverse strand, counting down.
GCACCATCTGAACATTGTCCAGCACTTGGACAGTATGGATGAAACAAATACATGGACAGTATAGATGAAACAAATACATCACAGCGTGGCCATACGGCAAAACATGTGGTCGGCTTGGAGATAACATACAACAAATGGGACCCATAGAACTTGCTGATATGGTACAACAGCTACATAGCTAGAGTGAGCTACACTAATTAATCTGCACACGGTAGGTGGTCCCACGTCCCTGGACAGTTAGACGGAGTGGATATAGAATAAATACATAAGGTGGCCAAGTTATACGGCTAGATGAAACATATATATCACATGGCTCCACACGTGTGGGACCCACACTAAATAAATGGACTGTGGGACATAACATATTCCCCATGATTAGGCCCACTGGCGTTAACACAGCAGCTATATTAGATGGTGTTTACGTACACCAACCAATTCTTTTCACATGTGGGTCCCATGTGGGGCCCACCATAACGTTTATTGTCCATCCAATCCACTCATAAGGTCACAAGGGCCTGATTAAAGAGGAAAAACAAATTTCATATCTACCCAAAACTCCTGGGACCCAAAACAATGTTTCAATGGTAAATGTTCAATCCACTACAACTTTTGGTGGTGTGGATCATCTGAGCCCCATGTACAGCTGATTTTTGGGGAATCCTAGTTCCCAAAGGGAACCCATCAAATGCACGGCATGGATGCTCCATGTGCATCACGGTGGGGCCTGAGGTGGGGCCCACTCTCCCTTCCCCGTTTGAAGCGGCAAAGGCGCCGCTTTGCTGCACGGCAGCGTCTCGACGGCCAGCGAAAGCTGGCGTCATATACATATAATTTTTTTTTTTTTGCTAATTTTGTTTTCCTAAGAAATTTCATAGGTGGACCCATATCAGGAGGATCTACTCCGTCAGTTGGGTCCCAAGGCTTGTGACGGGTGTAACAAGTTTAATATTAGGCATATTTCGACACACAGGAATATCACAGCGGGCCTGAATAATTTCCACTATTGAAATGATGTTTTATATGGCGTGGCCTACTAGAGTTTCAGATTGGTTCCATTTTTCGGCTCAACGCCTAAAATGAGATAGGAAATGGGATGGACAGTGGAGATGTGATATACATCTAGGTGGGGTCCCACTTCAAAAAAAATGGATGGACGGTGCCGAATAACATGTACATCAGCCAAATCCATGTGACCTTGGTAATGTAAATACAGCAGCAACATAACTGCCGTAAACACTCCAGCCAATCGGCTTCATCTCACCGTCCACAAATGGACGGTGAGTATAAAATAAATAAATCAGGGTGGGTCCACATCAGCGTGGCCCACCAAAGTTTTGTAGTATCAAGTTGATATTCGTATTTTCCCACCATCCAGACCTGCTGGATGGCGAGGATCAGGCACATATATCATGGTGGAGCCTCATGTCCGTCAGTTGGACGGTGTGGGTGGCATGGATATAAAGCATACATCAGGTGGGCCCATGACTTGTACGGCGTGGATCAAGTGGGCCACACCATCACAAGAGAGAGAGAGATATCGGTTGGTGGAGGGACCTCGCCACTATGGGCCCCTCATAAAAATCATACATCAAGATAGGTTTCACAAGTGGGCCATCAAAATAAAATAAAATAAAATAAAAATCAACGGATGAGCACCCACCTTTGATCGCCTATTCTTTCTTTCGCCTATGCACTTTAGAGCTCCAAGAGGACATTTTCAATGGTTGAGATGATGATCTAAGGGTTGAATTTGGTGGTAGGAAGGTGGGCCAAACAAGCTTTATCCATGGAGCTTGGAGCTTAGACGTTTTTGGTTTTCATGGTTTGCTTGAGAATTGATTTGAAAGAGGGAGAAAGAGAGAGAGGTAATGTAATAAATGGAGGGTATGGTGCTTGTTGACTTGTCAGTAAGAAAGGAATGGGATGAGTATGGGTGTTGTTGACTTTGGGTAAGAGAGGGATGGATAGGGTATGGGTTTATTTTGACTTGATTGATTAATGGATTGATGTGACGTGTCATAGAGATTCCCTCGAAATTTGGAACGCGCGGCGTTTCTTCAAAATGAACATAGGACCACATCTCTTGGCCTGGGTATCGGATCGGTGCGCGAGTTGCGGCATTGGAACTGTGGCGACGACGCGGTCGCCAAGGTATAGGTCTCGGGTCAAGCCGACTTTGGCATGCAAGTCTCATCTTAGGATTGTGCGCAATGTTGGCTTTAGGTCGAGGATTGCCGAAATTCGACCAGAAAGATTGCGGAAGCCTTCGGAACAGTACGGACTAGGATGCGGGTCTTACAATATCATACTCCAGAGACAGTTAAATTGCAAGCGGAAGACTGTGATAGACATATAGAATATAAAAAAACTATGGTGAGTCTTCAGAGTGTGATAATATTATCAGGTTAAATAAATACAAGTACAATTCTAAAATTTACCAAATGTGAGGAAGTGTAATGTCTTCTATCCCAAGTACCATAGCCCCGTCAATACAATACCAGGTCTTCATAGACCTGACAGAGAATTATATGTAGGAGAGCTTCTCCTCAACATCGTAGTAGTAGTCCGGCTCTGCTTCATAAGCATCGCCATCACCTGAAACGCAACAAATCTGGTTGGTGTGTACAACACCGTCCCGTAACGTGGTAGTGAGTAGCTAACTCAGTGGAACAATAAAGCATAGGTTAACATGTTATCGACTCAGTCAAGTAGTAATGATAAAGCAGTACAATCAAACACTCCTAACTACTCTTATTAATGCAAGTATGGATGCAGTCATGATGTATGCCCTCACCGACATACTCCCTCATGCGACACCCTCTTCGTTCGCAGCATGCTTTCATCCCTCAGTGCTCCACATCTTCCAGGCACATGAAGTGCATGATGAGCATGATTACCGAGTTGTTATTATTCCATTTCAAACAGCAGGATTGGGAAACTAAGGTACCTCCCTTGTATAATTCCCAAACATGATCCATTTTAGGGTCGTCAGTCCTAGACAATCTCATACGATGGTGTGTTTCTAGGTCACTGCAAGGGCTGTTACGCAGAATCGTTGCACCAATCCCCCATCGCCTTATCAATACAGGCCTAGCTTATACTCTTTTACTACGAGAAGGCTAGTCGCCTTACCGCAGATTTAGAGTATACTCGAGGTCACTCCACTGACACCCTACCAACTGGCAGTCTATTTTCGAAGCCCGACCAGTCCGCTTATTGAGAATGGAACCCGGATGTAACCCGACTGGGAACCATAGCCAGGCTGTGCCAGCATAGGCCGACAGCTCGAATATAGTGTCCCATACTACCATAATCGGCTCACGAGTCTGGTTGCTCAATGGTCACTACGGGGAGGCACATGGCCCCAGCGTAGGTCGACAGCTCGACCACGGTGTCCCATTCCACTATGCCCGGCTCATGAGTCTTAGCGGATCGAGGTACCATGGTTACGGGATTCCACTGGTAAGTTCGGTACCCTAGGTTCAAGCAATGGCGTCCAAACATGGTTAACATACAATGGACTAATCAGTTTATTAGACTAGTTCGACTAGTACGAGCGTACGCTGGAGTAGCCGACAAGGTACCATTGTCGTCAACCATCGTACGACTCGGATTCACCGAACTCATCAATTGTGGCGAGACGAAATCGCCCACTTAGACAGGAATTGTTATCGATTGCCTGGACTATAATTATATCCCCAATCACATTCAATTACAGATAAGTAAAGCAGTAATGGATCAAGATTCAAATCATACAATCAAAGTCTGGCATCATCCGTTTAGGGCTGTTGCACGGAATCGTTACACCACTCCCCCATCACCCATGACGGATCATACAACATAAACATGAATTTAAACATGCGGATTACATAAATAAAATCATACAATCAGTTGAGCATGTTAACAAGCATATCATAAAGCATATTATAAAGCATGTTATAAAGCATGTTATGAAGCACTATATAAATAGGAATACAAACACATATATTTCATAAGTGGTTAAAGTGAACAACCACATAGAGGAAATCATACATGTCTCTAAGGTGGTTGAGAATCCCATCTCAACACCATACCTAAGGCAACATCATCCAAACACTTACTCACACAAGCATTTTCACAAACACTTAACATGCACTATTTCAACATACTTAGTGTATGTTAGCAAACATGTATTAGGGCGAGTCCTTTCACCAAGCAAGTATTTTACGCACATATAATATATTATACAACAAATAATCATGGCAAACACATCTCTAAAATCTATATGTATATAGTACTTTCTACAATACAGTATTTCTATATACATAGTGTATATTAGTAAAACATGTATTTGGGCGAACCCATTCGCCAAATAAGTATTTTATCCATATATCGTATATTCATACAACAAATAATCATGTCAAACATATTTCCAAAATTTATACGTATACGGTATTTTCTACGAATACCTAGAATATGTAAAATTCCATATTCTTCATCTTTAATCAAAACAGAAAACAGACAGCACTTTGTACATATGCAATTGCATGCAGATCATGAATCTATCATTATCTGACATTGAAAGCGTTGAAAACCATAACCTATACACCTAAAGTCCGCACCTTTTGTCTTAGAATCGTAACGAAGTCGATAGGTTTGCTAGGCTTTCGTATACCGCAGTTTGGTAACCTATAGCATATTTTCTGTTAGCTATTTCATAACCTACAACTATCAAAACCCCAAATCAGTTTAGGGTTAGGGTTTCTTACCTAGAAACGGAGCCAGAATCGCCGGAAAAGCAATTAGAACGGAGCTCGTGGAGCTCGTGGAGCGGCAGGGAAGCATGGCAGGGAGATTCTCCCACATCTCCCACACTTTCTCTCTCTCTTTTCTCTCTTCTCTCTTAAATTCGTATGGCTGCAATGAGAGAGGGTTTATGGTCCTTATATAGTCTAAAAACTCACCGAAATAGACTTCAGGTCAAGGTATACTTGGGTTATAACCAAAGCGGACCTGTTTCAGCTCAACGGAGGACTTCTAGAGGGCCTCCTTGAGCCAAAGGTCGGACTTAAGCTCACTAACACCGGATCTACGTTTAGTTAAGTTTTCGTTTCAGTCAGATTTCCAGATCACGCGTGGCGGACCAGTTTTAGTTCGACGGTCAGTGGGTCTCGATCGGAGATTCCGAGTACATGTAAATGTTTATGAAATTTTTCCTGATCCGAGGGTATAATTTGGTCAGATTCTGACGGTCAGGTTGCTTAATACTGATCCGCAAGCGACGAGTCTCAGATTACTATTCAAGATATTTATTTTGTAAAGAAACAAGTGTTCTCACACTCTCTCGCTCCGGACTCAAGCGAACAGCCGTGGGACACTATCTGAATTTGATTTTCGAGATGGTTGTCAAGCCCAGCGAGGCGGTCCTAAGTCCTTAACTTCGTGTTAATCAGACTCCCGATGTGCGGTCTAAACCTGATACGGAGTTTCAAAGTGCTCCCGAGAGCAGCTGGGTAATAAGATTGATCCTAGATTTTAGGGTAACCTTGCGTTAATGATTCTACAAGTTTTGGGTCTTGCAGATCGTATTTAAAGCGATTCAAACGGATTTCGTAGCTAATCTAGTTTAGCACTTAGTTACTTTGTCTTATTTTTAAAGGATTTAATCCTAAGTGATTTCTGTCTGAGGTGGTACTTAGTCCTTTGCAGTTTGTATATAAAGTGATCCAAGTTATACTACATGGCTAGTTTAAGATAGTGTCTAGGGTGAAAGTACTTAGGAAAATTGAAAGAATAGGGTGGTGAAGGGTGGGGTTTGTGAAGGAAAATGGGTTCAAAAGCGGTTTTAGACTGTGGGATTCAATTTTGACAAGTTAATAAGGTATTAGGATTGATCCATTGCCTAAGGACGTCTAATTCCAGGTTAGGAAAAATTCGGGCTGTTACAGAGATTATTACTACATCACAACCCTATACTTGGGGTGTGAACATTGGGCTTCTCAGCCTTCGTCAGGATGGTTTTATCTATTATCTTTCCACTTCTAAGGGTGGTGATAGATTTAGCTTGTTCAATATGTTATTATGAAGATCTTACGTCACTTATTTCACATTACGGTTTTGGATTAGGGAGAGGTTGGGCAGGTAAGGTCCCTTTTCCCCTAATTTATAGGTGTGACTCAATCCTTTGAATGGACTTACTAAGGTCTTGGAATGCTTATAAAGTTTTTTGATTAAAGAGCTCTTGGTTTTGAATGTTTTTGAGAACCGGATTCTCTTAGGATCTTTGCTGATTTAAAAATTGTGGAAAAGCCCCTTAAGAATTTTTGTTTGTACTAGCCGTTTAACCATTCCTCCAATTGAAGTTGGGGTGGTTCCTCCAGCTGAAATTATAAATATTTGAGATGGGGGCACTGAACGGCCTTTGATAGTTATTTATGACATTCGATTGCTCATATAACAACTCTTGAAACGTAGGAATAGTGGGACATTCTTGCGTCAAGTGTATAAATATTCTTTTAGCAAATCCCAACTATTTTATGTTAGTAGCATACATTCTCTTGTCCAGTGTCTAAGTACATGTTTGGTCTTCTATCAGTATTTACATATGTAATACAACTTGATTTTCTAAAATCAATTGAAGTCCATTGATCAGCACTTACTATCCTTTGTTTGAATGCTTGAGGATGTAGTGAGACTTGAAAATCTCAAGCGTTTACAATCCAACAACCACTTTACATGCCATCACATGTGCTTAGATAAAAAAAACAACTGCAAGATCCAAGCTGTCCATCAGTTGGGCCATGTTCCTTCAACGGCCTGGCTCAGTAATCAGTCAGATCTAGCAGTCGATCCATCAGATGGGGCACAGTCTAAAAAACAAATGGACAGCTAAACATGCTTCGCCAGCCATCAATTTGTCCCATATGCAGTGGCCTACACAATCATACGGATGGGCCATAGCCCAAAAATTAGGGGAATCGACTATGTTAGTCATCTGATCAATGGTACAAATGGACTTAATGCAAAACTGAGTGCACTTATAGAGCTTTTGTTGGGTCACTAGAGTGTCATTTTGTTCACTCCCCAAGTATAGGGTTGTGATAAGATCGAGGTTGAATCCCACGAGGACTGGTTGTCACAATTCAAATCTATGACTCTCCTTAACTAATCCAACAAATAAAGGACTAAACTACTGAGCACAATTCTTAAAAAAAAAAATATAATTAAGAACGGGGAAGAAAATTCAATCAGAGAGAGAGAGCACTAGGACTTTTGAATCCACCCCTAATTATCCTAACCCTTGTTTTGTCAGTTGATTCACCTTGATCTAGATTGATACCACTTAAATAGAGAAAGCACAATCTGTGTCCTAAATTGGGCATACAGACTGTCTAATTCCTTTAAGCAATGCCATGAACAACATATCCCATGTCCTTGGTCGGGTACATGGAATGTACATTCATTAAAGCATCCTGTTTCTTCCTCTATAGGAAACCTGTTCTTGATCAGACACAAGCACCTGTAATAAGCATCCAAACAACATCCATATATATACTTTGGTCAAGTTCATAGATGGAGAAGTATGGAATTTAAACCCATAAAGCCCACTCAGAGAAAGAAACAAATTAATTAATATTCAAAGTAAATCAACCAATATAAGAGCTAATCAAATTAGGGGCTTCATCTCAGCCCTAGCTGAGAGATTAGTGACTTATAAAATCCATAAAAAGAGATGGATAAATAAAATTCATAAAAAAAATGGAACACCAAACCAAACGATCTCCCTCTCTTCTTTCTTCTCTCTCTTCTCTCCCTGGCTCTGGATCTCGAATTCCCTGGATCTGAATGCCTTTCCCACGTCCAAAACTTCCCTTTTATAGCTGCTGGATGGCTGGAATCTCAGCAGTCGTAGACGGACTCGAAGTGCAATTTTTCGCAGCCGTGATCGGTGGGCCCCACAGAGGTGTTTTCTGGAAAATCCACCCCGTCCATTGGATTCAGGACGAAATTTCAGTCAAGAATGAGTAGTTTTGAACGTCCATTGGCGCGGCCCACAGAAGAAATCTCAAAAAGATCAGATTTGAACGTTGCCAGGTAGCCCTTTTGTGGCCTCTGTATCACGCACGTGTATACACATGGGAGTGAACTATCAGCATGGTTTTGTAGTATTCATGGCCCTCTACATGATGGACGGATCGGATTGGCCGTACAGGTGACGGGTGGGGCCTACTGATCTTCGCAAAAATGGCCAGCGGCCGGGTTACGCGACGCCAAACTGGCCGGCTCCTCACGGTGATACTTGGAAATCGACCCGTTCATTAGATTCCTTGCACAATTTCGGTCAGGAATGGGTGGTTTTCATGGAGTTTTAGTGCGGTCCACTGTATAAAATTAATTCACCGTCCATCCGATGTTTTTCGACGATCTACGTGTCTTCGTATGTATGGGACCAAAATTCCACCTAGGCGATGGTAACTGCCACCCCAGGAAGCTGATGGACGGTATGGATTGCTCATTTGGGCGATGTGTGGGGCCCACAACTCGATCCAGCGATCGGTTCCATGGACGCTGTTGCGTCTTTTTGAAATTGAGAGAGGAGCGCGGGTCAGCGCCCGCGCTGACCGACTCTCCCGTCCGGTGCACAGCCGGTGCACGTGTACTCGGTGTACACTCCCCATACACAGGGCTCAATGTAATGTTTTTTAGAAATCTGCACCGTCCATCCTCTTTCCCATATTATTTCCACCTTTAGGACCAAATTTGAGGTAGTTCCAAATATCAGGCGGGTCCCAAATTGTAAATTAATGGGCTGATCTGTCCGTTGGACCACTTCCCAAGATCTGTAAGGGCTGAAATTTAATATGTACGGTTAAATTATGGCCCCCGTCACATGTATGAAGTTTCGAGTTGATCGGGTGGCGGAAAATATGTGATCTTGCATTCTGGACCCTTTTCGGGCCCCTTGAACTTCAGTTTCTTGATTTCCTCGGATCTCGAGCGTTGATCTTGGTTTCCTGGGGTCGTTCTCGTGCTCTGATGACTTCAGAACGTGAAATCCATGCTTTTAACATTATTTTGCAATTAATACTCCTGATTTCATCCTGTAACAAAAACACAATTAAAATTCGGCATTAAACATTATCATGTATGTAAAATCAAGTAATTACTGGGGTCTGATAGGCAATATTCGACCCTGATCACAACCCCCAACCAGCATTTTGCTAGTCCCGAGCAAAACATGCGGAAAAAAAAAAATTCGAAAATAAAAGACAATTCCTATAAACTCAAGTGACTTGTGAACAGATAGCTGAGATGTGAAAATTCTAAGATTCATGATCGGTGTGTAGAATTTTTCTCTTGGAATAAAGCTTACAGTAAACTTCATAATCAAGTTCAAAATATTAATCCATCAATTAGAGCATTCCTAAATATTGAGTTCCACGAGTGTAAAGTATAATCTCGACTTACAATCAGTAAGAGATCCAATTGTCAATTTCATGATATCATTAGTAATTCGTGACAATCAAAACTTGAAACCAACACTTATCTCACAAGTTAACTTTTCATTTTACCAGCCTTTGGTTTTCTTTATGAGCAGTAACGCAACTGAGGGGAATCAAATTCTCACCTATAGGGAGCAGACCTATGGCGAAAACTTGTCGCCTAACTTTTTTTTTTTTCATATGTCAACTATGGAGAATCAAATCTACACCTATAGGGAGCAAACCTATGGTGAAGATTATGTGACTAACTCTTTCAATTCTTCTTTATGAACTGATGTTAACAAATTTCTCAGGCTGGTTCCTTTCATGCCTAATGATTACCAAGTTACCATTTAATATCGAACTGAAAACTTAATGTGTAAGTGAGATCTGATATGTGAAATCATGGCTCAATCAATGTTTATAGCTTCTAATCATGGATTATCAAATCAAAATTGACTGTGAATTCAAGCAGATGGCCGAATCCAAGAGTCATAAATTACCAACATCACAAATCTGATAATGTTGAAATCACAACTATCCTTCAAAATCACTTTGAATTCAATAGAAATTCCAGAAAAAATTTTAAAATTTTCACAATTTTTGCTCAAGACCAAGAAAATACTGATTAATTGACCTAATCTCCCACCCCCAACCTAAAATCTACATTGTCCTCAATGTAAAAGAAATAAGCATACAATGCATATGGGACAAGGAAAATAGAAGAAGAGTGGTGGAAAGATAATACCTGGATGGAGAATCAAGAGGCTTCCTCAAAAAAAAATATCATCGTAAAACAGGTTAGCTCAAGGGAGAAATCAACATAAGTAAAAATAACAAAAAGAAAAACAAAAGAAGACCCTACCTATACCACTTTCGTAGGTGCTGTCGATTGCATTTAGCGCATGCAACAAGCCTTTAAACCCCTAGGTTACCCCTAGTGGACGAGTTGTAGTCTCGTGAGGGTTTGCAGTAATGTTACCCACAAACATTGAAGTAACTAACTAAGAAAAAACAATATAATCAAACAAAAGACTGGGTTGCCTCCCAGGAGCGCTAAGTTTAACGTCTATCCTAAAATAGCATAAAGAAAACTACCCTAGTCCTAAGAAAGCAGGGAAAAACTACTCAGTCATGCTGCAAGGTTCCTCTTCCGGCTAATATCTTGATAAGTTTCTCAGTAGATTTCTTAACAGGATCATCCAAAAGCCATTTTTGCAATAGGCTTGGACGCCCTGGAGCTTGACTTTCCAAAGAAATTTTTGTACCTCATAAGAAATCTTTCGTTGAAGTGCTTGAGGTATCCAGAGTATATACGATTCACCTGTGACAGAAGAAGTTTCGATGTTAGTATCCCATAGTGAATCAGAGACTACACATAAATGAAAGTCAGAAAAATTCTCGGAAAGTGACGTAGTCTCAACACATTCCGAAGTAGCAGTCTTTGGTTCAATTTTTAGCTCCTCCTCCCTTAATGGTAAATATTCAGGAATTGTGGAAGGAGGGGCTTCAGAGTAAGGGTCCTCTCGGTCAATGATGACTACCGAGATATTGTTTTGCAAGGCATTCACTATGTCTCTTATCATGAGATCGTCTGAATCTGCAAAGTGTGCCAAGCAATCATCCAAAGAGTTGGGACATTCAGCTGAGAGTGACTCATTGTCCACATTAGAGCTCGTGATGATCTGCCCAAGGAATCCATCATTTTTGAAGGTAAACGGAGGTGTGCTCTCTTGCTCCAGCCCTGCACAGACAGATTGAGGATCAGTTATGTAGCATTGATGTGTGGACTCTGTTTATCGATACTACTCAGAAGAGGCGATGAATCGTCATTATTCAATAGTTCAGATGGCGGCCTCAACTGGGTGGTTTCAAATTCAAGAGTCATATCGAGTAGCTCGTGCATCTCCTGAATCATATCTTCATGAAATTCAGAGGAGTGGTCCAAATACGTTTCACAAGAGTTAGAAAGGTCGGTTGTGAGGGGCCCGTCCTCTACCTTTAAATCAGACATGTTAGAGGAGGGGAGTGGCTCATTATAACCGACCACTTCGTGTACGTCTTGATCATTGACTTGGACCAAATTTGAGATTGATGCAAAGGGAATTTGGGTTGCACATTCATAATCATCTTCTCAATATGCATCATCATCTACTTCCATGGAGTGCACACTTGGGATGGGATCGCTTTCCTCATATTCTATTCCCAGATTGGGTTGAGGTTCGTATAAACTAACCTCTTCCTCTTTATTGAACTTAAGTGTATCATGTGAGTGGGGTGTGTCATCATCATTATATTTGAAAGACAACCATGTTTCTTCCCCATCCTTTTGAACAGTCATTGAGATCGACTCATTGGGGAATTGAACCGTATGCTCATTAATGGAATCCAACTCCTCATTCCAAATTCCAGATTTCATCAAAAGCGAGTGAGGATCACTTTCTTCGCATTGTATTTCTGGATTGGATTGTAGTTGGGATGAGCGAGCTTCCTCTATCCTTTCAATGCGCGAATTGAGTGCTTCTAATGATTTCATCAATTTCGCAACATGCTGGTTGAATTGTTCTGGATCAAAACATGAATCCTCTTGGATCGTTTCTGGTTGGATCTCAAAGGTATGGGATACAAGAGAATAATTATTACAATATGTTGTTGGTTCATCTTCCCAGTTTTGATGATTCCACTGGTTATAGTCATACTGATCATACATGGGAGAATATGATGGTTGATAATTATCCTCATTCCCATAATGATGATCGTATACGGCCCTACTAACCGATGGAACATAACGTTCTAGTCGGTTCTCAAGGTCTGTTCTCGATGGAGAGAAATCTTGAGGTATATGTTGAATTCCACAACCTTCAGGCATTTCCCAATAAAACCTATCCAACTCAGCATATGCATGTACCCACGATTCCATGGTAGAACCTTAACTCTGAGTCTAATCCTATTAGAAACCAAAATCCTACAAACAATACTTAAAAGTAAAGGAGAAGTTAGAAAGATGTTACCAGAGTAGAAGTTCCTATGTTAAAAACCTGCACAACAAAACAAACAAGTTAGTATCTAGGGAATAAAACATAATCTAGAAAAAATAAAGAAAGTAACGGAATTAGGACGAAGTTACCAAGTTAAAATATCTATCAACGACCCTACAAGACAGAAAGGTTAGTTCTAAAAATTAAATAAAAAATTCCAAAACTAAAGTTAGTAAAATCCTAAGACTATGAATTATGATAAGAGAGAACCCTAAATTTAATTTGGAATGAAACAGTCCCCGGCAACGGCACCAAAAACTTGTTCACTCCCCAAGTATAGGGTTGTGATGTAGTAATAAACTCAGTAAGATCGAGGTCGAATCCCACGAGGACTGGTTGTCACAATTCAAATCTATGACTCTCCTTAACTAATCCAACAAATAAAGGACTAAACTACTGAGCACAATTCTTAAAAAAAAAAAAAACAATTAAGAACGGGGAAGAAAATTCAATCAGAGAGAGAGCACTAGGACTTTTGAATCCACCCCTAATTATCCTAACCCTTGTTTTGTCAGTTGATTCACCTTGATCTAGATTGATACCACTTAAATAGAGAAAGCACAATCTGTGTCCTAAATCGGGCATACAGACTGTCTAATTCCTTTAAGTAATTCCATGAACAACATATCCCATGTCCTTGGTCGGGTACATGGAATGTACATTCATTAAAGCATCCTGTTTCTTCCTCTATAGGAAACACTTCTTGATCGACACAAGCACTGTAATAAGCATCCAAACAACATCCATATATATACTTTGGTCAAGTTCATAGATGGAGAAGTATGGAATTTAAACCCATAAAGCCCACTCGGAGAAAGAAACAAATTAATTAATATTCAAAGTAAATCAACCAATACAAGAGCTAATCAAATTAGGGCTTCATCTCACCCTAGAGAGATTAGTGACCCATAAAATCCATAAAAAGAGATGGATAAATAAAATTCATAAAAAAAATGGAACACCAAACCAAACGATCTCCCTCTCTTCTTTCTTCTCTCTCTTCTCTCCCTGGCTCTGGATCTCGAATTCCCTAGATCTGAATGCCTTTCCCACGTCTAAAACTTCCCTTTTATAGGCTGGCTGGATGGCTGGAATCGATTGGCAGAGTCGTAGATGGACTCGAAGTGTAATTTTTCGCAGCCGTGATCGGTGGGCCCCACAGAGGTGTTTTCTGGAAAATCCACCCCGTCCATTGGATTCAGGACGAAATTTCAGTCAAGAATGAGTAGTTTTGAACGTCCATTGCGCGGCCCGAAAGAAATCTCAAAAGATCAGATTTGAACGTCGCCAGGTAGCCCTTTTGTGGCCTCTGTATCACGCACGTGTGTACGCATGAGAGTGAACTATCAGCATGGTTTTGTAGTATTCGTGGCCCTCTACACGATGGACGGCTCGGATTGGCCGTACAGGTGACGGGTGGGGCCCACTGATCTTCGCAAAAAGGGCCAGCGGCCGGGTTATGCAGACGCCAAACCAGCGCTGACGTGTTCGGTGATCCTCACAGTGATACAGTTGTGGAAATCTGACCCGTTCATTAGATTCCTTGCACAATTTCGGTCAGGAATGGGTGGTTTTCATGGAGTTTTAGTGCGGTCCACTGTATAAAATCAATTCACCGTCCATCCGATATTTTTCGACGATCTACGTGTCTTCGTATGTATGAGACCAAAATTCCACCTAGGCGATGGTAACTGCCACCCCAGGAAGCTGATGAACGGTATGGATTGCTCATTTGGGCGATGTGTGGGGCCCACAACTCGATCCAGCGATCGGTTCCATGGACGCTGTTGCGTCTTTTTGAAATTGAGAGAGGAGCGCGGGTCAGCGCCCGCGCTGACTGACTCGCCCGTCCGGTGCACAGCCGGTTCACGTGTACTCGGTGTACACTCCCCACACACAGGGCTCAATGTAATGTTTTTGAGAAATCTGCACCGTCCATCCTCTTTCCCATATTATTTCCACCGTTAGGACCAAATTTGAGGTAGTTCCAAATATCAGGCGGGTCCCAAATTGTAAATTAATGGGCTGATCTGTCCGTTGGACCACTTTCCAAGATATGCAAGGGCTGAAATTTAATATGTACGGTTAAATTATGGCCCCCGTCACATGTATGAAGTTTCGAGTTGATCGGGTGGCGGAAAATATGTGATCTTGCATTCTGGACCCTTTTTGGGCCCCTTGAACTTCAGTTTCTTGATTTCCTCGGATCTCGAGCGTTGATCTTGGTTTCCTGGGGTCGTTCTCGTGCTCTGATGACTTCAGAACATGAAATCCATGCTTTTAACATTATTTTGCAATTAATACTCCTGATTTCATCCTGTAATAAAAACACAATTAAAATCCGGCATTAAACATTATCATGTATGTAAAATCAAGTAATTACTGGGGTCTGATAGGCAATATTCGACCCTGATCACATTTCTCAAAGGAGAGAAAAACATTCTTACTTGATAGATTGATTGGAATCTGCTAATTTGCAAATCTAAGTGCCACTCTAATTGCAATTGGGACTGGACTTCAATTCAAGGACTGGATTCTTCTTTTTAATTTTTGTGTTTTTGTTTAAAGGGACTGGATTTCAATCCAAGGGCTATTATCTGTTTGGCCACTTCAGCATCAGAATAAAGATGGTCTCAGGAGATTCAGCTGGAACAGTAATTGCATTCTATGTAAGTAATATTAACATGGTTAGAACATATTTTCCTTTCCTTTTTCTTTTTATCTTTTTTTTTTTTTAAAATCTTTAAAAAAAAAAAAATCTTTTTTTAGAATATTTAAAACAAAATTGGTAGGACTGGATGATTGATCTTGTTGACCATGTCAACTCAACACGACCCATTGGGCTTGAGCTAGGGATATGAATGGGTCAGGTCGGCCTAGGGGTCAACTAGCCCAACTTGCTTCTAAGATGGGTTTAGACAAAGCTAAATGTATAATAAGGCTTGGGTTGGAAATATGGCCCATGTAAGTAAATGATCGGGCTCGGGTTGAATCTTACCCAACCTGATTTGCGAACATAGCTTATCCATGGGCTAGGGCAGATGAAGTGGCCCAACTTGTCCCAAAACCCAACAAAATTAATGTGTTTACAGGAGGGAAAGGAGATAGAGAGTAGATGATTTAATGTAGTTTAATCCTTTTAGATAAATCTAGAGACTGCGGTGGAAGCCGAAAGGGTATGAGATTCCAAGGTTGGGGAATTCTCTATTTTGGGTTCTATTTTAATGTTTTTTTTTCTTGATGAAATTTTCAAATGGGTGTTTGATTTTCATTCTTTTTGGCAGATTGGATGGGAAAGAAATGCTGGAGATGCTACTAGGGAAGATGCTCATCTTTGTGGGGGACTCCTTGAATCGAAACATGTGGGAATCGCTTGCTTGCATCTTGAGGGAATCTCTGAAAAATAAGAGCAGAGTCTTCCAGATTTCGAGGAGGCATGAATTTAGGACTAAAGGTTTCTATACCTTCAGATTCGATGTACATTATTAAAAAAAAAAACTTGTCTCACTCTTTATTTTGATTCCTTCGCTTTTACTTGTTCCTCTGAGCATCGTATACTGGCAACCAAATACCGGTGATGTTTCTTTTTTTCTTCCTCTATTAACAGGTTCAGACCTTGAGCTTTAGCTTCAAGAATGATTGCTTAGAAGAATCGGATGTTGGAAACCAGTTCTAATGGTAGAGCAATCAAATCACTGGTCATCTTTGATTTGTTTTTTTTTTTTTTTTTTCACTTTTTTCTACTTTGACTTGTTTTCTTTGCAACTCATGAACTAAGATTCTTTATTAAACTTATTTTGAATATGGAGATGTCTAATGATATATGAGGGTGAGTTTGGATGTGGTTCTGAATTGAATTGCATTTGTGAACTTTGGGTGAGCTAGCAATTGAATTGTTAAAAACTTTCAATCAGTTTGAGGCGACTGATTGATGGATG
The DNA here is from genome assembly GCA_030180095.1 of Magnolia changhungtana. Lineage (NCBI taxonomy): Eukaryota > Viridiplantae > Streptophyta > Magnoliopsida > Magnoliales > Magnoliaceae > Magnolia > Magnolia changhungtana. The sequence goes on along the minus strand of JASAUF010000361.1, from coordinate 8,797,613 downwards.
ACCAAATTGGTGGGAATGCATTACAGTTTGTAGCTAATGTAAATATTTGAATGGTTTGTTTACTTCTTATAAAATAAGTATTTAGCATTGTCATGTTTAAGGAGTAAATCTTGGTTATATTTTTCTTTAGGGAATATTCGAGTGTACTGTAGAATCAGGCCTGCATTTGGATTTGGAATTAGAAGTATAGTGGATTTGGAATTAGAAGTACATTGATTTATTCAAATGGTGACACTTATGATCCAGTAAATTACATTGCTCTTAGACATTGTGAAATCACCGAATCAATTTTCTTCCTTAACACAATTATTCATTTCCTACAAATACAAGTGCTTAAAGACATTAGGAATTGAATCTTTCAAAAAAAGAAGAAGAAGGATATAGTGAGTGTCTAAAGTTTCCCATATTTCTACTTTCTGTTATCTTTTTAAAGCATGTATCTATGCATTTTGATTGGATGATGCCATTTTATCTTGAATCATTACTTTTCTTTGCCTGTATCTCACTTTTGTTGTCACCTTTTCTAATTTGGCATTTACCTTAACTGTTTAGTAACTCATCTAGGGGAGAAGAAACATAATAATGGCCTTGATCCGATATGTTTCTGTAATGTGTGATATAAATATGGAAAAATGCTGGAAATATTTGTCATCGGATCATTGATATAACTGATCTCAGAGTGCTCATCCCTAGTTGAAAACGAGAATTTTGTTCATTATTATGAGCTCCCACAAGAATTCAACATTGTGAAAAATAGTCTATGATATGAAGTTCTCATTATATGGGTCCCATAGAAAATCTCATCGGATGGCCTTAGTTGTCTGACATGTGATTCCCAATTCAGTACCATCATGGCCTTGTCCAAGTTATCTGGAGTTAGCTTCAATATGTGGCATGTGAAGTACTGGATGAAAACAATGAGTATCGATGAGTGGTCCACCCACTGTGAGACCCATCCTGTGAATGGCCCATGTCATGAACCATTGTGCCACATGTTCAATTGGATTTCAGTGAATAAGATTAGGAAATTGGCAAGTTGAGCTTGATGCAGAACTTACCTTTCACATATGTGTGTTATTTGTGGAATTGGCTTTCACATGGAAATTCCGTAATAGGAAAGAAGATACGACATCTTTGTCTTTTTACTGGGATTTGGGTAATATGTCGTGAAAGGAACAATTAGTGCTTTAGGAACTGAATAGCTCTTTCTTCGAAAGTCTACAAGATGGTTATCGAGCTGGTCTCGGAATGGGCGATTGATTCCAAAATGATAGTGGCGGATCAGTGTCCTGATAATTGGTCAACTTTGTAGCTTTGTTTCTCTCTCTCTCTCTCTCTCTCTCTTGTATTCTTTAGGTTTTTGGCCTTTGAAATAAAATCATCACTATTCAAAAAAGAAAAAAGAAACTAAACTACATAATAGTGTTAAACACTCTAGGAATGCTTTAATCGAAGTCCAACCATACTTCTCTTATGATTTGAAACACTCTAGGAATGCCAATGTAGCACGTGTCCAAGATCCATGCCCCAATAGCCTTTCAACAGAAACATGAGCTTTTTATATTCTCTTATGATTCTTCACCTAATGTTATGGTTATGTGTATCTCTCGACTAGCAATTTCTCCAGAAATCATTCAGAAGGCAGCATCACAGGATTGATATAAAATCTTTTTCCGACGAGATTTTGTCGGGGACAAATCTATCACTTAACAAGGATTATTTGAAATGCCGTCAGAGTATATCTATTCACATGCATGCATGTAGACACTGTAGAAATGTAATGTGCACCTTGATCCAAGCTGTAGGAATTGTGGACCGAATTGTGAAATTTACATTGAAACAGATGATTGTCTGATTGATGGCACCATTAAATGGAAGATTAGAATTAAAAAAATTAATCTTCCAAATTCAGCAAGCAAATGTAAACTATATATGTCATTGCACTTACTATTTGAACAGGTTATGAAATTAACAAAGATTTAGAAGTGTGCCGAAATTGAAAATTTGTGACGGTTTTTAACCGTCCCAATTGTTTTGCGACGCCCTATTATAGGAACGATTGTGAACCCTTCCGAAATTGAAAATTTGTGACAATTTTCAACTGTCCCTAATTTTTTGCGACGCCCTATTTAACCATGGTTGAAAATTGTTCCTAAATGATTCAAAAACGGTTTTCAACCGTTCCTGAATAGGAATTTTGGTGTAGTGTTTTATTTGTGAACTCACTTGCTGATCGGTACCCAGTACAACATAGTGTTTTTAATGGCACAATCAGACAGTCATCTGTTTCAATGTAAATTTCACAATCCTTTTTTATTAAAACTAATAATAATAAAAAGAAGAAGAAGAAGATATACCCATGAAATAGAAGTTTTAAATAATAATAATAAAAGGATTAGTTTTAATGGTGCCATTAATCAGACATTAAATAAAACGGTTTTCTATTTCATGGGTATATCTTCTTCTTCTTCTTCTTCTTCTTTCTCAGGAAAGTTAACATGTTTCACTAACATTGTGAAGGTTAGCAAAATACTTCTCATGATTAGTTTGCATGAAGAATTTGCTTAATGTTGATGCCCATATAGAACGTCAAAGTAACGTGTGGGTTTCAAAAGTGCTATGCATTCTGATGTCAGGCCATTGACTGATGATCGGGTACAAAATGCAACTTCTATAGTATTCTTTTATTTATTTATTTATATGCATGTTGGTTTTATAGAAGTTGAAACCTTAAAAATGTTGGTATAGCTGTTGCAAGCAAAATCCACATTCATGATGACATTATGCTGGTTGAGCTTGTCTGTGACCAAAATTGGAGCTTTTGATTATAGACCCATCTTCTTTTAAGTTTATGGATTGTGTTTGGAACTCTCAGACTTAGTTACTTTTTCCATATGGACTAATACAAGGCCAAACTTTTTCCGCTGCTCTCTTTGGACCTTTTAAACTATTTTATAGTGAAGCAAATTAAAAGTGAACAAAAACCATTGACTAATGTTGCTTGTTACCATCAGATTATTGTATCAGCAATTGTTGCCAATAATGATTAAGCTCCATTATTTTTTCTTGATGAGAAAATGTGGCTAGTTGATTATGACGTGTGAGGAACCCACATGATTTGAATATTGATTCCTCTCCAATATATTAGATTGAAAAAATATCAACAAATTTCTTTATTGGTTCATTAGAGCGTCTTTTAGATGCATTTGTAATATTTTACATCTCCCACATTGTATACAGGAAGTTATTGTTGAAAATATAATTTGAAAATAAAAAATATATTTGAGAAATGTCTAGAAAGTTTCTAGAAAGTATCTAGAAAGTGTCTAGGAAATATCTAGATTGTGTCCTAGTCTAGTTTAGAAAGTGTCTTTTGAGTTTCCTAGGTAATTAATGCTTATTGTAGAAAGTTGTAGTGCATTTACTCTTGTATGTAAATCCTTCCTCAAGAGTATAAAAAGGGTCTTCATGTACATGGAGGCAACAACAAAACAAGAAGGAAAATCCTCCCTTCCTACAATTCAAAGCATTGTAATATCTACTTTCATAATTCAAAATATTCAAAAGCATTCTACTCGTAATACTCCAAATTTAAAAAATCTTTTCTTCCTCTCCTCTTCTCCAACAAATTTGGTATTAGAGTAAGGTTCAAGAGACATATGGCAACAAGTTCCAGCAAAACCATCTTCAACTATCAAAAAATATGGTGTCCATATTTAAAGGAGAAAGCTACGACTATTGGAGCATTCAAATGAAGACTCTTAATCTTACAAGACTTATGGGAGTTGGTGGAAGACGGATATGAAGTACCAGAAAATGCAGCAACATTAGTAACATGGACAGATGCAAGACAATAAGCATTCAAGAATAACAAAAAGAAGGATGACAAAGCCCTACTTTACATCCAACAAGGAGTGAGCAAAAGCATCTTTCCCAGACTCCTTCTTGCAACAACTTCAAAAGAAGCATGAGAAATTTTGAAGAAAGAATTTCAAGGATCAGAAAAGGTGATCACTATCAAACTTCAATCTCTTTGGAGAGATTTTGATAATTTACAAATGAAGGAAGGTGAGTCAATTCAAACTTACTTCTGTCATGTTTCTAGCATCATTAATCAAATCAAAAGTTACAGAGATACAATCCAGTATAAAAAAATCATTGAAAAGATTTTAAGAACTTTTCCGGTAAAATTTGATCATGTAGTTGCTGCCATAGAAGAATACAAAGATTTATCTAAGTTAAGTTTACATGAGCTGATGGGTCCTCTTCAAGCACATGAACAAAGGATGAGCAGGTTTGTGGAGAAAAGCATTGAACAAGCTTTTTAGTCCAAAATAAATATATTGGAAAAGAAGAATATGGAAGTAGACGAGAAATCAAGAGGCATATTCAAATAAAAAATGACAATCTGGAAGAGGTTGAGGGAGGACAAACTTTAATCATGGCCGTGAAAGAGGCAAAGGAATGTCTGATTTCAACAATCAAAAGAAATCCAAGAGTTAACAAGCAAAATGATTCTCAATGCTCAATTTGTAAAAAGTCTAATCATATTGACAATGATTATTGGTACAACAAATGCAAGATATATAAAAAATTGGGCCACATAGATAAAGATTGTTGGTATAAGATAAAGAGTGAAGCAATTTTTTCCGAAAAGTCAGAAAAATTGAAAATTTTATTTTATTCCTGTTAAAATATTCAAGAAGAATCAAATGATATTTGGGTAATGGTTGTAATAACCATATGACAGAAAATCGGAGTTGTTTTGTTGATTTGAATGAACGGTACATTCTCAAGTAAAGCTTGGAGATGGAAAGCTTCAAAATATTGAAGGAAATGGAGTCATAACTGTACAAACAAAGGGAGGTAATTCTAAACTTATCCATGTAATTTATGTTCTTGGCTTGGCTCAAAATTTTCTAAGTATTAGCAATTAATTCAAAAAGTATATTCGGTCAATTTTGATAAAGATGAATGCATGATCTTGGATAAGAAGAATAAGCAAATCGTGGCAAAAGTGAAAATGACATCACGTAAGGTTTTCCATCTCAACATGCCACTAAAAAGAAATTTTGCATTAAAATCTAAAGATGTTGACGAAATGTGGCTATGACATTTGAGATACGGTCTTTAAAATTTCAGAAGTCTAAAATTTTAAAGCAGAAGAATATGGCGATCGGTCTACCTTTTATTAATAAAGAAGATAAAGTTTGTGAAGGTTGCATCTATAGTAAGTTTCATAGGCTTTCATTTACGAGTACATCATGGAGAGCATAAGCTCCTCTTGAACTTGTACATGCTAATATTTGTGGTCCTATGCAAACACCATCTCTTAACAAGAAAAGATATTTTCTACTCTTCGTTGATGATTATAGAAGAATGATGTGGATATATTTTCTTACAAAAAGTTAGATGCTTTCACCATTTTTCTTCAATTCAAAGCATTTGAAGAAAAACAAAGCAGCCAATTCTTGAAGGTTTTAAGGACAGATCGTGGTGAAGAATTCACATCAAAAGAAATTTAGAATTTTTGCAAGCCAAATGGTATTAAAAGAGAGTTGACAACTAAATACACTCCTCAACAAAATGACATCGCGGAAAGAAAGAACCAGACAATTGTAAAAATGGCTTGGAGAATGTTAAAAGGCAAATGGCTTCTAAATGATTACTGGGCGGAAGCTCTGCGCACGACAATTTATATCCTCAATAGATCTCCAACACAAGTAGTAAGGAACAAGACTCCATATGACTCCATATGAAGCATGTCATCAGAAAAAGCCGTCGGTAAAATATTTCAAAGTTTTTGGATACATTGCAAATGCTCACATTCCATCACAAAAAGTGAAGAAAAGTTCAATGAAAATGGAGAAAAATGCATATTTATAAGCTATAGTGAAGACTCCAAAGCCTACCGCCTTTATAATCCCACTTCTGGTAAATTGGTGATTTCTTGGGATGTGGTATTTTATGAAATGACAGGATGGAAATGGGATGAGAAACAAAACCATGTTCCAAAGACATTTGAAGAGCTTAAAATTATACCAAAGGTGATTACAACTCCATGTTCTTCTCTACAAAGTCCCACTACACCAAATTCAAGCTCAACCAGTTCTTCAAGCCCATCAAGCAGCTCTTCATCAGATTTTGATTCACCTCTAAGGAAGGTATGTTCTCTAAGAGAAATTTATGATAAATGTGATGTTGCCTACTTTGCATGTGAGCCACATATATTTGAAGAAGCAATAAAACAAGAAGCTTGGATTAAGGCAATATGTGAAGAAATTGTAGTTATTGAGAAAAATCGCACGTGGGAGTTGGTTGATCTACCTAAAGGAAAAGATGTTATAGGCATGAATGGATTTATAAGACTAAGTGTAATGAAGATGGCTCGATCCAGAAGCACAAAGCTCGATTGGTGGCTAAAGGTTATTCTTAACAATAAGGTATAGAGTTTAATGAAACTTTTGCTCCTGTTGCTCGTATGGAAACTATAATGATTATTTTAGAGCTTGCGGCTCAATTAAAACTACAAGTCTTTCAATTTGATGTTAAATCGGCTTTTCTTAATGGAGAAATCAAAGAAAAAGTATATGTTGAGCAACCACAAGGATATGTGATAAAAGGAAAAGAGAAAAATGTATATAAACTCAAGAAAGCACTATATGGGTTAAAGCAAGCACCAAGAGCATGGAACAACAAGATTGAAAAGTACTTTCATCAAAACGGCTTCAAAAGAAGTCCAAGTGAGCCATCCTTATATGTGAAGAAAGAAGGTACACATGATTTTCTTATTGTCCGCCTTTATGTTTATGACTTGATATATACTAGCACCAGTCCAAAGATGATAGAAGAATTCAAAAGGAAGATGATGAAGGAATATCATATGACTGATCTCGACCTTATGAGAAACTTCCTTGGCATCCAAGTAAGGCAAAACCATGGAGAAATATTTATTTCACAAGAAAATTATACCAATGATCTCTTAATGAGATTCAATATGTCAAAATGCAAATCCGTCGCAACTCAAATGGCTGTAAATCAGAAGTTGTCAAAGAATGATAGAGCACAGAAGGTTGATGCCTCAATTTATAGAAGCTTAGTTGGTTCGTTGATCTATCTTTCAAATACTAGGCTAGACATTGTATATGCAGTCAGCCTAGTCTCGAGGTTCATGAGCGAGCCTAACAAGAATCATTTTGAAGCTGCAAAAAGAATTTTAAGGTACATCCAAGGGAGCAAATGTTACTGCATCAAATACTCGACAAAAGAAGATAATAGACTTATTAGATTCACAGATAGTGATTGAGCAGGATCGATTGATGATAGAGAAAGTACTTTAGGATATGTATTCTGTATGGGATCAAAGGTTATCTCATGGTCATCAAAGAAGCAGAAGACAATCGCGTTATCATCCGCCGAAGCAGAGTATATTACAACTACTGGAGCAGCATGTGAAGTAATTTGGGTTAAACGGATTTTGGGTGATTTACAAAATGAACAAAAATCATCTACTACTATTTTCTGTGACAACATGTCGGCAATTGCCATGACAAAGAATCTAGTCTTCCATAGTCGATCAAAGCACATCGAGCTTTGCCATCACTTCATCTGGGAGTTAGTTGAAGAAGGAAAATTAAGCTGAATTTTTGCAGGTCAAAAGATCAACTCACATATATTTTCACCAAGGTCATGACTATAAAAATGTTCATCAAATTCGGAAAAAGGATAAGAGTGCAAGATTTTCAAATTAAGGGGGAGTGTTGAAAATATAATTTGAAAAAAAAAAATATATTTGAGAAATGTCTAGAAATTTTCTAGAAAGTATCTAAAAAGTGTCTAGGAAATATCTAGATTGTGCCCTAGTCTAGTCTAGAAAGTGCTTTTGAGTTTCCTAGGTAATTAATGCTTATTGTAGAAAGTTGTAGTGCATTTACTCTTATATGTAGATCCTTCCTTAAGAGTCTATAAAAAGGGTCTTCATGTACATGGAGGCAACGACAAAATAAGAAGGAAAATCCTCCCTTCCAACAATTCAAAGCATTGTAATATCTATTTTCATAATTCAAAATATTCAAAAGCATTCTACTTGCAATACTCCGAGTCTAAAAAATCTCTTCTTTCTCTCCTCTTCTTCAACAGTTACTAAAAGAGCTTCTACATCATCTATGCAGGACATAGAAGTAGGGAAACTTGTGCAGTCTAATTCAAGAGCACGCATGATTTGGACTATTCACATCATCTTTGTTAGGCCCATGATTTAAACGGTTCGATTCAAGTAACCAATTTTCTATTTTGTATCTTCTTGCTATTCAAAAGTTCAAAGAAGACATTGGTGGTGGCTTTTTTTTTTGGCATTTCAGCTGCTCATGCTCTTCATGATGCCCATTTTCAGGTAACTTGGCATCCTTTTCTAGAACTATATCATTCATCTCTTGGTGTAATTGGTTCTTCTCAGTATACGAGAGAATCTAGGTAATTTTATCAAAGAACATTGCTAACATAGCTCACACTGTCATCATCATAGCATTGTTTGTTGGTGAAAATTAAAGAATTTATAATTTCTGTAAAATGATTAAACCGATAATATAGCGACGGCTGAAGCACGTATGATCATGCTGTCCTTAAAGCATTATTTGCCCCTTCTCAATCAGATTTAGAATGCTGATAAGTTCCAGGCAAACAATTTCTAGGATACGATGAGCCTGGGTGTAGATATGCGTTTAGCAAATACGAAGAGCCATGAATGAAACTCTGTACACAATTTTTTGGCAAATATAGAAAAAAAAAATCCCAGATTCAGAAAGAGAATAAGAAAATTTTAGACCACTGCATTGGTCCCTTTCTTGAGGTCTTCTTGCTAAGGTTCGTATGAACCTTGCTGACTACTTAGAGTACACTTATTGCTATTTGCTCTAGTTCGTATGTGAGTGTGGTTCAAGTGTTGGTGATGGTTTAATGAACCATCCAGGAACTATTTATATAGGCTAGGGTGGCTGACCGTTTTGGTCTAAGGCCATTAACCAATGTGACCATTTTCTAGCTGTTGTTGAGAAACTAGCCGTTATTGACAATTTCTGACCGTTGTGCATGTGGGATAATTGCTGCTGCATGTTAGCCGTTTAGACTCACTGGCTAGCCATTTTATAGCTGTTGGGCTAGCTACATGTGATAGTTTCTACATGGTCCAAATTTATGTTGCATAAGGAGTTACACCTCACTCCAATGACTAGTTTCCATCCTCTATAAAAGTCACACAGGTCTCATTCAAACCACTTGCTCTCATCCCAGCCACATTACCCACATTCTCTGTCGCATCACGAATCGCACTTGTCTCGCACCGGTTCACGTAAGGTGTCGAAGGAGTGACCCAGTTGCAACACGATGCACACGTGCAAAGTGTGGCACTAGTGCCTCTACATCCACACTGCCTCACATATTAATGCCCTCGCACCTAGCCTGAGCCCGAGATCGAGACCGAGATCGAGATCGAGACTGTAACCGTAACCGTGCCCGAGTGCGTGCGCATGCAAGGGGTTTGCACTGGAACACGCAAGCCCCGATACTCCACAAGTCAACCAAAGAAATATAATGGTACTCCACACCTCACATAGAAACATTATTTTTTCTTATCTCCTTTTCAATATGGGACAATTCCCAAAAATGGCAAAACGCGAATTATTTTTCAAAATACACTTATACATATTTATATTTTTAATCAATATTTTTCACAACAATCCCCCACTTGACTGAAAATATTTTACGAAAAAATATCTGCCAGAATAGAAACAACTTATGCATAAAGAAAGATATCTTTCAATTTGAATCATTCCTTTGTCTTAGTACACTACACCAAAATCCCTCTTCAGAAACGGTTTTCAACGATGGTTAAATAAGGCATTGCAAAAAATTGCAAATTTTCAATTTCGGGATGGTTCTCAACCGTTCTTAAAATAAGGCGTCACAAATGGTTAAAAACCGTCGCAAATTTTCAATTTTAGCACACTTCAAAATCCTTCTTATTTTTGAGGAACAGTGTTTTTTTTTTTTTTTTTCTTATTTAGGAAATTAAATTTTTTTTTTTTTTTTCATTTGGAACTTTTATTTTTTTTAATATTTGAAACTCGAAGAATGTTGCAGTACAATGACCCTAAAAATGTAAGATATAAAAATCAAATCTTTACTATTCCATTCCTTTATTTGGAATCACTATTTAAACTTGAAGTCGAGATCTCTAATATATATATTTTTCATTGTATCAAGATCTCTAATATATATATTGTCTAGAATGATATGAAATCATTTTTGGCATCTACCAAACAAGGTTTATTTATTCTAAATTACAAACCCACTATATCAAAATAGTAAAAACCATATAAAAATATAGGTTAAAAAATATCCTGATAAACCCATCATGCTTTCAATTATGATTAGCTAGCAGAGAGCATTCATGAGGAGAATATTTGAAAGAGCATATCAGAGAGCTAAATGCACATGGCTCTGGATTCATTAGAACAGGGGTTGTTCTTTTGTCAGACACGTGCTCACCATTAACAGTGTTTCAGCTACATTTTTTTTTTGCTATTTTCAACTAGTTACTGGTTTGTTTGTTGGATAAAGAAGCTTTTCAACAAAATCCTCATAAGTCTCTGTTCATATTGAATGACGCTTCAAAACAGTGTACCATTCACAGAAAAGACCAGTTTCTCTTCTTATTGATGCTGACACTTCTATAAAACGATGCTGATAAGGTAGCCATCATGCATAGATTCAAAAGAATAGGAGCAACATGTTTTAGTATACATACATGCATAAATCCATTGTTATATACACATGCAAAGACACGATACATGTATACAACATGCCACATGCTTCAAGGAACAAAAAATGAATAAATGGGAAAGAAGATCTTAACCCTTTGAATGCTGGTCATTTTGTTATAACAGTCTATCTTTTAAAGCAATAAGAATTCTCTACTTCTCGTAAACTTCCCAAGTGTATGAAAAATCTGTGCAATGTATATGGTGAACAACAACATGGAGATGTTCATAAGAAAGAAATAGGACAATCAACTCGTTATGCTAGCCACACATGTACATTTGAAGGTGGACTCTCGATAATTGGATAACCCACCATTATTTTCTATTTGTTAGTCAACCTAATGAGTGGATAAGCCTGATTTTTGTTGCAGGGCCATTTTCGTGTATTCAGAAAGACGAAATCTATTTTTCACTGTAACTGTCCATAGATGTCTAACAATCCCCATTGGAAATTTCTTATCAATGTTGCTTAATGAGGGTTTCAAAATCCAAACATACAAGACAGCCAGCTAGCCAATAAGCCATTTGTATTTTGCAACAAAACTAGGTGGGGTCTGCAACCAGCTGAATTGTTTTATCTTCTGCTTGCATTTGAGATATATATAGAAACCTTATTTTTAAATTTGATATCTCAGCCCCACTTGCATATGTGACCCTTAATGCTCTCAGTGACAGGCCCAATTTGGTTCACCTGTCCCGCCAAAGAAACAACCTAACTTGCCCTTCAAATCAATGCACACTACAATTCTCTAGAATCATAAATAATCATAAGATGGTGGCATGGGCAAAGATACCATAAAAATGGGAAAACTGCAATAAAAAAAAGCTTGATGAATCCAAATGACTTGAAACTCTTGTCACAAGGCACTTTTCCCTTGAGTATGGATCCAATGTGTATCCCTTCATTGTAGGAAGAGCTTAAGAAGCATAAGAAGCATGATGAAGCAACATGTTATTCCAAGGTTGAAGAACAGAGTTGCAAAGTTAATGATACAACTCATACCATAACGGATGCACAAAGTGAAGAGGTTAGATAACAGGCAAATGCTAATCACAAAGACAAAGCCATGACTAAGCCATCAACAACTCCATTGAGAAGAGAGGGCATACCTTGGGGCCGAATTGATTGAAGGAAGATAAACCAGAACTGGAATTGGACTTTCTTGAGACCAAACCTCCGAATTGATGGGAGGACACCTCCAAACTACAAAAGATAAACTAGGTTACATTTAAAACATCCCATAAGACTTGACCTGAGTTCTTGTGTGTACATGTGTGTGTAGGTGTGCATTTCATTTCTCTTGGTCCCATGGTTTTACCGGTCGAATCCTGGTGACCCCCGACCCTCGGATAGTATTTGTGGTCATCCTTAAGTCTGGTCATGTTGACCGAAATCAGATTGGCTCAAGACCTATGCCATCTTGTTCGCATCGTCGTTGCGGTTCCAACGACATGTCTTGTACGTCCATCCGATATATAGATTAAAAGTTGTGTACATTTCATTGTATGACTCTTAATCATGTGGCCCACTTAGGTGTTGTGCATGTGGACCACCACTCCTCTTAGCACAAGTTTCAAAACACACTACACACACCACATAAAAATTTCATAGCTCACACAACCCACCCTACACACCACAAAAGCCTACCCTACTTTACAAGCTTTGGTTTCTCCTCCCATAGGCAATCATCACTTTCTCTTACAAACAAATCATTACACACTCTCTCTCTTTATCTCTCTCCCTCCTCCTCATTTTCTCTCCATTGCTAGCAAGTCCTTCTCCCAAAATCCCCCATTTCTCCAGCCCTCAAAGCTCCAAAATCCCTCCAATCCCACCCTGGAAAACACATCTTAACCATTAAAACCTCTTCATTGGTCCAAGATCTACATGGTGTAGAAGTTTGAGAGCTTGGTTTGCATGTGAGTGATTATCATTTACTGATTTCTTTTTTATCTCTTAATCTTCTTATTTCTTCATGAATGGAACATATGGGACCCACCAATCCATGGTGGGGATCCCATTTGATCCCGTGGATGTGGCCATTGGCCCATCCTTCATACATGCAATGTTCCTTGATGGGGCCATTATCTATGGACCCCATCATGATGTATCTCATGAACTACACCATTCTAAGGCCATCTAGACCTTAGAATCATGGTTGGGATGGTATCCCAACCATTGATCTTGATTCTAGGACATGCATGTGTTTGATCTATATTGTATCATGTAAATCAATGAAATGTGTGGTGTGATTGATGAAGGGGAGGACTTCAATGTGGCGGAGCCCCTCCTCTTGTGGCTGATCTTTTATTTTTTTAATGTAAGCATTCTGATCATGCATGTGTGGCCCACCTTGTGGACCAACAAAAATCCAGACCATCTATGGAGGTTAGACGTCCATGGCAGTCCATCCTTGGACATGTGGCCCCAAAATCTACCTAAATGGGACATATGCAAGGGGTTTTTGATGATGGGGAAGGTCTAGATATTTGTCGGGCCCATTAGGGTGGTCCACAACATGATTTTGGGGGTTAAATTCCATCTTAAGTGATGTCTATATTTAATTTCTTTCAATTACATGTTGCTGTCCAAATCTGTTTGGACAGATTTTTGGGCTAAATTGAGGCCAGAATTTAGGGCTTTTAGTGGGGAGTTTTGTACCAAGTGATATATGATTTTTGAAAGTACATGTCCCACCTATAATCATGCCAAATTTCAGCTTCAACTAATGTAACATCCCGCACTTTTCGGTACTCGAGTGTTACCATGTAGATTAATTTAATATAAATATATATAAATAATGTAACCTAAATATGCACTATGAAATGAATATACTTTGTAAAGATTTAAAATTTCATACTAAAACGATACATATGTATTTAATATATATAAGACGTTATGAAAATAATGTTTTATTAAATAAACATGATGAATAATAATTTGATGACCTAAAATGAAATTTTAAATAATAATGTAGCATTGAATATTTTTGTATGAGTGTGTATGCAAAAATCATTAGATACTTTAATAGAATTGTATATTTTTTAACAATATTATTTAATACAAATATAGTTTTAATTGAATATGATACTGTACAATCCTATGTACAATATAATATTATATATTATGAATTATATATTAATAAATGCGTGATCAACGACATGTAAATAGTAGTATGTTAATATTAAATTTTTTATCTATATATATATGAGTTTTTAATTATTTTAATTACAAGAAAATCCATATTAACATTGGTATTAGTTAACAATGCATAACGAAAGCCTTAAATGGACCCTTACCCTTTTAACCGCTTATATTCGAACTCGGTCTGATCCGACCATCAGATCAGCGAGAAATCCGTAATTAGGACCCAAATCAAGCGGTGGGCCCCACCTAAGCCTTGGATCCACCCGATCTTTGACCAAAGTCCCTTGTAGGGCCTTCCCAGAGGAATAGTGGAGTGGATTTACCACAAACGTCATGGTGGACCCCGCCTTGGAGTGTGAGTGCACAGGGGGAGCGTGCACACGCCGTGCACCAGGCCGGGTAGACCAGTCAGCGTGGGCTAACCTGCGTTTTCTCAAAATGGGAGGGATTCCTCTCTCCCTGTTTTTTGACAGCCGACGGACGACGTCCGTTTGGGGTGTGCCGTGGCCCACCATCTTAAATCTGGTGGGTGATCCGAACCGTCTATCCTGTGCACAGCTTGGGTCCCACCAAAACCCAGCTCGTCTCGCACGTTGAAATGCACCCGTGTGCGCACTACCCTTACCGTAAATAGGCCCTGCAAAACCAAACTTTCCAAAAGCAGAAACTACTGCACCGCCAGCTTGGCAATCCGCGTGCGTGGGAGTCCGTCAATCTCGACCGTTCATCCGAGAGAGATCTTAACCGTCCGTTCCAGACCGCCTGAGGGTTTTCTACCCACTGTAAAGAGAAACCACAGATGGTTTTAGTTTTACTAGTCGAACTCAAGTCAGTTCTCACCAGATCTAATCTGGGATGCCCATCTTCAATCCGACGGCCCTGAGAGAGATCAGGGCTCGATTTAAGTCCAAAATATGGAGTTGCAACAGGTCTCTCTCCCACACCCTTGCCGCAGCTCCTCAACCAGCCATTTTCCATCTTCATTAGAACCCACCACTCAAATCTCCACCAAGCTTCAATGGAACTTGTTACAAGCTTTTTAAGACCTGTAGGAATCATCTGAATGGAGCGGATTGGAGGAAGAAGCTGCCATTTTCAATCTGCCATTGACGACCATGTCGTCTTCACCGAATTGCTGGCTTGCTCGGACTTAGTTAAACCGAGTCCTGAGCTTGTTAGACACGTCAGAGAGGAAGAAAAAGAAGAAAAAGAGAAAGAAATGGAAGGAGTGAGAAAGAAGCAGAGAAAGAGGATGAGCTCGACTTGAGCTGTGCCGCACCACACCAGTCCGCTAGCACTGGTCAGCCTCACTGTCGAGCTGAGCTTGCTCTGGGTCTGCTGGCCGCTGGAAAATGAAAAGAAGAAAAAAAGAAGGAAATGAGTAGAGTGTAAGACCCGCATCCTAGCCCGTACCGTTCCATAGGCTTCCGCGGTCATTCCGGTCGAATTTCAGCGACTCGCGATCTGTAACTGGCGTCTGCGCGCGATCTTGAGACAGATCCTGTCAGTCTGAGTCAGCTTGACCCGAGACTTATACCAATGCGATCGCGCCATCGCCGCGTCTCGCGCGCCGAGGCGATAGCTAGGCCAGGAGATGTGGGCCGCGTTCAGTTCGAGGAAAATGCTGTGCTTTGCAATCCCAAGAGAATGTCCCATCAATCATGTCATAAGTCAAGTACTCCATCCCATCAAGTCAAGTACAAGCACCCATCCCCCTCTTACATCACCCTTACCTAAAGTCAACTTTCCTATCACCTCACCATCTCTCTCCCATCATCTCTCTCTCTTTCATTCTCTCTCATTTCTTCCAAGCAATCCCTCCATGGAGCAACCCACGTCCAACCAAACTCCATGAGAGGCTTTGTGTGGTCCACTTCCTATCTCCCATCCCCACCCTCCAAAAATAATCTCAACCGTTGAAGTTATTCCTTTGGAGTTTTAGATCGCGTTGGCGGGAGAAGGAGGAGAAGATCTAAGGTGGGTGCCTCTCTCTCTCTCTCTCTCTCTCTCTCTCTTTCTCTCGCTTTCATTTTGTGTGATGTGTGGCCCACTCGGATGGACCCCACCTTGATGTATGCCTCATCCAAACCGTCCAAGTCATGTGGACCTTACCCTTTGGTGATGGGAAACACAAATATTAAATTGATCTAACTCAAGTGAGCCACATCCATGTGGGACCCACCAGCCGTGGTCCCCACATGTGAGACCCATCTTGATGATATGTATAGTCCAGCGTCCCTGGACGCTGGACTTGGCCTGAAGCGTGAATAGGCAGCGGGTTGTACCCACTGCAACAAAAAAAGGGGTCATTACTTTAGCCTTTTGGGAGGGCCACTCATGCAGGCCCCACCCTAATACATGGGTTTAATCCACACCATCTATTCCATTCCCGAGCACATTTTAGCCATTGAGCCAAAATTTGAGACCAAACCGATTCTCGGGTGGGCCATATGATTGGAAATAGTGGTATTACCATTAAAACCCACCTTGATCTCTCCATTCGCCAAAAACATGTTGCATATTGGTCTCATTTCGTCGATCGTGGGCCGTAGAATACAATGGCTGGATTGAATTTTACTAATGTAGGCCTCACCTAAGAAAAATCTCAGAAAAACCAAAATTTATGAAAATAGGTAAGTGAGGGGCTTCTTGTGCTGACGTCAGCGTCCAGAGGATGCTGGAACTTCTTGTTGCTGGACGTAGGTGAGACAGTGGGCCCACTACATGCCCCACCGTGATGTGTGTTGAAAATCTACACCATGCATTTGATGGGTTCCCTTTAGAAATGGGATGTCCCCAAAATTCATCCATACATGGAACTCAGGTGGCCCACACCATCCAAAAGAATATGGAAACATGCCTAAAACATATATACACTTGCTGGGCCCATCTGAAATTTGGACGCTTCTGAAACTTGGCCTGACCCCTTAACCAAGTGGGACACACTAAATGAATGGGCTGGATTTGTGAACCATGGCTCGTTGGGCCCTGATGTATGTGGGACCCACCTTCGAAAGTAGATTGGCTAGTGTACGTTAACGTTACAGCAGCAATAGCTGCTGTATTAACGCCTCCAATCTGTGGTCCTGTGGGTTGAATCCCAACCGTCCGTCTGCTGAGGACGTGGACCCCACCACCATTGATACCTGTGCCCCATGTCCCACACAGCCCATCCATTTTGACGTGGCACACCAGATCTGGACGATGGGCCCTATCTTGATGTATGTGTTCATCCATGCAGTCCACTGCCTAAATAGGGACGGTGAGACCCAAAGTGATGTATGTGTCTGGCCATTAGTCCATGGCTGGCCTGAGGACAGCCACATGTGTGGCCTTCTACGTGGGTGGGACGTGGATCCCCACTATGATGTATGTATTGCATGATCCCACCTACTGGCTGATGCAACGAGTTGTGTGGGCCATTGATGTATGTATTAAATCCTAACCATCCGTCTGTTGGGCTGGCTGCTGCCCTCACGTTAGCAACCATGGGACCCACCTGTTGTTAGTAAGTTCCGTGGAAACCCATCGTGTGCATGTTTTGTAATCCACGCCGTCCATCTGGACCATGGACCAACTGTGATGTATTTATTCCACACCGTCCAGATTGCACTAGACGGTGCTAGACAATGTTTGGATGGCACCGACTTACATGGATAATGTTTGGACGGTATTGGTTTACCTGGACAATGTTTGGACAATGTTGACCGTCATACGTGGGCCATGTGTGTAGTGATACACATGATTACACCTACCATTATTGAAATAATTTTGGTGTGGCCCATAAGATGAGGCCCACCTTAATATATTTGTGGTCGTCCATGAAGCCCGCCTTAATGTATTTATGGCTCATCTGTGGGGCCCACCTTGATGTATTTTATGACACACTCGGCGGGCCCACTTTAATGTATTCCATGGTCCATTTGAGAGGCCCACTTTGATATATTTGTAGCCCATCTATGCGGCCCATTAGTACGACCCATGATGAGACCCACTTGATGTGTATGCGGCCCATTAGTGTGGCCCATCGTTGGGGCCCAATGTGGTGTATTCGTGGCCCATTAGTAAGGCCCCAAGTGATGTATTCGTGGTCCAATGTAACATTTATATGGCCCAAGTATGAGGCCTTTGTGTGAAGCCATGAACCCACTATACGTTTGGCTCTATGTAGGCCACTCCTTGGGGCAATGTTGGTTGAATGTCCACATTGACGGGCAATGATAGTTAGATGTCCACATTGTGACCTTTTCTTAGGCCTTGTTAGGCCCATTCTCATCATTCCCTCAGTGTGTTAACCCAAATAAGTGGGCCCCATTTGCCATAAACGAATGGCTCCGTGTTATCAGATTTGACATGACCATGGCCATGGGCCTATCTTTATATTATGGTTGATCGGTCATCCATTTATGGACCTCGCCTTGTTTATAGGCTGATTATCGATCGAGGCCGATTACCGATTCTAATTTGTCATGGCCGATTACCGATTATCGATCGAAACCGATTATCGATTCTGATATGTCGTGGTCGATTGACCGATTACCGATCGAGACCAATTATCGTGACTGATTACCGATCAAGGCTGATTATCGTGACTGATTAACGATCGTGGCCGATTGTCGATTGACTTGGCCGATTACCGATTCTGATTTATCGTGGTCGATTACCGATTATCGATCGAAACCGATTACCGATTCTAATTTGTTGTGGTCGATTACCGATTATCGTGACTGATTACCGATCAAGGCCGATTATCGTGACTGATTACCGATCGTGGCCGATTGTCGATTGACTTGGCCGATTACCGATTCTGACTTGTCGTGGTCGATTACCGATTATCGATCGAAACCGATTACCGATTCTGATTTGTCGTGGTCGATTACCGATTATCGATCGAAACCGACTACTGATTCTAATTTGTCGTGGCCGATTGTGAATTATCGTGACTGATTACCGATTGTGGCCGATTGTCGATTGACGTGGCCGATTGCCGATTCTTGACGTGGCCGATTATCGATTCTTATCGTGGCCGATTGACCGATTACCGATCGAGGCCGATTATCGTGACTGATTACTGATCATGACCGATTGTCGATTGATGTGGCCGATTGCCGATTCTTGTCGTGGCCGATTGACCGATTACCGATCAAGACTGATTATCGTGACTGATTACCGATCGTGGCCGATTGTCGATTGACTTGGCCGATTGCCGATTCTTCTTGTCATGGCCGATTGACTGACTACCGATCGAGGCTGATTATCATGACTGATTACCGATCGTGATCGATTGTCGATTGACGTGGCCGATTGCCGATTCTGTTTGTCGTGGCCGATTGACCGATTATTGATCGAGGTCGATTATCGTGGCCGATTGCCGATTCTGATTATCGTGGTTGATTGCCGATTTCGATTGTCGAGGCCCAATGTGATGTATATGCGGCCCATATTTGAGGCCCGTTGTGATGTGTATTCAACCCGTGTTTAAGGCCCAATGTGGAGTATATGAGGCCCATTGTGATGCATTTGAGGGCTAGGCGATGGGACCCACTGTGATGTATTTGTGGCCTATGGGCAAAGCCCATTGGGATATGTATTAGGCCCATGATGCATGACCCATTTGATGTATTCGAGACCCATGTGTGGGGCCCACATGTCATGTATTTGAGGCCCATGAGCAGGGCCCACCTATTGTGTATAGGTGGCCTGTGAGTAAGGTCCACTATGTTGAATATTAGGCCTTTGTGTGAGGTCGTGGGCCCATTGCATGTTAGGCTCTATGTGGGCCATTCCTAAGGGGCAATGTTGGTTAAATGTCCACATTATCGAGGCCGATTGTCGGTGCCAGTTATTGGTACCGATTATAAGTATGTGACAGCCTAGCATCATGATACATGCCCATACATATCATCTACATGTTTGTTATGATATGTGGTTGATCATTGCATATATCATTGAGTGTGTTGTTATGAGACTCCCTGATAGGCGGAGGTTATTTCACATGAGCGCACGGTATGCACAGGATTGATGCATGTCTGGATTGTATGACTCATGCATCTTGCATTGTGATTTTTATACGCCCTAGCGACATCAGGGTCGTAGCCTCCACAGGCATATCGTGGATGGCCAGAGGGGACACCGGAAATATTTGGTTCTAGCATACGGGCGCCATAGATGTCCCTGGGTGAAAATTCCTAAACCTCTGTGGCCAGGAGACGCCCCAACGTCGAGACCGAGTGGATACATGAGCGCCCGAGTGCCGAATACCAGGAGGTCGCGTCTCTCACGGTGTCATGGTCGGTTGGGAGGGGGTGTGGCCTTACCCGCTCGAGCATAGGGGGCATTGCTAAGCTGAGTTTGACTAGCTCATGAATGGGTCCGCTATCGACGTGCCGGATAGGTATTGGCAGACTATTGGTTAGGCGGATAGTGAGGTTTCTTATGCTCACTTGGACTGTGCGGCTGGGAGAGTGGCAGTGCCATTTGGAGTGTACTAAAACCCGGTGATGATCCCAGAGATGAACTGTACTGATATGTAGACTTATTGAGTAGGAGTTGCATGCTCATTCATTCATTCATTCACTATCCACTCGGGCTGGTGGTGCGCAACTAATTGTTGTGTGCCTTCGTTATGGCAAGGATTTCGGTTGGGGTGCGCGACTAACCTGAGATCAGGAGTTTACCACATTGAGTCTGACTATCCAAATTTAGGTATGAGACTGGTTTGGATAGAAGTCCCTTGTGGTGGATCCCGTAGCCTGCAATATTGCATACCATCATCCCCACTTCACACTCCAGCATGGTCATTCCATTGGCACCACATTGCATATTGCATTACACCCTCGGCATATGACATTTTGGGTTGCTATGTTTTTGTATTCCCATGACTTAGATGAGAGTGATGGTATTCGTTAGCTTTTCCGAATTGAATATTGCATTGTATTTTTGGCATCTGATATTTGATTATTTATGACTCCTCATTTGCATAGCTGTCCTACATTGCGTATTCTGATATTGATTGACTCATGGACTTGTCCGTATTTCCACTTACTCTGTTATCGTATGATTTATGATCTTGTCAGTATTTCTGTTTACTCTAATAAATTCATGATCTTGTTAGTAATTCTGCTTATTTCGATATTGTACGATTTATGGATTACCAGTATTTTCGGTACCGTATGATGAAGACATTGTATTGAATACTTGGCACTTACCTTGTGCACACACTTACACCACCCTCTAAGCTTTTTATAAGCTTATGCACGATAGATGCGTGCAGGTAATATTAGGTTGCAGCAGCGTCGAGCTTGGAGTATGCAGCCGTCTTCTGGAGCTTTGATTTTTGATATATGTATTTCCCTTTCAGTATTGTACTCAAATGATTATATTAGTGGATATGTGATGATGTTGATGCCGTTGTGAATTGGGTAATCTTGTGGTTATGCTTATTACGAGTTAAATGTACATCGAAAAAAAATAAATTCTCCTTATAGGATCCTAGGATCGGAATCTGGCGTATCAACGTTAGGAGCCGAGAATAGGGTACTACGGAGGCTGTCGGCACCGGATTCGGAGATCGGAATTCCTGTGAATCCAATTTTCGGGTTTGGGGCGTGACATAGAGAGAAGGAGGAAGAGAGAATGAGTGCGAGGGGGTGGGGCTGCCTTGCTCATTGCTGCCTGTGCTCCTTGTACAGCACCGAGTTAACCTGACTCGCTGCCGAGTTCGGTTCGTGCCCAAGATCGAGTCGGATCGTCCAAAGTGATGTCACTGGCCTTGGCAAATGAAAGAAAGAAGAGTGAGAATGAGAGAAAGAAAAGGAAGTGGGTTGAGTTTGGGAGCTCGACCCAGCCATCCGAGTCGTCAACCACTGACTCGCTGGTGCGAGTTGCTAGCTGGGTTTAGTTCAGTTCAGGCTTTTGGGAAGTTTAGGGAAAGAGAAGAGAAGGAGAATAAATGAAAGAAAGAAAAGGAAGAAGAGGAGAATAGGAAGAAGAAGGAAGAGTGAGTGCGAGCATGGGCCGCACTATGCACTGCCGAGTCAGCGGGTCTCGACTCGGCTGAGCCATTAAGTCTGGATCAGTCCAGATTCTTGCTAGTAAGAAGGAAGGGAAGGAGAAGAAGAGAGAGTAGGGAAGAAGGAGAGCATGACTCGAACCGAGTCGACTTTGGTAAGATTTTTCATCTCTTTTCATCAGTTAAGTTACCTTGGCTATCAATAACATTGTTATTATTCCTATCTATTATATCAATTAAAGTCATTTCAATGCTATTGACTAGAAACTATAATTAATATTATAAGGTAATAATTAGTGATATTGTTATCCAATCATCATTAGATTACTATTTTGATTAGTAACATCATTAATATTGTTATTCCACCAACTAGGAATTGAATTCAAAAACCTAAACCCTAAACATCTAGCCTAGGCCTAAACCCTAAGTAATCTAAACTCTAGGCTAATACCCTAAACTAGATAAAATGTTAGGATCAGGATAATTATAGAATTTCATAATATATGATAGGTCATAGTATCTATCATCATGGCCTGATTCATTACTGATACTTAGAACTAATAGCAGTAGAAAACATTAATCATTTTCCTTATGAAATTAGTATAATACGTAATTATCAGTAGTAGCCCTTATTATATTATCATTGGAAAATATTCTGTTGCCATTACTTGTATTATTTAATAGATTATCAGTCATCATAAGAAGACTAGATAATGTTGGTATATCTAAAGGTGAACTTATGAACCACCATTATTCATGTCTATGGATTAATACTCCCATCAGGAATATTATTTGACCCATTACACAATATTAATAGTAATAATAATATTAAAGATGATTTAAGATCCAAATCCTGGAATCTAAGGTTAGGATTAAATTCTAGAATGAGGTCCAAATTCTATACTAAAACCCTAAAAGTAATCCACACCCTAGGTTGTATAAATCTTGGCCATAGACACTTGATAGAACATTAATCTCATGTATAACTTCATAATCCATGATAGGACTCAACTCTGTGGATGCACGCGCTTCCTAGCAACATCAGTTAGTGATTCAAAGTATAAGGTGATAATTCTTCCCCTTGAGCTTTTCATCTTCTCATTAGCTTAAGTTATAGTTTTTATTTAAATTTATAATTGATATATCTCTCTTATAATTACATATGTTAGCTAGTGGAAATTGAATTGCTATATTACGTGCTTAATGATTCATCCTGCATATTTGTTCATGCTTGTGAATAATTTGTGGATTGTTTATGAAATTTAAACTAGTTCATTAGTGGGAAACCCTTACATATAAATGTACACCCAAAGTTGGGATGTAACCTGATTGATTGTGATCATAATAGGCCTTCGACTTAGTGGTTGCTGAATGGAGGTTTGAATTGGACATTGATGTGGGCCTACCATCCATGAGTCGTTGTGTTAGGTGGTTTTCAAGAATGGTCTTTATCGCATGGTTTTAATAATCACCCTATGTGGCTTAGTTTCAAAATTCGTCTTGTGTGGCTCAGTTTTGACATTTGGCCTATGTGGCTTGGTTTTGGTATTTGCCCTATGTGGCTCGATGTACCATTTCTATACAACCATGCGATGGTAAGCCTCATATATTGTAATATGATTGGCCACTAGTTGACGGGGTACCATTAACCATCCTAAGACGGTAGTCTCATGAGCCAGGGATGGTGGTAATGGGACACTATGCTCACGCCGTCTGCCTACGCTGGGCCACAAGCTCCCCGTAGTGACCGTGAGCTTATTTAAAATGACTGAGTGTAATTGGATTAATAATGGACTGACTAATCATGCATATATCGCACAGACCAGCATCTATTGCTATTGTACGAGGGGTACGTATTGTTTTTGACTGGATGATGTTTCCCAGGTTCTATGATTGCATGGACGGTGGCCCACTGTCCGCACGGATAAACATCCCTGGGGCGTGAACGCATTCCATACATCCATGTACTTAATAAGATTGCATTTACTCTGTTTTGGTTGTCTGAATGTTTTATACTATTTCTTACCTAATGCGGCGATGTGTAATCTTGAGGGGAGTTCACACTGAGTTGGGCATTCATCCATCAAATAAATATAACCGTACAGGTAGCACAGGTGACTTAAGTGACTTTCGGGTTCAGGCTAATGAGGAGCTGGGTACAAGTGCCAGGGTTGCATGACTACATCTATCTCGAGGAGCTGCCCGGTCTTGCGGCTTATGTTTACATTCTTATGTTATTTTTCTTGTAATAGATCATGTGGATTCTTGTATTTGTTATATTCGAAACATTGGTTTGTATAAGTCATTATGGGCACTCTATTGTATATTCTAAATGATAATGGAATTTTTCTTTATGTTTACTTGTCCATTCTATGCTCATCTGCTTACTCTGATAAAGGAAAAAAAATATATTTGACCATCCTTTAAGGTTAACACTCTGATTTTTGGGAAACGGGTCATGTACTCGGGTCCTGAAGATTCGGGGCATTACAATTAACCTCATTTGGGTCTCCAAAAAGAGTGGGCCAATATGGGTACCTTGCTGGATTTTCTGCTGTAATTTCAGCAACATTGCAGTCTGGAAACTTAAAAATATAAAATAATTTCTGATTAGGTGAGCTACTTTGGTGGACCTAACTTGTACTATACATATGTGGGGCTGTAGAAATCAATTTTCCCCAATTTTTGGACCCCCTGGGCCCACCCTATTGGGTGCTCAATCAGGGTCTATCCAGAATTCTGCACTTAGCAGATTTTCTGGATAGATTGTATTCCTTAATTTAATTAAAATATTTACGATTATCCAAAAATTCTAAAATTTTGCAGAGGTGTGGCCCACCATGGTAGGACCTACCCGTAAGTTTTCGGGGTCAACGGACCCCTGTATCGCCCATGGTACAGGGTGGACCGGCCCACCTGACTGGGACGCCCAGGCTAGGGCGTCCAGCCAAGGCTGGTCGTCCATGCCAATTTGTGCGCCCACCTTGATGTATTTTATTGTCTCACCATCAATCCAATCTTGGTCCATGTGGGACATGGCCATCTCCCTCAGTAGCTTCCATTTTTTAGACCCATTTGGAGGAGTTTTGGGCCAATTACCCAGGCCCATAGGACCATCTACCCTTGGGACGCCCAGCCCATTGGGCTGTTGCTGGACATCCAGTCCAGCAGCATGGCCCACCTAATTTATGTGTTTTATCCACTCCGCTCACATGGTGGGACCCTTTGTGACGTGTGGGTCACCAGGGACTAAAATGATGGTATAAATGCATTATTATTGAATTTTTAGCAAGCCTAGATAGTGGGTGGGCTGAAATTTCAGCAAGAGGCCCAAAATTGCTGCCCACAAAAGTATGTTTTGGGGCAGCATGGCCCACCAGATTTGGGGATATTATTACACATATCTTGCCTTATTTTAATTAGATTTTGGACTCTATTAGTGCACTCTTAAGGCCCACTTCAATTGGGTTTTTATTGGACCAATATTCATAGTTATTGTTGGGTTTCCTAGGCCCATTGTCTTGGAACTTTCTTGATAGGCCCCTGATCTTTGGGCCTATATTTAATACACTATTGTGATGGGTTTTATGAGCCAAAATACTCAAGTAGTTGGGCTCTTGGTTTCCAATTAAATTGACCTCATACTTAGGCCAAGATATGAGGCCCAACTCACTTATTTCAGATATAAGAATTGCCCATATGGTTAGAATAACGGGCTGCCCATTAGGCCCACCACAATGAGTAGATTCATGATCATTATGGTTGGGTCCAAACCTTGCTTATTGAGGGCCTACCATGCTGCCTAAGTGTTGGGCTTAGTGCAAAGCCCACTAAGTCATGGATTGCTTAAGTCTTGGGCTTTGCTTTATATGCGTGTAGGTAGCGGGCTACCTTTTGGGACCCAGTTAAGGTTGGATGTCCTCCTTGGTGGCCCTAAGGTAGGCTCATAGGGTTTTTATTGGTAGTTGAAGGCCCACCTTGGACCCTTGTTAGGACCGCTTCTTCCTTGAGCTTTTATAACCATCTTAGCTTGTGGGCTACCCTAAGGTATTGGGCCCCCACTAGAGAACTTCTCCTTAGAGTACATGTCTATCTATCTAGACTTTGTCCCTCCTTGGGAAGGAGGAATATAGTCGATTAGTGTACTTACACCATTTGACCCATATGCATCATCTGCGTGAATGGAATGTATTGTGTGTGGTCATTGGGTTGACATGATAGAGGGATGGATTTCTCCCCTTGTGCACATCGAGTGCTTGAAGCTAGTGCATGATCTGTATGCGTGACTCATGCATTAGCATCACATTTCATGATGATACCTCCCTTGCTTCATCAGGGCCTTGCCTCCACAGGGACATTGGTGGATGGCCATATGTGTGGACACTAGAAATGTTACTTGAGCATATAGGGTGCATAGGATGCCTATGGGTGAAATTACTAAAACTTCCATGGTACCAAGGATCTGCCGCAATATCGTGACTGAGTGAAAACTATGAGTGCACGAGGGCCTTACACCATTAGGCCGCGACTCCTGCTGTCGTTTAGTCGGTTGGGTAGGGGTGTGGCTTTACCCGCCTAGTGTAAGAAGGCATTGCTATGCTTAGTTTGACCAGCTCATAAATGGGTCCGCTGTCGTAGAGCCTTGTTGATGATTGGCTATCCACAGGCAGGTAGTGAGGTCTCTTACGCTCGTTTGACTATGCGGGTCTAGAGAGCGACAGTCATCCAATAATGTAATTGACCCTGGTGATTTCCTTTTAATTAGAAATGTACTTGATATGTGGATTTGGATATGAGCACTGACATCACTTCGCATTACATTCGCATCAGCTGTATAAGCCCCCTTTTATGCATCGCCTTGGTATGACGCACAGTACTCATTGCATTGTATTTACGACAAGCCTCGGTAAGGCTAGCGTATTGATCATGTTTCCCTTCCTGTATCTCCTATTATTCTTCTGCGCACTATTATCACACACTTTCACCACCCTCTAAGCTTTTTATAAGCTTATGCACGATTGATATGTGCAGGAGATCCTAGGTCAGCATCGTAGCGACAGAGCTTGGATTAGAGTTAAACCGAGGACCCCCCAGTGTTGCAAATCTCTTCCTCCTTCTTTTGCTATCAGATGTATTTCTTTTAGCTATGTACTTGTAAAAGTTCAAATTTATAGTGGATTTTGTGATGTGTCCCTTTGTTATTTTTGAGATTTACTTGCTATGATCTTGGGTATGCTCATATTGGAAATGGTTATACGGTTATGGAAATCCTCCTCGTGGGATCCCAGGATCGGAACCTACCTTAGGAGCCGAGAATGGGGTACTACGGAGGCTATTGCAGCCAGAATCGGCTATCGGGTTCCATGTGAGTCCGGTTATTAAGTCTGGGGCGTGACAGGAGTTGGTATCAGAGCATAGCAAGTAATTTTAGAATAACTCAGGATAACATCGCATGTCTGCTGAGAGTTTAGGACAAGTAATGTCCTGAGATCCTTCTTTTCGCTCCGTATTGAGCCTGTAATTATCCTGATTCCTTGCGTCGTCATTATTTTATAGACGATGCCGCCTAGACGTGGTGCCTGTGGTTGTGGTGCCCGTGGCCGTGGTGCCCGTGGTATAGGTACTAATGATACCCGTTCTACCCGAGTGCATCCCACTCCTGTCATAGAGGATTCGATTCCTGAGGTCTCGATCTAGCCTCCTATTGAGCCTGTAGCGCCTGTTCCTTTAGTTGCTCTAGTTCCCCCACCGATTCCCCCTTCTCAGCCTACTGTTCCGGTTACAAAGGCTCCTGCTCCATCAGCCGCACTCGTACCTCCGCCCGAGGTGAGTGCCGCTCCTGCTTTTCCGACTGTGCCTGTAGGTGCCGAGTATTTTCAGCAGCTGATGCAGCTTGTCGCTACCACGTTGCAGACTAAGCAGCCTGCAGCCGCTCTAGTTTCTGAGTAGAGTGATTTGCCGCGCGCTAACGCTATTTTCAGAGAGTTTAGACAGCATGATCCCCCGAGGTTTAGGGGTGAGCCAGACCCTTTTACTGTCGAGGCATGACACGCTGAGATCGTGAGGATTTTTGACACTATACAGTGTCCAACTGATTAGAGAGTTTCCCTTGCAACCTTTCTTCTCCAGGGTGAGGCCCGTCATTGGTGGTCGTCCGTATCCAGGATGGGCGGGCTAGATTTTGTTTGGACATAAGAGGAATTCGTGGTTCGCTTTGACTAGAAATTCTTCCCTGAGCATGTTCAAATTCAGAGGGTGATAGAGTTTGAGACCCTAGTTCAAGGTGATTTGTCGGTGTCACAGTATGAGGCCACTTCTTGGCCTTATCTAAATTTGCTCCTCATCTCACCTGTGATGAGAAGATGAGGGCTTGTCATTTTGTGACTGACTTGTGTCTTACCTTTCGTACCCGTGTGGTGGGACATTGTTTGGAGACGTTCGATCAGGTTGTCCATTGGGCATTGGTTTATGAGGACTGGGCTATGACCCAGAGATCGCGGGAGCAGAGTTCCGATGGAGACCGGAAGAGGAGAGCACCAACCGACAATTCCAGGTAGCACCGTCAGCAGAGATGGAGGTGCAGATTAGAGTTTAGGCAGCCTGCGGCTTAGATAACAGCTTCATCGTCATCATCAGTACAGCCAGCTACTTTAGCTTCCGGCCCCTTTTCCGATGTATGCTTCGGTTATGGACAGGCCAAGCATCGGAGGTGAGATTGCCCTCTCCCCTTGCAGCAGTAGAGGCCACCACTATTGCCTCCTCCTTGTCCTCCACAGTAGCAGCAGCAGCAGCAAGTGCAGCTTCCAGCCATCTCTCCTAGGGCTCCTCCTTAGCAGCAGAGGTAGCCAGGTAGACCTCCCCAGCAGAGACAGCACCAGCAGAGACAACAATAGTAGTAGCAGTAGAAAGGATATCCATATATTCAGTCCCTGGGTCAAGTGTGTATTGCAGCTCAGCAGGCGTGGACTTAGGTTCCGCAGTCTTTTGGTTTGCTTCCCTTGCCAGCTTAGGGCCGATTTTATTCCATGTAGGGCCAGGACCCGCAGTCATCGACTGGTGGAGTTGTCGAGGGTATTCTTCTTGTTTCTGCTTGCATTGCTCATATTTTGTTTGATTCTAGTGCCTCCCATTCTTTCATGGCCGAGTAGTTTTACCGATCGACCGGTATTCCGTCGGAGTCTGTGTCAGAGGCCTTGGCAGTTTCGACTCCCATGGGGAAGTCTGTCGTGTTGACCTGTCGCTACCCTTCTTGCCCGGTATTACTGGGCGAGATGTTCCTTCTTGCCGATCTGTTCGTGATATCGATGACAGTCTTTGACGTTATTCTGGGTATGGACTGGCTTGCGGAATATTGTACCATCTTGGACTGTGCCGCGAGGACAGTTACGTTTCACATTCCGGGCTTGCCAGTATTCCAGTTCATCGTCGAGCTTAGAGGAGAGCCGTTATCTAGTTTCTTGGCTTCTGTCGTCAAGGATTCTGTGACAGGATGTATTAAATAGCCGCCAGTTGTTTGTGAGTACCTGGATGTGTTCCAAGAGATCCCGGGTTTGCCGCCGCATCGGCAGGTGGAGTTTCAGATTGATTTGGTGCCCAGTAACGTGCCTATTTTAAAGGCCCCCTACCGGATGACACTAATAGAGTTGAGGGAATTGCAGGAGTAGTTGGATGAGCTCCGGGAGTTAGGTTTCATTCGTCTCAGTAGTTCGCCTTGGGGAGCCCCGGTATTGTTCATGAAGAAGAAGGATGGCTCGTTGCGACTTTGTGTGGACCATCGTGAGCTCAATAAAGTCACTATTAAGAACCAATACCTGCTTCCTAGTATTGATGACCTGTTCGACTAGTTGAAGGGTGCACAATATTTTTCTAAGATAGACTTGCGCTCGGTTACCATCAGATTCGGGTCTGAGAGGGGGACATTCTGAAGACGGCTTTCGGATACGCTATGGTCAGTTTGAGTTTCTGGTCATGTTGTTTGGACTGACCAATGCGCCTGCCGTATTCATACAGCTGATGAACGAGGTCTTCCGGCCATTACTGATCAGTTCGTGGTGGTATTCATTGATGATATTCTTTTTTATTCGAGGACCCTGGAGGACCATGTTGAGTACTTGCGAATTATGCTGGAGACCCTCCGTGAACACCAGCTGTATGCGAAGCTGGAGAAGTGCGAGTTTTGGCAGGAGGAGGTGAAGTTCCTCAGTCACGTGGTGACAAGGGAGGGTGTTGTTGTGGACCCCTTGAAGGTTGATTCAGTGCGTCAGCGGGGCCAGCGCATGAACGCGTCCGAGATCCATATCTTCCTTGGTCTAACGGGATATTATCATTGGTTTATTTAGGGTTTCTCCTGTATTGCAGCACCGCTAACCCGGTTGACGTGGAAGGGCGTCGAGTTCATCTGGAGTGACGCCTCCGAGGAGGGATTTACGGAGTTGAATGACCGCCTCACGTCCACTCCTGTTCTCACTCTTCCTGATGGAAGTGAGGGTTTTGTTGTATTTACCGATGCCTTTAGAGTTGGTTTGGGTGCTGTACTAATGCAGCACGGGAAGCCAGTGACGTATGCCTCGCGCCAGCTCAGGGTCCATGAGCTAAACTACCCCACCCACGATTGGAGCTTGCAGCAGTTGTCTTCGCACTGAAGGTGTGGAGGCATTATCTATATGGGGTTAGGTTCGAGCTCTTCTCGGATCATAAGAGCTTGAAGTATCTATTTTCGCAGTCCAAGTTAAATCTGCGTCAGAGGCGATGGATGAAGCTGTTGAAGGACCATGATTTTGATTTTTAGTACCACATGGGTAAGGCAAACGTGGTGGCGGACGCGCTCAGCTATCAGCCATGAGGCCTGGTGACACAGATGATGGTACGAGAGTGGCAGATGCTCGAGGATGTTTCGGAGTTTGACTTTGAGTTTGGTCTGCATTCTTCTATTGTTTAGCTTTTGAGCTTGTCGATTCAACCCTCTTTGGTGGCTAGGGTGATTGAGGCTCAACAGATGGACGAGTCACTTTAGGAGTACCAAGCAGAGGCCGCATCCGTGGAACAGTCAGACTGGCAGGTTGGTTCTGATGGTGAATTATGCTTCAGAGGTCGATTGTGTGTCCTAGACGTGCGAGAGTTGCGTCGTGATCTGATGACCGAGGCACACCGATCGAGACTTACTATTCAACCGGGCTCCGCAAAGATGTATCATGATATGAGGAGGCAATACTTTTGGTAGCGGAGACTGCACGACATCCCAGTTTCGATCATTTTTGACCAAGACTCCAGATTTATGTCTCAGTTTTGGAGGAGTTTCCAGCAGGCTATGGGGGCCACTTTGCATCTCAGCACCGCCTATCATTTGTAGACAGATGGACAGACCAAAAGGGTCAATCAGATCCTTAAGGATATGCTTAGAGCTTGTGTGATTGACTTTGCGGGCAGTTAGTAAAATTGCAGTAATGACCGCTTTAGTTGAAGTAAGAATATGCCGATATGTCCTAGAGGGGGGTGAATAGGATTTTTATGAAATTTTTATGGTTGATTTAAAGATCCTATCAAACTTGTCTTGAGTAGATATGCATGAATTAGGATTTCTTCAAAATAACTCTAATGGCTTCCAAGCCAAATAGATGATCCAATCATAAAGCTACTTTGAAAGATAAATAAGATGCGAATTAGAGTTTATAATGGATGTGACTGTGTGTGCGATGTGATCTCAGATAATCAGATACGAAAGCATGTAATCACATAGGAATGAAAGACAATAACAATCACAAACACAATCATTTTTATAGTGGTTCGACTACTTGTCTACTCCACTCCCGGTAAATGCACTCAACACTTGAGTGTACCGGATTTCACTAAGGAGGTTTTACAATAAGTTCACCTCAAACCGGAGGTTTTAAATCAGGTTCACCTCTAACCAGTACAACCTACACCTAAGCTGATAGTTTATGCTCCCATGAGCAAGGGTCAATACATAGCACCCGATTTTAGGTACATTGGCCAAGGATCTACTCAAGGAACCTCACTTGTTTATGCTCCCACGAGCAAGGGTCAACACAATGCACCCAATTTTTAGACCACCTTGGTCATGGACCTACATAAAGGACCTAATGTTTATACTCTCCATAGAGCAAGGGTCAATGCAAAGCACCCACCACGTACACTCCCGCCGGAGGCCTCCTAGAAGACTTGCAAGGGGTGAGAAATATCTTAGACCCAATCCTACAAAGAAATGATCACAAGGGTCTTCTGGACTGTAATAACTTACAGATAAGCAGATGAGTCCCCTTCAGTGCATTGTTGAAGATCTCCTCCTTTGATGAAGAACTTCAGCTTCCTTGATCCGCAACTCAGAAGATGTACCAATACATGGCGACGGGTTGGTCAAGGTTATGATGGAATCCTACTTTTAAATATTTTCCTATAAGGGAGATGGAGCGATTTCAATCATCTATGCAGTCAAGGCATCATTGCTTAATGATTTTCCATTAAAGTGGTAGCTAGAGGAATCTTGAATGCGGAAGTTCATTCCCGAATCCACTCTATTGAATGTCAATGATGAGGGTGGATTGGAGGATGAACTCTCATGAGAGAAAGGGCTTTAGGTATATGATCTAAGGTTAAACACTCAAAAGCACTCTCTTCTTTCTCTACCATCAACTAAGGATGAGCTCTCATTAAATAGGCAAAAGTTTCAATGGATATAAAAGGGTCACATTTATGACAGAGTTCGATATCATCGAGCAAGGTCGATATCATCGAGCGTATACTCTCGATTGCATCGACTGGCCGCTCGATAACACAAACTCAAATGTCAAACAATTTTGAAACATTTTGCTAGCTGGTCGAGTGCATTGAAACATGTGTCAATATCATCGGATTTCGAACTCCAATTGCATCGATACGAGGTTCGAGTCCTCGACATTTAAAAATGTGAGAGATCAGCCTTTGAAATATTTTAAGTCATGAAATATGATCAAGGCACACTTGATATCATCGGAATTTGAATGTTGATGATATCGATAGCTGTGTCGATGCATCGATAAATCCAAGGATTTTATCAGTGACCTTACTGGATAGTTTATGTCCATTCTCGATGCAATCGACCAAGCCTCGATATCATCGATATTTGAATAAAGATTCTATCGAGTGACCCTTGATCCAAGATGAACCAACCTGAAAAATATTGCAGGATAACAATGTGTCCAAGACCGATATCATCGAAGGCCTTCCGATATCATCGAAATTTAAATTCTGAGGATATCGAGGAGAACTTCGATATATCAAAGATTTTATAATTTTCCTTAGAAAAATAGGGACACAACATATATGATGTCGATTATATTGAGTTAGCTTCGATAGGCTCGAGATTCAAATTTCGATTTTATTGATACGACTATCGATACATCGATAATTCTGTCCAAAGAGTTATGTGGTTGTTGGACATCTTATGTCCTCATTTCGATATTATCAATTGAGTTTCGAGGACATTGACAGCACTGTTCGATAACATCGACCAGTCTATCGATAAATCGACAGAGGTAGAAAACTTAGAGATTTCTCTATTATTTGAAAAAATTTTCTAACCAATAAACCCTATGATATTCTAACCAATTTTAAGGGTTTTAATTACCTGGTATTTTGGGACATGAGATGTGAGGCTAAGATTTACCTGTGGCGAGTTCGAGCCCACATCCGGTTTAGGTAGACGATTGATTGATCTTCCTATGGAGCTTCTCTGTCTAGCCGACTCAACACTCGCGCTAATTGACAAACTAGGGCACTTTCAGTTAGGATGAGCATTTGCGCCTAGCTAAGTTCGCATACAACAATAGCTATCAGGCGACTATCGGCATGACTCCTTTTGAGGCACTTATGGCAGATCGTGCAGCTATTGGACAGAGGTTGGAGAGCGTCGTATCTTAGGTCCCGAGCTTGTGTAGCAGACGTCGGAGGCTATTGATGTTATCAGGCAGAGGATGCACACAACTTAGAGTCAGCAGAAGAGTTTTACTGATCGTCGGCGTCGACCCCTTGAGTTTGCAGTTGGGGACATGGTATATCTCAAGGTCTCACTTATGAATGACATGGTTCGCTTTGGTGTGAAGGGAAAACTTGCCCTGAGATTCATTGGACCTTTTGAGATTACCGAGCACGTGGGCGCTGTGGGCTATAGGCTTGCCTTACCTCCTGAGTTGTCCATGATATACGACGTATTCCATGTTTCTATGTTGCGGAAATGTGGGTCTAACACTATTCCTGTGATTGATTGGTAGCCACTCGAGGTCCGTGAGGATGCTTCCTACATTGAGCAGTCGATTCGTATTCTTGATCGGAAGGAGCAGGTCCTCCAGACCAAGGTCATTCCCTTGGTGAAGGTACAATGGGGTCATCATTTGGAGGCCAAGGCATCCTGGGAGCACGAGGCCGAGATTAGAGATCGTTATCCCCATTTGTTCGATGATTGATTGTTCGCATTGCTTGTATTACGTTCTCTTGTGATTGATGATTGATATATATATGATGTTTATGCATTTTCGTTGTTCCGGTTCTGGCGATTTCGAGGATGAAATTTCTTTGTTAGTGGGGAGGATTTAAGACTTGACCCGAGTTTTTGTGTGTTCATGTGTGTGTAGGTATGCATTTCATTTCTCTTAGTCTCGTCGTCTTACCGGTCGAATCCCTGTGACCCACGACCCTCGGAGAGTGTTTGGGGTCAGCCTTAAGTCCGGTTACGTTGACCTGACTCGGATCGTCCCGAGACTTATGCCATCTTGTTCGCATTGTCGTTGCAGTTCCAACGACGCGTCTTGTGCGTCCATCTGATATATAGGTCAAAAGTTGTGTACATTTCATTGTATGACCCTTAATCATGTAGCCCACTTAGGTGTTGTGAATGTGGACCACCACTCCTCTTGGTACAAGTTCTGAAACACACTACACACACCACATAAAAATTCCATAGCTCACACTACCCACCCCACATACCACTAAAGCCTACCCTACTTTACAAGCTTTGATTTCTCCTCCCATAGGCATTCATCACTTTTTCTTACAAACAAATCATTACACACACACACACACACTCTCTCTCTCTCTCTCTCTCTCTCTCTCTCTCTTTATCTCTCTCCCTCCTCATTTTCTCTCTATTGCTAGCAAGTCCCTCTCCCAAAATCCCCCATTTCTCCAGCCCTTAAAGCTCCAAAATCCCTCCAATTCCACCCTTGAAAATACATCTTAACCATTAAAATCTCTTCATTAGTCCAAGATCTACATGGTGTGGAAGTTTGAGAGCTTGGTTTGCATGTGGGTGATTATCATTTGTTGATTTCTTTTCTATCCCTTAATCTTCTTATTTCTTCATGAATGAAACATATGGGACCCACCAATCCATGGTGGGGATCCCATTTGATCCCATGACTGTGGCCCTTGGCCCATCCTTCGTGCATGCAATGTTCCTTGATGGGGCCATTATCCATGGACCCCATCGTGATGTATCTCATGAACTACACCATTCCAAGGTCATCTAGACCTTTGAATCATGGTTGGGATGGTATCCCAATCATTGATCTTGATTCTAGGACATGCATGTGTTTGATCTATGTTGTATCATGTAAATCAATGAAATGTGTGGTGTGATTGATGAAGGGGAGGGCCTCAATGTGGTGGATCCCCTCTTCTTGTGGCCGATTCTTTATTTTTTTGATGTTAGCATTATGATCATGCATGTGTGGCCCTCCTTGTGGACCAACAAAAATTCAGACCATCCATAGAGGTTGGCTGTCCATGGCGGTCCATCCTTAGACATGTGGCCCCAAAATCTACCTAAATGGGGCACATGAAAGGAGTTTTAAATAATAGGGAAGGTTTGGATATTTGTAGGGCCCACTGGGGTGGTCCACAACATGATTTTTGAGGGTTAAATCCCATCTTAAGTGATGTTTATATTTAATTTCTTTCTTGGACAAATTTTAGGGCTAACTTGAGGCTAAAATTTGAGGCTTTTAGTGAGGATTTTTGTACCAAGTGCTATATGATTTTTGAAGGTACATGTCCCACATATAAGCATGCCAAATTTCAGCCTCAACTGACCTCATTTGGGTCTCTAAAAGAGTTAGCTAATATGGGTACCTTGCTGAATTTTCTGCTGTAATTTCAGCAACATTGCAGTTTGGAAACTTAAAAATATAAAACAATTTCTGATCAGGTGGGCTACTTTGGTGGACTTACCTTGTATTATACATATGTGGGGATGTAGAAATCAATTTTTCCCAATTTTTTGACACCCTGGGCCCTCCCTATTGGGTTCTCAATCAAGGTCTATCCAGAATTCTGCACTTAGCAAATTTTCTGGACAGATTGTATTCCTTAATTTAATTAAAATATTTCTGATTATCCAAAAATTCTAAAATTTAGCAGAGGTGTGGCCCACCCATGGTAGGACCTACCTATAAGGTTTCGGGGTTAACGAACCCCTGTACCGCCCGTGGTGCAGGCTGGACCGGCCCACCAGGCTGGGACGCCCAGGCTGGGGCATCCAACCATGGCTGGCTGTCCATGCCAGTTTGTGGGCCCACCTTGATGTATTTTGTTGTCTTACCATTCATCCAATCTTGGTCCATGTTGGACATGGCCATCTCCCTCAGTATCTTCCATTTTTTAGACCCATTTAGAGGAGTTTTGGGCCAATTGCCTAGGCCCATAGGACCATCCACCCTTGGGACGCCCAGCCCATTGGGCTGCTGCTGGACATCCAGTCCAGCAACATGGCCCACCTAATTTATGTATTTTATCCACTCCTCTCACCTGGTGAGACCCTTTATGACATGTGTGGGTCACTAGGGACTAAAATGATAGTATAAATGCATTATTATTGAATTTCCAGCAAACCCAGATAATGGATTTCAGTAATAGGCCCAAAATTGCTGCCCATAAAAGTATGTTTTTGGGTAGCATGGCTCACCAAATTTGGGAATATTATTACACAAAGCTTGCCTTATTTTTAATTAGATTTTGGACTTGATTAGTGCACTCTTAAGGCCCACTTCAATTGGGTTTTTATTAGACCAATATTCATAGTTATTGTTGGGTTTCCTAGGCCCATTGTCTTGGAACTTTCTTGATAGGCCCCTGATCTTTGGGCCTATATTTAATACACTATTGTGATGGGTTTTATGGGCCAAAATACTCAAGTAGTTGGGCCCTTGGTTGCCCATTAAATTGACCCCATACTTGGGCCAAGATATGAGGCCCAACTCACTTATTTCAGACATAAGAATTGCCCATATGGTTGGAATAACGGGCTACCCATTAGGCCCACCATAATGAGTGGACTCATGATCATTATGGTTGGGCCCAAACCTTGCTTGAGGGCCTACTGTGTTGCCTAAGTGTTGGGCTTAGTGCACTAGGTCATGGATTGCTTAGGCCTTGGGCCTTGCTTTATATGCGTGTAGGTAGCGGGCTACCTTTTGGGACCCAGTTGAGGTTGGATGTCCTCCTTGGTGGCCTTAAGGTAGGCCCATGGGATTGTTATAAGTGGTTGAAGGCCCACCTTGGACCCTTGTTAGGACCGCTTCTTCCTTGGGCTTTTATGACCATCTTAGCTTGTGGGCTACCCCAAGGTATTGGGTACCCACTAGAGAACTTCTCCTTAGAGTACATGTCTATGTATGTAGACCTTGTCCCTCCTTGGGAAGGAGGAATATAGTCGAGTAACATACTTACACCATTATGACCCGTATGCATCATCTGCCTGAATGGATTGCATTGTGTTTGGTCATCGGGTTGACATGATAGAGGGATGAAGTTTCTCCCCTTGTGCACATCGAGTGCTTGA
Organism: Magnolia changhungtana; assembly: GCA_030180095.1. Classification (NCBI taxonomy): domain Eukaryota; kingdom Viridiplantae; phylum Streptophyta; class Magnoliopsida; order Magnoliales; family Magnoliaceae; genus Magnolia; species Magnolia changhungtana. Next base: position 8,759,808 of record JASAUF010000361.1, on the reverse strand, counting down.
AGCTAATGCATGATCTATATGCATGACTTATGCATTGACATCGCATTTCATGATGATACTGCTCTTGCTTCATCAAGGCCTTGCCTCCACAGGGACATTCGTGGATGACCGTATGTGTGGACACCAGAAATGTTACTTGAGCATATAGGGTGCATAGGATGCCCATAGGTGAAATTCTCAAAACTTTCATAGTACCAAGGATCTGTTCCTACGCCGTGACTGAGTGAAAACTATGAGCGCACAAGGGCCTTACAACATTAGGCCGTAACTCCCATTGTCGTGTAGTCGGTTGGGTAGTGGTGTGGCCGTACCCACCTAGTGTAAGAAGGCATTGCTAGGTTAAGTCTGACCAGCTCGTAAATGGGTCCGCTGCAGTCGAGCTTTGTTGGTGATTGGCTGTCCACAGGCGACTAGTGAGGTCTCTTACGCTCGTTTGACTGTGCGGGTCTGGAGAGCGATAGTCATCCAGTAGTGTAATTGAACCCGGTGATTTCCTTATGATTGGAAATGTACTTGATATGTGGATTTTGATATGATCACTAGCATCACTTCGCATTACATTCGCATTGACTGCATAAGCCCCCTTTTATGCATCGCCATGGTATGACGCCCAGTACTCATTGCTTTGTATTCATGATAAGCCTCGGTAAGGCTAGCGATATTGATCATGTTTCCCTTCCTGTATCTCCTATTATTCTTCTGTGCATCATTATCACACACTTTCACCACCCTCTAAGCTTTCTATAAGCTTATGCACGATTGATACGTGCAGGAGATCTTAGGTCAGCATCGTAGCTTCGATCAGAGTTGAGCCGAGGACCCCCTGTGTTGCAGATCTCTTCCTCCTTTTGCTATCAAATGTATTTCTTTCAGCTATGTACTTATAAAAGTTCAAATTTATAGTAGATTTTGTGATGTGTCCCTTTGTTATTTTCGAGATTTATTTGTTGTGATCTTGGGTATGCTCGTATTGAAAATGGTTATACGGTTATGGAAATCCTCCTCGTAGGATCCCAGGATTGGAACCTGCCTTAGGAGCCGAGAATTGGGTACTATGGAAGCTGTTGCGGCTAGAATCGGCTATCGAGTTCCCTGTGAGTCCGGTTACCGAGTCTGGGGCGTGACACATCCATTGCCAATCCTTCTATATGCCTAAAGCCAAGAAAATGAACTCAAACATGACTCCCTTTCCTGAACTTTTTATCCACCTTGCAGACTTCCTCATTAGCCACATCAGATATCTATGACCTATAAACGAAGAATCTTTACATTTTTAGCCTGGGTTGCAACAACAACAACACCAGAGGGATCTTTAAATATGAACCAATCACAAAACAAGAAGGCAACACCTTCATTAGTAAATTAAGAAAAGCTAGAGAGGAAAGAAATCAAAATTAATGCATGATTTGGTATCTAAATTTACATTTGCAGGTGCATTTGGATGCTCAAATGAATTGATCTGTAATAACTCAATCCAGTGGAGTAAATGGAAAAAGTGGGTCTACTACTTTGGTGTACTGTGGGAGGAATATATATATATATATATATATATATATATATATATATATATATATATATATATATATATATATATATATATATATATATATATATATATATATATGGAAAAGGTACTATGCGCCGAGCTCACTGTAAGCTCCCATGAGGTCGAGTCGTCTGGGCCCCACTCGTGATGCGTGTCGACCATCAACACCGTGCATTTGACGGGTCCCCTTTAAATTATGGGATATCCAAAAATCAGCCGTATACGGAACTCATGTGGGCCATACCATCTAAAATCATGTGAAGACATGCCAAAAACATATAAAAGCACTTGGTGGGGCCCACCTGAAATTTGCATGCGTCTGAAACTTGGTCTAAACCCTCATCCAAGTGGGACACACATAATGGATGGGCTGGATTTGCAAACCACATCTCGGTGGGCCCAAAAAATGATTATGAATGTTTTAATGGTGCACGGCCCCTCTCAACTTATGTATATGGTGTGGTCCACACAAGTAACGTATTGACTTGATTTTTGAGACCTATGCCCATGATGGAACGGTGCATCTGACTGATGGGGTAGATGTTCGAAACGCATCACGGTGGGGCCCACACAGCTCGACCTCATGGGACATTCCCATTAGCTTGAGCGCATAGTACCTTTTCCCAACATATATATATATATATATATATATATATATATATATATATATATATATATATATATATATATATATATATATATATATAGGTTAAAGTATAAAGAGGCAAATAGCTTCTAAACATTGAGAGGTCATCTAATATAAGTAAGGATTCTCCAATCAGTGTATTTTTCTATGTGGGTAACACAAACACCCGCATAAAATTATTCTTCCTATGATTTGTAAATTGATGCATGTTGGCTGATGTCAATAGATGGCATCATGACAATGAAGACATCCTTTAAACAAGTTCTTGGCCATCTTGTAATGACTGATTACTTACAACCAACAACCCTTTTTTCATGCCTCAGGAATTTTATTTCCAACTGGACTCTGGCACAAAATGCTTGTAAAAGTGGATTGTATGGTTAGGTAACCTACAGCCAGTTGTAGGTCATCAGTACCCTTTTCAACGTCCGCCGAATAAAAGAAATCAATCATGGTGAAAAAAAAGAAGAAAGAAAACCTAAATGGAATGATTGCATTGGATTAACTAATTGGAATTAAAAACCCAAAAATCCAAAACAAACCTAATCTGCTTTTACAAAGATGAGACCGAATTTCCAGATTCTCACCTCATAAGAAGAAAGAAAGATAGAAAAGACTTGAATTTCTTCAAGAAAGCATCTCCAAACCCTAATTTCTATATTAAAAGAAAAAACAAGAGAAAATCGGACAATAGTAAAACATGTCACTAAAATGTATAGAGAACTAGAGCTAAGTTGAAATAACTCCATAAAATATAAAAACAGTTTGCAGATGTCTTGAAATGTCCTACCTTGGCTTTCCTGTGAAGGCATCATTTATTTCGTCAATAGTTGACTTTTGTGGGAATGCGGCCAAAATAACATACTTCTCCTTTCCAGAGGGGTCATCAACCGTCTTGTAGAGTTCATAACGGTACGGGTAAGACATCCTGAAATCGAAATGGATAAAAGTTAATATGAAAGAAAATGCAGTACCCACCAGGCCTTAGAACCCGATCTACTTCCATCATGTACATTCCATCTGCAAGAGAAATCCACATAATGATGAATATTCCTACTAGACTCTAGCTGCTGAACATGGGGCCTCTCAACCTGAAAAGAACACAAAATATACAATACACATCAATGTTTTTTTTTTTTTTTTTTCTGTAGTACTGAATAAATCCACATACATGCATGTGTGCATACATACATATCTATATACACATACATGGGCCTCTATCTCAAATGGGATTTCAGAAAATCTCATTTTTAAGTATTGGCCTCTCAATCTGAGAAAACATTAAGGGGAAAAAACACGCACCAATGAATTTGAGAATACTAAAATAGTGAAGGAGAGATCCACTTCACTTTCCTTACACTGCCCGTCGCATCTCCTGATGAGGAGATAAAGGACGTTGCATTAGACGGGTTTCTGTCCTTCGAAGCAACCTGGTATGAACAGAGTCACCAAAAATCATATCCATCAAAAAACCAACATTCCAATCTAAGACGTCTACAGGTTTTAGGAGCCAAGTTGTCCACCAAAAATTATATGCACATGTAGCTATTTGCAAGTTCTCTTAACAAATATTTTTCCAAGAATTTGTGTATCTTGGGACATTTGTGAGTCTCTTGCTAGTAATGAAACAACTAAGAAGGACAATCTGATTTTGGAGAAACTAATGTTTTTACTATATGTCAATATGGCTTTTCCAAGAATTTGTGTATCACCTAGTGCATGATCAAGAAGCATACGTCAGACAAGACAAAATGGATTGCGAGACCTTCTGCAATCATTTCTTTCCCATTCAACCTTGCACCAGTTAAGGCAAAGTACTCTCCTATGGAATTTTCCAAGAAAGTTCTCAAACTCTATACAAGCCCATAAAAAATACACTAACTGTAATTAGTTTGGGCTTACGGCTCTGTACAGGCCCTCCTTGCCATTCATATAACACAGCATGATGCCTGATGACAATTTTGATTATATGCACCTGTGAGTACTTTAAACAACAATAATCGATATGGTGCAATGGAGATTTCCATCAAGCTCATTCATTTCCTCAATTCACAGCTTATGCATGGCATATCTAAGCTGCTCATCAGAAGGGCCTCACCATGTAAATGACCTCATCCAAAAATCAGGCTGGTTTACTTTCCAGTGGGCCACATGCATGTTGAATTTGAACAACTGATAATTCATTTGAAACATCTCCCGTTTGCATCAAAGGGCCCCACATTGTAAATGACCTCACCCATATCTAAGCCGCTGATCATGTGTTTTTATTTTATGTTCTTTGGGAAAAATTGCATCAAATAGAAGAAGAAACAGGAGATGATTTGAATTTATTTACACAACCATACTACTCGGCCTCCCGCTTTCCATCGACGACTTGGGCATCATTACAAAGATTGATTTTTCATATTCCGATTTGATCAAAGCCTAATTTTAAGCAATTGTAATTAAGATAAGAAATCGGATGCTTCGAGGTATAGAAAATGATCAAAACACTAAAAATTCAAGAAACAAGAAATGGGTCTAGAATCGAAAGCACATGCCGGTTGTTCTAAATGCAAATATCATATAAGCAAATCTTATCACATGGACGGTCAAGATTGGGTGTTATGGAAATGGGAACTATTGTTTAATTAGATTGATTAGATTCACCCATAGTAAGATTGCAGTTTTTCCTCATCTACCATCCACTGCAAAAAAGAACATTTATAAAGACAAGATTGGTAATGCAAATCAAATGCCGAGTTGATGATTAATCACTTTACATTGGAGGCAATCATTGGAATCAATGTGAATCAGTTCAATGCAAGATTAGTTTAATCAAGCTGGTTCCTTCTGAACTAAATATTAAGATCAGAAACACATCAAAATCGAAAAAATCAGGTACACTTTTAACATGCCTCAGATTTCTAAAACAGATTTACGATTCGCAGAGTAACATCAGTATCTTACTCAAATAAAAATGATGTTTCACATTACAATTAGATCTATCCACTACTGAATGAAAAATATATATATATTGATCATTACAAGGGATCATCAAAATTGAAATAAGCCCTTGAATTTGGCAACATGATCCAATGCTTAAATTATGTTGAATCAAACATGCATTCAAATTTTTTAATTTTTTTTACACCATACTGACAGTTGTAGTAACAATGCCCATTAGACAATTGTAGTGACAATAATTTGACCCTATTACATTTTAATCAACTGACAGATATCAAATTTATCACAGAAGCATTAATTACCTTATTGGCCAACATATATAGACCAACATCTGCATTGTATAGAGTTGAGAGTTGTTCCATTTCAGTTACTGGTCTAGAATTCAACACATCTGATGATAGATTCGAGTCTGGGTGTATTTTTGACACATGGATTATAAATGCATCAGGACTCATGAATTAGGATACAGATACACTGATGTCATAACTCATATCCTTACTGCATCCCGTAGGTGTTTGCATGTCTTTCCTTCTAGATACCACTAATCAGGGCCTACAAAGATGTGGCTAGGCTAGTTTCTGCCATCTGCTAGTTCTCATATCTTCAGTTTCATTATCTTCCCCTCTTGCTCTAATCTATTTATTATTTTCTCTGTGCATATCTGTCTGCCTGTTTTTGTTAGACAGATTGAAATATACCTTGTATAGCTAGCAAACCTTGTATAGTTGATTTCCATAGGTAGAGGATTCTGATTTTATTACTTTCCTTGTATAGATGTTGTAATCTCTATATATTCAACCCCCTTGGGTTGTCTCAAATGCACAAAAAAACTTTCAGCTCCTCTCGGTTTACATGGTATCAGAGCTTCACTGATCCAAATCCGGCACCACCTGTCACATCCTACTATCCCTGCTGCGTCCGGCCACCATCCCTACTCGTCCGACCACCCCTGCGTCGTCCGACCACCCCTGCTGCATCGTCCGACCATCACTCTGCTCGTCCAGCGCCCCTGTTGCTCGTCCCGCGCCCCCTGTTGCAGATCCGACCACCCCTTTGCTCGTCCCGCGCCCACTGTTACAGATCCGACCACCCCTGCGTCATCCGACCATCCCTCCGCTCGTCCCGCGCCCTTTGTTGGTTGTCCCACGCCCCCTGTTGCAGATCCGACCACCCCCTGCTCGTCCGACCGCCCCTCTGCTCATCCGGCCACCCCTCTGCTCGTCCAGCGTCGCCTGGTCACCTCTATTGCTCGATCTGTTCGAGTTCCAGCAACCCCTGTTGCTGTTGCTCCCATCCAGATCTATTGTTGTTGTTGTTGCGCCGCCAGATCTCACTTATCCCGATCCAGTGCCAGATCTCGATTATCCAGATCCAGATCCACTATTGTTGTTGCTATTTCGCCAGATCCAGATACTGCTACCCCTTGGGTATCTCCTGCTGTACGGTACATTTAAAACATTCTTCTGCTGCAACTCTTTGCGTGCTTTACATTAATTTCGATCAATGGACAAGAACTCATCATGTACAGAGGCCCCACAGTGTAGTTTTGGTGGTACCAACTATTCGCTACGAGCCATCCATTTTCAGAACTTTCTCAAGGGTCGTGGTTTGTTGGGGACTAATTGATGGATCTGTCATTATTCCCACTTCCACCGATGCCGATAAATTAGCTGATTGAGAAATGAATAATGGACGGATTATTACCTGGATTCTCGATTCGGTCGACAGGTCCATTGTTGTTGGCATCACACCTCATCACACGGCTAAGGCAATGTGGGAGCATCTGCAAATAATTTATTAACAAAGTAATGCGGCTCGGTCATATCGTCTGGAATAGGATCTCGTTAACCTTACTCAGGGTGACGACAGTATTCCATCATTTTACTATAAAATTGTCACAATTTGGACTGAGATGGCCTTGATGGATCCAATATTTCCTCATGACTTTAGGATTTTCCAAACTATACGTAAGAGTGCGTAAGTTCGCCAATTTGAATTCGAGCATTGTTGGGCTACTCTCTTGAACCGTAGCCCTACTCCTTCATTAAATTCGATTATCAATGATCTATTGGCTGATGAACAATGATTGAAAGTTCTCTTTCTTCCTTCCTCAACTCCAAGATCATCTGATTTGGTGTTTGCTATGTCCACCACTACACCAATACGTGGCTCCTCTCATTTGACTTGTCGTGGTTGCAACAAGGGGGGTCATGTTGTCGCTCAATGTAAAGAATAGTGCGCTTATTGTCAATGAACTGGTCATGGTATTCAGGACTGCCGTACACGTGTCTATGCATCTTCTTTCGGCCGGGGACGTGGTGGTCATGTTCATGGCCGTGGTCATGCTCTTTCTGCTACTACCGCCACTATTTCTTCTGAGCCGTCTGTTAGTAATTCCGCATCTTTTGCTGAAGGTCTTTCATCACCTTTGACTCTTATAATGCTCCACAAATTGTTCAGGCCCTCTCTGCTGCCGATATGTCAGGTATATCCCCATCTTCTCCATGGTTCTTCGATTCGGGTGCTTTTAATCATATGACAGGTATTGTATCCCATTTTCGTGACATTCGTCCCTACACCGGCAATCAAGCTATTTCTACTGTAGACGGCACTAGACTACCATTCAGTTCGTTGGATCATTGACTTTCTCTCCTTCTGCTCATCGCCAATTCACCTTTCGTGATGTGTTTCATGTCCCTAACCTCTTCTCCAATTTAATTTCAGTTAGTCAACTCACATCTAATAACTGCTTAGTCATATTTCTTCCCAACTTTTGTTTTGTGTAGGATCTGGCAATGGAGAAGGTACTTGGGAAGGGTAGGCGGCATGGTCGTCTGTACGTGCTGGATTTTAATCCATCTGTCACTCCGGCTCGTTGTTTTTTTCTCCATCTTCATTAGATATTTGTTTAACAAATAAATTGTAGAAACTGTGACACTTTCGCCTGGGTCATCTAAATTCCAATCGGTTACTTCAGTTAATTTCGTCGGCATGTTAGGGAATATTTCTCTTAATAAAAATGATTTGGATTATTCTTATTCTTCTTGTTGTCTTTCAAAAAGTAAGTGTATTCCCTTTTCTCTAAGTACTATAAAATCATCTTCTATATTTGAACTTGTGCATACGGATGTCTAGGGTCCTTCACCGATTATGTCTCTCTCTGGGTTACGATAATATGTTATATTCATTGATGATTTCACATGTTACACTTGGATTTACTTTCTGCAATCAAAGTCACAGGTTTTTGAAAAATTCAAGTTATTTCACTCTATGGTGGAGACTCAATTTCGGGTTCCAGTTCAAACTCCCCGCTCTGACTCAGGGGGGAATATCTCTCAACCGATTTTCATTCATTTTTTCAAGGGCATCAGATTATTCATCAAACCACCTGTTCTGATACTCCACAACAGAACGAGGTAGCTGAACGAAAAAATCATCATATTGTTGAAACTGCCAACACCCTGATGACAGCTATGAGTGTTCTTCGTTCTTTCTGGGCGGAAGCAATGTTACATTCTGTCTACTTGATTAACAGGATGTCAACCAAAGTTCTGAACAGTAAATCTCCTTACTTTGTTCTCACCGATTTACCTCCTGCATTTCGACATTTCGTGTTTTTTGTTGTATCTGTTATGTTCACATGGCTTCACGTGAATGTAACAAACTATTTCTAAAATCAGCCAAATGTATGTATTTGGGACAGGAGGGTTTTCGATGTTATGATCTGGTTTCTCGTCGTGTTCGGGTTTCACGATATGTTGTTTTTCTTAAACACACTGTCTTTCATTCATCTCTTCCTCTTCCGCACACTCCAAACTCTCCTGGTCTAACCGCCTTTCCAGAAATTCTGTTTGCCTCAAGTACTCTCCTCTGTCCGTTGCAGGTTTACTCACGTCAACCACGTACAGATCCACCACCTATTACTCAACCCGAACCTACTGTACCTATTGCAGATCCCGAACCTACCTCGATACGTCATTCCGCTCGTGAACATTGAACGCCTGATCACTTGATATGCTCCATGTCTGCCATGAATGCTACTCTGGATATTATTTCTATTCCTACTTCCTACTCTCAGGCAGCCACTCATGATTGTTGGAAGAAGGCTATGACAGAAGAACTTGCAGCATTGGATGATAATCATACGTGGGACATTGTTACTCGACCTGCTGACCAACAACTAATTGGTAGCAAATGGATTTATTCTGTCAAGCTCAAGTCTAATGGATCATTGGATCGATACAAGGCTCGACTTGTCACTTAGGAATACAAACAGGAATACGAAATTGATTATGATGAGACTTTCGCTCCCATGGCCAAGATGAAAACTGTTCGTACTCTTCTGTCTATATATTCTGTTCGCTCATGGCCACTCGCTCAGATGGATGTAAAAAATGCCTTTCTTCATGGAGATCTCCAAGAAACTGTATATTTGAAACCTCCTCCTGGCTCTTTAATCCCTGACAATAAGGTATGTCGCCTAAAGAAAGCCTTGTACGGCCTCAAACAGGCACCTCGGGCATGGTTCCAACGCTTTCATGATGTTGTTACAGGTGTTGGCTTTACTCAAAGTGGGCATGCCCATCCTTATTTTTGCGCACCATTGCTCACGGAATTGTCATTGTTCTGGTCTATGTTGACGACCTCCTCTTAACTGGTAGCGATGTTACTGTCATCTCGGCTTTAAAGGAAGTTTTGCAATCCTCCTTCAAGATGAAAGACCTCGGCCATTCACATACTTTCTTGGACTTAAAATTTCACGTTCTAAACGTGGGATCCTGGTCAGCTAGCGTAAATATGCCAAGGATCTTCTCGCTTTGGCATCATTGACAGATCAGAAAATAGTTCAGACTCCCTTAGAACTTAACGTTCATTATTGCTGCGACGATGGTGATCTACTTGCACAACCCGACTTATACTGCCATTTGGTTGGGAGTCTGGTTTACTTAACTATGACTCACCTTGATATTGCCTACGCTGTCCAAGTTGTCAGTCAGTTTGTTTCTACTCCTCGAACTCTTCATATGACTGTAGTGTTACGCATCCTACGGTACCTACGTGGAACTCTAGATCGATCACTATTCTTCTCCTCCACGACGATTCTGGACCTTTGTGCTTATTCGGATGGTGATTGGGTCGGTTACGCTCTCACACGAAGATCTACCATTGGCTACTGTGTTTTTCTCGACACTTCTCTCATCTCTTGGAAGTGTAAGAAGTAGGCCACTGTTTCCAAATTAAGCACAAAAGCTGAGTATCGGGCGATGTCCGCTGCGTGTAGTGAGCTTGTTTGGTTACGTGGACTTCTTTCCAACTTGGGTGCTCCTGTGCAAAATCCTACTCCACTCCATGTTGATAATCTTAGTGCCATTCAAATTGCTTCTAACCTGGTTTTTCATGAACGGATGAAGCATATAGAAGTTGAATGTCACTTTATGCGCGAAAAATTTCAGTCTGGGCTCATTTCTCTACCACATGTTGCATCCCATGATCAGATTGCAGACATTCTCACCAAGTCCCTAACCTCTGCATGTCACTCATTTCTCGTTGGCAAACTATTACTTGTGATGACCCGCATTAGTTTGAGGGGGGATGTTAGACAGACTGAAATATACCTTGTATAGCTAGCATACCTTTTATAGTTGGTTTCCATAGGTTGATTCTGATTTTATTACTTTCCTTGTATAGATGTTGTAATCACTATATATTCAACCCCTTTGGGTTGTCTCAAATACACAAAAAGCTTTCAGCTCCTGTCGGTTTACAGTTTTATGGGTGATGATGTACTATGTGCATGGTGGCATGCTTAAAATATTGGAAATAACTGTTACTACTTAAAACTTTATTTATTAGTAATACTAGATTCCCTGGAATGAATTCATTTCTACTAGGTTACCTCAAGTAAATGATTTTACCTGCTTCCATAGGTACTCCAAAAGATCAGCAATGTTATGGCGAATACTGAACTTTGTCATAGAACCGCACGAGGTAAAATCAAAGCAAATAAAAAATAAAAATAAATGACAACCATAACTTTGTTTACAATAATAAATAACACCCACACAAATGAGATAAGTAGTTATAATAAATGTTTTATTGAATGTAGCACCATTTCCTCAGGGAAACTCCACAAAATACCCCACGTTACAAACAACCTCGAATTGATCTGCGGTAGTGTAGCAAATACTAAAAATCTTACCAGACCTTCTCAATACCAAAATAGAGAAAATGAGTAGGAAAAAAAATAGTGCTGCACCAATATCATCTCCTTTAAAAGAAACTATGATTCACATGGTCTGAAACTACTGGAATTTTCATTTAGGCCAGCATTTTAGTATGGGCAGAGCCCACCAATAAGTGACCAAGACAGCTCATCGGGTGATTCCCCTCTGTTAATAGGCAATATAAGACAAAGTGTTCCCACCAAACAATCCTAGCCATCCTTTTTTTTTTTTTCAGCGAATGCACAGTCAGAAGGAAAAAATATACCTAGTGGATATGCAATGGAAAATGGACATCAAACAATTAGCTATCTGCAGTGAAAAAAAAAAGATCTTCTAAAGACCGCAACAAATATTCATTCTGTAAGTTCACAATGCAGTGCTTAAGATTCCAAAAAAGGCCATTTTTTTCATAGCCATCAATCATGGCCACCTAAGCCCTATCGCTTGCCGTGAAAGAGAAAAAGCCCTCAATACATTTTTGAAAATGCAATTTAGATAGTGGATTCAATCCAATTCCATTGCATCTAATTCCATTGTACAATTCTTAAAAAAGAAAAAAATCCAAACTATAAATTAACCAAAAAATAAAAATAAAAGAAATAATTTTTATTTTTATTTTTTAAATACACATTTATACTATAGCAGAGTGATGGACAATATATAACATCTCTGCCACATGTACTGTGGAGAGGTCCTTTATCATTTATAACATATCTCCAGTATGATAAGATAAACCTATAGAGATCAATAGAAAATTAGTAACATTTGAGGAAATAAGAAAAATAAGACAAAAAACAAAACCCAACAGTACAATTACACAAATTTCCATGCAAAAAAGAAACTAAGAACAGTACAGAATTGCCAACAAGAAACACTTCATATTTCCTACATTACATATCAAACTTGTGAAGCTGAATGAACCTTAAACACTTCATGTTGCAGAATTTAAAAAGATGATGATGATGATGCATACTCAAAGAACAAGAAGGAGAGATGTATTGACATACCTGAGGCTTGACTTCTACGATTAACTGACCACTCTTCACGGCAACTGGTATGAAGCACAATTCAAAGCAGGAGCTTCACCTGGTTAGAAGGATCGTGCAACTAAGGATGGCACTCAGTTGCAAGGAGAATGAAGAACCTCAGGGAGCATGTAATGAGGATAATGACTATAGTTAAAGATAAAAGTTAGAACTCATACTATTCCTATATTTTGACATGTGCCAACAAGTTCGTGGCAAAATGCATGAACTGCATCTGGGTTCAAACATGAGAAGTTTATGCATGTCCATCTTTCAACATTGCCATCATTAACCATTTTCTACACACATATGCTAGTATAACAAAATTCAAGAGTTAGATTTCAATAGGAGGAAATATTCAAATGCTCTGACAAATACATATGAAACATATTTCTTATGGCTTTGAGAATTTTAGTTTCCAATTGAGCCATTGAAAGTGCATATAGGCTTCTAAGGGCAAATGCCTACAAAAACGAGTTTGTAAGTTACAATGTAGAGGTAATAGACAATTTTAGGTCTCAAGTGGGATGGGCACTTTCATCTAGAAAGGCTTAATGACATCAGTGATGGTGCCTTACAATCAATAACTCCAGTACACCATAACAAGCGTATCTCGCAAACCAGAATAAGTTATTTGACTTACAATTAATGTATAATTTTGGGGTAGGAGAAGCTACTTTAGGCTTTAGCCAACCAACCCTGCTACGCCAGGTTGCCCATGCTAGATTTGCAAGATTCCATCAGATCAATGGTCGAGATTCACATGCAATATATATTAACTAAATTTATATCTATGATAATTGATTCCATATCCGTGTCCTAAGTATTAAAATAAAAAGTTTGCTGGCCAGGCACAACACAGTGCTAACATGGCAAGTTGTTTTGTAAGAAGACACTCTAGAGAAGGTAGTCCACTCATACGCAGGTTGGAAATGTTCCTTGAATGAGTACTTTTTTAAAATTGTCGTGATGAGTTGAACAACCTCAGTTTTGCAAATAGTTATTTTAATGGTGGGGGATATAACATGAATTTACCACATGGTTACATACCATGTCCCACACCAGAGTTTGGCACAATTGCAAATAGTTGACAGCTTCACAAGACAAGCTTAAAAAGTTACAAAAGAAAAGAAAATTAAATGAAATTGTTGTTTTCCACATCATCATAATAAAAACAGTATCGTGGCTAGAGTAATGACATCCATGCTTATTGTAGAGAGAGAGAAGCAGAGAGAGAGAGAGAGAGAGAGAGAGAGAGAGAGAGATCTATAAAGCATCCAAAGACTGAAATATTTTACCTTAATATTGTCAATGCCAATTTTGCCATCAAAAGAAGATGTAGATATAACTCCAGGTATCTTTGGGTACCAGTGGATATCAAAATTCCAATTGGTGCTAGCCGGCAACTCACATAATATCTGTATGAAATCAAAACATGAAAATGAACTTTGTGACATTAATCTGGGATGCTCTATTTATTTATTTTCAATTTTTGAGAAAGGTAACATAACTTTATTAAGAAACCCGACCAAATCAAAAGCTGGGCTGGAGAAAGATAATTACTGGCCGAAAAAATATAAAAGATGAGAGGCATTTGCAGAAGATATTAGAAAAGGCTATAAACAAGATTTCATTAAAAAAAGTAGATACTCCTACCATGGAAGAATTATCAAACTCAAAGACTTCCCTACCTCTATAGTAATTGTGTTCCAACAAATAGATCGATTGTCTTTAGCACAAGTATGCAAAAAGGGACTGTCATTTGGACACCGTGACATTGCAATTACACTGGGAGGACACAATAAAGGCAGTCATTGATGAAATGTTAATAATCAGCTAGTCTAGAACTAAACTACAAACAATGGTAGACATGTTCTTGTAACTATAGTCTGCAAAAGAAAGACATGTAATATCATATTACTTTAGAATCGAGATTCTACACCTCGGTTCAAAACAATAATTTCCAAAGCTTAAAAACAATATCCAAACCGACCTTTGCTGTGTCCCACAAACTCTTTCAAAGGTGACATTGTGTTCCTCACATCCCAAAGCAGTGTATAAACACTGAAGAAAATTACTCAAACTGACACATATGGCCTTTAAATTTTAATATCAACAAAATGATTGCAACAATTGACAACAAAAGACATTATACCCTTAGGGATGTGAACTATTATTGTGATGGGTAAATCTGAACCGAGCTGCATCAGGTTAACTTCGGTGTCGATAAAGACAACCTCAGACAGGTAACGTTCGAGCCGAGGAAACTGTCCGACTCGGTGGATTCTGATAGAACTATACACCTCCTCGATCTTCTCATCATCTCGTGAGTACAATCTCGGAGCAGTAGCAATACGTTCGAGCTGACCCGTCCTTCACATCCGAGCCAGATTGTATTCTACGCTTGACCGACCTGACCCTTGAATGTATTGTCTCACCTGTGGGCTCGGCTCGGGTCACCAAGTAGGATCCGAGCCAGGAGGTCAGTTGGGGTGGGAGCTTGGTCAACGATATCATTTAATGAATTACTCCAGTAACAGATGACTAGAGTTATGCCCAGCGCACAATCTTTGGGTAACTGCCAACTATCGTGCCCACGTAATCCTCGCGTGATGGCTATGACCATGCCGAAATTGTCGAACATGTTCACTACAACCCTCAGGTATAAATACAGGTCATTTCTACGGTTCATGGTACACAATCGTTGGCACCCTCATTCCTGCCCTACTCTACATAGACCCGATTTCCTTAGCCTAACTTAGGCATCTGAGGGTCCCCTGCTTGAGCCAGAGTCTCCTTTGTCTGTTCGTTTGTGCAGGTCTAGAGTTCGCTCCGAGCACTGGAGGTTCGGTGGAGGGTGGTACAAATTTTTACATCAACAATTATCATCAGATGTAACAATAAGTTGGGTCACAAGATCAGGGTTACACTGCAAAACAGAGCACTGCCTTCCACTTGGATCTGAAAAACTATTAAAAGCACGCCAAACTGAAAAACTATTAAAACCAATACAAACAAAATACATGCCCGGAGCCGAAACTCAGCAACTTTTTTTTGGTAAAGGAAAACCAAATCTGCATATGACAATTGCAGTCATTGTTAACATATTCATCTAAACAAAGTAGTCAAAACTGAAAATAGATCAACCAGTAATGAAATTGTGTTGCAGTAAATAAAATCTCTAAGTCATGATTCGGATGGGAGTAACATCAACATAATCGAACATCCCCACTCAAGTTGCCGCTGATGGCTTCGAAGCAGCAGAGAGACGAGATCTCTTCTTGGTCAAGCTGTCACTTCTTTTGTCGTGCTACTCCTTTAGCCTGGTGGTAAGCAGCTTCTGATACTTAGCAGCTTCTGACTTGGTCTTTGTGATCCTCTTCTTCCTCTCAACGATTCTGGCACGCTTCCTTTGCAACGTCAATGGGGTCACGAGCCGCAGTATCTTGGGAGCCTTGCTGCACTTCTTCCTAGACTTTGTTGTAAATCTTTGAGCCCTATTTGGACCTCTCATTCTTGGCTTCTCTACGTCTGTTAAACCAGGCATATCGCTTTTCCTCTTTTTTTTTTTCAATAACTAAGTTCAAAATTGAAAGGTCAGGGCTAACAATGCATCCACGAACAGACTTCCAATTACGCTCTCCATTGCACCTGCCATAGCCTCAAAAGCAAGGTGTTCCTCTATGCAGCAGCAAACGAACACGGCCAGGAGTTAAGACTCCCTGTTTCATCGGGAAACCTTGCTTGTTGCATCCTCCCATAATTTTGAAGGAATATCCTTTAATTCCTCACCTAGTGCATCTCTGCTAACCTCTTAAGAGATTCACTTGTCAAAGAAGGCCAGAAGCTTCTGATCGTCATCGATTTCCAGCTTCTTCTGGCATCAAGTAGTCGGATTTGCAATGTTGAACTTCTGACATCAATTAGGGTTAGGGTTTGATGGAAAGGGGCTAAAACTCACCAGCTTCCGTGTGAAAAAAATCGACGAAATCGAAAGGCAAGATACTGACAGCAACTGAAAGGGCCACCCATTTTGTCTCGGGAGTGTGGGAGGAGAGGAATCGATTGAGGTAGTTGATGGAGAGATATGCCGTTATCAGACGAAAACGGTAGTACTCATGCACCTTAGACATCCAGCTGATGGCCTCTTGACGGGCGGTAACATTGAGCAATCGGTCCTGTAATCATTGGAGGTACTCAGATCCGGCATGTGGTGGAGCTTGGAGTCGAGGAAGGCGGAGATCCAATAGTCATCGTTGTCTAGCGAGAGATGGTGGTGGGGTACGGCAGGGAAGAGATGAGAATAAAAGAAATGGAAAGAAAAAAAATGAAAGAAAAAGGGTTTTAATTGTGCCCTAATATTTCAATACTCAGGAGCGGTTGTAAGCTGCTCCTAACCATTTTAATTAGCAACAGCTTAGAACCGTTTCTAAATAAAAAATATGTCCATTCCTAATCAGCGATTTTGGTGTAGTGGTATCTCAAATCTTTATAGAAATTACTGGTAGTTGTAACATTGAACCAACTATTCCTAGATAATAGAGTCGGAGAAACCACACACGTATTCACTTTTGTATTTATTAGAGTTTCCAAAATCTTGCTCAACACATTTAATGGTCATGTGCTTATCCTATTTTATGAACAATCCCGAGAGAAACTCCAACTCTCATGAGAGACGACACCATCTCTACATTTACATAGGTGGAATCCTTCCAACGTTTTCGTTACTATTAAGACACTTGTCTGTTAGACTGGATTTCATTAAGAGTTCTAAGACTCAACATTCTTTTTATAACGCTCAATACTTATCTATTATGGATGAGGTTGTATATAATCTTAGTGCTGAAACTTTCCACATATCAGTAACTTGTTTTTACCCATTAAACCTGAAATTAAAGATTTTCTGATTTTAGGTTGGGTTAACATCACTGGTGGAACTTTGGTTGAAGAGTTTCAACCTCATCTCTCTACATGTTGCCTTTACTACCTCTCTATTGTTAGAGGTTTAGTAAAATGGTCAGCTAAGTTATTGTTTGATTTCACATGAAAAATTGTAATGATTCCATCTTGAATCAATTGTCTCAAATAATCATGTCGTAGACTTATATATATCTAGACATTCCATTATAAGTGCCGCTGTAGGCTCTAGCTAATGTTGCTTCACTATCACAATGTAGTGAAACAGCCGATATATGCTTTATAAAAAAATGCATTTATAATAAAAGATCCCTTAACCACTCAGCCTCTTTTTGCCTGTTGCAGCCAAAGCTATAAACTTAGATTCTATAGTCGAGTGAGTTATGCAGGTCTATTTCTTGGATCCCCAAGATATGGTTGACCTCCTAGGGTGAATACCTACATTGTAATGGACTTGTTGTCCCTTGCACTCGATATCCAACTTGCATCGGTATAACCTTCCAATACGGCAAAAAAACTTTGAATAAAATAATCCCAAGTCTTTGGTTTCTTTTAAGTAACCAAAGACTCTACTGATAGCATTCTAGTGTTCCACATTGGGGTTACTAGTAAACCTACTGAGTTTACTCACAACATATGCAATTTTGGTCTCGTACATTGCATAGCTACATTAGACTGCCTATAGCTTTTGCATACTCAAGTTGTGAAACAACTCTTTCGTTATTCTCTTTCAACGTGATACTTTGATCAAATGGAGTTTTTGCTTCTTTTATATTAAGATGATTAAACTTGTTTAGTATCTTCTCAATGTAATGAGATTGACATGTCTTTTAACTTTGTTACCTAGGATGGTATCCACATGTATAAGATCCTTAATTTTGAATACGGAAGATAAAAACTTCTTTGTTTTAGTTACACCTTCCATTTTATTTCTAATTATTAACATGTCATCAACATATAGATAAATAATAATTATACAACTACCATTAACTTTAGAATATATGCATTTAGCAGCTACATTATGCATAAAACCATGAGATAGTATTTTTGAATTAAGCTTCTCATGCCACTGTTTAGGTGCTTGTTTTAATCCATACAAAGATTTAATTAATTTACAAACTTTATCTTCATTTCCTGGTAGAACAATTCCTTTAGGTTGTTCCATCTATACCTCCTCATTGAGGTCATCATTCAGGAAGGTAGTCTTAACATCCATTTGGTGGATATGAAGATGACGTATGAAAGCTAGTGTAAATAAAATCCTAATGAATGTTATCCTAGCCACAGGAGAATATGTGTCAAACTAATATATCCCTTCTTTTTAGATAGTCCCATCAGTGTGATATTTGTTCCTAAATACCCACTTACAACCTATAGATCTAGAACCTAGAGGTAAGTTAACTAATTCCCATATTTGATTTGACACTATAGATTTCATTTCATCGTTAATGACTTCTTTCCAGAATGCCGAGTCTCTAAAAAACATAGCCTCATTATATGTTTTAGGGTCATCTTCTATAGTCATTACTATAAGTATTTTTCTGATAATATTTTCTCCATCTCCTTCTACAAGATGGAAAAATATACGTTGAGAGTCTATCTGGTCAGTGTTAAGACTCTTCTGAATTTTTATCCTTTGACTCTTACGAGGTTCGTTTGGAGCTTCCACTTCTTGTGGAGTTATACTCACTGGTTCTCTATTAGGAGTTTGGACTTCATTATCCTTTAACTCCAGAGATAGTGAGTTCTTAAAGAACTCAGCGTCTCTTGATTCTATTATGGTGTTAAACTCTAGATCTAGGTGCCTATAAGCTTTATTGTTTTGTGCATACCGTATGAAGGTGCACTTTTAACTTTGGATCCTAACTTGGTTCTTTTGGGATCAGGAGTCCCACAATAAGCAAAACACCCCCACACTTTAAGATATCCTAGGTTAGGTTTTCTACCTTTCCATATCTCATATGGTGATGTTTTATGTTTCTTAGAGGGAAATCTATTTAGAATGTGACATGCTGCAAGAAGTGCCTCACCCCATATATTGAGTGACAACTTTACTTGTATTAACATTGAGTTGACCATCTCTACTAACGTCTCATTCTTCTTTTCTGCTATACCATTCTATTGCGGTGTATATGGTGCAATATATTGGTGTATTAATTCATATTCTTCACATAAGTTAGAGAATTCATTTGAAAAATATTCTCCCCCTCTATCACTACGGAGAATTTTTATTTTCTTAGTTACTTGATTTTCTACTTCTTCTTCATATATTTTAAATATGTTTAATGCTTCATCTTTTCTCTTTAATAAGTATACATATACGTATCTAGAGCAATCACCAATAAAGGTTATAAAATACCTTCTACCTCCATGAGTAAGAATGTTGTTTCACTCATAAATATCACTGTGCACAAGATTTAATACTTGAGATGATTTCTTGATACTGGGAAACGGTTTCTTTGTCATTTCGGATCGTATGCACACTTCGTAAGTGCACCCACCTTTGCACACTTGTTTGTCAATCATGTGACTATTTGTGTCTACTAGTCGAATGAGTTCTTAACAAATGAAGATCGGTGATGCAACTGAATCAGGAAGCACTAAAGCTAAATTGAAGACAAAGAATTGCTTCTACGATATTGACCTTACAAATAGATGATCCCAACCCAAATAGGAAACCCTACTTAGGTCATCTATTCAAAGCCAATTCCGAGTATATATTTTATACCCTATAGTCTTGGTTTTAACAAGTTCCATGTTGATAAATGATTAAATGGACTTGGAACTAAAACAGGAAAAACTGTCCAAATTGGGTAGGAAAAAGGTGCTATCGAATAGCACCTTCGGTATCATCGAAGATACCTTCGGTGTTACCGAAAGTGCTCAAAACAGTCCAAGAACATTTCAAAAGTAATTCGGTATCACCAATTACTACCGACGAACAAATTTCGGTGTCACCGAAAGGACTCCTTTTCATTCAACAACTTGAGGATTTAATTCGGTACTACCGATTGATAATTCGGTACCACCAAAGCAAGTTCGGTGGTATTGAAGTTAGCTTCGGTGGTAGTGTAAACTAGACATTTTCTATCTATAGGAACCTTTTTTCTATAAAAGCGGCTTGTAGAAACTTGCAAAAATAGTGGATTAAGGCATCTTAAAGTCTTTAGTGTACTCCAAGCTTATTCTAGCATACCTAGACTCTATCCATACGAGTTTCATGATCTCTTCATTGTGATCTTTCACTTCTATGAGCATTCAAAGCTCCTATTAATGAAGAACATGAACTCGTGCCTTCTCTAGAGTACGAAGACTAAACCAATAGGAAAATCTTTTATCTTTTGATACTCTAAAGCATCCATAGGTTGAATCCCTTAGGAAATCCATTCATTATCCTAGATAGGAGATTTAACCAATTCCCATTACCTTAATCACCTTTATAGGTACATCTTATGCAATGTTCTTGATCGTGAAGCTGAACCAATAGGTAAATCCAAGCTATGCAATTGGGGGAGCATTGAGGAGCTGATTCAAGCACGGAAGAGCGAAGATCAAGCAACCTAAGATAAGCTACAAGAGAGGACTCAATTCGACAAGTAAGTATTATTTTAAGAGTCCAAAGTTTAGTCTCTATCCTCGTGTAAGATTGAGGTTAAGAGTTTGCTATCAATAAACTCGTGTAAGTGCCTTGTGTGGGACCTTGGCTGGTGGGCCTAAATGGAGGTACCTTGTGTGGGACCTTGGCTGGTGGGTCTAAACGGAGGTGCCTTGTGTGGGACCTTAGTCGGTGGGCCTAAACATAGGTGTCTTGTGTGGGACCTTGGTCGGTGGGCCTAAACGGAGGTGCTTAGTGTGGGACCTTGGCTGGTGGGCCTAAATGTGGGTTCTTAGTGTAGGGCCTTTGCTCTTGTGAAGAGCATAAGTTTATGTCCTTAGTGTAGGACTATAAAGGTTATCGGTGAACCTATTTTAAAACCATTAATAGTGAAATCCGATACACTCTGGGATTGAGTGTGGATGCCGAGAGTGGAGTAGGCATGCAGTCGAACCACCATACATGCTTGTGTTTGGAATTGTCATTTGTGCATCTGCTTAATCATGCTTATATATGCTTGAATGTTTAAATTCTTATACATGATTAAATGAATGCTATTGATTGATAGGTAACACATTTCACACACAAGCTCACATTACTATAGGCTAGTTGCTCTATTTGTACATCTTGAGTAGACTTTGTAATGAGATCCACTATTGGCTTGGAAGCCTTAGAGTAAAGTTATCATACTGTTACAAGTATATTGCCTCACTTGCTTTAAACTGAAAGATTATTTAAGTCAAGCAATTAGGATTTTTTTAATAGGTAAAAATAATTGAAAATGAGTATTCACCCCCTTTTAGGACATTGCCTCATATTCATTAAAATTATCAGCAGTACAAACCACAATT
This sequence comes from Magnolia changhungtana, assembly GCA_030180095.1. Lineage (NCBI taxonomy): Eukaryota > Viridiplantae > Streptophyta > Magnoliopsida > Magnoliales > Magnoliaceae > Magnolia > Magnolia changhungtana. Next base: position 8,738,058 of record JASAUF010000361.1, on the reverse strand, counting down.
TCACACTTTACATTTATCATTCTCATTATCTGTGTATAAGATTAAACCATTCTTAGCCATGAATTTTAAGGTATTATATCCTATATGTGCTAGTATACCATGTTATAGTCCAACAAATTCAACCATATGCGTAGAAGTGCTACTTTCATTCAATGAAAACTTTATCATACTATTACAAGTATATCCCTTGCCGACAAAATTTCCATTCTTTGATAGAATCAGTTTTTCTGATTCATACATGTTCACAACCCCAAGTGTAGGGTCGCGATGTAGTAATAACTTGGTGAGATCGAGGTCGAATCTACAGGGACTAAACTTGTACGTAATATGAAAATAACTAGAACTAAAATTAGAAAAAAGATCTAAATTGAATTCTGAAATAGTTGAGAGGAATTGTGAATAAATTATGAATAATCAAAAGGAAATTAGAGTGCCAAGGATCCACTTGTAGCTATCAGGATGTTACCTTGATTCAGCAAACACAACTGGAATTAGAGTCCTATCCTATCCAATTGGAAGATGACACAGTTAAATTAAATCTCTGAACTTTTCATTGATCTAGTCATCAATGAAGGAGTATTGTGATGATTAGAAAGGAATTCATGCATCCACCATGCCTTGGAGACAATGGTGAATCACCAGTTTTACCAATATCACAATCTCAAAACAGGAAAAGAAGACATTCAAAGCTATCACAACATCTATTGTAATTTGAGTCACAATAAATCATAGAAAATTGAAAATATTCCTTAAATTCAAACTAAAAATCAATGACGTTCAACATAACAAGAATCAAAGCAAAGGAAACATAAAAATAAACTACAACTTCACCTCTTAGCCATAGCTAAGAGATTAGCTAGTCATAGCTAACTCAAAAATAAAAGAAAAAGTAAAAGATATACTAGAATCCATTAAGAAATAAAAGTGGAAGGATGTTCTTAGCGGTTCGCCTAGACCTTCTCTCCCTTTCCAAACCCTAAAAGATGCTTTGAAGCATCCTAGGGACTTTTTCAGGATAATTTCAGGAATATATTCTTTTTTTAGGACAATTTTATGATTCCTTTTTTTCACTTTAAATCTTTGATTCTCTTCATTCCTCACTTGGTTTCCTTGGATCTATGACATGTGAATTCTTCGTTAATGACTTATAAATCTCCAGATCTTCATTTAGTAATCTTTTGAGCATAAATATTTTTTTTGATATAAATTTCACCTTAAGCTCTCAAAATCACCTCAAACATGAAAACATGCATAATTAGATCGATTAAGCATTATCATGTTTGTAAAACCAAGGTATAAATAGGGAGATATATGCAATATTTCATACTCAATACACCCATAACCAACATTTTGCTAGTCTCGAGTAAAACATGCGTGAAGTGATCTTCAATCTTCAATGCTTAAATCACTTTTAGAAAACAATCTTTTATGCAATCAAGTATGAATGAGTACAATCTAAAGAGTTGAGAGTACAAATTTGAAAACCTAGAACCGAATAACACGAGCAATCAATCAAAAAGTTTCTTTATCAATTATTTAACAACATAAGTTCACATATCTAAGATTTTTCAATGTGCTTAGTGAATTCTATTTGCTTTCCATAACATACTACTATTTCATAATGTTAGCCATGCTCATCACCTCAAGTTTTATTGAGTTATCAAGTACTAATTCTGAACTTATCACTTTTTCCTTCTGTTTCCAGTTTTTGATTTCATATCGACGGTCTCTTTTATTTATTCATTCTTTTCAGACTTTTCATTCATTTCTAGTCTTTTCATCATACCTGACCTTTTTGTCGATCTCTCCATTTTTTTAACTGGTTCTTTTCATTTTTTAAAAGGTGGATAAAATTCTCCAGACTCAATTCTCAATATCTTTCAATGATATACATACTAACAATCAGAAATTCTAGTATTATTCACAGAAAGTAAATTGAACGTGTCTTGTGATTTAGATTATCATGATATTCAAACTTCCTATTAATTAATTAAATGAAAGAACTTAAGCGATAGTCTTACTTAGTTGATCAAACTCTAACGATTTTAAATTTAATCTCTTATGTTATCATCATACTCAAAGTATTCTTAATTCATAAATTATTATTTCCCAAACATGTTTTTAGCTTGAAAACTTGAAAAATTTCACAATTTTTGCTCAAAACTAAAAAAAAAAACACTGATTAGTTTACCTAATCTACACCCTCTAACCTAAAGCCTACATTGTCCTCAATGTAAAAGATATGAGCATGTAATGCACATGAGACAACGAAAAGAAATGGAAAGTGATGGGAAGATAATACCTGAAGAAGGAGAATTGAAGCTTTTTCAAAGTTCTTAACATGTAAATGGGTTAACACGAAGACTAAAACTGAAATCAAACTATCATAATCCTAAATCCTATGAAAGCAATAAACCTAACTACACCTTCGTCAGACTAAAAGGTCAATCCTAGTACACATGATCAGTCAGAGGCATGGACATATCCTCTGAATCAAACTTCTTAACAAATGGCTTGAGACGACGTCCATTCACTTTGAAAACATTGCCATTCGTCGAATTTTTTATCTCGATGGCCCCATGAGGATAAACAGTAGTAACGATGAAGGGACCGGTCCAACAAGATCGAGGTTTACCCGGAAAAAGATGTAATCGAGAATTGTATAAAAGGACTTTTTAACTGGTTATGAATGATTTCCAAAGGATGTTCTTGTCATGGAATACCTTCATCCTGTCCTTGTAATTTTTTAAGTTCTCATAAGTGTCGTTCTGAATTTTTTTAAGTCCATTCAATTGAAGTTTGTGCAGAGAGCTAGCGTTGTCCAAATTAAAGTTCAAAATTTTGATAACCCAGTAGGCTCTATGCTTCAGCTCCATGGGTAGGTGGCAAGCTCTCCCATAGACAAGTCTAAAGGGAGACATTCCAATGAGGGTCTTAAAAGCTGTACGGTAAGCCCATAAGACATCAATCAAGTGAATTGACCAATCCTTACGGTCAAGGTTAACCATTTTTTTTTCAGAATTTGTTTAATTTTCCTGTTAGAAATCTCTGCTTGCCCGCTTGATTGCGGCTGGTATGGAGTGCTCACTTTATGAGAGATGCCATATTTATTCATTAAGTTCTCAAATGGCTTAGTACAAAAGTGTGAACATCCATCACTAATGATGGCTCGAGGCGTTCTGAACAGGGAAATGATATTTTCTTTTAAGAATCGAATGACCATTTTATGATCATTATTTCAGCACGGGATCGCTTCGACCCACTTAGTGACATAGTCGACTGCTAATAAAATGTAAATATTCCCAAAGGATTGTGGGAATTGTCCTATAAAATTGATGCCTCAACAATCAAATGCTTCAATGATAGGAATGAGGTTTAGAGGCATCATATTTCGACGGGACAACCCTTCAAATTTCTGATAATGCTCACAAGCTTTGTAAAACTCATGAGTATCTCTGAACATCGTGGGACAGTAAAAGCCGCAATGCAGAATTTTAGTCGTGGTCTTTTTAGCAGACAAGTAACCACGACAGGCATGAGAATGACAAAAGGAGATGACACTCTGATGTTCATTCTTTGACACACATCTCCTTAAAATTTGGTCTGGACAATATTTAAACAAATAAGGATCATCCTAGAAAAACTTACGTACCTCGGCGAAGAATTTTTTTCTTAACTGCGTAGTCCAATATGTTGGCGTGAAACCTGTAGTAAGATAATTCACAATATTAGCAAACCAAGGTAATTGAGAGAGTTTAAACAATTGTTCATCAGAGAATATTTCGTTTATCGTGTTAGCTCAAGGGATTCGGGGAGATCAAGTCTTGAGAGGTGGTGAGTCACTACGTTCTCTACTCCCTTTTTGTCTCTTATTTGTATGTCGAATTCCTGGAGTAGGAGGATCCATCTTATCAGGCGAGGCTTGACATCATTCTTAGAGAGAAGGTACTTTAGCACTGCATGATTAGTATAAATGATGATATTGGATCTGATCAAGTAGGACCTAAATTTGTCCAAAGTGAACACTATGGTTAAGATTTCCTTCTTCGTAGTATAATAGTTCACTTGGGTATAATTTAGGGTTCTACTCGCATAGTGAATCACATAGGGCTTTATCTCTTTTCTTTGGCCTAACAAAGCCCCAATAGCATCGTCAGATGCATCACACATAATCTCAAATGGTATGCTCCAGTCGGGTGGCTGCATCATAGGAGCGATATTCAACATGCCCTTGAGCTTAGTGAAAGCTTCATGGCATTATTCAATCCACTCGTATGGTTCATCCTTTTGAATTAGATTACATAAAGGAAGAGAGAGATGGCTAAAGTCATTTATGAATCGTCTATAAAATCTAATGAGTCCTAAGAAGGATTGCACGTCACGGATGCTGTTGCGTGGAGGTATGTTAGAGATAAGATCAATTTTAGCCTTATCTACCTCAATTCCCTTGGACGAAATTATGTCCAAGAACAATCCCTTGGGAACCATGAAATGATATTTCTCCCAATTCAGAACCAAATTCTTTTCCTCACATCGCTTCAGCACACATTTAAGATTTTTCAAACACTTGTTGAAGGATGGACCAAAGACAGAGAAGTCGTCCATGAAGATCTCTAAATATTGCCCCACCATATCAGAAAAAATACTCAACATGCATCGCTGAAAAGTGGCGGGGGCATTACATAGTTCGAATGACATCCTTCAGTAGGCAAAGGTGCCAAATGAACATGTGAACGTTGTCTTTTCTTGATCTTCAAGGGCTATCTTTATCCGATTGTAGCCTAAATATCCATCAAGGATGCAATAGTAAAAATGACCAGCTAGCCTTTCCAAAATTTGATCAATGAAGGGCAAAGGAAAGTGGTCATTCCTTGTAATGGTATTCAACTTTCTGTAGTCCATGCACATTCTCTAACTAGTAGAGACTCTAGTTGTCACGAGTTCATTGTTGGTATTGGCTACGATGGTGATTCCAGACTTCTTAGGAACCACCTGAGTTAGATTCACCCATTGACTATCGGATATAGGGTATATGATACCCACATCCAACAACTTAAGCACTTCTTCCTTAATCACCTATTTCATGTTTGGATTTAATCGACGTTGTGGTTGTCGAGACGTTTTTGCATTATCCTTTAAATGAATACGGTGAGTACAAATTAAAGGATCAATTCCCTTGAGGTCCGCAATCGACCATCTAAGGGCTTCTTTATACTCAATAAGAGTAGAAATAAGCATACTCTCTTGTTCATTATCAAGGTGAAAAGAAATCACCATCGGGTATGTCTCATATTGACCTAAGTAAACATATTTGAGATATACACACAATGGGAAACTCTATCAGAAAGCCTCTAAGTTATTCGATCTTGGGGACCTAATCATTCTAAGTTCTCAATAATCATAGAGTGTAGGGTAACTATCAGTAGATATGTGATGTTATCCTTAGGTATTCCCAAGTTATGCTCTGATACCAACTCCTGTCACACCCCAAACTCAGAAACTGGGTTCATAAAATTGCTGATCGCCGAATCCTGTGCTAACAGTCTCCGTAGTGCCCCATTCTCGGCTTCTAGCGCCCATATGCCAGATTCCGATCCTAAGATCCTACAAGGAGGATTTTCAACATGAATTTCTTTGTAGATAAGCATAACCACAAGTTTACCCAAATCACAAAGGCAACATCATCATCACATATCCACTAAAATAAAAAAACTTGAGTACAATACATGAAGGAAAAATACAAGATAAATGTCAAAAGCTCTAGAAGCTTTGCCTCATGCTCTTGCCTCAGCTCGACTGTATCCTATTGTCACCTACACACATCTATCGGGCATAAGCTTATAGAAAGCTTAGAGGGTGGTGTACGTGTGTACGCAAGATAAGTACTAAGCACACAAATATCAGCATAAGTAAAATGCTAGCAAGGCTATAAGTCATTTAATATCAGAGTATGCAATGCAGATCATCTATGCAATGCGGAGTCATAATGAGTCAAATATCAGATACCAAGGATGTAATACAATATACAATTTTGAAGAGTTACGAATACTATCAGCCTCATCTAGGTCATATAAATGCAGAAACATAGCAACCCAAATGCCATATACCGCAAATGTAATGCAATATGCATATCCTAGCGAGTCCATAATACCATCAACCTCATTCAGACTATGCAATACAGAAGCATAGTAAACCAAATGCTATGTGCTAAGGATGCAATGCAATATGCGGTGCGAGAGAAATGTCCAAACTGAAGTGTGAAGTCGGGATGATAGTACGTAGTATCACAAGAGACTTCTATCTAAACCATTCCTATACCTAAATTTGGATAGCTAGACTCAATGTGGTAAACTCCTGATCTCATTTGGTCGCGCACCCTAACTAAAATCCTGGTCATTACGAAGGTACACATAATAAATTAGTTGCGCACCACCAGCTCGAGTGGATAGTGAACGAATGAATGAATGAGTAAAATGCTAAGTATGCAACTTCTGCTCAATAAGTCCACATATCAATACCGTACATATTTGGGATCATCATCGGGGTCTAATACACTATATGCCAGCTTGCCACCCCATCAAGCGCCCAACTGGGTAAGTCGAAGAGACCTCACTATCCGCCTACCAATATGGGCTCGGCTCGTCGATAGCGGACTCATTTATGAGCTGGTCAGACTCAGCCTAACATTGCTTACTCCCTCAGGCGGGTAAAGTCACACCCCCTCTCAACCGACCACGACATAGTGGGAGACCCGGCCTACTGGTATATGGCCCTCATGCGCTCATATAAATCCACTCGGTCTAGACGTTGGGGCATCCCCTGGCCTCGAGGGTTTAAAGATTTTCACCCAGGGACATCTATCATGCCCGTATGCTAGAACCAAACATTTCTGGTGTCCCATCCAGCCATCCACGACATGCCTGTGGAGGCCACGGCCCTGATATCGTTAGGGTGTACGGTAGTCATATCACAAAAATGCGAGATGCATGAGTCATACCATCCAGTCATGCATCAAACCTGCGCGTACCGCGCGCTCATGTGGGGTAACTTTGTCTCTCAGGGAGTCCCATAAACAATTAGTCCAATGACACATGCTATGCTCAATCACTCCTCATAATAAGCACGCAGATGATGTGTATGAGCATGTATCATGAAGTATACCAAGCATGATTATAATCATATACATCATAGTGGGTCGGTATAAGACCGCCCATGGCCCATATAAGTGAATGAGTGGTGTATGATAATCACCTACACATGGTGGGTCTCACACATACAATAGGCTTCACACATATAATGGTCCTCACACATATGATGGGCCTCTTACATCGCAATTGGGACTCTTACAATCACAATGAGTCTCATACAATCACAATGTCCTCATACCATCACAATGGATCTCATACCATCATAATGAGTCTCATATAATCATAATGGGCCTCATACAATCACAACGGGCCTCACATGGTCACAATGGGCCTCATATAACAATTAACCTTGCAATGACCTTCTATAATCATAATGTTATACTAACACATACTCAGTGCATATACTAACATGGTCATAATCAATAATCGACCTATATATGGCGGGGTCCATAGAAGGACAATAGATCTAATCCATAATATGAGAATCAGTTCTCAACAGCGGATACACCAAATCTAATACCACAGATTCTTCTACCAATGGCCAGAGGTGATGATGCATCCTCCTCATAACAAGGATGGGTCTAGATGGCCTACTCATGGGCCTAAGAGTGGGCTTCCAGGTTTGGGTACTTCTACTAGCGTCAATGGGGACCCAAATAATTAGGATAGCCCAATAAGGTGAGATGGATCATACTAATAATAATAGGGGCCCATCAATTTGGGTTAGCCTACTAAGAGGAAATGAGAATGAGCCTAATACAATCACAATGGGCCTCATACCATCTCAATGCTTGTATCATGATGTTATACTAGCACGTACTTATAGTCGGCATCGATAATCAGCCTATACACAAGGCGGGGTCCATAGATGGACAACAGATCCATAACATGAGGGTCAGTCCTTAAAATGAATATACCATATCTAATAGCACGGATCCTTCCGTCTACGGCGAGGATGAACTCTCCTTATATTAAGTTGGGTCTAGGTGGCCCACCTATAATCCTAAGGATCTGGAATAGGCTTCCTTCACCATACTATCATATGGCTCGCTAGATGCCCTAGGGGGCCCAAATAAGTCCTAAATGGACTCCAAGATTAAAGACAATCCTACTAGCAACCAATGGGGGCTCAACATCTTAGGTTAGCCGAATAAGGATAGATGGATCATGTAATATCAATGTGGCCCAATGATTAGGGTTGACCCACTTAGAGAATGATGAGAATGGGCTTAACAAAGACCCAAGGGAAGGTCACAATGTGGACATTTAACCATCATTGTCCATCAATGTGGACATTTAACCAACATTGCTCCCAAGGAGTGGCCCACATAGAGCCAAACATATAGTGGGGCCCATGGCCTCACATACATCTCAATGGGCCTCACACAAGGGCCTGATATACTTCACAATGGGCCTCACATAAGGGCCTGATATACTTCACAATGGGCCTCACATAAGGACCTAATATACATCACAATGGGCCTCTCATACATTACATTGGGCCTCATTATATGGGCCTCTCATACATCATAATGGGCCTCACCAAATGGGCCACACATACATCACAATGGGCTTCACCAAGTAGGTTATAAATTCATTATATTGGGCCTCACACAAAGCCCATGGGTTAGGCACAAGGGATGGGTAGAGTGTGTAACACATGCAACATAGTGGGCCTGATGGGGTAGCCCATATAGTCCAGGAAAATGAGTGGACAGTATGCTCAATGTTCACAACAAGGTGGGCCTCACAGGTCAGCTTTATGGTCCAGAAAAATAAATGGACAGTGTGCTTGCAACACACAACAAGGTGGGCCTGGTGGGGTAGCCCATATAGCTTAGAAGCAGTAGGAAAATAGAACACACACATCATTATGGGCCTGCATGATGGGCCTTGCACATCACAGTGGGCCCCACCACATGAACAGTGTGAATATAATACATGCCACAAGGTGGGCCAGCGTCCCACCCTTCCGGACGGTCCAGCTATTAGATGGCTAGATAAAACACATGGCATAGTGGGTCCCACTGCTATGTGGGCCACCAAACAATGGGCCATTTGCTGGGCCCCCACAAACTCACAGTGAGGCTCAGAAGGTTTTTAACAGTGGGCGTTTTAGCCCTGATGTCCAGCAGCGTCTAGCAGCTACTGGGCAGTCTGGATGAAACACATACTTCACGTGGCCCCCATAGGCATGGGTGCAACACATGCACAAGGTTAGGGCCCATCGTTTAGCTCCCTGTTGGACGTGCTAGGTACACACGTGTAAGGTGGGCCCTGTAGATTGATGGCGAGGATATAAAGGACATACATCAGGGGGGGGGGGGGGGTTCAGCAAGGTGGACGGATGGACTAGATATAGGATACATACATTCAAGGTGGGCCCGTCACTGTCCAGAGATGGATAGTGTGCATATACAACACATACCTTAAGGTGGGCCCACCATCCTGAAAAATGGACGGGCGGTATGTATATAATACATACATCAGAGGTGGGGTCCACTATCCTACTAAATGGACTGGCGGTGGAGGAACAAATACATCATGGTTGGGCTCCACACAGCACACCGTCCTGATGGACGGTGTGGATACAAAATACATATATCAAGGTGGGTCCCACCTGCTCACACATGTAGCACGTGTGGGGTGGGCCCCACTCGATGCCAGGAAAATGGGCAGACTATATGGATGTAACACATACCTCATGTCAAATCCACAGAACTTGTTGACGTCAACAGCAGCTATTGTTACTGTGTGGGACCCACAGTCCTTACCAATGGACGGTGTGGATATAAGGTGGGTTCACAAGTGTGAGGCCCACCAGGTCAGCACCAAGCTGATATTTGTATTTTCCCTTCATCAGGGGCTGTCCAAAATGGACGGCCAGGGTGGGCCGGTTCGTTGAATGTCAGCAAGGTGGGCCTGATCATGGACAACGTCGATAAAATACTTGCATCATGGTGGGCCGCAAACAGGGAGAAAGAGAGGGAGAGAGAGAGAGAGAGAGAGAGAGAGAGAGAGAGAGTCGTGAGGCAGGGGAGCTTTGCCACTATGAGCTCCCCTAAGGTTTATACAACTCATACATCAAGACGGTCCCCAATCACCTGGGCCCTCAATCATAAAATCAAGGGTGGAAATCCTTTTTCCTACAAACAATAAAGATTCACCCACTGATTTCTCTTCTTCTTGGCTCCTTGGAATGCTAAGCTTCTCGGCTTCGATTTTGATGGAGGATTATAAAGATTGAAGGGCTATGATGAGAGATGAGAGGGTAGGAAGTGGGCCACACTTAGCTCTCTCTTGGGAAGCTTGGACGGTCCTCTCTTTGGTGCTTGGAAAAATGGTGGAGAAAATGAGAGAGAGAGAGAGGAGATGTAAGGAGAGATGGGTGGGTTGTTGTAAGGAAGGGATGGGTGTGTGTAAGAAAAGGGATGGGTGGAGAGAGAGAGTTGACTTTGGGGATGGCTTGTGTAAGAGAGGGATGGGTTGTGTACTTGACTTGTGATTGATTGATTGATGTGATGAGTGGTAGAGATTCTCTCGGGATTCGCAATGCGCGGTATTTCTTCGAAATAAATGCGGGCCTACAACTCCTGGCCTGGGTATTGCATCGGAGCGCGAGACTCGACGTTGGAACCATGGCGATGGCGCAATCGTAAGGGTATAAGTCTCGGGTCGAGTCAACTTGGGTTGATAGGGTGCGACTCAAGGTCACGCGCAAATACCGATTACAAGTCACGAGTCACTGGAATTCAATGGAGAGGATCGCGGAAGTCTAAGGAACAATACGAACTAGGATACGGGCCTTACAAACTTGATCGACCAGTCGAGCAGGTCTCGACTCAAACTCTAATAACGCAAATTCAATTCACTCAACCAGTCAAGCTGGCCACTTGACCAAACGAGAGTTTGTTTTATCTGATCGCGCCAGAAAATTTGAAAGTCGGTTCTGCCAGGACCAATCGAACTGAACCTTAGACGAGTCGAGGAAACCGAATTGCAGCCTATAAATAGAGGACATTTCTCAGATTTTATCATCAATTCGAAACTAATTCAAGCCATCACTCTGAGAGATTTGTCCCCACTATTGTAAGGTATTTATAAATAATTTTAATAGCCTTTTAGTTTCTTAATTTCTTAATATCTTAATTCCATTCTACTTAATATAAAGGAGATTTTAATTTAACCCTCTGTGAGATCTAAGAAATTGAATCCAAGTAGCTTAAGGTTAGATTTAATTAAAATTCATTTAGACCTAGAACCCTTTCATTTGTGAGATTGAACATTGAACATCTTCATCTACAAAGAAGCAGTTCTATCGGTTACATCGAAGATCATTCGTCAGATAAGTATATTTCGTTTATTATATTGTGGTTTGTAAGATTGCCATGAAATCTTTCATTTTGGTTTTGACTGAGATAGCCAGAAAATCTCAGTGTGTGTGTGGGGTTTTTAATTGTGATAGCCCATTGAAAACACAATTATAAAGGTTTTAAGGTGAACCTTGGAAAACCTTCTTTCTTAGTGAAAGCCGATATCCTATGGGTTATGGATTTTGGGAGTGGAGTAGGGTGGCTATTTGAGAACAGTTGGTGTACACCCGAACCACTATAATTCTCGAAGTTTAGATGATGATGATGATGATGATAAGGTATGTGATGTGCTGAATGTTGGATTTATTTTCATGTACATGTGGTGAATGTTTTAATAGCCTGATTTATTTCCTTTGCCTCTGTATCAGTTTGAGTTTTTAATACTTACCATCATTCTAAAAATCAGGTTGTCCTACCATAAGCCATTGGTTTTTGGTGTATGGTTGTCCTTAGAACAACGTTTGTATCAACCTTTCAAAACTTGTGCATTTGAGGTTGTTTTAGATTTTTGTTATCTGAGTCATCTTTCTGCATTTATTTTTTATTTGGCATAGACCTATTCCACCCCCCCTCCCTCTCTAGGACTTGGGGATCGCCCTTTTCAAGTGGTATCAAAGCCTAATAGCTCATTCCATTGGATTAATTTCCTGAGCTAAGTGATCTCGAGATCTTAATATGTCAAATTTCGATAGCCTCTCTATCAGTAGGTCACCACCTTTTGATGGCTCCAATTATGCTTATTGGAAAGCCAGGATGAGGATCTTTTTGAGGTCCATCGATGAGAGCGTGTGGCAAGCCACAATGACTAGATGGAACCCACCTACATCTAAAGTTCTAGGCACGATGGAACTATGTTCGTTAAAGAAACACCGTATTATATGTGGACTACTCTTCAGAAAAATGAGAGCAGTGCCAATGCCAAAGCTTTAAATGCAATCACTTGTGCACTATCACCAGATGAGTTCAAAAGAACTATATCTTATGATATTGCAAAACAAGCTTGGGATATCTTAGAAATGACACACGAGAGTACGACTATTGTCAAAAAGTCAAAACTTCAGATCCTCACCACTAGGTTTGAGGAAATACGTATGGAAGAAAGTGAATTATTCATGGGCTTCTATACAAAATTGAATGACATAGTCAACTCAATGTGGGGTCTTAGAGATAGCATCTCAAAAAGCAAAGTTTGCGCAAAGATACTGCGATCACTTCCTGAGAGATTCAATTCCAAGGTGACAGCCATTCAGGAACTGAGAGACACGGATAATATGAGGGTGGAAGAGCTTATTGGTTCTCTACAAACCTACGAGTTGAATTTCAAGGCTCCAAAAGGTAAGTCTATAGCCCTTAAATCATCTAAATGTATTTCTTAAGACATTAGTAATAATTCTAATTGTGAAAACTCAGAGGATGATATGGCCTTATTAGCCAAGAAGTTTTATAAGATTTTCAAAAGTAAAAAGAGAGTTGATTTTCAAAAATCCTCTGAAAAGAAAAATGGTAAATCTAAAAATTGGAAATCACTAAAAGACAGCCAATGCTTCAGCTGCCATGAATACAGGCATTTGGCGAATAAGTGTCCAAAGAGGGACAAACCATAGAAGAAAGGCATGTTGGCCACATGGGATGAATCGTCCTGCTCTGAAGCCTCTTTTGAATCGGATGATTCAGAACCCAAATCTACTAGTGAGGTCAAAGCCTTAATGACTTTAGCGAGAGTCACTTCCATAGATAGTTGTGATACATCAAAATATGAAAATCTGAGGAGTGACCCTGAAAATGAAGATGATCTTCAGGATGCCTACAATGCCCTACACAGGGAAAGATGTAAGATTGTTGTCAAACTTAAACTTCAAAAAGAAAGTTTCTAAAATTAAAAGAGGATTTTGAAAACTTAGTTTTAGAAAAGTAGCATATTTCTAATTGTTTTGAAAAAACTAAATGTGATTTAGATTTCAAAACATCTCAACTTGAAAACCCAAAATCAGAAAATGAGAAACTAAAAATGGAAGTTTCTTCCATCTTGAGTTCAAAGGATACTTGGAGGTATGCCTAGGGAGACCCTAAACTAGAAAAATTACTAACCGGATCAAGAAAGTGTGGAGATAGATCAGGTTTAGGCTACGATAAAAATATACCTCTGAAAAATAAGATTACAACTCCTAAGTTTGTTAAAGGAGAGGCCTCCAACTCAAAAGGGAAAAGCTTAAATCAAAACAGTTTTAAAAATCCTAAAACTTTTCAAGCTACGAAACCTAATGTCAACCATATCAATTTTAGAAATCAGAATTATAACCCCTTAGCTGAGAAGATTGTAGATTTACTTAAGGAGCTTCTGAAATCTAACTCGAATGTGAGAGTTAATAACAATTTCAAGCGAAGGAAAACCAACAGAGCTCCAAAACCTAAAATGATAATGAAATGGGTCCCTATAGTTACATGTCTGGTTGCCCACACCACCTTCAAGGCTTCGAGTCAATTACAGTGGTACCTAGACAGTGGTTGCTCTAGACACATGACATGTGACAGAGATTTGTTCACCAACTACAAAGAAACGACTGATGGTTTAGTCACATTTGGTGATGGAATCAACTGCAGAATAATTGGCCAAAGTACGGTTCAACTTTTCAATCTTCCTCCTTTTGTAAATGTTTTATTCGTAGAAGGTCTTAAGCATAATCTTTTAAGTATTTCACAAATATGCGATAATAAACATAGTGTCAAATATACTAATCAAGGATGTGAGATCTCTAATGAGAAAGGTTGTGTGATATTGAATGGTCGAAGAACATATGAGAATTGTTATATTGTAAGTGATTCTAGCTTGTCTAAATTATCGTGTTACATGGTCCAAACCAATGAGACTGAATTATGGCATAAACGACTTGGACATGTAAACTACCAAAAATTATATAGACTGAGTAAGGCCGATCTAATAAGAGGTCTACCCGAATTAAAGAAAATGGACAAAATTTGTGGTGAATGTCAAATCGGTAAACAAACAAGGAGTAGTCACAAGAAAGTGAACTTCTTTGCCACATCTAAACCCCTTGAACTCCTCCACATGGATCTTGTTGGACCAACTAGAACGGAGAGTTGAGGTGGAAAGAAATACTTTTTGGTAATTATTGATGACTTTACTAGATATACATGGGTAACTTTCATGAGAGAAAAGTCTGAAACTCTCGATGAAGTAATTATGATACTTAAGCGTATACAAACTGAAAAGGAAACGAATATCTCTAAAATCTGAAGTGACCATGGATCGGAGTTTGACAATAACAATTTTGAGAAGTTCTGTAGCAATCATGGAATATCACATGAGTTTTCTACACCTAAGACACCTTAACAAAATGGGGTTATTGAAAGGAAAAATTGTGTGTTTTAAGAAATGGCTAATGTTATGTTAAATAACATGAAGTTACCTAAAAATCTATGGGCTGAAGCTGTGAACACTACATGCTATATAATAAACCGTGTTTGTATCAGAAAATTAAAAGATAAAACAATATATGAACTATGGTTTAACAAGAAGCCCACAGTTAAATACTTTCAAGTTTTTGGCAGTAAGTGTTATATTTTACGTGACAACAAAAATTTAGGGAAGTTCGACACTAAAAGTGACGAAGGGATTTTCCTAGGGTATGCTCTAAATAGTCAAGCGTATCGTGTTCTCAACAAGAGAACTGGTGTCATTCAGGAATCCATAAATGTGGTTATTGATGATCACCTGAATACACCATCTACAAGTTCAGAAGATGATGAAGTCAATATAATAGACAAACCTGACTCCTCATCTAGTCAAGTCAACACTAAACTTCGATCAGTTAAAGACCATCCTACTGATCAAATACTAGGTAACACTCTCACTGGCGTGCGTACACACAAACAATTAGAAAACATATGTAATTATGTGTGTTTTATTTCCCAAATTGAGCCGGTCAATGTAAAAGAGGCGCTTGCTGATGAAAACTGGATAGTAGCCATATAAGATGAATTGAATCAATTCATTCAAAATGATGTGTGGTATTTGGTTCCTAGACCAGCTGATAAACATATCGTTGGAACCAAGTGGATCTTTAAAAATAAAACTGATGAGTTAGAGAATATCATAAGAAGCAAGGCAAGACTGGTTGTACAAGGGTACACACAGATAGAAGGGATCGATTATGATGAAACCTTTGCCCCAGTAGCTCGTCTTGAATCCATCAGATTATTCATATCCATTGCATGTTTCAAAAAGTTTAAAATTTATCAAATGGATGTCAAGAGTGCTTTCTTGAATGGCGATTTACATGAAGAAGTTTATGTAAAACAACCAAAGGGTTTTGAAGACCCTAAACATACTGATCATGTGTATTGCTTGAAAAAGGCACTCTATAGTTTAAAACAAGCTCCCAGGGCATAGTACGAGAAACTGACTAAGTTTTTACTAAGTCCTAACTTCGTTATGGGGAGTGTTGATAAAACTTTGTTTGTTAAGAAAAATAATAAACACATACTTATAGTGCAGATATATGTTGATGACATTATCTATGACTCTACATGTTCTAACCTGTCTATTGAGTTTGCAGAGTTAATAAAGTCCAAGTTCGAAATGAGCATGGTTGGAGAACTGAATTACTTCCTAGGTCTACAAGTGAAATAACTTAAAGACGGTATTTTCATTTCTTAAACCAAGTATGCTCTAAACTTGGTTAAGAAGTTTGGTTTTAAAAGTGGTAAGCACTTTGATACTCCTATGAGTACAACTCTTAAGCTTTCTAAAGATGCAATAGGTAAGAGCATAAATCCTTGGTTATATCGCAATAGGATTGCTAGTTTGTTATATTTAACTGCGAGTCGACCAGATATTGCATTCAGCGTAGGTATCTGTGCAAGATATCAATCAGATCCTAAGGAATCGCAGCTGATTGCTGTTAAGAGGATTATTAGGTATGTCATAAGTACTATTAATTTAGGTCTATTATATCTACATGATACTAATATTTAATTAGCTGGATACTCGGATGCTGACTGGGCTGGGAATATAGACGATAGAAAATCCACTAGCGGTGGTTGCTTTTATGTTGGGAACTGTTTGGTTTCCTAGCATAGCAAGAAATAAAGTTTTGTATCCCTATCCATAACTAAGGCTGAATATATTACAGCTGGAAATGCCTGTACTCAGCTTGTGTGGATGAAAGAATGTTAAACGATTACGGTATTGCGCAATACACAATGCTTCTATATTGTGATAACTCTAGCGCAATCAATATCTTTATGAATCCCATCCAGCATTCCCGTACCAAACATATTGACATTCGGTATCATTATATTAAAAAATTAGTGGAAGAAAAAGTTATTTCATTGGACTATGTGCAGACTGAAAATTAACTTGCTGACATATTTATTAAACCACTTAACAGAAACAGGTTTTCTAAATTAAAAATGGATATAGGTATGTGTAATTTCACCTGAGATTTTCATGATTACATGCTTGTATTTTTGTATATTTTTTTGTAATTTATTTTTATTTTAAAATTATAAAAATATGCAAATTTTTGTGCTCTCACGACCAATCGAGTACATACTCGACTAGTCATGGCATGACCGGTCGAGCATGTACTTGACCAATCGTAGTGCATGGTTAGAGGGCTTTTTAATGTGTAAAAATCACTTTTTCTCCATTTGTTTCTTCTTCTTCACCATCCCCTTCTCCGACCCGTCGAACCCGCCTTCAATTACTACTTGGTATGTGCATCATTTTCATTTTCCTTTCGAATTTAAGTTCTTTGATTGTCATTTAGCTTGATTCTTACCTTTATTTCAAGTTTCCTTGTGATTTCCTTGGAGTTTTAGGAAAATATCTGTTGGGTTTGAAACCCTTAAATCCTTTCTTACATTTTCTTGTTTACTCTTGCAATGGAAGGTAAACCAAAGAAGAAACCTACTAGAGCATCTTCTTCTCGTTCCATTTCAGTGCGTATTCTTCGACCACTCGAAGAGGACCCAAAATATGTGCGGGATATCCATCACCACAACATAATTGTTGAGCGGACCATCAATGCAAACCGTCTTGTTCAATTCAATATTATTCCCCTCCTTGTTGCTGTAGGATGTGATAACATTCTGAATTGGGGCGGACCGGCATGCTGCTCCATTGCACAATCAATGTGTGCGTGTATAGGTCATGTTTCTATTGAAGATTTGACCTTCATTATCATGTTTAGAGAAGGTTCATATAAAGTAGATCGTCACTTAATTTCTGGGTTGATGGACATTCAAGTGAATGATGAAGGCATTCCTATTCCGACATTGGCTGAAAGATTGAATGAGTCGGAAAAATGTTTATTAACCAGAAATTTATGTAACATGGACTTAGAATGGAGTTTCGAGAATGCGCTCCGGGCCAACCAGATGTTGCCCAGATACAGAGTATTACATTGCATCTTTATTTGTAATGTTTACATTGCATCTTTATTTGTAATGTTTACCCTAGATCTGGTAACAAGGCCGAACTGACTACCTTTATGGTGCGTATTCTTCATTCTGTTGTGTCTAGCATTCCGGTGTGTCTTCCTTTGTTAATCTGTTATTTCATTATCCAATTTCGACTTCAACCAGGGCATAGTGATATTCCATTCACTTATTTAATGACCACCTTTACTTTACACTGTTCTGTGGTCATGCCACCTGGAGAAGCTCCTACTTCTCATCTTCTATTCAACAATTCAAATATCAACAAGACGAATTTGAAGTTAGCACCTGCTCAAATAGATAGGGATACTAGAGAAGTTAGAGAAGAAGTTGGAGAGGAAGATGTGCTGCCAACTGACGCCGATATGGATAATATTTTTAATGAATTGGAATCTGATGACGTTGATGCTGATCTTGATTTTTAGCCTTCTGGTTTTGATGAGCGCCTTCGAGTCTTAGAAGAGAAGGTGGATGGATTGACAATATCCCAAGCAAATCAAATGAAATATATGCGTAAGTATTTTAGACGCATAAATAAGGGATTACACCAGATTGATTCATCCATTCCACCTCCCACTTCATCTGGTTCTGATTAGATCTCTTTCTTTTATTGGACTTGTATTAACTACTTAACTTTACTCTTCTTGGTGACTCTTATATTTGGACATATTTAACTGTGGGTGATGTGGATACTCTATTCTATTATGTTTTAATTTGCTAACTTTCACACTCTTTCTTGCTCTCTTCATATATTTAGATACCACATTCACATATTTTTCATATTTTCTTCCTTTGTCATTTTGTGACAAAAAGGGGGAGAAATTTGGGTAGTATATTGTAAGGCCCGTATCCTAGTCCGTACCATTCCTAGGACTCCCGCGATCCTCCCCATCGAATTTTGATGACTTACGACCTGTAATCGGCATTTGTGTGTGACCCTAAGTCGCATCCCGTATATCTAAGTCAAATCAACTCGAAACCTATACCCTAGTGACAGCGCCGTCACCATGGTTCCAACGCCGCGCCTCGTGCGCAGATGCGTTACCCAGGTTAGGAGTTGTGGGCCACACATATTTTGAGGAAAACGCTGCATGTTGTGAATCTCGAGAGAATCTCTACTATCCATCACATCAATAAATCAAGTACAAGTTAAGTACACATCCCATCACACCAGTCTCTCTCTCACTCAAAAGTCAACACAACCCATGCCTCTCATGTCACTCTCTTACACAACCCGTACCACACATCACTCACCCATCCCCTTTCATCCCATCACCTCTCTCTCTCTCTCTCAATCCATTTCTCAAGCAAACTAAGAGAGAGCAACCGTCCAAGCTTCCCAAGGAGAAGCTAGGTGTGGCCCACTTCCTACCTTCTAATCTCCTATCTCCACCCTTCAATCCTCGTCTTTCACCATCAAAGAGAGAGCATAGGAGTTTAGCATTCTAAGGAGCTAAGAAGGAGAATCGGTGGGTGTTCCTAGCGCTAGATCTTGATTTTGATTTAGGGTCCGCACGATTTTTAGGGCCCATCTTGATGTATGCATTGTAATTGCTAGAGGAGCTCATGGTGGCGGAGCTTCTCCGCTACACAATTGACTTCTTCTCTCTTTCTCTATCTCTTTTTTTTGATTGATGGCCCACTTTGATGTATGAATGTGATCCACACTGTCCATATTAGTGGACCGCACCGTGACATGTATGCCATCCATGCCGGGCTGTCTATTTTGAACAGACCTGGATGAAGGAAATCACAAATATCCACTTGTATTCAGAGTTATGGGCCACACATGTGGACCCACCTTGGTTTCACGCATGGTGACTCCACCGTCCAACAGCAAGGACAGTGGGTCCCACATAAGATATATGTTGTATCCATCCAGTGCGTCCAGACCATGGGTCCCACACGATGTACGTGGTGTATACCCACACCGTCTAGCAAGGGACGGTGGGTCCCACCGATGTAAGTGTTTAATCTACACCGTCCGGGCCATGGGGCTGCCTTGATGACATGTGTGGGACCCAGCAAAATGTATGTGTTGTCCGCACCGTCCAGCATGGGACAGTGCTGGACGCACCATGATGTACGTGCTTATCTACCCCGTCCATCCATGGTGCCTATATGAGGTAAGTGCTGTATGCACAGCCATCCATCTGTGGGGCCCATTGTGTGGTATGTGCTCCATCCACACCGTCCAGATGACTGGACGGTGGAAACCCCACCACGTTAGATGTGCTTTATTCACACTGTCTAGCCATGGACCCCACCCACGTGGGACCCACCTCTGTAGAAGAGGATTGGCTAGTGTACGCTTACACCAGCTATATAGCTGATGTATTGACTCTAGCAAGCTCTGTGGGTCCCACTAGATATATAGATGATGTATTGACATCAACAAGTTCTGTGCGTACGATCATAAGGTATGTGTTATATCCTCACCGTCACCTGTCTGGGACGGTGGGGCCCTGGCGCACACGTGTGACATCCATACTGTCCATCTGAGGATGTGGGGCCCACTGATGTATGTGTTGCATCCCACTGTCCAACACGTGGACGGTGGGGACCACCATGTTATATGTGTTTTATCACCGTCTAGTATTTTTAAATGGTGGGCCCGCATGATGTGTGTGTTTCATATCCACACCGTCCGTTCGTTGGACGGGTGGGCCCACCTTGCAGTATGTGCTGTATATCTGTATCGTTCGTCCAAATGGGCTGGATGTGGCTCACCATGACGTATGTATTTCATCTTCGCTGTCTAATCCAGCTAGACGTGGACCCCACCTTGATGTATATCCACACCGTCCATGGGACGTGGGGTCCACCATGATGTGTATTGTGTGACTAGGCCATCTAGTTAAGGCCCATTGCGCAGGGCCACTTTGATGTATGTGCATTGCTGCTCATCTAGTTTACTTGGACCATGGGCTACCTCATGGGCCCATTATGAAGTATATATGGCCCATTTGATGAGGCCCATTATGATGTATATGTGGCCCGCCAGGCCCATTGTGATGTATATGTGGCCCATTTGGTGAGGCCCATTATGATGTACTTGAGACCTATGGGATGAGGCCCATTGTCATGTGATGAGGCCCATTGTGGTCTGATGAGGCCCATGTGATGCGGTCCACTTGATGTATGAGACCCTTGTGTAGGGCCCATTGAGATTGTATGTGGCCCATTATGTTACGTATGAGGCCCTTGTGTGAGGCCATGGGCCCACTATACATTAGGCCCTATGTGGGCCACTCCTTAGGAGCAATGTTGGTTAAATGTCCACATTGATGGGCAATGATGGTTAAATGTCCACATTGTGACCTTCCCTTAGGTCTTGTTTGACCCATTCACATCCTTCTCTAAGTGGGTTGACCCTAATCACTGCGCCTCATTGATAAGTTGCATGACCTATCTATTCATATTGGATAACCTATAATGTTGGGCCCCCCATTGGTTGCTAGTAGGATTGTTTTAATCTTAGAGTCCATCTATGGACCCCGCCTTGTATATAGGTCGATTATTAATGCCGATTATGAGTATGTGATAGCATAGCATCATGACACATGCCCATACGCATCATCTACATGCTT
This sequence comes from Magnolia changhungtana, assembly GCA_030180095.1. Classification (NCBI taxonomy): domain Eukaryota; kingdom Viridiplantae; phylum Streptophyta; class Magnoliopsida; order Magnoliales; family Magnoliaceae; genus Magnolia; species Magnolia changhungtana. The sequence continues at coordinate 8,716,485 of JASAUF010000361.1, read as the reverse complement.
GATATGAGACGTGGTTGACCATTGCATATACCATTGGACAGGTTGTTATGGGACTCCCTGATAGGCGGAGTTGTCCCACATGAGTGCACGGTATGCGCAGGATTGATGTATGACTGGATTGTGTAACTCATGCATCTTGTATTGTGTGTTGTTTGCCCTAGCAACATAAGGGCCGCAGCCTCCATAGGCATATCGTGGATGGCCAGATGGGACACCGATTTTTTTTTTCTACATGAGGTGCTATAGATGTCCCTGGGTGAAAGTTCTTAAACCCTCTTGGTACTAGAGGACTCTCCAACATCGAGACCTGGTGGAAATAAGAGTGCCCGGATGTCGAATACCAGTAGGCGGTGCTCCCACTGATCGAGGTCAGTTGGAAGGGGGTGTAGCCTTACCCGCCTGAGGGTAGGGGACATAGTTGGCTGAGTTTGACCAGCTTGTAAATGGGTCTACTATCAAAATGCCGGATAGTTATTGGCTGACTACTGGCCAGGTGGATAGTGAGGTCTCTTCCACTTGCATGGTTGCGCATCCAGTGGGCGGCGATCTGGTGTAGAGTGTACGAAACCCCGGTGATGATCACAGAGATGTACATTACTGATATGTGGACTTACTGAGCAGGAGTTGCGTACTCGGCATTTGACTCATTCATTCACTATCCACTCGGGCTGGTGGTGCGTAACCAAACTATTATGTGTATCTTCGCAATGACCAAAATTTCGGTTAGGGCGCGCGACTAACCTGAGATCAGGAGTTTACCACATTGAGTCTAGCTATCCAAAATTAGGTATGAGACTGGTTTGGATAAAAGTCTCTTGTATGAACCCCATAGCTTGCGATACTACGTTCTATCATCTCGACTACACACTCCAGCTTCGTCATTCCTTTGCATTGCATATTGCATTGCACCCTCAGTATATGACATTTGGGTTACTATGATTCTGCATTTCATGGACTAGATATGTCATTGGCCTATTATATTTTTACACTACATAGCCTGGATAAGGCTGATGGTATTTATGGACTTACCAACATGTTTTCACATTGCTCTGATATTGCATACTTGTCACTTACCTTGCGCACACACTTGCACCACCCTCTAAGCTTTCTATAAGCTTATGCATAATAGATGAGTGCATGTGGTGTTAGGTTGTAGCAGTGTTGAGCTTGGAGCTTGCAACTGTCTTCTGGAGCTTTGATTTTCAATATATGTATTTCCCTTTCAGTACTGTATTCAATCGTTTATATTAGTGGATATGTGATGATGATGTTGCCTTTGTGATTTGGTTAAACTTGTGGTTATGTTCCTTATGAGATAAAGGTACATTGAAAAATCATCCTTATAGGATCCTAGGATCGAAATTTGGTGTATGGGCACTGGGAACCGAGAATGGGGTACTAAGGAGGCTGTCGGCGCCAGATTCGGTGATCGGAAATTTTGTGAGCCCAGTTTTCGAGTTTGGGGCGTGACATTTATGATTGCTTATTGCTTAATCTGTTTGTTATTATGTTATTATGTGGTTCTGGAGTGGATGTAGAGATGTGGATATGCATATGGCATTGTGGAATTTTTTTTTTTTTTTTTGGATATGTATATGTATATCTTAATATAGGTCTTTACTGAGCTCAAGTTGAGGGGGAGTTGTGATTGTTGGATTTAATGTGAACTGAGTGAATTTGTGTATTATAATAAGTTAATCTTCTATAAGTTGGTTTTGTCACAAATTTGACAAAGTAGGAGATTGTAAGTGTTAAGTTGTAAATCTAGCACTCTGTATTGTCAAATTTTGTTGTGCCAAAACACTTTGGAATGTTTGACTTATTTTGATAGATGGAATGTTCACTTTCAAGTTCAAATAGATGGAAAGTTCACCTTCATTTGAAGATGAGCTTCATGTTATCTACATCGACATTTAGTGTGCTACAATTATGCATGTTCAACGACGAGAACAAGTTGAAGTTCACCAAGTCCAAGTACTCAAGTCCAAGTGCACTATCTCAAGCTCAAGTTCGAGTGCATCACATGCTCAAGCTTAAGTTTAAGCTCGAATTCAAGCCTAAAGCTCAAGTTAAAGCTTAAATACATTTGATCTAGCTTAAGTCTCAAGTCACATGCTCAAGACACAAGTTCGAGACACAAACTCAAGCATACAAGGTCAAGCTTCATGTTCCTCAAAGTCTCCTATCTACCGAAGCAACCGTTGTTTCAATTTCAAAACTCACAATTAAGGTATACATGACCCTGGAAAGACCTTAGGATTAGGTCATTAACATTGCATATTTAAATTGAGTCATAGTACTTATTTTAGGCTTTGCTTCGACTAGTCCTAGTCATTGTTCGACTAGTCCAGGAGGGTTTTTCTCGACCAGTCTAGAATTTTACTCAAAAAATTGGATAAGGTTATTTGGTCTTCGACCAGTCGAGTACCCTGCTCGACCGGTCATGGAGACCTGCTCGATTTGAACTCCAACAACGCAAATTTAATTCACTCAACCAGTTGAGAGCTATACTCGACTAGTCGAGCTGGCCACTTGACCAGTCGAGAATCTGTTTTATCCGATCATGCCAGAAGATTTGAAAGTTTGTTTTGCCAGGACTAGTCGAACCGAACCTTAGACCAGTCGAGGGAACCGAATTGCAACTTATAAATATAGGACATTTCTCAGATTTTATCATTAATTCCAAGCTAATTCAAGCCATCACTCTGAGAGATTTGTCCACACTATTGTGAAGCTAGTGTGAGGTATTTATAAATCATGTTTCTTAATTTCTTGATCTCCTAATTCCATTCTACTTAATATAAAGGGAATTTTAATTTAACCCTTTGTGAGATCCAAGAAATTGAATCCAAGTAGCCTAAGGTTGGATTTAATTAAAATTCATTTAGACCTAGAACCCTTTCATTTGTGAGATTGAACATTGAACATCTTCATCTATAAAGAGGCAATTCTATCGTTTACATCGAAGATCATTTGTCAGATAAGTATATTTCATTTATTATATTGTGGTTTGTAAGATTGCCAGAAAATCTTTCATTTTGGTTTTGACTAAGATAGCCAGAAAATCTCAGTGTGTGTGGGGGGTTTTTAATTGTGATAGCCCATTGAAAACACAATTGTAAAGGTTTTAATGTGAACCTTGAAAGATCTCTTTCTTAGTGAAAGCCGATATCCCGTGGGTTGTGGATATTGGGAGTGGAGTAGGGTGGCTGTTTGAGAATAGTTGGTGTACACCCGAACCACTATAATTCTTGGAGTTTGGATGATGATGATAATGATGATGGTGATGTATGTCATGTGCTAAATGTTGTGTTTATTTTCATGTACATGTGGTGAATGTTGTAATAGCTTGATTTATTTCCTTTGCCTCTATATCGGTTTGAGTTTTTGATACTTACCATCATTCTAAAAATCAGGTTGTCCTACCATAAGCCATTAGTTTTTAGTGTAAGGTTGTCCTTAGAACAACGTTTGTATTAACCTCTTAATACTCGTGCATTTGAGGTTGTTATAGATTTCTGCTGAGTTATCTTTCTGCATTTATTTTTTGTTTGGTATAGTCCTATTCACCCCCCGCCCCCCTCTAGGACTAGGGGCTCGCCCTTTTCAGTTGTATCACTCTAGGTTTAACATCCACGTTTCCTACATTAAGTGGAAACACTATGCAGGAAGGTGTACTCACTCCCGCCGATTGTAAATAATCTCACAAAGTACGAGGCGGGGGAGCATTATGCACCTCATTCTCATCTTAAACCTCCTTAACTAGAAGTTGAGGTTGATTTGCAGCCATTACTTCAATTAACCGAGAGGATCTTAAGTGGTGTCTAATCCTTTGATGGATACGTAACCCTTCGACTAATCCTCCTTTCACTACCAAAAAATAGGGTGAAGCCGACGGACATGTGGCTATTTCGGCTAGCCATCGATGATACCAACGACTAAAAGCAGTAGCCTAAACATCTGTAGCCAAAGTCTGATTTTTTAATGGTGGACGTTCAATCTCTACTATTTTCATGTGGTGTGGTCCACTTGAGATTTATATCGAGCTCAATTTTTGGGATCAACTCTAAAATGATATTGAGAAATGGATGGACGGAGGAAATTAAAACATATAAATCATGGTGGGGCCCATAGAGCCTTATTAGATCCAAACCGCAAGTGATGTTATTTATTGTACATAAACAATATGTGAGTTTTGTGTTTAATGTAAACTAGTTGTGAATCATTCATAATAATAGTGGCAATGATATAGAGTTATCCAGACCATCTAAATAATGGGTCTAGTTATTAATGGTTAATATTTATACTTTTTCTATACAAAGCTATCTTAATCATCCAGTAAATGGTCCCTTAAATGTATGGCTATTAATGTAGTTTATATGTTAAATTATGGAAAACTCACAATTTGCGGATTTGAAACTAACATCTCATTTCAGAAAAGGGATTTCTAAATCCCTCCTCTCCAACATCGTTGAGCTCCCGGGAGAATGCCTTTCTCTGGATGACGGGTTGGAAGCCATCACTCATCTCCGGCTCGTGGACTCACTGCAACAAGTGCAGGTAGCTGGGATGAATCTTGGAGGGTTGTCTGAGGTGAGGAGGCTTAATGAGATGAGAGCGAGAACGTGTGCTGAAGAGGAGAGGGTCGACAGGGAAATGGAGAGACAACAGACGGCGATAGCGGAGTGGAGGATGTTTGTGACGCCCCGGTCACTGTTTCAATGTGGGCGGGTGTGATGTGGGCGGGGCTTGAGGGCCTGGGCGAGCTACAGTGCTGGGCGAGCTACTGTTGCAGTTGACTGTAGCGTAACTTGTCCCACATCGGAAGAGTTGTCTGAAGTTGTGATGGTTATATGTGGAGTTGTCACCCTATATTGTTTGAGGCCTTTTGGGGGAAACCCCAAGAACAAAACTATGCGAGCTGTGCCTAGAGCGGACAATATCATTTAGTGTGGGTGTGGGCTGTTACAAATGGTATCAGAACCGAGGACGGCTCTACCCTCTATGGGGGATAATGTGACGCTCTGGTCACTGCTTCAATGTAGGTGGGCGCGATGTGGGCGGGGCTTGAGGGCCTGGGCGAGCTACTCGTGCTGGGCGAGTTACTGTTGCAGTTAACTGTAGCGTAACTTGTTCCACATCAGAAGAGTTGTCTAAAGTTGTGGTAGTTATATGTGGAGTTGTCACCCTATACTGTATGAGGCATTTTGGGGGAAACCCTGAGAACAAAACCGTGCGGGCTATGCCCAGAGCGAACAATATCATACAATGTGGGAGTGGGCTATTACAATGTTGGAGCTGGTGAGGCTGGCGAGAGATGGTGAAGAGGCTGTAGACCGTGTTGATGGGATGGTGGATGCTACTTTGATAGGCATGATGATAAGGCTAGAGAGGATTGTGAGGAATGCTGATGGGGTCCGTCTGAAAGCTTTGAAGAGGGTGGTGTCTAAGTTCATCAAGGTAGGTGTCTAAGTTCAAATCCATATATTTTCCTACAACTTGTAGAGATCATTCCAAAGAAGTCTCGTCATTAAATAATTCAGAACATCCACTTGGAATGACTGTTGTGCTGTAGCCCATCCAAGAGGCGGCTCATTTATCGGATTGTCTCGATTGATGGGCATGTCCACTAAACTTGAGATGCAAATTACTTACTAAGTAACTATGAGCAGGTCACATGCATCCATTTTACCAGCTCATTTTAGGGGCATGACCACTCAAAAATTGAAAAATATCTAAAGCTTAAATAGGCCACAACATAGAAAACAGTGGGAATGAACATTGTCACAGCTGCATGCATGAATGCAAAACATAGATATCATCCTTATCCAAAACCTGATGTATGTGTCTGATTCCTACCGTTCATATATTTCTACAGATCATTTCATGGCATGGGCTCAAAATTGAAACATATCCAATGCTTAAGTGTTCCACACCACACCACTGGAAGCGATTGAAATTAAAGGCCCGATGTTGAAAACTTTTTGGGAGCCACATAAGTTTTGAATCAAGCCGATATTTATTTTTTCTTTTCATCCATTCTGGTGTGATCTTATGAACATATTGGATGACAAATAACATCATTATGGGCCGCGGGAAGTTTTAACATTGGACACCATTATCCCTGTTGTTTCTTGTGATGTGGTCTACTTGATCTTTAGATATGTTTCAATTTTGAGCTCATGCCTTAACATGATTTGAAAAATCACATGGGTAGTATGGACAAAACACATACATCATGTGTGTCTCCACAGGGATTACTCAGTACTCAACCCTGCTTAGGCCCTGGATTTCTTAGTTGCTGCTGCCATGCTTCGGATACAAGTAAGGAAGTGGGGGATGTGTACAAATGGTAGGAAGAATAACAACTGATGGGAAGAGTCTCTCTCTCTCTCTCTCTATCTATCTATCTATCTATCTATCTATCTATCTATCTATCTATCTATGCTTTAGGTTTTTCATGTTTTATATATGAGTAATGTGGGGGTTGGGTTGGGTTTGTAGGTGGGTGGAGTCATGTAGAGGAGAAGGAAAAGAAGTTGGTATGAACGTTAGGATGTTGGTTCTCTACATGATTGTATTCACTTGAATTCCATGGATTGTAGTAGAATTTTATACACGTAATAAAAAAATAAAAAAAATATAGTCCTTTAGTATATGATAAAAATATATGTTGTTGCATGATGAAATAAATGAATTAGTACTTCGTGTGATATCACTACAACAAAAAGAGGTAAAAACGGCATTTGCGTTCCTCTTTCATTGGCGCTATGTAAGACTCTATCTGACGGATATCTTATTGTATATATATTTTAAAAAACCTACCGGCCTACCCTCATTTCGTTCCCAGCCCCCGCGCGACTCTCTCCTTCTTCCTACCCCTGACTCTCTCCTTCTTCCTACCCCCGACTCTCTCTCTCTCTATGCAACTCCATGACTCTCTCCTTCTACTAGCCCCCGACTCTATCTTCTCTCTATACTGTCATTTTGGAAGAAGGCCCCTGTTTTTATACTGGTTTTTCAAAATTTTCATTTGGGCAAACCACCCTAATTTCAGGGCTTATGATCGAGCCACCATTACGTTCAGGGGAGTCGATGCAAACATCAATTTCAACCTTAGTGATTATGATGAAGATCTGAAACAGGTAAGAGTCTAAATTTCAACCTTAGTGATTTCCTAATTAGGGATTTACTATGTTGAAACCCTAATTAGGGATTTACTATGTTGAAACCTTAATTAGGGATTTACTATGTTGAAACCCTAATTAGGAATTTTTCTATGTTGTTTGATGCAATACATAGAAATGATTTGTTATGTGAAATGATTTCACACCCAGTGCTGGTATACTTCCTTGCATTTCTGTTTCTTATGGGAAATGGTTTCCACACTGGGTGACTATAATGCCCCGAGTTTTTGGGACCTGAGTATATGACTCGTTTCCAAAAAATCCAAGTATTAACCTTAAAGGATAGTCAAATTCGAGTATATGTATATATATATATATATTAATTATATATATATATATATTAATTATCAGAGTAAGCAGATGAGCGTAATATGAACAAATCAAACATGAAAGGAAAGTTCTCATTATCATTTAAATATACAAGAGCTGCCCATAATGGCTTATACAAACCAATGTCTCCACAATAACAAATACAAGATTACACACATGAGAAATTTAAAAGCATATGAAACACAACAAAAGCCGTAAGATCGCACAACTTCCTTGACAAGTACAACCACGTGTCCTTGACCCCCATAATGGCTCCTCATCAATCTGAACCTGCATATCACTTAAGTCACCTGTGCTACTTGTACGGTTATATTTTTGATGGATGAGTGGCTAACTCAATGTGAATTCTCCTCAAGATTACACACCGCCGCATTAGGTAAGCATAGTTATAAAACAACAAGGCAATCAAAACAATACATGATGCAGTCTTTTTAAATGCATGGATGCGTGAATGCACATCGACCTAGGGATGCACATCCAGTCGGACTTGGGCTCGTCACCCATGCAAATCATCGACCTGGGAAAATCATCCAGTCAGACAGGGGTCGATAGTCTGGGAGCTAGCAAAACGATACCCCGAAGATCCTAAGGGCATGTGTTACAGCATCCAGAATAGCCACCCGTCATCGCCAACATGCTATGGATGCATGATTAGCCAAACCGTTATTAGTCCAGTTACAATCAGCCAATTTAGGTAAGCTCAAGGTCACTACGGGGAGCGTATAGCCCAGCGTAGGCCGACAGCTCGGGCATAGGTCCCATACCAAGCTCATGAGACTACCACCTTAGGATGTTTAATGGAAGCCCATCTACTAGTGACCAATCACATTATAGTATATGAGGATTGTTATCGCATGGTTGCACTATATAAAATATCGAACCCATATAGGGCAAGTATCAAAATAAAACCACGTAGGGCTAGTATTAAAATATATCACATAGGGCTGATACCAAAACCATACGATAAATACCATCCTTAAAAACCATTGGGCACAACAACCCTGGATGGTAGGCCCACATCAATGATCCATCTAGACCATCACTCAATAACCACTATGTCGAAGGTCCATTACGATCACAATTAGTCAAGTTACATCCCAAGTATGGGTGTACATTCATATGTGGGAATTTTCCACTAATGTACCGTTTAAGTTCCATAAGCAATCCACAAAAAGAAATCTATAAGCATGAACAATTATAGAGGATAATCATAAAGCATGTAATATAACAATTCAATTTCCACCAGCTAACACATGTAATTATAAGGGAGATATCAATTATGAATTTAAATAAAAACTATAACTTAAGCTAATGAGAAGATTAAAAACTCAAGGGGAAGAATCATCATCTTATGTTTTGAATCACCTTCTAGTGTCGCTAAGTGCTTGCGCTCTTAGAATTGTATCCTACCACAAATCATGAACTTGTACAATTAGGTCTAAGTTCTAATCACTACCTAGGGTTTAAGATCATAACTTAGGGTTTAGATGATTTATCTTAGGGTTTTAATGTAGAATTTAGGGTTTCTATCCTAGAGTTTAGCCTTAAACTTAGACGTTAGGATTTTAATCCTAAATTATTAATAATATTATTATCATTATTATTGTACAATGGATTGAGTGATATTCCTATTACGAGTATAAATCTCTTAGTATTAATAATGATGGTTCATAGATCCATATTTAGATGTACCACATTATCCACTATTCTTATACTGACCAACCATCTTCTAAATAATGTGGGTAATAATAATGGAATATTTACCAGTGAAAATATAATAAGGGCTAATACTAATGATTATATTAACAAGTATTATACCAACCCCATAAGGGAAGTCATGAATATTTTCTAATGCTAATATTAATTGTTATTATTAATGAATCAGATATTAGGATCTATTATGATTTATGACACTCGACTATTAGGCCCAAAGCTCAACTTACTATTTACATTTTAAGTATAGGTCTAGGCTAGGTATCTTAGGGTTTGAACCCTACTTGATGTATTATTAATTTTAGAGTTAATCTAATAATTATGAAATATTTATCAATGTTAATATTATAATTAGTATTCATTAATAATCATTATGATGACATCAATTAGTGCAATCCACTATCATTAACAAAGGTTTAAGAATGATAAATGAAACACTCTGATTTAATAATTGAAATTTGTTTATCACAACTAGTTTTATCCTAAATATCCTACTAGCGGTTAATCATTAGTAATATTAACAATACTAATAATAACATCGTTAGCAATGATAATGATGCATTGAAACAAATCTGGATTGGGGAAACATGTTGACTCACCTAGTTGACTCGGTTCGAGTCGAGTTGACTCGGCCCAACACAAGCACCCATCTCTCCTTCTCTTTCTTCTCTTTCTCTTTTTTTTTTCTTCTCTTTTCTCTCTTTTCTGCTTCCCTACTTCCTTTTTCTCTCCATGGCCAGCAGCAGCCGGACCGAACCCAGGCCCAACTCGAACCGAGCTTGGTGGTGTGGGTTAGGTCGGACTGAGTGAGAGCATGGCAATAACCCGTTCTCTCTTTCTTCTTCACCTTCTGCCTTCCTGCATCTCTTTTCTTTCTCTCTCTTCTTCTCCTTCCTCACTCTTCTTCTTTGCTTTTCCCCCTTGTTGGACGTCCAGCAACAAACACCAGGCGCAACCTAACTCGGTCCAGCGACTTGAGATGGGTCCCACTCTCCCTGGCCTTCTTTCTCTTCTTCCTTCCTCTTTTCATTTTCTCTTTTTGTTTTTCTTTCTTCTTTCTTTTCTTCTTTTCTTCTTTATCTGTCCCAGCACCATCATCAGGTGGTGGGAGCCTGAAAACAGCATCCCAAACCGTGCCTAGTTCGGTTTGGAATGGTGGAGAGGACGAACGCCATTAATGAAAGATTCTCCCCCATTGTTTCTTGCTTCATTCTACCAGCATGGGAGGGTTTCTAAGCTTGTAATAGAGCTAGGTGAATGGTTGGATTGAAGCTTGGATGCCGTTTGGTGGGTGAGTTCGGATAGAGTAAGAAATTGGCGTTTTCTTTCTTTTAGCCACAAGGAGGTGGAGATTATCTTTAAGAAATTGTTCTTTCTCCTTTGTAGGGTTCCTGCAGCGATCCTAGACTGTTGGATAAAGAATGGGTGGTCTAGATCGCATTAGATTTGAAACCGTTTCCAGGTACTGCCCCTAGGATCGAAACCGGCCACGGTTTTGGTTGCTGGTTTTCTCAGAAAACCAGGATCCTTGTAAATAACAATGGACGACCGATATCTCTCTGTTCTAAACGGTGGAGATGTAAAGGGAAGCAAGCACGCTGATTGTCCTGCTGGCGTGAGGGTAGTTTCCATTTTTGGAAACTTTATTTTTATAGGACTTTTTTGCAGCAATGATCGTGCGCATGAACGTGCATGGTAGCTTGTAAGGGGGACATGGTTTTGGTCAGGACTTTTCTGTGCACAAGATGGACGGATCAGATCACTCGTCTGATCATTGATGGTGAGCCGTAGTGCGTCCTAAACCGACGTTGTTCGTCGGCCGACGAAAATAGCGAGAGAGAGAAAACTCTCTGCTTTGGGAAGGTGCGGGTCAGAGGCTCTAACCGAGAGTCCCCCACTCAGTGCATGGCGAGTGCACGTCTCTGCTGTGCACTCGCACTGTGAGGTGGGGCCCATCGTGACGTATGTGAGAAGTCTACTCCGTCCATCCTTCTAGGGCGCTCTTCCAAGGGATCTTGGGCCGTTGATCAAGTCGATATAATGTCTAGGTAGGGCCCATAACTCGAGTTGGGGTCATATTGGTGGTGTCCACTATTATAGTTTACAGAAAATCCATTCCTTCCATCAGTTTTGTAAGGTGATGTTAAGCTAGGGGCCAAAATATGGGACACATTCATGTCCTAGGTGGGCCACACTTTTATCAACATGGACTGAATTCATGTTGAACCAGGAATTCATTTACGTAAATTCTTGACTTGCATGCACGGCTGGAAAAAAAATCAGGTGGGGTCCGCTTGTGATGACTTCCAAGGATCCATTCCGTCTATCCTGTTTGTTACATCAATTTAGGACTCTGTTGAAAACCGAGTAGTTTAGTTAATCAAGTGGACCGCACGGTCCCGCTGAGTAGCAAGAATTCTCACTGTTAAAACTTCATTTTAACTCTTGTAAACAGTGCCATGCATGTGGTGTTACCATATTTACCATTCTACCCCTTTTCTTTTTCAAAACTTCTACCATCCGTAACTCAATAGTCTATCGTCCAAATGAGACGAAATTTGACAAGTAATCTTTATTTTTCGCGCTCTTTCCATCGCCCAAGTTTGAGATCTAATCTCTCAAGGATGACTAAGATTCTCATTTAATGGCTAATATATTTCAAAATTCTAAAATAATATTTGTACTCCTCTGATTGACAGGTTACCAGGCAATTTGGACCTAAACCCTAAGATCTTCATGATGATCAGTTTATTCTCATATTCGGATGGCCCATTTGGTGGATCGAATCAGGATGGGTGATTAGATGACTTGTTAAAAATATGGGAACTTGATGGTATGCACTCCGGCCATATATGTGGGTTGATATACGGTTAGTTTCGTAAACGGATGGACATAAAATAGGTTTCTAGAGTGATTAAGGGTAGGGATTATATAACGTTAGATTCGAGTGACTTTCTTACACGTGAAAGTTTCTCAGATTCTGATTCTAATGGTGGGTTAAGCATATTCATGTAGTGTGAACAAGGTGTACGGATTAGAATCTTGATCTGATAAGTGTACGAATGGATATAGAGGTCAAGTGGCTGATATACTATGATCTAAGGGATGAAATTTGATGTGTATGATTAATTTATGATAATTAGGCCTGGTATAAAATTTCACATGAAACGGATCATGAGGTCCGTGTGAATTGGAATTTAGGGGCACAGGTCAATGACATTTTTGTAATTATTGCTGATGTGTGAGTTTTGGGAAATTCAATGGCTTTACATGGTTATAGGCACATTTCTAAGAAGTTCTTACAAAAGAATATATATCTAAATCATTACGGATAAGGAGCTCTTCGTCGTGTTCTTCATGGGAAAGTACTTACGCCAAATCACATGATGGATAGTCTCGTCTTGAAATCAACTGTCAGATGGTTGAATCTATTGAATGGAAGTAACTCCCAACGGTTAAGTTTGTGTCAAGGCAAGGATGCAAGGCCAGAATAGTTGGATTGGTATTGTACACGTGTACATACTAAGTAAATTACTTGGTAACGCTCGAGAACTGTCAATACTCGGGTATTGAAAAGTTCGGGGTGTTACAGTGACTTTAGCTTTGATGAACAAACTTGGAAGACCATCTCTTCATTCACGAAGTAGTTGATTTCCAGTCTTCTGACCGTCGATCCTTACAGAAGACCACTGCACAAGAGGTATATAGCATGACCATTAGTCCATTCATGTTACATTAGCTACTTATGCTCGCAATTGTCCAACTTTGTTTCTTCTTCAAACATTACAATGTTCCACATTCGCTGTCAAGTCATTTTTTGTCAGCTTAGGTATTAGATGTGGGTTCATAGACCTTTTCAGGAGTTTTTAAGAGTGTTAGATGTATGAACTGTTATCACTGCTCAAATGTGGTTTCAGAACTTGCATTAGTGATGGTATGGTGGACTTTCATGGGCAGCAAATCTAAAACTTTTGAAGTTTGGTGGTGTTGAACTCAGTTACTTTGTTCTATACTGACTGGCCCATTTGGGGGCATTTTTACATTTGACAGGTTCTTGATGCAACCAGTAATGAACCCTGAGGTCCTCATGGGTCTACCTTAGCAGAAATTGCACAGGCCACCAAAAAATTGTAATATCCAACTTTTATGTTCTTTGAATTCTATCATGTGCTTAATCATGTAGCTTTACATTCCTCTTGGGAGGCATGACATGCTGCTTATGTTATGAACATGAATTATTGTCATTTTTTTCCTGTTCAGCACTGAATGTCAGATGGTTATGAATGTACTCTGGACAAGATTGACTGATACTGGCCGAAACTGCCGCCATGTTTATAAGGTATGGCTTCTCTTTTGTGCCATGTCTATTTTTATCATTCTCTTTCCATGTCTTGCATGTCTATTTTTATCATTATCTTTTATCAGCAACCAAAATTTTCTTTTGTGTGAAAAAAGAATGATACCCATATTTATCAATGCCATGGTCTAGTTCAAAGCTTTTATTCCTTTCTCAGACTTCATTCATTTCTAGAGTTTTTCTCTTGTATATCAACTGTGAGAAACATCTCCCCCTCACAAGCATTGACTGTAATAGAGTATTTAGTGGCGAATGGATCGGAACGTGCAGTTGATGACATCCAAATCTCAGTAAGGCGTCTTTTATATTTTGCTAATTGCTGCAGTTTTCAATTCTAGTGACATTAATTGTATTTGTTTTCCTGATTTACTCTTATTTGTGAAGTCGTTCTCAGGTTTTGAATACGTTGAGCCTAATGAAAAGGATATGGGAATCAATGTGCGAAAGAAGGCTGAAACTATTTTGGCCCTCTCGAATAGCAAGGATAAAATACAAGAAGTCAGAAACAAAGCTACTGTAAACCGTGATAAGTGAGCATCAGATGTAATATCTTTATACTACCAAGCTGTGCTTTTACAGGCTTCTTTCGATTAGTCAGCTAACAGGTCGTTGCCCTTTTGATTGTGTTGGATTGGTGCTTCTTTTGCAAGAAGAATTCGAAGAGTATGCTGAGAAACCTAAGACTTTGCTCGAAACTACTACCAATGAGAACAAACTCATTCGCTATGGGGTTTACAAGCAAGCAACTGTTGGTGCTGTGAACACCAATATGTATTTCGTGCAATATGAACTGTGTATATTGAAAAATTGAGGGCTGATTTTTATATGCCCTTGTACATATAATAATGTTATTTTGATATTTTCTTCTTTAAAGTTTGTAGAGAATACCTAAGTCTGCACATCAACTAAAACCTAACATCAAGTGCCCGCCATTTATTTTTCCACCATAATGTTATGTGCCAGGCACTTCATTTTAACAGAGTAAAATGTTGTGGTAGCACCCCTCATCCCAGCTATTATGAAATGACCAGAAATGTGTTGGATTCTTCCTCAATTAATCATTTCACTCCTCTCAGCCTCTTGAAAAAATGAAGCAGGCAAAAAGCAAACAGCCTCAGTTTTGTATTTGGATAGTAGCATGAGTTATATCATTCCATTGTTTCTTTTAGAATTAACAGCTCTTTGATTGATTATCAAAGAGCAAAAACATGACTGATTAAGTCTTCTATTTCCTCAGTTGTTTATTCGCTCTTCCCTGCATCATTTGTTCCTCTCCACCATCGGTTTTTGAGGTTCAGACTATCATTAGATCAACAGTCGAGTTATTTTCCATGATTTTTGCTCTGCTTTTTCATGAGTTTTCTTGTTTCTTCTCTGCAGGCAGGCCTGGGATGTTCAGTCCCAAGGATAGAGCTAAGTGGGATGCATAGAAGGCTATTGAAGGTAATTAAAATTGACAACTGATCACCTATAGGTGCCTCCCCCATCCTTTGCGAGGCACACCTTTTCAAATAATCTTCTCCCACCTACAGGCCATAGTAGGTATTTACACTGCACTATTGTTCATGGAGTGTCTTGGTCAATCATCTCGGACATGTTGTGGTTTTCAGATCTTGGATAGAAGTGTGGCAATCCTTTCATATTTTACCCTTGCCTAAGGATGCGATACCAAATTGCAATGGAAGCTATTGATGTATTTAATCTAGAATTCTGTGAATATGAAGAGATTTAGAGGTTGTGTTGATTTTAGGTGGTGTGAGATAATCTTTCCTGCATGTATGAAGTGGAGTTGGGCATAGGAAATTTTCTGCATTAGCCTAGCCTATTCTTGTGCAATATGAGCATGGTAAAATGTGATTTGAGGATGCATAGTCTATCAGGTTTGCTTATCATCAGTTTGTTGAAGCATGAAATCCAGTTACCCCGTACTACAGGCAGTGAGCATGCATTAGACAGGCAAAACTCACAACATATTCAATTGTCATGCCCAGATTGAACCAATTGACATGTGGCTCAGCCATGTTCTTGTGTTTGTGTGCTGATTAGCATTTTTTTATGTTTCTATTTTAACTTGATCAAGGAACACACTATAATGTTTCCTAATTCCGGTATTTGTGTCTGTAATAGGAGTCAAGATGATAACTATGGTCCTATCCCTTCTTCTTAAACCTCGAGTGCACCCCCAAATGATACTAAGGATGACTTTGATGACTTCGAGCCATGGGCATTGTCCACTGCTGGTAAGTGTTCAACATATGCACTATCGTGGAGCAGGGATGTTATCCTCATCTGACTCAAAATTCAGGGCTTTTATGTGCACTTTTCGTTGGTCTTCTCTTGTGTCTGTCTATCATCAGAGTATATCATCCATGCCTAAGTAAGAATCTTGACAGATGTTACCTTTAAAAAAATAAAAGAATCTTGACAAATGTTTGTTTGAATGAATTTTCCTAAGCTAGCTACCATGCTTATACATACTACTTTTTCACTGAAAAGAGAGAGAAAAAAACAGAGAACAGTACCTTCCACTGATGATTCTTAGTTATATGAATTTCAATGGATTTCTAAATTAAAGAGATCAAGGACAGGAAGCACAATCTTGAGGTTTAGCAGATAAAAATGGGTAAGGATTTTGATTTGCCTCAGAAATGGCAAATAGCCATTTGATTAGTTCACATAGGTAGTGGGACTCACATGTTTGAGAATATGAATGTCCTACCCTTCTTAATGGGCTTGACTACCATGTGACCAATCGAGAGGCAATTTGCCCCTTTTAGTTACTTGTGAGTAGGTATTGACTGGGTTTTCTATTTACTTGGAACCATCATCTCCACCATCACCACCACCACCACCATCATCTAAGCCTTATACCAATTACTTGGGGCTGGCTACATGAATCCTTTTCCACTATTTCTAAAACTTTGATATTTTGTTAGTCTTTTACCTTTTGTCCTTAAATGTTGTATTATTGTCAAATCTGATTTTCCTTGGGTTAGTACCTTTGCTTCCCAGTTTGGTCCTCCGAATTAAATGGCATGAAATTGCATTTTATGGAATTAACATTGTTATCACATAATAATTGCATGTCCGGAAATATTATGGTATTTACTATCCAATCTTTATGTAGATCATATTCTTCTTATGAAAAAATATTAAATTAAGTAAAACTGGTATTTGGTAGATCATAGAATTGTAATTAATGAACCAGATTCACAATTGATATTGGTCACTTGTACACTTGAATGTGACGCGTGAAGGGTGCATATAGATGGACGGGCATGGATAAAACACATGCATCAATGTGGGGCCAATAGATGTAATGGAATTCAAGTTACAACATTTGTTGCCTTGATAGTTTTTGACTTTTTAAGGACAAGATCAAAGGATTGATTGTTTTCCATGCATCAATTTGTTGAATACTACTTTTTTACTTTTTCTTTTCCTTGTGTGCAGGATTTTAATCAATTGTGCCTAAATTTAGGCCTACAAGCACTTCAACCTTTGAACGCCACTTGTGCTAAGAGTAGACCATATAGAGGATTAGCTTTTTTTTTTTTTTTTTTTTTTTTTTTTTTTTTTAATTCAAGACCATTTTCAATTTATTGTAATAAATATTATATATTTTTTATTGTGTAGTAATATAAATTTTGTTTAGTATTCATTTTTATTTGTATTGCATCATTTTTATGTTTCAAATATTTAAAAAATACAAGTTTCAATTGAATTATATATAATAAAAAAAATTACTAGCATTATAGGGCGTCTCAAATCCATACAAAGGCTTTTACCGATGCTTGTGTAGAAATCTTATGGCGCTTTTCTGTGAGAAAAAGTGTCTAGAAACCATTTTTCTCGGCGCTCGGAGTGAATTTCACCGGCGCTTAATCACATAGATAGAATTCGTGGCACTCAAACAAGCGCCGACAAAATACGTAGCGCCGACATATCTTTTACCAACATACCTTGTCTGGCTTTTAGCGACGCTCAAAAGTGCCGGTAAAAGTGTAACGCCCTGAAAATCGGGGGTCGAGCATAAACTCAACTCTCGAGTTCCAGAACATCACTTATGCAACAAAATAAATGATGATTGAATGTTGACTGTATTCGTGCATTGAACATGAGTGAGATTAAGCCAAAACAACATATCATACTCCGAGACAATTAAATTTGCAAGCGGAAGATCAGTAATAGATAGATAAAATATATAAACTGTGGTGGGTCTCCGAGTGTGATAAAGTTACTTTAAATAATTACAAGTATGATTTTAAATTATACCATGTTGTGTAGTGTGATCTAGTCAACATCCTCAGCCCCGACAATCAAGGCACGGCTCTCACGAAGCCGCTAGAAAACGGCATATACGAGGAAGCATTCTCGTCGTCATAGAAGTCCGGCTCCGCCTCAGAAGTAGCGTCGCCATCTGCAATCAGACAAAGTTTGGCGGGTGTTCGGAACACCGTCCCGTATCGTGGGAGTGAGTGATCAACTCAGTGGAACAATAAAGCATAGGTTAACATGTTATCAATTCAATTTGATAAAGCGGTACAAATCAAACAATTCTAACTACTCTTATTAAGTGCGAGAATGAAATGACATGATGCTGTATGCCCTTGCCAAACCACCCTCATGCGACATCATCTTACGTTCGCGAATGCTTAACTCCCTCAGTGCGCCACATCTACTAAGCACATGCGGTGCGATGATGATCATGATTACTGGAGTTATTATTAGTCCATTTCAAACAAAGAGTATTGGGAAACTAAGGTACCTCCCTTGTATCATTCCCAAACATGATCCATTCTAGGGTCGTCAATCCTAGTTAATCTCATACGATATTATGGTTCGAGAAGCATAGCGAAGGCATCGCAAAGGGCTCGTCACCCGTCGGCGCGGATCGATCTCACCGTATGCGGCTCAATTCGGCCGTCGGCTCGAGTTCTCACCGTACTCGGCTCAATCACTAGCCGTCGGCTCAGTACTGGTCTCACCGTGCTCGGCTCAACTCATACTCTAGTTGTTTGTGAAAGACTGGTCGTCGCCAATCACAGACCCTTGAGTATACTCAAGATACTACGGAGGATTCCTCGCCACGTCGATCTCACCGTATTATCGACAACTCGAATACTGATGTCCCACACCACCATATTCACTCACGAGTCCGGTGCTCACCGGTCACTACGGGAGGCACGTGCCCCAACGTAGGCCGACGGCTCGACCACGGTGTCCCATACCACCATGCCCGGCTCATGAGTCTTAGCGGATCGAGGTACCATGGTTAAAATGAATTTCACTTGTAAGTTTGGTACCCTAGGTTCAGCAAGAGCGATACCAAACATGGTGAACATAAATAAGACAGACGGGTTACTTGACGAGCTCGGCTAGCTCGATTGAACGACATGAAGTGCATAAGCACATCCCGTGGCCAACCACTATCGCCAACCGAAGTATGACTCGGGTTCGTCGAACACATCTCACGTGGCAAATGAATCGCAGCCCACGAATTCAATTCAAATGCAATTCGGACTATAATCATAGCCCCAAACACAATCAAGTGCATAGATAAAGCGATGTGAATCAAGATTCAACTCATACAATCGAGGTCTGGTAGTATCCGTTTAGAGTCAAGTGGCATTTACTGCGACGATTCGTTGCTCCACTCCCCATCACCCATGACGGATCATACAACGTAAATATAAATTTAAACATATGCATTACATAGTTAAAATCATAAAGCAGTTGAGCATGTTATGAAGCACAACACGAGCATGAATTTGTACATGTTCAATTCCTAATCACACAACTATCCAAGGAGATCATACACATAGTTAGAAGAGGTTGAGAATCATATCTCAACACCCTTATACATTATAATTTGCTAATTACTACTCATTCAGACATTTCAAGAAACACTTAAACAAACATGCATCAACATACATGACATATGTCGATTGCATAGGCATTAGGCCAAATCCTTTCACTAGGGAGTTACCCCAATCATAACATGCGTACACCCACGACGGATAGTTATGGCAAGCAGGAATCCAAGTTCCATATTCATTCAGTCATTTCCACAAACACTTGGGCCACACATTTTAGCATATATGGTGTCTATTGGCCGTGGCGTGATTTAGGGCAAATCCTTTCGTCAAGGGTATCGATACAACAATCATGAATCCATGACAATTAGTCATGGCGAAGTAAATGAGAATTCGATACTCATTCAATCATTTTCACAAACACTTAGAATACACTATTACAACATACATGGTGTATGTTAGCAAAACATGTATTAGGGCTATCCTTTAGCCAAGTGAGTATTTTATCCATGTGTAATATATTACTACAAAAATAATCATGATAAATACATCTCCCAATATTTGTAGCATTATCATGATTTTCTAGAATACGTATTTTCAACATACATAGTGTATACAAGCAAACATGTATTACGGCGATTCCTTTCGCCAAATAAGTAATTTATCCATATATTATATAATCATACGACAAATAATCATGGCAAACACTTTTCCAAAATATACATGTATACGGCACTCCTTACAATACAGTATTTCTACATACATAGTGTGTATTAGTAAAACATATATTTAGGCGAATCCTTTCACCAAATAAGTATTTTATCCATACGTCATATATCCATACGACAAATAAACATGTCAAACATATTTCCAAAAAAAATACTTATACGGTATTTTATACGAATACCTAGAGTATGTGAAATTCCAAATTCTACAATTCTAATCGAAACTGAAAACGGAAAGCACTTTGTACATGTGCAATTGCATGCAGATCATGAATCTATCATTATCTGACATTGAAAGCGTTGAAAACCATAACCTATACACCTAAAGTCCGCACCTTTTGTCGTAGAATCGTAACGGAGTTGATAGGTTCGCTAAGCTTCCGTATACGGGAGTTTGGCAACCTAGAGAATGAAACAAGTTAGCTATTTCATAACCTCGTAGCCTATACACCTCAAAACAAGTCTAGGGTTAGGGTTTATTACCTTAAAACGGAGTTGGTATCACCGGGAAAGCGTCTGAAAGAGCGGTGCGGCCGTATAGCTGCTAGTGGAAGTACGGCGAGGACAAGCTCCCACTTCTCCCTCACTTTCTCTCTCTTTCTCTCTCTCAATCTCAAATTCGTATGGCTACCATGAGAGAGGGTTTAAGGTCCTTATATAGCCTAAGAATTCCCCAAAACAGACTCCAGGTCAAAGTATACTTATGTTATAACCAAAGCGGACTGTTTGTGGACTTCGGCGGGCCTCCTTGAGCCAAAGGTTGGACTTAAGCTCACTAACGCCGGATCTACGTTCTATTAAGTTTTCATTTCGGTCGAGATTCCAGATACGCGTGGCGGACCGTTTCGGTTCAACGGTCACGGATCTCGATCGGAGATTTCTCTGTAAATGTGTATGAAATTTTTCCCGATCCGAGGTGTAATTTGGTCGATCTGACGCCTGTTGCTTAAAGCCGATCCGCAAACGAGAGATGCCGATTACTATTCAAGATATTTATTTTTAAAGAAAACAAGTGTTTTCACACTCTCTCCTCCGGACGCGATCGAATGGCCATGGGACATCGTCTGGACTTGATTTACGAGATGGTTGTCGAGCCCATGAGGCGGTCCTAATTTCTTAACCGAGTTATTCGGACTTCCGACGTGCGGTCCAGATCGATACGGAGTTTCGATGTACTCCCAGAGCAGCAACTAATGAGATTGATCCTAGATTTTAGGGTAACCTAGCGTCAATGATTCTACAAGTTTTGGGTCTTGCAGATCATATTTAAAGCGATTCAAACGGATTTCGTAGCTAATCTGGTTTCACACCTAGTTACTTTGTCTCATTTCTAAAGGATTTAGTCCTAAGTGATTTCTGGTCGAGGTGGTACCCAGGCCTTTGTAGTTTGTATATAAAGTGATCCAAGTTATACTACTTAGCTAGTTTAAGATAGTGTCTAGGGTGAAAGTTCTTAAAAAAAATTGGAAGATCAAGGTGGTGAAGGGTGAGATTTGTGAAGGAAATGAGTTCAAAGGCGGCTTTAGACTTTGGGATTCAGTTCTGACAAGTTAATGAGGTATTAGGATCGACCCATTGCCTAAGGACGTCTAATCCCAGGTTGGCAAAAATCCGGGGCGTTACAAAAAGTGCCAATAGTTGTAGTGTATTATATTATATTTTGAAATTTGGAAGTTTTATTCCATGCATTATTTTAGGAGAGGATGTTTTAGAATCCGAACAGGATTGATGGCTAGAATGGTTTGTTTTAGAATCCGAACTAACTGAAAACCCGGGGATCATATGAATGGGCTCAGGTTGATGATCATACAACTCCTATTGCTTGAATCCCTTGGGAGATGCAATTATAGCCATTTCAGATTTGAGCATACCATTTCCCCTATGCAAATTCTGCAAATTCTATTCCTTTTGCATGCACAGGTGAATTTGATGACGTTCTAGATAGTAACAACTCTTCTTATATGTCTGCCATTTATGGTTTTGGGAACACTTTGTGAGCAATTGCTTTATCCTTCATGGTGTGAAGGTTCACTTCCCAATTTGGAGAACTCCCAATCTTCTGATTTTGATTTCTTGCCTTTCTTTTGTGTAGACTTACCTACTCAAATAGGTTGGTTGCTTTAGGGCTGTGGAGAAATGGGGTCTCACTTAATGCTTGGATGGCATACACATAACAAAGTTAGCCCATATAGACTAATGTATAAGCATGTGCCTAACCACATGATGGGAAGTAAAAATGTGTGTAACTTTTACAAATAAGTACATAAATTGTAGAATGAGCTTATTGTTCTAAGGGAATCATGATTGTATAGGCCTGACCCTTTGTTTCTTTGTATCCTTGGACTAACATCTCTGGTGAGTATGAAATATTTCCAATGGTTTCTCTTGCAACAAATCTTGCATTGCTCACACACACACACACACACACACACACACACACACACACTCTTGTTGAGAATGGTGTATTACTTTTTGTGGGCATGTTATTAGTTTTACACCTGTCAATGAAAAAAGGAGTTCTTTAAAGTTACTCTTTGAAATCATGTGTTGATCTGTCTGATGGCCTCTACAGCTTGGTATTAATATGTGGATCTTATTTTTTTATATTCTAATGCACCAACTAAACTTATCTGTGCCTCTGATTATACATCTCTATTTTTCATGTTGTGGATTGGATTTGTGTTTCTTTAGGATTTTTTTTAAATTATTTTTTTAAATTTTTGAGAAGGCTGGATTCTCCTTCACATGAGAAGAGTTATCTTTTTTTATGGTTTGATTTTTTTTTTTTTTAGTGATTTTTTTGTAATACTTTTCTTTCTTTCTTTGGGATGGTGGTGTGTGCGCCTTTTGTATTTTGGGAACGAATAATCAGTTAGTTCATACATGTTTGATTTTATATTAGGCAATTAATTTTCATCAAATTCATGACAAATGCCGATGGTTTTAGCCGTCGGCGAATGACCGTCGGAAACGTTGACAGCTAAAATCGTCGGAAACTCTAGCCATGAGAAAGGCCGACGGCTAAAACCGTCGCCCTTAGCCGTCGGAAACGCTGACGGTTTTAGCCGTTGAAGATTATGACGGTGAGCAACGTCGACGCCCTCTTTCCCAACGGACCGTCCGACGGCTTTTAACAGTGGAAGAAGGTCATCGCTGACGGTTTTTAGCTGTCGCCGTTGCCCTGTTTTTTGGTAGTGTTTACTTGAGAGACGTTTAGTGTTGTCACGAACCAATTTAGGCATGAAACACACAACCCTCAAGCACCAAACAACTAAACCTTAGAAGAAAGAAAACTAAAGCAAATAAGATATCTAGAAAAGAAAAAATTAGAAAGAGGTTGCCGGATTGGAGTTGCTATGTTAAGATCTTACAAGACAGAAAACAATGTTAGTTTTTAAAAACAATTTCAGAAAAAATCATAACCTAAAAAAAAAGAAGCAAAAAGTTAACCCTAATCTTAACCTAATTATAATACCAATTAATCTTAGAAAAACATAGCCGTAGTCCCTGGCAATGGTGCCAAAAACTTGTTCACAACCCACCCTAATTACAGGGTCACAACGTAGTAATAACTAGGTGAGACTGAGGTCGAATTGACAGAGACTAAACTTGTATGTAATATAAAAATAATTAGAATTAGAACTAGAAAAAGATCTAAATTAAATTCTGGAATAGTTGAAAAGAATTGTGAGTAAAGTATCAATAATCAAAAGGAAACTAGAGCGCCAAGGATCCACTTGTAGCTATCAGGATGTTACCTTACTTGATTCAACAAACACAACTGGAATCAGAGTCCTCAATGAAGGAGTATTGTGATTATTGGAATGGAATTAAATCAATTAGAAGATGAAGCAATTAAATCAAATCTCCGAACTTTTCATTGATCTAGTCATCAATGAAGGAGTATTGTGATGATTGGAATGAAATTCATGCATCCACCATGCTCAGGAGACAATGGTGAATCACAAGTTTTACCAATCTCACAATCTCAAAACAAAAAAAGAAAATATTCATAGCTATCACAACATCTATTGTAATTTGAGTCATAATAAATCATAGAAAACTGAAAATATTCCTTAAATTCAAACTAGAAATCAATAACGTTCAACATAAACAAGAATCAAAGAAAAAGAAGCATAAAAATAAACTACAACTTCACCTCTTAGCCCTAGCTAAGAGATTAACTAGTCATAGCTAACTCGAAAATAAAAGAAAACAAAAAGATATAGTAGAATCCATGAAGAAATCGAAGTGGAAGAACGTTGTTAGCACTTTGCTTAGGTCTTCTCTCCCTTTCTAAGCCCTAGAAGATGCTTTGGAGCATCCTAGGGACTCCTATTTATAGTTGTGGAACTCCAACTTTCGCACCAAGTTGGAAAAATCTGGAAACAACCTCAAATTTACACACTTTGCACAGTTCCCAAAATAGTTTTTCAGAACTTTCGTATTTTAGACTCAGAGTTTCAGAATATGTTTTTTTAAGACAATCTCAGGAATATGTTCTTTTTTCAGGACAATTTCAGGATTCATTTTCTTCATTTTAAATCTTTGATTCTCTTCATTCCTCGCTTGGTTTCCTTGGATCTTTGGAATGTAAATTCTTTATTAATGACTTCTAAATCTCAAAATCTTCATTTACTAATATTTTGATCATAAATCTTCCTTTTCGCATCAATTTTACCTTAAGCTCTCGAAATCACCTCGTACATGAAAACATGCATAATTAGATCGATTAAGCATTATCATGTTTATAAAACCAAGGTATAAATAGGGAGATATATGCAATATTTCACACTCAACAATACACTACCCTTATTCCAGGTTTAGCCACAAGATCCCCTGAAACTAGTTCGCCTCATGTCTGGGATATGTAACACATTAGTCAAAATCACTTTCTTTCCATAAGTAAACACCAGTTCCACTGTTTCTTTACCGATGACCTTCGATCGGACTTCATACCCATTTGGACTTCTTAACCATTAGTCAATTTTTTATAGGTTTTGAAGGCTGATCTATCATAGCAGACATGTACTGTAACAACAGTATCGTACCCCCAATCGTGAACTTTTCCTTGGATTGTGTTAACTTCAGTGACCATTGTCACTATATCACTTTCTACTGCACTGGCTTCGTCTTTTGATTTGTAATATCGGCAAACTTGAGCATAATGCCCAGTTTTCCCAAAGACATGGCAAGGGCCTTTGAACTTTCCATTTTTCTTATGAGCTTTGTTGAATTTTCCTTTATTGGGTTTCATGTAATCGTCCTTCTTAGGATTCTTGTTATTAGTATTTTCTACTGTGTGTACTTTGGACAAGGTATTTTCATTTTCAGTCTTTTTATCACGATTACTGGAGTCTTCCTTAATTCAAAGATGTTTTTGAATTTTTTCTAGTGTATAGTCCTCAGTCTTATGCAACAACTTCTTTCTATAATATTTCCACAT
This sequence comes from Magnolia changhungtana, assembly GCA_030180095.1. NCBI lineage: Eukaryota > Viridiplantae > Streptophyta > Magnoliopsida > Magnoliales > Magnoliaceae > Magnolia > Magnolia changhungtana. The sequence goes on along the minus strand of JASAUF010000361.1, from coordinate 8,690,911 downwards.
CGAGGGTAACTTTGCGAGAATACCCCCGAGTTGGAATGACTCAGGAAGATCAATTTTAATGGCCTTAATTTTATTCACTGTTAGCTGTAATTCTTAGATTTGAGGCAGTAGTGGTTTATTATCTACCATGTTATAGTAGAAGTGGTTATCCGGAACTTTTTGGTACCTTCTTCTTCTGTTTTGTATTTGAACTCTAGGGCTGTCTAAATTTCTTTTACAGATAACGTTTGTGTGTATAGATTGTTCAATCAGTCGGAGAGTGCATTCATTATGTGTCCACGACATAGAAGTTCATCTTCAGCTCATTTGTTGCAGGCAAGAATTTGTTCAAGTGTGTCCTCGTCGGTAGCTTCAGGCAGCGGTTACAGATTTGGATATAAAATGTAATAGATCTTTAAGGCTATCAGAAGAAACTTGAATTTGTCTTACCACCTTGTAAAGTTGGTTCCGTCGAACCGATCGAGACGAATCAGATCTTTATTAATCAGTTTGATGGAATATACACTTTCAGTTTCCATTCAAATAATGCTTTAAGATTGTTGGCAAAAATTACATAATTTATAATTTCTACAAAATGATTAAACCAAAAATATAACGACAGGCTGAAGCACGTATGATCACGCTATCCTTAAAGTGTTATTTGCCCCTTCTCAATCAGTTTGAGAACACTGATAGGTTCCAGGCAAACAACTTCTAGGATATGATGAGCCTGGGTGTAGATTTGCGTTCAGCAAATACGAAGAGCCACGAATGGAACTCTATACACAAATTTTCTAGAACATAAAGATAAAGAAAAAAAATTCCTGATTCAGAAAGAGTATAAGAAAAATTTAGATCACTACATTGGTCCGTTTCTTGAGGTCTTCTAGCTGAGGTTTGTATGAACCTTGCTAACTGCTTAAAGTACACTTATTTCTCTTTTCTTTAGTTCGTATCTGAGTGTGGTTCGAGTGTTGGTAATGCTTTGTTGAACCATCCAGGCACTGTTTATATAGGTTAGGGTGGCTAACCGTTTTGGTCAGGGCTATTAACTAATGTGACTGTTTTCTAGCTGTTGGTGAGAAACTAGCCGTTATTGGCAATTTCTGACCATTGTGCATGTGGGATAATTTCTGTTGCATGCTAGCCGTTTAGATTCGCTGGCTAGCCATTTTATAATTGTTGGGCTAGCCACATGCAATAGTTTCTGTATGGTCCGAATTTATGATGCATGAGGAGTTACACTTCACTCCAACGACTAGTTTCCACTAGCTCTCTTCCCAGCCACTTGACCCATATTCTTTGTCACACCGGTTCATGTAAGGTCGCCACTAGCACCTCTACAGTCACATTGCTTCACATACCTATGCCCTCTCACCTAGCCCGAGCCCAAGCCCGTGACCATGCCCAAGCGTGTGCGCGAGCAGGTGTTCCCGTGCTTCACACTGGAACCATTGGAACACACAAACCCCAATACTCCATGGATCAACCAAAGAAATATAATGGTACTCCACACCTCACGTATAAACTCTATTTTTTCTTAGCTCCTTTTCGATATGGGACTATTCCCAAAAACGGCAAAACACGAATTATTTTTCAAAAAACACTTATACGTATTTATATATTTAAAATATTTTTTAATCAATATTTTTCATAACATTGTTTGAGTGTTGTTTGTTTATCCTTTACTCCATGCGTGCGTGTGTGTGTGTGTGTCTGTGTGTGTGTTTTGGAATTTGTTATATAGAAATACGAGTGGGTAATTTTATGTTATCTGCAATTAGTTTAAGGATTATATTAACTTAAACATTGTACATTCTAATGCACTAGTTTATTTGATTTAGTTTTAAAATTTGCATCTCATCTTTGATATTTTAAAGTTAATATTTACTTTAGCTTGGGGAAATGGTTCAATTTCAGGGTTTCAGGGTTTGCCACATCTTGATGTTAAAATAAAATGGCCAAACACTACACCAAAATTGTGGAATTGGAACGGCTAGGGTTTTTCTTTAAAAACTGTTTTAAGCTGTTCCTAATTTGGAACGGTTCTCAACCGTTTTCAAATTTGTACCTGCTTTAACAACCAACATTGATATTTTCACTATTTTGTTGGTGTGTCCTACCAGAGTTTTGGATCTTCTTAATTTTGTGGATTTTATTCTATTGTTATATTTTAAAACAGATGGACGGAGTGGATTTGATTAAGAGCTTTTTCGTAGATCCCACATAGCCCCAATGACACAATAATATCTATGTGCCCTAGCCCACCAAATCTTTTTTTTTCTTTACAACAAAAACACCCTAACCCTCTCTCTCTCTCACTCTTGCTGTTTTTACTGCCCAACCTCTCAATTTCCCGCATTCACGGTGCAAACGGTCCCTTTGGACGTTTTCTCTATCCAATATCTCAATCTCTCTCATTTAAACATTTCTCCCCATCCAAAAACCCTAAAACCGTAAGATTCGATAGCGAGAAAGGAAGGATGCCTCCAAAGTTCAACCCATCTCAAATGGTGGACGTGTATGTCCGGGTCATAGGAGGAGAAGTAGGCGCGACGAGCTCACTTGCCCTGAAGATCGAGCTGTTGGGGCTGTCCCCTAAAAAGATCTGCAGCAGGAGATCGCTGATGGCAATGTTGAGGTCCCGACAGAGTGAGGTGGCTTCTTTGATCTCCTCTCAATTTCTCTATCTTCTTCTTTTTCTTTTTTTTTTTCGTCGAGATTTTGTTTTTAGGAGGCATCCTTTTGGAGGGATTTCGGTATTTGATTTGGAATTTTGGAAAATTGAGATCTTAATGCTTGTTATTATCATTTTAAAAAAAATGCTTGTAATTTTAGGGTCCACGAACACATTTAGACTGTAATATATATATATATATATATATATATATATATATATATATATATATATATATATATATATATATATATATATATATATACACATGTAGAAAATAAATTAGTGATGGAGAGGTTCTGTATTTGTGTTCAAGTGCAAATCTCAACTTTGTAAGGGTGTACATGGTTTTTCAATTCTAACACTTTGCAAGGGTGTACATGGTTTTTCAATTCTAATACAATTCTAACATTTGTAAACCAGACTGCTGATTAACTGTCCCCCGTTGATAGACAATTCCCCAGTAATCTTCTACAGTGAGGAAAAGATATCAGCCTCCAATATTAGGACCATTTTCAGTTGAATGTGGAGAGTTGTTGGGATTTGTTAGAAGAATATGGGAAACAGATATCACTTCAAGATAAACCTAGTTTGGATTTGTGTAAAGTATGGCGAAAAGATACCGTTTTCAAGAAAGAAAACATCATTACCCACTTTTGCTCATTAACAACAATTTTCTTAGGAAATTTGGATTTGTTTCCAAATAAGTTGGAAAAATAATATATTTCACTTTATCCGTTCATTGTTTATAATACATTTGGGTCGAATGAATTCATCATATGTAGCTACAATTGCTAGGTTTCACTGCTAGAAAATTTCTAAAAAAAACCAATTCTAGAGTTCCTTAGGAATTTTAGGGCCCGTTTGGTTACCATCAAAGTTCTATTTCGATAGGCTATTTTGGACATATCTGTTCAGCTAAGGGATTTCTGGATGTGGCTCATATAGATAGACTACTTTGCCGTGGCAACTGTTGTTTTCCAAACTCCCTGGATCTGGATGGATGGACAAGCATATGTGGCTCTTCTAAACATTGGCACTTTGGCATGTGGACATGCAGAGTAAATGTGAATTGATACTGGCATGCGTGCACGTGGGTTGCTTTAAGATGCATGGTGGCATGTGTGTATTGCTTGAAGATGGATGGTCGCACATGGCATATGTACATGTGGGCATTGGCACATGTGGGGCGCGTGAAAGTGGGATTTAGCACGTATAGGGTGTTTGAAGATGGGTGTCTCATTTATGGCACACTGGCACGTGTGGCACATGTGCCACACATGCGTGCAAAAGTTAGTTACTCTTTCATGTGCCTTATGGAATAATGCTAAAACCAATTTATTATTATTATTTTTTAATCCAAATTACCTTGTACAAGGTAACAGCTACTTTTTTAGATATCATTTGTTTTTATTGGAATTAGCTGACCCCATTTAGTTGGGTTAAGGCTTATATGATGATGATTTGTATTTATTGGAATTGGTGTCAATGATTGTTGACAAGTGATGGACATGTGCCACTATTTGGATGGCTATCCTAATGGAATATTTTAAGTAGCTAAACAGGATCTCATCCTTATTATTTCTTCAATTAATTACAGTTTCAGTGCCTTCCATATTCCATTTAGTAGTTATGGCCTGAGAATTGGATGATTGAAATGAAAAAGGCCTTTATGTTACATGCACAGAGGTCCATTTACAAGATGATTAGGACGGTAATACTGATGGGCCTAGACTTTTGTACTGTCATCTATCAATAGTTGGGTCCACCAATTTGATTGTTCTAATAGCTAAGGGTCACCCTATTCATGGGGGTACTAAAGAATGCAGACAATGCTGAAGGTTGGAGGTTGCTTGGAATAACACATGCAGAAAATGATGATGATCAACAAGTGCTTTTCTTTTTCCCAGCATTTTCAGCATCGAATTCAGGGAAGTTCTTTCATTTTCCGTGAAATTTCAATGCAGATGTTTGTGTTAGCTATGTATGTTCTCTTACCATACTTTTTGCAGTTGAACACCATTCTTAGGATTGTGATGGACCAATATGTTAAGTCCAGTCATTGTGATGCTTGGTGTAACTATGTATTCTAAAATCTTGCATAGAAAATAGAACTTTCAAAATCTTGGTTTGTAAGACCCGTATCCTAAACCATATCGTTCCGTAGGTTCCCGCGATCTTCCCGGTCGAATTTCAGCAACCTTTGACCCTTAACTGGTATTTTGCGCGTGACCCTGATTCACACGATGTCAACCCGAGTCGACTCAAGCTGAGACTTGTACCCTAGTGACTGCGCCGTTGTCGTGATTCTGATGTCGCGACTCGCGCGCCGATCCGATACCCTGGTCAGGAGATGTGGGTCCGCGTTCGGTGCGGAAAAAATGTCGTGCGTACAAATTTTGAGAGAATCTCTACAACTTGTCACATCAATCAATCAATCCCATCATGTCAAGTACATATTACCTCACACCATTCCCCAAGCAACCCCCAAAGTTAAAAAGGTTCTTACACACCCATACTTTTCTTACACCATCTGCCACAAAAGTCAAAAAGTCTTTTACACATCCATCACCACCACATCCATCACTCACTCTCTCTCTCTCTCTCTCTCTCTCTCTCTCTCTCTCTCTTTACAACCCTCTCTCTCATTTCTCAACCCATTTTCCCAAGCAAGAGAAAGCAACACACGTCCAAGCCATTCTACCTTCCAAGGGATTTGTGTGTGGTCCACTTCATACCCCCTCTTCTCCCATCTCAACCATCCAAACTCCATCTCCTCCGTTAGGATCGAAGCTAAGGAGCAAAGGAAGCCTATAGAGCAAGAAGGGATGGTGGGTGATCTTGGATCTCCACTTATTTGTTGTTTTGTGATTTAAGGACTTGCGGTGGGACCCACCTTGATGTAGGCCTTGTATCAAAGAGGGGCCCATAGTGGCGGGGCCCCTCCATCCTTGCCAATGTCTCTCTCTCTCTCTTTCTCTTTCTTGTATTGTGGACCCCACTATGATGTATGATCCACGTCGTCCCATCCGTAGGGCTCACCTTGCTGACTGTCTTTGGGTGGGCCTGGATGTAGGAGAAACACAAAGATCACATTGATCCAAATCTAGTGGGTCATGCCCAAGTGGGACCCACCATGATGCCTATATCCTACCCATCCTGTCCAGCGTCCAGGGACGCTGGATGTGTGCTACCAGTGAAGTGGGGACTGACAGTGGATGTGCTAACAGTGGTGTGTGGACTGACAGTGGATGTGCTAACAGTGGTGTGGAGACTGACAACGGGTGTGCTAAATAGTGTAGTGTGGGCTGGCTGTGGGGTCCATGGAACCCATCCACACCCTCCATCCCTTCAATGGGCCACACCCTAGTATATGTGTTGTATCCAAACCGTCCACTGCCCCTGACGGTGGGACCCATGTCTATGTGGGGCCCTCCTTGCTATGTTGACCCACACCCAGCTCCATAGCTCACATGGTAGACTGAGTGAGAGATACCTCGTTTCAACGCCGGGACCCACCCAGCTCCATAGCTCAGGTGGTAGACCAAGTGAAAGATGCCTCCTTTCAACACTTGAGGTCTTGGTATCGATCCCTGTGGTGGTGGCTAACATGAAGTATGTGTACTGACATGGGTGTGTGTTGACGGTGGGGTCAAGGGGACCCACCCACGTCGTCCATCCGTTTTGGCGGGCCACACCACAGCATGTGTTTCATCTAACCATTCACCGTGCTTGGACGGTGGGACCCAACCCCACATGTGAAGCCCTCCTTGATGAATGCACTGTCTAGGCCGTCCAAGGCATGGACATTATTTTTAAAATAAATATATTATTATATTATATATATATATATATATATTATATGCGTGTGTGCTGGTGGGCCCTACGTGGGACCCACCTCTGCTCCCTGTTAAAGCATAAAGCTGCTCAGCAGCAGTTAGGCTTATAAAATATATTATATATATTATATACATATATATGCTTAAAGCTGGCAGTAGCCATATTATATATAATATGTATGTGTTGTATTCATGCTGTTCAACCATTTGTGACCCACCATGGCGCACGTGTTGTATCCATGTCGTTCAACCACTTGTGAGATCACCCTACAGCACGGGAAAAAGGAATGATGTCAGATCTAAAGTTCAGGTGGGCCCCACCATTTAAATAGTAAATAGTGATATCCACCATTCAAACTTCTAAGGGCCATGATAGTTCCCAATTAAGCTAACATTGCTTTCATTTCATCTATCTCTATGTTAACTTATGAATGGGTCGGATCTCAAAAACACACAAGGGTGGGCCCAATTTAATATACTTAAGGCCCACTTGATATATGAGGCCTGATATTGAGGCCCGTGCGATGAGGCCCATATGATGTATTTGAGGCCCGGCTGCGAGGCCCACCTGTTGTGTATTCGAGGTCCGATGAGATGTATGTTGGCCCATATGACGAGTCTTATGTGACGGAAATGAGGCCCCTCGTGATTGTATGTGAGGCCATGGGCCCACTATATGTCTGGCCCTATGTAAGCCACTCCTTAGGAGCAATGTTGGTTAGAAGTCCACATTGATAGGTAATGATGGTTGGATGTCCACATTATGACCTTCCCTTAGGCCTTGTTAGGCCCATTCTCATCATCCCCTTGGTGGGTTAACCCAAATAAGTGGGCCCCATTCGTTGTAGACGAACAACTTCATAACCATGGCCGACGCTGATTATCGACCCTGATTATCGGTGCTCATTACCGATGTTGATTATCGGTGCCGATTGTCGAGGCCGACGCCAGTTATCGATAACGATTATGAGTACGTGACAACATAACATCATAATATATGCCCATATGCATCATCTGCATGCTTGTGATGAGATGAGTGATTGATCATTGTGCATACCATTAGGCAGATTATTGTGGGACTCCCTAGTAAAGAGAGATGCCCACATGATCGCGTGGTACACGCATGATTGTTGTATGACTGGATTGTGTGATTCATGCATCTCGCATTGTATGACATGTATACTGTACGCCCTAGCGGGGCCATAGCCGTCACAGGCATATCATGGTTGACAGGATTAGATACCGGAAATCTTGTTCTACATGGGGTGCTATAGATATCACTTGGTGAATGTCCTTAAACCCTTATGGTACCAGGAGGTTGCTCTAACGTCTAGACCGAGTGGGTGCATAAGCACCAATAGCTGAATACCAGGAGGTCGTGCTCTCAACATGTCATGGTCAGTTGGAAAGGGGTGCGGCCTTACCCGCCTGAGAGGAGGGGGCAAAGCTAGGCTGAGTTTGACCAACTTGAGGAATGGGTCTGCTATCGACGAGTCGGGCCCAATATTGGCAGGTGGATAGTGAGGTCTCTTCCACTCACCTTATTGTGCGTGATGGGGCGGCAATCTGGTTTGGAGTGTACTAGACCTCGGTGATATTCCAGAATTGATCTGTATTGATATGTAGACTTAAATGAGGAGTTGTATGCTTGAGTTGCATCTCGCATCGCATGGCCTTGGTACGGCCGACATCATTCATGCCTTGCATCGCATAGCCTTGGTATGGCTAACGGTATTCATGGATTTATCAGCATGTTCCGCATTACTCTGATACTGCATAACTGTATTACTACCTTGCGCACATACTCTCACCACCCTCTAAGCTTTCTATAAGCTTATGCACGACCGTTGCGTGCAAGTGACATTGGACCGTAGCAGTGCTGAGGTAGGAGAGCATAGCAGATCATCTTAAAGCTTTTGTCCATTATCATTGTATTTCCCTTTATGCTCATTGTACTTATAAAGTTTTTTATCATAGTGGAAATGTGATGAAGTTTTTGGTTGTTGTTTGTGGGTTATGCCTTTAGTTATGCTTATTATGAATCAAACTGACGTTGAAAATTCTCCTCATAGCATCCTAGGATCGGAACCTAGCGAATGAGCACTAGGAGTCGAAAATGGGGTACTACGGAGGCTATCGGCGCCGGATTCAGCGATCGGAAATTTTGTGAGCCCGGTTTCTGAGTTTGGGGCGTGACATGGTTCATGATAACTCTAGAAATGGTACTGAATGGTCCAATTTCGTTTGCATGTCTGTGTGCATGTGCATGCTCATTTTGTTTCCTTTCTGATGCTTCAAAGTTACTAATGGGTGCATTTTTTATCTAGTTATTTTCCCTTGCCTTGTGTTGTTGTTTTTCTTAGACTATCAGTGGTACTAGAATTACAGGAATTATAGTAAAAGAGAAACTATTGTCTATTAAGATGCTCCTTTTGTCTTTTGCAGCTGTGAGCCCTCCTGTCATGAAATAGGTTACAGATTCATAAAGTTGTCCATAGTTGTGTGTATTATTCATAGTCATCTTCATAGGAATGGTGAAATTTGGGCATTGATGATGTATCTTTCTTGGTTGGCACTACACCAAAATCATTGATTAAGAACGGATTAATTTTTGGTTTAGGAATGGCCTACGGTAGTCCTTTAAAGAGTCTCATTAACAAGTGCACTAAGAGTGAGGGAGAACTGCTTCCATCAAATTTCGGCAAAGTTGTATATTAGGTGATTCATTTGTTTTCCAGTACATGGTTGATGCATTTCCTATACTCATGATTCTACTTTTGTCCTTGAAATTTTGCCAATTGTGGTGTTACATTTGTATTTAATTTCTCACAATTTTTCTTATGATTCAACTTTTATCCTTGAATTTTCACCATTCAATTTATAATCTCTCTAGCTAGTGAAGAATCGTCTACCCCATAATTTCTCTCCTATATTATTTTATTTACACCCCAGCAATGTATTATTTTTTTATATAGTCAAGCTAACGTCTTTCAATCTCTTTATTTTATGGGAATATGCTTCCAACATGTATCGAGTCTTCAAATATTTACTTGTATCTCTTTTGTTTTTGGTAGTCTATGTATGATTATCGAGTTGTATTGTAGCAATTTTCTATCCTTATCATTCTCCTGGCTCATAGTTTCCTCTATCACACATTTTGTTCTTTTTCCCATGTGCATAGAGATGTGGATATGTGTTGTTCCACTTTATCTTAAAATGTTTAGCATCTGCAATGTTATACATGTTTTGTTCTTGTTTAAATGGTAATCTTTAACTTTAGTTTGAGTAAAAAAATCATCAAAAACATGGCCAGAATGTTACCATGTTCCATTTGCAATTTGAGTAAAGAATTTTCTTACCCTTTTTAGCCTTTTGATATTTGCTATGAGATTTCTGAACTGGCAGACATCTATGGAGAATTGGAGATGAAGGAACTATGCATCGAACTGAATGATAAAGTATCAGAGATGGAATGACCGCAATATGAGTTAATCAGAAGAGACTTAGAAGAAGAAACAGAGGAACCTGCTAAGAGTAGTTTAAAAACTGTTATTGCGACCTTAGAGAAGGAAAATGTCAATCTTAAGGTTGGTACTTCTGCACATTCCAGAATGAAGTATGCTTTTGCTGTATGTGTAGCATCTAAGTGTGATTGTTGATGTTAGTTGTTGTTTTCTTCAACCTTTTTTCTTCTCTACTGAAAAAAAAATAAAAAAATAAAAATTCATGGTGAAGGATATGGCCAAGAAATTGGCTGAGGAATGGGAGGGGAAGGTTAGTAAAAATGGTGAGAACCACCACACCAAAATCACCAAATTGGAACAGAAATGTCTAAATCTAAACATTTTTTACTGTTCAGAAGAAGAGATGGAAAGGACAGTCTTGATTCATATTCTTATATGGAAATTGGAAGTCCAGGATACTTCTTTTCCATTCTGGTGGATAATTCTGCATTCTCTTGCAAACAAAGATCATCCCAGAATTTGTACTGTTTTTTACTGTTCAGAAGAAGAGATGGAAAGGCGCCTTTTGAATAGGAATCATGTAAGGCATGTGTATCTTCTGTTTTTAGATTTTCTAATTACCGTACACCCTTTGACACTATTTCTTTCTTTTTCCATTTACTTTAAAAAACAAAAAACAAATTATGGTTCATGAAGGGAAGAGTTGATGATAACATTGAGACAATTAGGAAGCGGTTCAATGTTTTTACAGAATCTAGTTTACCTGTAATTGAGTATTATAGCTCCAAAGGGACGGTTCAGAAGGTAATTTGTTTTTGTTTTTATGTTGCCTCTTTACAAAGCATGAAGGTTCTGATGTGATAATGTTAATTGTTGGCATTTTGGCCTACTTCTCAAAAAAAAAAAACTATTCCTGCATTTTACCAGTGACTTTTATGCATTAAAAACAAGGTTCCACAGAAGTCTAGAGACAACATCATATATCATAGCTATTTTTTCCTCTGCTTCAGTCATCCAAATTAGAAAGGGTAAGCATACCAACTTTCATGAGCATTCTCCAATGAAACATTACCACATGGCATTTATTGCATGAGACATTGGATCTTCTATAACTTTTGGGTGTATCTAGATTCCCTGTCAAGTTTTTTCTAGGCTCACATGAAAATTGTTAGTAGGCTGATTTCATACAATGATTGAAGGTCATCTTTAACTTCTTGAGTGTGTACATGTGGATGCACATGGACGATGTTTGCAATGTGACTAACTCTCTTTTTAGTTTTGGTCGAGATTGATGGTGGAAAGCCTATTGAAGAGGTCTTCGAGGCTGTGAAAAGTGTTTTCTCTTCAGCTATAAAGAACGTAAGGCACCTCTTGGTAGTTCAGTGTCGTTAATCATTACTTGTGTGATAAATGCAAAAGAGAAAGAGATACACATGGATGCTGTTTGCGACAACCAACTGCACAATATATGTTGAGTTATATAGATAACACATGGATGAGTTAGCCTATCTCGGGTTTTGGATCAGCTGGATGCCCTCATATCTGCTAATTTTGTTGCTATATTCTGATTAACATATCATGGCCCCATGTCGTTATATCATGTAGTTGATGGGACAATAGAGTGCCTAAGAGCATGGTGGATTGGATATTCATGATATCTTAATCACTCCTTTGCGGATAGGCTATATCCCAAAAGACAGGAGGATTGTTATGTAATAGCCATCTGATCAGAAGCATTCAGAAGGAATGGTTAGAACTCCTAAAGGACAATGTGGAGAGTTTAGCCATGGAAGTTGCAGTGCTGACAATGTTCTTCCTGTTCTTCAAATGATGCAGAGTACCTTCCCTTCCTCGTCTTTACCTTTGAATAGCTAACAACTCTTTTGATTTGCAATGACAAAATTGGCTGCGCTTGGATGCACTATAAGACCCGTATCCTAGTCTGTACCATTCCGCAGGACTTCGCGACCCTTCTGATCGAATTTCGGCCATCCTCGACTCGTATCCGACAATTGCGATTAATCCTAAGCTGAGTCTTGCATGCCAAAGCTGGCCCGATTCGAAAGTTGTACCCTAGCGACCACGCTGTTGCTGCAATTCTAACGCCGCAACTCATGCATCGAATGATACCCAGGGTAGAAGATGTCGGCCTGCATTTATTCCAGGAAAAACGCCGCCCGTAGCGAGTCTCCAGGGAACTTTACGAGATGTCCCATCAATCACTTAATTAATACACCCTTACCCAAGTACAATCACCCCATTCCTCCTTTTTCACAACTCAACTCTCCCTCTCCACTCACCATCCCTCCTTTACCCATTTTTTCAACTCAACCCATCTCCATTTATTACAACCACTCCACCCATCCCTTCCATCCATATCTCCCATCACTTCTCTCTTTCTCTCTCTCATTTTCTCAAAAAAAAATTGTAACGCCCCGGATTTTTGCCAACCTGGGATTAGACGTCCTTAGGCAATGGGTCAATCCTAATACCTCATTAACTTGTCAGAACTGAATCCCATAGTCTAAAATCATCTTGAACCCATTTTCTTCACAAATCCCACCCTTCACTACCTTGTGCTTTCAATTTTTCAAAGCACTTTAGCCCTAGACACTAACTTAAACTAGCTAAGTAGTAAAACTTGGATCACTTTATATACAAACTACAAAGGCCTAAGTACCATCTTAGACAGAAATCTTACAGGACTAAATCCTTTAGAAATTAAGTGAGATTTAGCTAGTGTTACCATTCGCTTGAGTCCGGAGCGAGGGAGTGTGAAAAACACTATTCCCTTTACAAAATAAATATCTGGAATAGTGATCTGGCACCATTCGCTTGCGCATCAGTATTAAGTAACCAGGGTGAATCGGACCAAATTACACCCTCGGATCGGAAAAATTTCTTTACATGTACTTGGAATTTCGGATCGTGTGCCCACCGACTGATGAACTCAAAGTGGTCCGCCACGTGCGATCTGGGAATCCATCGAGTCGAAAGCGTAATCCCATGTAGATCCATGTGTGGAGAGCTTAAGTCCGACGTTTGGCTCAAGGGGGCCACCGAAACACTCTTTTGGTGGAACATCGCCGAAATGCTTATAATAGCATAACCCTTGAACTGAGTCTATTTTGGGAAGGTTTTAGGCTATAAAAGGACCTTAAACCCTCTCCCATTCCAGCCATACAATTTGGATTTGAGAGAGAGAAAAGAGAGAGAAAGTGAGGGAGATGTGGGAGGAACTCCTCTTCTTTCGGGCTCCACCGCCGATTCTCATCACTTTCCGGCGATTAAGGCGTCGTTTCTAGGTAAGAAACCCTAACCCTAACTTTGTTTTAGGGTTTTTAGGTTGTAGGTTATGAAATAGCTAACGTATTTCGTTCCATAGGTTGCCAAACTCCAGTATACGGGCTCAAAATAACCTATCAACTCAGTTACGATTCTACGACCAAGGTGCGGACTTTAGGTGTATAGGTTATGATTTTCAACGCTTTCAATGTCGGATAATGATAGATTCATGATCTACATGCAATTGCACATGTACAAAGTGCTTTCCGTTTCGGTTGATTAGAATTGTAGAATTTGAATTTCACATACTCTAGGTATTCGTATAAAATACCGATATACGTATTTTTAAGGAAATGTGTTTGACATGTTTATTTGTCGTATGGATATATGACGTATGGATAAAATACTTATTTGGCGAAAGGATTCGCCTAGATACATGTTTACTAATAAACACTATGTATGTAGAAATACGGTATTGTAAGAAGTATCGTATACATGTATATTTTAGTGATGTGTTTGTCATGATTAATTGTCGTATAAATATATTATGTGCGTATAAAACTTTTGCTCGAAGGGAATCGCCGTAATACATGTTTGCTTGTATACACTATGTATGTTGAATATCGTATTCTATAAAATATCTGTATACGTATAAATATTGGGAGATGAATTTATCATGATTATTTGTCCCATAGATAAAATACTCACTTGGCTAAGGGATAGCCCTAATACATGTTTTGCTAACATACACCATGTATGTTGTAATAGTTTATTCTAAGTGTTTGTGAAAATGATTGAATGAGTACCGAATTCTCATTCGTACTCACCATGACTAGTTGTCATGGATTCATGATTGTTGTATTGGCGATACCCCTTTGACGAAAGGATTTGCCCTAAATCACGCCACGGCCAATATACACCATATATGCTAAAATGTGTGGCCCAAGTGTTTGTGGAAATGACTGAATGAATATGGAACTTGGATTCCTGCTTGCCATGACTATCCGTCGTGGGTGTACGCGTGTTATGATTGGGGCAACTCCCTAAGGAAAGGATTTGGCTTAGTGCCTATGTGATCGACATATGTCATGTATGTTGATGTATGTTTGTTTAAGTGTTTTTTTGAAATGTCTGAATGAGTAGTAGTTAGCAAATTGTAATGTATAAGGGTGTTGAGATATGATTCTCAACCTCTTTTAACTATGTGTATGATCTCCTTGGATTGTTGTGTGATTAGGAATTGAACATGTATAAACTCATGCTTGTGTGGTGATTCATAACATGCTCAACTGCCTTATGATTATAACTATGTAATGCATATGTTTAAATGTATATTTACGTTGTATGATCCGTCATGGGTGATGGGGGAGCGGAGCAACGAGTGTGTGCAACAGCCCTGACAGCCCTAAACAGATAATACCATACCTTGATTGTATGAGTGGAATCTTGATCCATTACTGCTTTATCTATCTGCAAGTTATCATGTTTGGGGCTATGATTATAGTCCAGACAATCGGTATCAGAATTGAATTCGTGGCTGCGATTCATTTGCCACGTGAGATGTGTTCGACGAACCCGAGTCGTACTTCGGTTGGCGATAGTGGTTGGCCACGTGAAGTGCTTATGCACTTCATGTCGTTCAACTTGTTGTGCGCTCGAGCTAGCCGAGCTCGTCAAGTAACCCGATCTGTCTTATGTATGTTCACCATGTTTGGTCGCTCTAAACCTAGGGTACCAAACTTACCGGTGAAATCCCTTTTAACCATGGTACCTCGATCCGCTAAGACTCATGAGGCCGGGCATGGTGGTATGGGACACCGTGGTCGAGTTGTCGGCCCCTCTGCCCGGGGCCACGTGCCTCCCCCGTGTGACTAGTGAGCAACTAGACTCGTGAGCCGATTATGGTGGTATGGGACACTATATTCGAGGCAGTCGATACTTAAGGCGAGAGCCGAGTACGGTGAGACTGTACTGCGTCTTTGACGAGCGACGAGTCCTCCGTGTAGTATCTTCGAGTATACTCCAAAGTCCTGTGATTGGCGACGAGTCTTTCACAAAGCGAGTATGAGTTGAGCCGAGTACACGTGAGACTCGTATTCGAGTGACGGCTAGTGATTGGTGATACGGTGAGACTTGTACTCGAGCCGACGGTCAAGATTGAGAGCGCATACGGTGAGATCTGTATCCGTGCTGACGGGTGACGAGCCGTTTGTGATGCCTTCGCTACGCTTCTTAAACTATAATAGCGTATGAGATTAACTAGGACTGACGACCCTAGAATGGATCATGTTTGGGAATGATACAAGGGAGGTACCTTAGTTTCCCAATACTGCTGTTTGAAATGGACTAATAATAACTCGGTAATCATGATCATCATCGCACCGCATGTGCTTAGTAGATGTGGTGCACTGAGGGAGTTAAGCATTCGCGAACGTAAGATGATGTCGCATGAGGGTGGTTTGGCAAAGGCATACAGCATCATGTCATTTCATTCTCGCACTTAATAAGAGTAGTTAGAATTGTTTGATTTGTACTGCTTTATCATTACTGCTTGATTGAATTGATAACATGTTAACCTATGCTTTACTGTTCCACTGAGTTGATCACTCACTCCCACGTTATGGGACGGTGTTGTACACACCAACCGTGATTTGTTGAATTTCGGATGATGGCGATGCTTATGAAGCGAGAGCCGGACTTCTATGGTGATGAGGAGGAGTTCTCCTATCATGTAACTCTCGATGGGTCTCTCGAAGACCAGTACTGCATCGACGGCTATGGTACTTGGGATAGAAGATATTACACTTACATTTGGTATACTTTAGAATCGTACTTGTAATTATTTAACCTAGTAATGTTATCACACTCGGAGACTCATCACAGCTTATATATTTTATCTATCTATCATCGTCTTCCGCTTGCAATTTAACTGCCTCTGAGGAGTATGATATGTCAAGGCTTTTTAATCTCACTCATGTTCAATGCACGAATACAGTCAACATTCAATCATCATTCATTTTGTTGCATAAGTGATGTTCTGGAACTCGGGAGTTGAGTTTATGCTCGACCCCCGATTTTCAGGGCGTTACAAAAATCTCCCAAGCAAAAGAGCTCCACACGTCCAAGCTCATCTTCTCCCCAGCAACAAATGTGGCCCACTCCCTCATCTCTCATCCCCCCCTTCCATTCGTCATCTGCACCGTCAAACGTGTTGGCAAGGAGCATATGAGACTAAGGAACCAAGGAGAAGACCAATAGGTGGGTGATCCACCATTAAATCTCATTTTTTTGGGCCCACTAGTTGGTGGGACCCATTTTGATGTATATGATGAGGGGCTCATAGTGGCAGGGTCCCCTCTTATCTCACCGTGTATCTCTCTCTCTCTCTCTCTCTTTATCTTTCCCCTAAAATGTAGTGGGCCCCACCAATTGTGTAAAATCTACTCTATCCATCCATCAAACGGTGCGGCCTACCTCATTTTGGGAGAAACCCATCATCCTATACAACATATATGTATATAATGTTATATTTATATTATAATAATATAATGTATGTATATGTATATCCATGGTGGATCACGTCCATGCTGGACCCACCATGATACCTGTATTGAAGGACCCACCTTGATGCATGTGTACCCAACTGTCCAGCGTTCAAGGGACGCTGGACGTTGTGGGGCTGCTAGTGGTGAAGTGTGAACTGACATGGGTATATACTAACGTCAGTTAAGGGGGAATTTTTAAGGTGGACCTCACATACAGGCCCCACCTTGATGTATTTATATAATCCAAGCCGTCCCCCTTCCTTCGCAGAACATTTTAGGCGTTGAGCCGAAAACTGAAGGTGATCCGATAATCGAGTGGGCCTTACCATAGGAAACAGTGGTGTTTGCCGTTAAAACTTTCGAAAATAATTGCTGGGGTCCACATGAAGCTTGGACCTACCCGAAATTTGGTTTGGACCCCTAATTTTGTGGGACACATACAATGGACGGGGTAGATCTGGTTAATTGAGTCTCACCTAGAGTAACAAAAAAAAATATACATATGGCAAAAAGGTGGCAAGCACCTTGCTGCCATGATGTACATGAAAAAGGGGTGGGTCCCCATTGGCCCTAGTTGTGGACCCCACCGTGATGTGTGTTCTAAATCCGTGCCATCCATTTGTTGGGACCCCTTCGTTGAGATGTCAGCTCTAAAAAAATCAGCCATGAATAGTTCTCAGATGGCCTACATCGCCACCATTTATACGAAGGTATATTAAACCACTCGGAAATGATTGTTGGGGCCCACATGGAGTTTGGATGGGCCTGAAATTTGGTTTGAACCCTTAATTTTGGGGGACACACATAATGGACGGGTTGGATTGCAAATAAACATTTTGGTGGGCCTTATATAGGACCCACTATAGTGTGTGTGGCTTACCACACTGTCCACATCAGTGGGTGGTGACACCCACTACGTTGCAAGTGTTTCATTCACGCCGTCTGTCCACGGCAGTGGACGGTGGCCCCCACCATGATGTATGAGTTCTATCCACTCCATCCAGCCAGTGATCAGGTGACCACGTCACAGGAAACAGTGTGAGATTGAACGTCAACTGTTGAAACCCCCTTTGGGGATAATAGGAGTTTGGGATCAATATGAAATTGTTTTGTTTTTTTTTTTTCACCTAGGTCTGTGTGATGTTGTCAACAGGTGGGATGTAAAATAAACATTTTGGTAGGCCCCTTGCCACATGGCCTTGTCAACAGGTTGGATGTAAAATAAACATTATAGTGGAGCCCTTGCTCACGTGGTCTTACCAACCGGTTGGGTGGCAGATAAGCATTTCAGTGGGCCCAGGATTGGACGAAAAATAAATGTTATAGTGGGCCCACATGGGAGTTCACCATGATGCATGTGTTGCATCTAACCTGTCCTACCATTATGAATGATTGTCTTAAGGCTTGAGACTAAAAATAAGACGGATCTATAGTTCATGAAGGCCCACCTTAGTGTATATATAAGACCTATGTGATTAGGCCCACCTGGGAATAGTTGAAGCCCATGATAAAAGACCCATTTGATGTATCTAGGGCCCATGTTCTGAGGCCCATCTTTAGGTAATTATGGCCCATTGTTGAGGCCCACATTTATATATATGAGGACCATGTTATGCAGCCCATCTGACGCATCTTAGGCCCATGAGTTGGAGCCTAATTGGCTGTACTTAAGACCCATTGCAATGTACGATTTCACCATGGGTTATGCAATGATGTTCAAGGCAGGCCATGCCTTAGAAGCAGTGTTGGTTTGATGTCCACATTGCAAAGACGATGTTGGTTAAATGTCCGCATTGTCACTCTCCCTACGGCCCATTGATAGGCCCATATTCGCATAATGTAGTCCATATAGGCCCATCTTTGTTATAAATAGAGCCCATCACCCCATAACATGTTTAGTACAGATCCATGACTCATGATCATACGCATACGCATCATATGTATGCTTGAGATGAAGAGTGACTGATCATAGCATATGCATTCAGGCAGACTATTTACGGGCTCTTTGGTAGGCGAAGTTGCTTTGCTCGAGCGTGTGATATACGCAGGATTGTTGCATGATTGATAGTGTGGTTCATGCACTTGCATTTGTGTGATTGAGATATGCCCCAGTAACACCAGGGCCATAGCCTCCAAGACGCATCGTGGGTAGTTGGTTGGATACCGAAAACATTGTTCTAAGTAATTGGGGCATCATAAATGTCCCTGGGTGAAAGTCCCTGAACCCGATGGTACCAGAGGATAACTCCAATGTCGAGACCGAGTGGATATATGAGCGCACGAGGGCCGAATACCATGAGGCCGCGTCTCCTATTGTGTCGTGGTCGGTTGGAAAGGGGTGTGGCCTTACTCGCCTGAGAGCAGGGGGCGTTACTAGGCTAAGTTTGACCAGCTCGAAAATGGGTTCACTATCGACTTGCCGGATATATATTGGCAGACTATTGACCAGGCGGATAGTGAGGTTTCTTACGCTCACTTGGACTGTGCTGCTAGGAGAGACAGTGCCATTTGGAGTGTACTGAACCTCGGTGATTATCCAGACTGAGAATCGTACTGATTTGATGCTCTAGTGAGGAGTTGCATTGGTATGAGGATTGGCATACTTGACTTACATATTACATCGTATGGCCTTGGTATTGCCAATAGCATTCATATCTTGTACTGTATAGCCTTGGTACGGCTGGTTGTATTTATGTACTCATCAGCATGATTTTGCATTACTCTGGCATTGCATTCTGAGCACGTTCGCACACACTTAGACCGCCCTCTAAGCTTTCTATAAGCTTATGCACGATTAATGCGTGCAGGTGACGCCATGACGTAGCCTTAATCTCGCCGCAGTTGGAGCATGCAGCCAAGCTTCTAGAGTTTTTGTTACTATCATTATCTTGTATTTCCCTTTCATACGCCTTGTGCTCAAATTTTTTGATCATAGTGGATTTTGTGATGGTGTTCTTGTGGTTATTGTTCGTGGGTTATGCTTATGGATATGCTCATTATGAATCAAATTGATTATTAGAAATCCTCCTTGTAGCATCCTAGAATCGGAACCTGCTGTATGGGTGCCGGGATCCGAGAATGGGGTACTACGGAGGCTGTCAATGCCGGATTCAGTGATCAAAAATTTTGTGAGCCCGGTTTTCGAGTTCAGGGCGTGACCGAAGTTGGTATCAGAGTATAACTTGGGAATAACTGAGAACAACATCACATGTTTGCTATGAGTTTAAGGCGATTATGTTCCAAGTGCGAAACCTTCCGAGTTAGTTCCCTAACGTGAGATTCTCAAGATTGATTGGTGTCCTTATTCTTCCTATAGGATATGCCGTGCAGGCGAGTGACCCGATCGACTCCCGCTCCACCACCTGAGGATCCCGCTCCACCACCTGAGGCTCCAGCCTTACCGCTTGCGGCTCCCGTTCCACCCCTGGAGATCCCTGCTCCCCTGCCTGAGGATGACGCTCCTCCACCTGATGCCGGTACGGATCCGACCGTGCCTGTGAGTGCCTCGCAGTTACAGCAAATGTTGCAGGCTGTGACTGCTGCGCTTTAGGGGCAGGGCAAGCGCCCAGTTATTTCTCCAGCTCAGGCAGAGCAGGAGCGCGCGAGTGCCCTTCTTCAAGAGTTCAAACAGCTCAATCCTCTGCGTTTCAAGGGCGAGCCAGATCCGACAGCAGCTGAGAGATGGTGCTCCAATGTGGAGAAGATTTTTGATACTATGTCATGTACGACTGAGCAGCGAGTCCGGTTGGCAGTATTTCTTCTCCAGGGCGAGGCCGAGCATTGGTGGACCTCTGTTACCCGTGTTGTGGGGCCTGAGTATGTCTGGACATGTGATGATTTTATCGACCGATTCAAGGAGCAGTACTTTCCTGACCACATTCGTCGTCAGAGGGCACGAGAGTTTGAGACTTTAGTATAGGGGGACATGTCCGTGGCACAGTACGCGGCCCATTTCGTGGCACTATTGAGGTTTGCACCGTATTTAGTTGATGATGAGGGGCGAAAGGCCTGCCGTTTCGAGAGCGGTTAACGTTTCGGTCTCCGAAGCCGTGTTATTGGGCACGAGCTCCCGACCTTTCAGGCGGTAGTACGGAGGGCCCAGATCTACGAGACTGAGTGGGCTGACTCTCAGAGTGATCGAGATCAGAGAAGAGGTCGGAAGAGGCCAGTCCAATCCAGTAGCACTCAGCAGCATTGACGTTCACAAAGGTATAAGAGTCATACACCTACTAGAGTGTCAGCAGCGCCTCCAGCGCCACCACAACAACTGTTTCCCGGGACATGTTTTGGATATGGCGGTTCTAGACACCGCATATCTATCTGCCCCCATCCTCATCTGCAGCAGTCTAGAGGGCCACAACAGTCTCCAGGATAGCTGCAACCACAGCAGCAGCCACCAGCACAACAGCAGCGGCCCCATCAACAGCGACCGCAGCCACCTCAGCCACCGAGGCCCCAACAGTAGTAGAGACAGCAACATAGGCCACCGCAGAGGCAGCAGCAGCACTAAGGACCTTAGAGGGGACAGACACCTCCCCAGCCAGTTCAGGCTAGATTTTATGCGGCTCAGCAGGACCCGCAGACCTCTGGAGGAGTCGTTGAGGGTATACTTCCTCATGCATCGCTCGAGTGCTATTTGATTTCGGTGCTTCGCACTCATTCATGTCTAAGGATTTCTGCCAATCGACTGGATTACCGACAGAGTCTGCTAGTGAGGGATTGACCGTATTGACACCCTTGGGGAAGACCCATAATATTGGGTCGTTTCTGTTCATCTTGCCCCATTCTGGTCGGTGATATCTTTTTGTCCGCTGACTTGTTTGTGCTACCGATGTCAGATTTTGACATTATCTTTGGCATGGATTGGCTTGCCGAGTACCACGCTATTTTGGACTGTTCCGCGATGACCGTCACATTCTGCATACTAGGATTGCCACAGTTTCAGTTCGTCGCCGAGCCTAGAGGAGTGTCGATGTCATGTTTGATGTCTTGCGCAGTCAAGAAGCCCGTTGCCTTGAGTATTGATCAGTTGTTGGTAGTCTGTGATTTCCCCAACGTGTTCCAGGAGATTCCTTGATTGCCGTCGCGCCGTCATATTGAGTTCCAGATTGATCTTGTGCCTGGTACCGCGCCTATCTCGAAGGCCACATACCGTATGGCACCGATGCAGTTGCGTGAGCTGCAGCGACAGTTAGACGAGTTGTGTGAGTTGGGATTTATTCATCCGAGCAGTTCACCTTGGGGAGCGCCAGTACTCTTCGTCAGGAAGAAGGATGGCTCGTTGAGGCTCTTTGTCGATTATCGCAAGCTCAACCGGGTCACGATTAAGAACAAGTACCCACTCCTAAGGATAGATGATTTGTTTGATCAGCTGCAGGGTGCACAGTTTTTTTCGAAGATTGACCTGCGTTTCAATTATAATCAGATTCGTGTTCGAGAGGAGGACATCCCGAAGACGGCTTTTAGGACACGTTATGGTCATTTTGAGTTTCAGGTCATGTCCTTTGGACTGACCAATACACTCGTGGTCTTCATACAGTTGATGAACGAGGTCTTCCGCCCATATCTCAATCAGTTTATTGTGATCTTCATCGACGACATTCTGATATATTCGAGGACCCGTGAGGATCATATGCAGTACCAGGAGATTGCATTGCAAACCCTCCGTGCCCACCAGCTATATGCGAAGCTGGAGAAGTGCAAGTTCTGGCAGGAGGAGGTGAGATTCCTCGGTCACGTGGTGACCAGGGAGGGTGTCGCAGTGGACCCCTCGAAGGTTGAGGCAGTACGTCAGTGGGACCAGCCCACTATTGCGTCCGAGATCCACAGTTTCCTTGGCCTAGCAGGATATTACCGGCATTTTATTGAGGGCTTCTCCCATATTGCAGCCCCGTTGACCAGATTGAATCGGAAGGCCGTAGATTTTGTTTGGAGCGACGCCTGTGAGCGAGCATTTATGGAGCTGAAGAACCGTCTGACGTCCACTCCTGTCCTCACTCTTCCCTCTGGGAGTGATGGATTTGTTGTATTTACCGATGCCTCACATATTGGTTTAGGTGTTGTCCTGATGCAGCACAGCAGGCTTGTAGCCTTCGCGTCTCGTCAGCTCAAGGTCCATGAGCTAAACTATCCCACGCATGATTTGGAGCTGGCAGCAGTCGTCTTCGAACTGAAGGTGTGGAGACACTATCTTTATGGGGTCAGGTTCGAGCTCTTCTCCGACCATAAGAGCTTGAAGTATCTATTTTCTCAGTCCAAGTTGAACATGAGACAGAGACGCTGGATGGAGCTTCTGAAAGACTATGATTCTGACCTCTAGTACCACCCAGGTAAGGCAAACGTGGTGGAGGATGCCTTCAGCCGTCAGCTGCGAGGCCTGGTGGCACATATGATGATACATGAGTGGAGGATGCTCAAGGATATAACAGAGTACGACTTCAATTTTGGTCTGCAGTCTTCTATTGTTCAACTATTGAGCCTGTCGATTCAACTCTCTCTTGTCGCAAGGGTGATCGAGGCTTAGCAGACAGATGAGTCGTTACAGGATTACCGAGCAGAGGCAGCATCTGAGAGTCAGACAGATTGGCAGATTAGTTCTGATGGTGAACTTCGCTTCAGAGGCCGATTGTGTGTCCCAGATATTCCTGAGTTGCATAGAGATCTTATGACCGAGGCACATCGATCACGGTTTTCTATCCACCCTGGCTCGACGAAGATATACCATGATATGAAGCGACAGTATTATTGGGCAGGGATGAAGCGTCAGATCGCCATTTTTGTGGCCGAGTGTGACATATGCCAGTGTGTCAAGGCCAATCATCAGAGACCCCTTGGTTTATTGCAGCCATTGAGCATCCTGATGTGGAAGTGGGAGCACGTATCTACAGATTTCATTATGGGCTTGCTGAGGACTCAGCGCGGTCATGACGCCATCTGGGTTGTCATGGATCGCTTGATGAAGTGAGCACACTTTCTTGCGATTCGTGCGACTTAGCCTTTGGACCGGCTTGCGAGGTTATTCATTGAGGAGATTGTGAGACTGCATGGCGTTCCAGTCTCGATCGTTTCTAACCGAGACCCGAAGTTCACATCTCAGTTTTAGAGGAACTTTCAGAGAGCGATGGGCACTGATTTGTAGCTTAGCACCGTGTATCATCCGCAGACCGATGGCCAGACCGAGAGGGTCAATCAGATACTTGAGGATATGCTTCAGGCCTGCGCGATTGATTTTGGGGGTAGCTGGGATGAGCATCTACGATTGGCTGAGTTTGCATACAACAACAACTATCAGGCGACCACTGGCATGGCTCCTTTTGAGGCATTATATGGCAGACCGTGCAGATCTCCGAGTTGTTGGGCCGAGGTTGGAGAGCGGTGTCTCCTAGGTCCCGAGCTTGTGCTGCAGACGTTAGAAGCTATCGATATCATCAGGCAGAAGATGCGCACAGCTAAGAGCCGGCAGAAAGTTTTGCTGATCGCCGGCGTCGTCCCTTTGAGTTTGATATAGGGGACTATGTGTATCTCAAGGTCTGGCCCATGAAGGGCGTAGTTCGATTTGGAGCGAAGGGTAAGCTTGCCCCGAGATTCATAGGACCTTTCGAGATCACTGGATGCATTGGTACCATGGCCTATCGGCTAGCCTTGCCATCTCAGTTGTCTGGCGTCCACAACATTTTTCATGTCTCTATGCTGAGGAAGTATGGTCAGACATTATTCCTGTTATCGATTGGCAGCCACTAGAGGTTCGTGAGGATGCTTCTTACATTAAATAGTCAGTTCATATCTTTGATCGGAAGGAGCAGGTCCTCCAGACTAAGGTCATTCCCTTAGTAAAAGTTCAGTGGGGTCACCATTCTATTGATGAGGCATCTTGGGAGCGCGAGGCAGAGATTCGAGAGCGTTATCCCCATCTCATTGATGATTGATTGATTGTATGGTTGTATACTATCTCCGATTTTATATGATGATGCTATGCTTCTTATTCCTTATGAAATATGTCTAGTTGCGATGATTGTGTAAATTTTGAGGATGAAATTTTTATTTGGAGGGGAGAGTTGTAAGACCCGTATCCTAGTCCGTATCGTTCCGTAGGATTCCACGACCCTTCCGGTCAAATTCCGGCCATCCTCGACCCGTATCTGACAATTGCGATCGATCCTAAGTCGAGTCTTGCATGCCAAAGCTGGCCTGATTCGAAACTTGTACATTAGCGACCGCGCCGTTGCCGCGGTTCTAACGCCGCGACTCGCGCAACGAACCGATACCCAGGGTAGATGATGTCGGCCTGCGTTTATTCTAGAAAAAACGCCGCGTGTTTCGAATCTCAAGGGAATCTCTACGAGATGTCCCATCAATCATTTAATTAATACACCCTTACCCAAGTACAACCACCCCATTCTTCCTTTTTCACAAGTCAACTGTCCCTCTCCACTCACCATCCCTCCTTTACCTATTTTTTCAACTCAACCCATCTCCATTTATTACAACTACTGCACCCATCCCTTCCATACATATCTCCCTTCACTTCTCTCTCTCTCTCCCTCATTTTCTTAAAAAAAATAAAATCTCCCAAGCAAAAGAGCTCCACACGTCCAAACTCATCTTCTCCCAAGTAACAAGTGTGGCCCACTCTCTCATCTCTCATCTTCCCTTCCATTCGTCATCTACACCACCAAACGTGTTGGCAAGGAGCATATGAGGCTAAGGAACCAAGGAGTAGACCGATAGGTGGGTGATCCACCATTAAATCTCATCTTTTTTGGGCCCACTAGTTGGTGGGACCCATTTTGATGTATATGATGAGGGGCCCATAGTGGCGGGGTCCCCTCTTATCTCACCGTGTATCTCTCTCTCTCTATCTTTCCCCTAAAATGTAGTGGGCCCCACCAATTGTATAAAATCTACTCTATCCATCCATCAAACGGTGCGGCCCACCACATTTTGGGAGAAACCCATCATCCTATACAACATATATGTATATAATGTTATATTTATATTATAATAATATAATGTATGTATATGTATATCCATGTTGGGCCACGTCCATGCGGGACCCACCAAGATACCTGTATTAAAGGACCCACCCTGATGCATGTGTACCCAACTGTCCAGCGTTCAAGGGACTCTAGACGTTGTGGGGCTACTAGCGGTGAAGTGTGAACTGACATGGGTATGTACTAACGTCAGTTAAGGGGGAATTTTTGAGGTGGACCTCACATACAGGCCCCACCTTGATGTATTTATATAATTCAAGCTGCCCCCCTTCCTTCTCAGAACATTTTAGGCGTTGAGCCGAAACTGAAGGGGATCCGATAATCGAGTGGGTCTTACCATAGGAAACAGTGGTGTTTGCCGTTAAAACTTGGAAAATGATTGTTGGTGTCCACATGAAGCTTGGACCCACCTGAAATTTGGTTTGGAACCCTAATTTTGTGGGACACATACATTGGAAGGGGTAGATCTGGTTAATGTGGGTCCCACCTAGAGTAATAAAAAAAATATATACATATGGCAAAAAGGTGGCAAGCACCTTGCTGCCATGACGTACACGAAAAAGGGGTGGGTCCCCATTGGCCCTAGTTGTGGACCCTATCGTGATGTGTGTTCTAAATCCTTGCCGTCCATTTGTTGGAACCCCTTCGTTAAGGCGTCGGCTCCAAAGAAATCAGCCATGAATAGTTCTCAGATGGCCCACAACGCCACCGTTTATACGAAGGTATGTTAAACCACTCGAAAATGATTGTTGGGGTCCACATGGAGTTTGGATGCACCTGAAATTTGGTTTGAACCCTTAATTTTGTGGGACACACATAATGGACGGGTTGGATTGCAAATAAACATATTGGTGGGCCTTATATAGGACCCACTGTGGTGTGTGTGGCTTACCACACCGTCCACAACAGTGGGTGGGGACACCCACTGTGTTGCAAATGTTTCATTCACACCGTCCATCCATAGCAGTGGACGGTGGCCCCCACCATGATGTACGAGTTCTATCCAATGCATCCAGCTAGTGATCAGGTGATCACGTCACAGGAAACATTGTGAGACTGAACGTCAACCGTTGAAACCCCTTTTGGGGATAACAGGAGTTTGGGATCAATATGAAATTGTTTTACTTTTTTTTTTTTTTTTTTTTTGTTTTCACCCAAGTCTGTGTGACGTTATCAACAGGTGGGATGTAAAATAAACATTTTGGTAGGCCCCTTGCCACATGGCCTTATCAACAGGTTGGATGTAAAATAAACATTATAGTGGAGCCCTTGCTCACGTGGTCTTACCAACAGGTTGGGTGGCAGATAAGCATTTCAGTGGGCCCAGGATTGGACGGAAAATAAATGTTATAGTGGGCCCACATGGGAGTCCACCATGATGCATGTGTTGCATCTGACTTGTCCTACCATTATAAATGATTGTCTTAAGGCTTAAGACTAAAAATAAGACGGATCTATAGTTCATGAAGGCCCACCTTAGTGTATATATGAGACCCATGTGATTAGGCCCACCTGGGAATAGTTGAGGCCCATGATAAATGGCCCATTTGATGTATCTAGGGCCCATGTTCTGAGGCCCATCTTGAGGTAATTATGGCCCGTTGTTGAGGCCCACATTTATATATATGAGGACCATGTTATGCGGCCCATCTGACGTATGTTAGGCCCATGAGTTGGGGCCCAATTGGCTGTATTTAAGACCCATTGCAATGTATGATTTCACCATAGGTTATGCAATGATGTTTAAGGCAGGCCATGCCTTGGAAGCAGTGTTAGTTTGATGTCCACATTGCAAAGACGATGTTGGTTAAATGTCCACATTGTCACTCTCCCTACGGCCCATTGATAGGCCCATATTCGCAGAATGTAGTTCGTATAGGCCCATCTTTGTTATAAACAGAGCCCATCACCCCATAACATGTTTAGCACAGATCCATGACTCATGATCATACGCAAACGCATCATTTGTATGCTTGAGATGAAGAGTGACTGATCATAGCATACGTCTTCAGGCAGACTATTTACGAGCTCTCTGGTAGGCGAAGTTGCCTTGCTCGAGCGTGTGATATACACAAGATTGTTGCATGATTGATAGTGTGGTTCATGCACTTGCATTTGTGTGATTGAGATACGCCCCAGCGACACCAGGGCCATAGCCTCCACAGACGCATCGTGGGTGGTTGGTTTGATACTGGAAATATTGTTCTAAGCAATTGGGGCATCATAGATGTCCCTGGGTGAAAGTTCATTAACCCGATGGTACCAGAGGATGACTCCAACGTCGAGACCGAGTGGATATATGAGCGCACGAGGGCCGAATACCATGAGGCCGTGTCTCCCACTGTGTCGTGGTTTGTTGGAAAGGGGTGTGGCCTTACTCACCCGAGAGCATGGGGCATTATTAGGCTGAGTTTGACCAGCTTGGAAATGGGTTCGCTATCGACTTGCTGGATAGATGTTGGCAGACTATTGGCCAAGCAGATAGTGAGGTTTCTTACGCTCACTTGGACTGTGCTGCTAGGAGAGAGACAGTGCCATTTGAAGTGTACTGAACCCTGGTGATTATCCAGACTGAGAATTGTACTGATTTGATGCTCTAGTGAGGAGCTGCATTGGTATGAGGATTGACATGCTTGACTTACATATTGCATCGCATGGCCTTGGTATGGCCGATAGCATTCATATCTTATATTGCATAGCCTTGGTACGGCTGGTTGTATTTACATACTCATCAGCATGATTCCGCATTACTCTGGCATTGCATTTTGAGTACGTTCACACACACTTACACCGCCCTCTAAGCTTTCTATAAGCTTATGCACGATTGATGCGTGCAGGTAACGCCCGGACGCAGCCTTAGTCTCGCCGCAGTTGGAGCGTGCAACTGAGCTTCTGGAGTTTTTGTTACTATCATTATCTTGTATTGCCCTTTCATACGCCTTGTACTCAAAGTTTTTGATCATAGTGGATTTTGTGATGGTGTTCTTGTGGTTATTGTTTGTGGGTTGTGCTTGTGGATATGCTCATTACGAATCAAATTGATTATTAGAAATCCTCCTTGTAGCATCCCAGGATCGGAACCTGGTATATGGGTGCCGGGAGCCGAGAATGGGGTACTACGGAGGCTGTCGATGCCGGATTTGGCGATCGGAAATTTTGTGAGCCCGGTTTTCGAGTTCGGGGCGTGACATGCACCATTGAATTGAATTCTGATATTTAGTGTGACATAATGGAAATAGCAAATTGTAGAACAAACACTTCTTAGGTGCTCTCCTTCATTGACTTTCAAGAACTACCTGTTCAATATTTAATATCTTCTTAGTTCCAATAAATTTGCTGAAACTTTGTTGCAATAAGATTTAAAATGTTTAGCTTCAGAAGGTGCAAAATGATGAAGTTATGTTTCAATAGTTTGTCACTGAGCTAGCTAAAATTTTATTTTCTTTTTTGTCTACACTGACCAAATTGGTGGCATAAAAGAATCAATGGTCTTCATGTTTCCATAAACTAATTCCATTAACTACAGGGTAGAAGCAGGTCCCATAGATTATCATCAAGGATGCAAAAAGGAGAATTCGCCAATCGGACTTTCAGTAGTCTACCCTTGATTGCACTCGTCGAGCGCCATACTTCGAAATGATTGGTGTTTAGGTCCTATAGATTGGGATGGATAATGGATGAGCTTTGAAGTATTAACTTAGATTATGTTTTCTTTTGTCCTTGCTTTCTTGAGAAATGGGATTTCCCAGCACTTATTTGGATATTGTTTATTTATTTTTGGAGTTTTTTCCAGATTGGTTGTTTACAAGTGTGTCCAGAAATAGTCATTTTCTGTTATGATTCAATGGTTAAATCAGCCAATAGAATAAAAGATCTGCGAGTCAATGGTCGAATCATCCAAGCAGATAAAAAGTCCAGGATCCCATTTTCTTTTCCTGTCTACGTTCTTTACATGAATGTATAATTACAGCTTTGATCACTTGATCTTTTGAGAGGCATATTGGGGCATTGCTTCTTTGTACAATAGCTTTGTTGTTGTTACCGTTTGGGATTGGCCATGAGACATGCATCTATCTCTTAGCTGCATGTTGGCTTGCATTTGTTTGGTTCCTTATTGACATTGTTATCTTGATTTAACTGATTGTTTACCTGTCTCGCATAACCTTGTTTTACCTATTTTGATTTCTTACTTTGTTATCAATGAGTTGGAAGAATATAAAGTTGCCATAGTGTGTAAATGGTAATTTAATTCAGTTTTAACTGTCATGGGTGTTGTTTAAACGGTATTCTGGTTTTTTCATGTTGGCCTTGGAACTTGCATTGTTTTCTACTAACAATGCATCTTTCAAATTATTAATTCTTTTTTATTTTTTTTTTTTTTTTTTTTTTTTTGTTGTGATGGGGAAGGTGTTTTTTTATAGGTAAAAACATCCTTTGCAAAATGTGAAGTGATTAAGTGTGCACGTGAGGTGTTCGATGATATTCCTGAGAGGAATTTGAACAGGCCTTGTAGGAGTAGGAGACTTGTTGTGGCAGATTGGACATGAGATAGACCGTTGGATTTCATCCTAGTAGTCCACATCAAATACCTTGTGTGGTCCATTCGAGTGCAACCACATGGATCAGCAAGGGATTGAGAGATGGTGGGAGTTTGAGGGCGGTGAATAGGGTTGGAAGACGAGTAGCTATATCCAAGTTGAAGACATTGAAAGGTACATGAGAGAGAGAGAGAGAGAGAGAGAGAGAGAGAGAGAGAGAGAGAGAGAGAGAGAGAGAGAGAGAGAGAGAGAGAGAGAGAGAGGTGAAAAAGTCCGCTTTCTAGACGGAGTCTTAGAGGGTGGGGTATTTGAGTTTGTGATGATTGAGTGGAAGATTGACTCTTTTTACTTAGATTTTCACTGGGTTTTGCTGTCTGCAATGTGACAAGGAAATTTCATGGTAGCATGTCATTTCTTTGGAGATCACTGGCACGGGGAATTGATTGTTATTCATGGCCCTACGTGCCATGCAGAGTGGCACGCTTGCAAGATCAGAGCAGTTCATCAGTGTGGTCCCGACATGGATGGGACCGGGCTAAAAAATCAGCCCACCCCACTTACCAGGTAGGTGACACTTGATGTTGAAATGTGAACCGTTGTTTAGGTTTGTTTCGCCATATAAATTACTCATGTGGCCTATCTCATGAGAATGGCCCAGTTCACATGGCTTAGTTCTCACTTTTTCCCCACTATGATCTAAAAAATCTACTTGCATGAGTGGCCTTGATAGAGCGTGTTTTAGAAATGGTGTAAGATGCAGAGGTTATCTGCTACACTGCATCCTGATGTTTGGGTTTTATTAGGGACTACAACAGCCAGATCTTGTGTCACATTTCAATGATCCATACCGTTTACATAATGGGCCTCAAAGCAGATGGGGGTTAAGTTAAATAACCCTCATATTTGGATATTTCAACTCTTTCATCAGTTAACCCTTTCCTTTGAACTTGAACCGTCTACTTTGACATCTCAATTACAATAGTTCCTATTTTCTCTTTAGTTAATAGTTATCGTGGCTTGTTGAGTCAGAGGATTCAGGAAAGACAAATGAACCACAACAGCTTGATGGCACACTTTTTCTACAGTTCATTAAACTACATGTACCATAATGTATTTCAATTAGGAATGTTTTTTCTCCTCATCTTCCTTTTCCTTCATTTCTTTTTTCCCTTTTTTCTTGAACCAATTCTTTTCAACACCCTTTTTGCTCCATTCCTATATATGTTGATTGGTTTGATTTTTGGATGGCCTTCATATTTGCTAATGCCAATTTTAATGATGTTTTGATTGGTTTCAATTACAGGGAGTTGTCGTAGTGATTGCCTTCTTTGTTACTGTTGTATTCCATGAGGTGTTGTAACGCCCTGAATTTCGAGGGTCGAGCAAAGCTCTAGTCCCGAGATCCAGCACATCACTTATGCAACATGGATAATGATGTTCAGATTTTCGTCCATATTAGTGAGTTTAAACATGAGTGGGATTATATTAAAACAGCATATCATACTCCAGATACAATTGAATCAAGCAAGCGAAAGTCAGAAGCATATGCATTTAAATATGAAAGCGTTTCACAACCTCTGGAGTCCGAGTATGTGGCCGGGCTGAATATATACATGTAACAGCCCGAATTTTCGCCAACCTGGAATTAGATGTCCTTAGGCAATGGGCCGCTCCTAACACCTTATTAAGTTGTCGGAACTGAATCCCACAGTCTAAAATCGCTTCTGAACCCATTTCCTTCACAAATCCAACCCTTCACCACCTTGTTCTTTCAATTTTCCTAAGTACTTTCACCCTAGACACTATCTTGAACTAGTTAAGTGTTATAACTTGGATCATCTTATATACAAACTACAAAGGCCTAGGTACCACCTCGACCAAAAATCACTTAGGATTAAATCCTTTAGAAATGAGACAAAGTAACTAAGTGCTAAACTAGATTAGTTACGAAATCCTTTTGAATCGCTTCAAATACGATCTGCGAGACCCAAAACTTGTAGAATCATTGACGCTAGGCTACCCTAAAACCTAGGATCAATCTCATTACCCGGCTGCTCTCGGGAGCATCTCGAAACTCCGTATCAGTTCTAGACCGCACATCAGGAGTCCGAATAATTCGAGGTTAAGGACTTAGGACCGCCTCGCTGGGCTTGACAACCATCTCGGAAATCAAATCCAGATAGTGTCCCACGGTTTTGTTGAAGTCCTGGAGCGAGAGAGTGTGAGAACATTTGTTTCTTTACAAAATAAATATCTTGAATAGTAATCTGAGACTCGTCGCTTGCGGATCAGTATTAAGCAACCAGACCGTCAGAATCTGACCAAATTACACCCTCGGATCAGGAAAAATTTCATAAACATTTACATGTACTCGGAATCTCCGATCGAGACCCACTGACCGTCGAACTGAAACTGGTCCGCCATGCGTGATCTGGAAATCCGACTGAAATGAAAACTTAACTAAACGTAGATCCAGTGTTAGTGAGCTTAAGTCCGACCTTTGGCTCAAGGAGGCCCGCCAGAAGTCCTCCGTTGAGCTGAAAACAGCCCACTTTGGCTATAACCCAAGTATACCTTGACCTGGAGTCTAATTTGGAGACTTTTTTAGACTATATAAGGACCTTAAACCCTCTCTCATTGCAGCCATACGAATTTGAGAAAACCCTGGGAGAGAAAGAGAGAAAAGAGAGAGAAAGTGAGAGAGAAGTGGGAGCTTCTTCCTACCGTTCTTCCCTGCCGTATCTAAGCCTAAACCACTCCGTTCTTATCGCTTTCCCAGCGATTCCAGCTCCGTTTCTAGGTAAGAAACCCTGACCCTAATCTGATTTGGGGTGTTGACAGTTGTAGGTTATGAAATAGCTAACCTATTTCATTCTATAGGTTGTCAAACTGCCGAATACGGAAGCTTAGCAAACCTATCGACTCCGTTACGATTCTACGACAAAAGGTGCGGACTTTAGGTGTATAGGTTATGGTTTTCAACGCTTTCAATGTCAGATAATGATAAATTCATGATCTGCATGCAATTGCACATGTACAAAGTGCTTTCTGTTTTCTGTTTCGATTAAAGATGTAGATTATGGAATTTTATATATTCTAAGTATTCGTAGAAAATACCGTATACGTATAAATTTTGGAAATGTGTTTGATATGATTATTTGTTGTATGAATATATGATATATGGATAAAATACTTATTTAACGAAAGGATTCGCCCAAATACATGTTTTACTAATATACACTATGTATGTAGAAATACTGTATTGTAGAAAGTACAGTATACATATATATTTTAGAGATGTATTTGCCATGAATATTTATTGTATAAATATATTATATATGCGTAAAATACTTGCTTGGCGAAAGGACTCGCCCTAATACATGTTTGCTAACATACACTAAGTATGTTGAAATAGTGTGTGTTAAGTGTTTGTGAAAATGCTTGTGTGAGTAAGTGTTTGGATGTTGATGCCTTAGGAGGGTGTTGAGATGGGATTCTCAACTACCTTAGAGACATGTATGATTACCTCCATGAGGTTGTTTACTTAAACCGCTTACTTGTGCAATATATGTGCTTGTGTTCCTACTTGTGTAGTGCTTTACAACATGCTTTATAACATGCTTTATAACATGCTTACTAATATGCTTGAATTACTTTGTTTACCAAGCTTTACTCCACATGTTACGTATAAGGTTTGATTGAGTTTGGGACTATGTCTATAATCCAGACAGTCGGTACTAGACTTGAGATGGTGGTTGAGTTTCATGTCGCCACGTAAGATGTGTTTGACGAACCCGAGTGAGGCCACGCGAAGTGCTTATGCACTTCAGTCATCCAATTGATTGTGCGCTCGAGCTAGTCAGGCTCGTCAAGTAACCCGATATGTCTAATGTATGTTCACCATGTTTGGTCGCTACTGCTTGAACCTAGGGTACCAAACTTACTAGTGGAATCCCGTTAACCATGGTACCTCGATCCGCTAAGACTCATGAGCCGGGCATGGTGGTATGAGATACCGTGGTCGAGCTGTTGGCCTACGCTGGGGCCACGTGCCTTCCCGTAGTGACCAGTGAGTAACTAGACTCGTGAGCCGATTATGGTGGTATGGGACACTATATTCGTGTTATCGGCCTACATTGATAAGGTGATGGGGGAGTGGTGCAACGAATGAGAGCAACAGCTCTGGCAGCCCTTTGTAGTGACCTCGAGCATACTCTGAAATTGTGGTGAGCCTTAGAGTTTTGTCGCGGTATATAGAGTTTGAACTAGGCCTGTTTCTGTATAGTGATGAATCGTTAAAGAGGAGATGGGGTAGTGGGGTAACCTTTGTGCGTAACAGCCCCGGCAGCCTTTGCAGTGACCTAGTAAACACACCATCGTCTGATATTAACTAGGACTGACGACCCTAGAATGGATCATGTTTGGGAATGATACAAGGGAGGTACCTTAGTTTCCCAATCCTGCTGTTTGAAATGGACTAATAAATACTCGGTAATCATGCTCATCATGCATTGCATGTGCCTGGAAGATGTGGAGCACTGAGGGATGAAAGCATGCCGCTAACGTAAGATGGTGTCGCACGGGGGAGGTTGTGGTGAGGGCATACATCATAACTGCATCCATACTTGCATTAATAAGAGTAGTTAGGAGTGTTTGATTTTACTGCTTTATCATTACTGCTTGACTGAATTGATAACATGTTAACCTATGCTTTATTGTTCCACTGAGTTAGCTACTCACTCCCACGTTACGGGACGGTGTTGTACACACCAACCAGTTTTGTTGAGTTTCAGGTGATGGCGATGCTTATGAAGCAGAGCCGGACCACTTCTATGATGATGAGGAGGAGTTCTCCTATCTGTATCTCTCTGGTAGGTCTATAAGGACCTGATATTGTATTGACATGGTTATGGTACGTAGGATAGAAGGCATTACACTTCCTCACATTAGGTATATTTTAGAATTGTACTTGTAATTAATTAACATGGTAACATCACCACACTCTGGAGACTCACCATAGTTTATATATGTTATTTATCTATCATAGTCTTCCACTTGCAATTTAACTGTCTTTGGAGTATGATATGCTGTTTTGGCTTAATCTCACTCATGTTCAATGCACGAATATAGTCAACATTCAATCATCATTCATTTTGTTGCATAAGTGATGTTCTGGAACTCGGGAGTTGAGTTTATGCTCGACCCTCGATTTTCGGGATGTTACAATACATGTGTTGTTTCAAAATATACAAATATGGAAAGTAAATGTGTTCGACTAAGTCAAAAATCCCTGTAGTCCCTGCACGTCAGTACGAGGTCTACATAGACCCGCCCGGAAGCTGAATGTAGGAGAACTCTTCCTCCTCATCCATGAAGTCTTGCTCCGTCGCATAGACTTCATCAACATTTGCATCTAAACCAAAGTCTGGTTGGTATTTTAAAACACCGTCCCAGGGTGGGAGTGAGTGATCAACTCAGTGGTGCTATAAGGCAAAAGTTAACATGTTATCAATTCAATCAAGCAGTAATGATAAGGCAATACAATAATCACTTCCTAACTACTCTTGTTAATGCAGGATTAGAGTGCAAGTAATGATGTATGCCCTCGCACAAAGCTCCCTCACAAGCGACTCCGACAACCAATTTCGCATATGTCAACAGTACTCCGTAAAGTGCACCTTCCTCGCTAAAAGTACATCCTAACTAATGCAATGCGATGCATGGTTGTGTTAGCCGAGAACTTAATTAAGCTTATTCATACAACAGGTTTGAGAAGCCAAAGTACCTACCTTTATATCATTAACCCGAACCAAAGGATCCATCTAGGGTCGTCAATTCTAGTTAATCACATACGATAGGCAAATTGTAGGGCATCACTCCTAATGAAAAGCAGTCGATAGGC
This sequence comes from Magnolia changhungtana, assembly GCA_030180095.1. Lineage (NCBI taxonomy): Eukaryota > Viridiplantae > Streptophyta > Magnoliopsida > Magnoliales > Magnoliaceae > Magnolia > Magnolia changhungtana. The sequence goes on along the minus strand of JASAUF010000361.1, from coordinate 8,654,689 downwards.
AAGTTCAAAGTTTATACTCACGGTCACTACGGGGAGGCTCGTCACCTCAGCGTAGGCCGACAGTTCGAACACGATGTCCTATACCACCATGTTCGGTTCACGAGTTTGGGTTGCTCACTAGTCACTACGGGGAAGCTCGTCACCCTAGCGTAGGCCGACAGTTCGAACACGGTGTCCCATACCAACATGCCCGACTCATGAGTCTTAGCGGATCGTGGTACTAGGGTTAAAGTAGGCCTTTACATCTGAGAGGGGTACCTTAGATTCAAGCAGTGGTGTCCATACATGGTAAACATACAATAAGCCAATCGGTTTATTAGACAAGTTTGATTGGTACGAGCGCACGTTGACTTAATCAACATGGAGCATGTAAACACTCCTTGTGGCCTAACCACTGTCGACGATCGTCATGCGACCCAAATTCATCGAATATATCCAATGTGGCGAGACTAATTCGGCCACCCGTACAAGACTGTTACCGATTGCTTGGACTCCGTTGTAGTCCTAATCTTACTCAAATGCAATAGGTAGACACATGTGATAATCATGTCAACATTCAACAACCAATCCAAATAAATTCCTCATTTGAGCATTTCATAAAACGCATTGATCATATCACCTAAGACTTGCATTTTATTCATAAATCGCGTAGAGGCAAATAAGATTACATGAAGGAAACTATACGTATGAATAAGGTAATTGAGAATCCTATCTTAATACTCTTAATAAATACAAATCATTAATAATTTCTCATTCAGACAATTTATCAAACACTTAAGCTACACTTCACCAAATACATAGACTACGTTAGTTACACCCTATATTTTAGCAATTCCTTATACAGGGAAGTCATCATGCATATGACAAACATGAATCCAAGATTTACTACAAGAAAAGCCACTTTTAGCGATGAAAATTTTCGTCGCTAAAAGCCAAATTTTCATAGCTAAAAACTTTTAGCGACAAAACTTTTTGTCGCTAAAAGACCGACGTAAAAGGTTATTATCGACGAAAAATTTGAATTGTTGACAAAGGCAAGCTTTTTAGCGACGAAAGTTTTTGTCACTAAAAATAATTACAAAACTTTAAGCGATGAATATTTTCGTTGCTAAAAAATAAGTGTTAAACTTTTAGCGACGAATATTTTCGTCGTTAAAAAATAAATGTTAAACTTTTAGCGATGATAGTTTTCGTCGCTAAAAATAATTACAAAACTTTTAGCGACGAATATTATCGTCGCAAAAAAATCAGTGTTAAACTTTTAGCTACGAATATTTTCATCGCTAAAAAATAAATGTTAAACTTTTAGCGGCGATAGTTTTCGTCGCTAAAAATAATTACAAAACTTTTAGTGATGAATATTTTCATCGCTAAAACATAAATGTTAAACTCTAGCGACGATAGTTTTCATCGCTAAAAATAATTACAAAACTTTTAACGACGAATATTTTGGTCGCTAAAAAATAAATGCGAAACTTTTAGTGACGAAAAATTTCATCGCTAAAAAATACGTAAGAAACTTTTAAATATTTACAAAACTTTTAGCTACGAAAATTTTCATAGGTAAAAATCTCTTTTTAAAATAAATATTCCAGCACAAGATTCTGCAGAAACTCCTGATATACACCTGTTATAATAAATTTCACAGATATTCTTCCTGATATACACCTGTTATAATAAATTTCACAGATATTCTTCCTGATATACACCTGTTATATAATATATTTCATCATATTCACATTCACATCCATCTAAACCCAAACTACGTAAATCCATCCAAACATAAACTAAATGATCTAAACATAAACCTAAGCTTCTGCAATATGCCAAGTGTCATTGTTGTATTATAATAAAAGAGCATCAACAATCTGCAATAAGTTTGAAAGACTTATAACTTAATGTGCCTTGTTCATCTACAATTTCAGCCAATCCTAAATTGAATTGTCTTTAGTAAACAAAGATAAGCCAAAAATATCCCAAGACATGCTAGAATATGTTGTGAAATGGAAACACAATGATATAAGGTACTTGAATTCAAACACATTACAACTAGTAAGAGATTGTACTTTGAGAAGGAAACTAAAAGAACTGTAACAAGACTTCTAACTCCACAATTAACTTGAATTGTGTGTAAGGTACTTGAATTCAAACACATTACCACTTGTATTAATTTATTTCTCAAGTCCATAGATATGAAATTATAAGTCACCTCTACATGCCTTACTAGAAAATAAATGAAACTTGTACCTGACTCCACCTTAGGGAGGTCAAGAATGTCGTTGATAAGTTGCAAAACGAAATCTCCAGAAGATAGCATAACATCCAACAGCTGCCGTTGTTCTTGATCTAGATTTGTGTTGGCAAGGATCGCAACCATACTAACCTCGGTAAGGGGAGATTTCATGAGACAGTTGCTAACATTTGTTTCACCCGCATCATTTCCTCTAATGAAAGGGATAAAGAAAAAAGAAAAGAAATATAATAAGTGAAACTTGTAGTCATCCAAAGTTTCAATCCAGATTTAGACAAATAGCAGAAATTGCAATACCTGTTATGTGAATTGTTTTATTCAGTTTTGTTTCCTTGGCCTTTTGCACAACTATCTGCTCTTGAAGCCTTGTCATCTTTTCTCTTTTTATTACCTGTTATAAGATGAGAAATAATATATTATAGAGAAAATAAACCTTGCTAGCTGCAAGAACATAGAGAAGAAAAACAAGAAAATGAAAACATGTTTCTTGAAACAACTTGAAAGTTGGACTAGACTTAGACTCAATGATATGTACTTGGTTTTTTAGCGAAAAAATCAAGAAAAAAATGGAGTAAGGGTAAGAAGCTGAAAAGATATGTACTCTTGAAATGTAGCAATGACATTTTAAATAGAGATTGAAGTTCATTCTAAACATAGGTTCAACCATCATTTGGCTCACCACTACTATAGAGTCTCAATTTTCAATACTTGGCAAACAATTTATTTTATTGTTAAGCTTTGGTTTATGGAGGGGTGCTTTAGAATCTAAAGGATTTTAAACTAGTCATACTAAAACAGAGTAATATACTAAAACAAGTCATGTTGATGTATCATTTCAGTGGAATATTGAAGTCTTTAATAGGCTTGGCAAACATTTGAACATTAATATATTACAAGTAATTTAAATCAAACCTGAGTTGATTTGACACAGGCCTAAATTTCATTCCATTGTCAGCATACTCACCAAGAAACAATTGAAAAGACGAGAGAATCCTAAAGATGTAAACGAAATGGATAAATCATAAAAGCAATGCAAATGAAAATATTACAATACGAGAGAATCCTAAAGATGCAAACGATTTTCAGAGCATGGCACCTAACATATTGTATATATCAGACACATTCAGGGTCCAAATTATAGATCAAATGATTTTCAAAGCATGACACCTAACATGTTGTATAGGCATTGATTATAGTTAAATTTATGTTAACTTGCAAAACTAATAAAAGAATGCATGACAGTCACAGATGAAAGTACCCCTCCATTTATGGTAATTAAGAATAGGTTAAGGTTTAGGTTTAGGAAATCGAGTTCGGGTTCGGGATTGGGTTTAGGTTTGGGCTTTCAAGTTTAGGTTTAGGTTTAGGTTAGGGAGTTGAGATTATGATTAGGTGTAGGTTTAGGTTTAGGGATTTGAGAATACATTTACGTTTTAGGTTTAGGTTATAGGTTTAAGTTTAGGTTATAAGTGCAGGTTATAGGTTTTGATTTAGGTTAGGTTATAGGTTAAGGTTTAGGGAATTGAGTTTAGGTTATAGGTTATAGGTTTAGGTTTAGGTTATAGGTTATACATTATAGGTTATACGTTATAGGCTAAGGTTTAGGTTATAAGTTACGGTTTGGGTTTAGGTTTAGGTTATAAGTTTTGGGAATTGAGAATAGGTTTAGGTTATAAGTATAGGTTTGGGTTAATGTTGTAGGTTATAAGTTTATGTTAATGTTGTAGGTTATAGGTTTAGGTTTAGTTTAGGGATTTGAGAATACATTTACGTTTTAGGTTTAGGTTTTGCGTTTAGGTTAAGGTTACAGGTTTAGGTTTAGGTTTAAGTTATAAGTGTAAGTTATAGGTTTAGATTTAGGTTAGGTTATAGGTTAAGGTTTAGGGAATTGAGTTTAGGTTTAGGTTAAGTTATAGGTTAAGGTTTAGGGAATTGAGTTAGGTTATAGGTTATAGGTTAAGGTTTAGGTTATAGGTTAAGGTTTAGGTTTAGGTTTAGGAAATTAGGTTCGGTTCGGTTTCGGGTTTAGGTTTGGGTTTTCAAGTTTAGGTTTGGGTTAAGGAGTTGAGATTAGGTTTAGGTGTAGGTTTAGGTTTAGGGATTTGAGAATACATTTACGTTTTAGGTTTAGGTTTAGGTTTTAGGTTTTATGGTAAGGTTATAGGTCTAAGTTTAGATTATAGGTTATAGCTTTAGGGAATTAAGAATAGGTTAAGGTTTAGGTTTAAGAAATCGGGTTGAGATCGGGTTTAAGTTTGGGTTTTCAAGTTTAGGTTTAGGTTAAGGAGTTGAGATTAGGATTAGGTGTAGGTTTAAGTTTAGAGATTTGAGAATATATTTAGGTTTTAGGTTTAGGTTTAGGTTTCGGGATTTGAGAATACATTTAGGTTTTAGGTTTACGTTTAGGTTTAGGTTTTAGGTTTTAGGTTAAGGTTATAGGTCTAGGTTTAGGTTATAGGTTATAACTTTAGGGAATTGAGAATAGGTTAAGGTTTAGGCTTAGGAAATCGGGTTGTGTTCGGGATTGGGTTTAGATTTGGGTTTTCAAGTTTAGGTTTAGGTTAAGGAGTTGATATTAAGATTAGGTGTAGGTTTAGGTTTAGGGTTTTGAGAATACATTTAAGTTTTAGGTTTTAGGTTTAGGTTTAGGTTTAGGTTATAGGTTTAGGTTAGGTTTAGGTTTAGGCTATAGGTTATAGCTTTAGAGAATTGAGAATAGGTTGAGGTTTAGGTTTAGGAAATCGGGTTCGGGATCGGGTTTAGGTTTGGGTTTTCAAGTTTAGGTTTAGGTTAAGGAGTTGAGATTAGGATTAGGTGTAAGTTTAGGTTTAGAGATTTGAGAATACATTTAGGTTTTAGGTTTAGGTTTAAGTTTAGGTTATAGGTTTAGGTTTAGGTTTAGGTTATAGGTTATAGCTTTAGGGAATTGAGAATAGGTTAAGGTTTAGGTTTAAGAAATCGGGTTCGGGTTAGGGTTTAGGTTTGGGTTTAGGTTATAGGTTATAGGTTATAGTATAGGTTTAGGTTATAGGTTATAGGTATAGGTTTAGGTTATAGGTTTAGGGATTTGAGAATAGGTTTAGGTTATAGGTTTAGGTTATAGGTTTAGGGATTTGAGAATAGGTTTAAGTTATAGGTTTAGGTTATAGGTTATGTTTAGGGATTTGAGAATATATTTAGGTTTTAGGTTTAGTTTTAGGTATTACGTTTAGGTTAAGGTTACAGGTTTAGGTTTTACGTTTAGGTTATAGGTTATAGGTTTAGGTTAGGTTATAGGTTTAGGTTTAGGAAATTGACAGCTTCATCATGGTCATAACAGTAGTTACCACCTTCCACGGACCCCCGCTCAACATCTGGATAGCTCCGACGCACATCCGGGTCTGCTCCATCAATTTCGAGCAAATACATAAACACGGCTTGTACAAATGGCCAAGCCACTCCAATGTTGTCCATAGGAAATGGACAGCTTCATCATGATCATAACAGCGGTTCCCACCTTCCAGGGACCCTCGCTCAACATCCGGATAACTCCTACGCATATCCGAGTCTGCTCCATCAATTTGGAGCTAATACATTTAAAAACAATATAAAAGGTAAGTAAAGCAAGAGACATCCATATGAAGATATTGAGGGGAATTACTAGTGTATCTATATTCCTTCTATGTACTAGGTTGATTTTGAGTTGAAAGACTGAGGTTGAAAGACTGAGCATAAGATAATGAGTAACATAATGATCTCGACCATGAACTCAAACATACATCCCATTCCTGATAGCAGACCAAAAAAAAAAAGAAAAAAAAAAAAAAGACACCTTAGCCAATGCACAAATAACCCAACATACAAACAATATTAGTAAAACCAGTTATTACCAGAGAGAATAAAGGAGATGTTATCTACAATGTGGATACTAATTAAATAAAATGTAAAAACCTTATATAATTAAATAATAATAATAGTAATAAAGTAATTACTTTTCCAACATTAACTTAAAAGTTTTCATGAACAAAGATGGGCAAGTAAAAATCCGTGCTCGTAGACACCTCTCATAGCCACACACACCACGCATGCGAAACGTCATTTTCAAACCAAACTATGATCGCTATTTTCAAATCTCACGCGGCTACTTCATTCCCCTACTCTCTCCCTCGATTTCCCCACTCTCACCTCTCTCTCTTGAAGTAAAAAAAGAAGAAGAAAAAAAATCTCCACAATGTTTTCTTAATCCATCTTACATTTTCTTCTTAACAAGAAAATCCATATTTACTGATATTCTCATTTTTCTATTTTTCAAAAGAATGAGTTCAGACTCCGAAAGTGTCGACTCCAGCACTCGTACTTTCAGCCCAAACCCTAACCAAGGACTCCAAAATTACCAAGTACTCATAAACATTCATTGCAAGCGTTTTCTGTCCATGTGCATAACGACCATACTGTTAAGATCAATCCTCTTATTTTCATTTACAGAAATTAGTGGATGACAAATTATGTGTAACATACAGAGATGGTTCAACCACTTGTGCAATTAGGGAAGGTTCAAAAGGACATACATATTTAAAAGTTGGTCAAATCATAAACAGACGTATTATGGACGGAGACATTGTTTTCATTAATAGGCTACCTAGTACTCCTAAAAATTCATTGCAAGCACTTTCTGTCTATGTGCATGATGACCATACTGTTAAAATCAATCCTCTTATCTTCATTTACATAAACTAGTGGATGACAAATTATGTGTAACATACAGAGCTGGTTCAGCCACTTATGCAATTAGGGAAGGTTCAAAAGGGCCAGATTTCCACATTAAGCATCAGTTGCATACATATGATACCGAAGGACAAAAGTATCACCTTCAACATGACTGTCAAACATGTTTCCTCACCAAAAATTCAGATCACAAACCATTATGGCATGTGTCCAATTCAAGGAAAATGTGTACCTCCCTTGTTATGTCAATAGCAAGAGAAGGACCTGAAAGTCAAGGATTCGTGTACCTGATCGGAGTTCAGAGAAGTTATTAAGAATAGAAACATGACCAAATGACAATAAGCCAGCTTATAAAAATAAATGGTTAAGATTTTTAAACAAAATTATCATTATGGTTTCAAGGAGGGTCCATGTATCTCCCCAATGTTGAGTCATCTCAAAAGCAAAGGATTAGCAAAAAGCCAAAAACCAAACAATAGTATTGCAAAGGACCAGTGTAGCTAAGTTACAGTGAAGACAACACACTGAGAAATGGAGAAATTACAACGATTGCTTTATATCGGAAGGCAAAGAGCATTAAGTACAATGTAGCTAACAAAGGAGTTTTTTCTTAGAAACATTGTGATTTTAAGACTGAACATTAGGTGAAAGAAAGAAATGGCAATTTCAGAACAAACTTCTTGAGACAAAAGACATGTTGTCTTCAAGTATCCTACCATATAAAAGCCAATGGATGGCCAATTTGATTAAGGATCTGATTTTAGAAAATGCCTTAGAATGACCAAATCTTCTTTTGGGGTCATGAGCCCCATGCTCCTTTAAAATCTTGTATAAGACAAAGAAGACAGCCAATGCACATCAAAACTAAATGACACTTACATAGATTTCTTTGGCATTAAACTTCTACCAGTTTGTAGAAAGTCTTATACATGATCTTATTTCTTTTTTAGAAAGATCTTTCAAATATTTTTCTCACCAATCCAAACACAAATATCTTAGAGATTTTGACAATTATTGGTCCCTGTTACTATGATATTGGATATCTACTACACTAGTGACCCATCCAAATCTCATTCATAAAGAACCCAACATGCACCCATATCATGGATAAGGACTTGCGCACTCCCCATTTAGGGCTGTCAATGGGCCAAGTGTGTGTTGGCCTCGACCCAAATTTTGAATTGGTGGGCGGGGCGGGGCCATTGGTGATGCAATCGCCTCACGTCCCACACATGCACGATCTGAACATTTGCACAAAAACGGGCCCACTTTTCAATTTTAGGCAGAGTGTGTGAGCCTACACCTGGCTGTAGGCGATGAGTCATCTTCAATACACTCATGGGTATTTTGGTCATTTCCAGGAAATCAGGGAGACTGATAAAAGATAGTGGAGTAGGGGACAGGTGTGAGATGTTGTGGAGTTTACCATTGGAATTCCTAGAGCCTTGAGATCTTCATCAGTCATGTGCATAAGAGCAGTCATGTCAACCTGCAGTTGTAATATAAGATGTTAAACATTAGTTCCTAGAAATGCTCAAAAAGTAACAGCTCATAAGTAGAGGCAATTATCCTCAAATTACATACCTCCTCTGCCTGGAACGTAATCAGATACTTCTCAAGACCGAGAGACTGCAGAAAACCATTAACCGAAATGAATGCTTATAGATCTTGTTGAAGGCCACAATATCACAGCTCTGGATGTACTCATTTGCTGGTTCAGAAGTAAGATGATCCTTATTGAGGTTATCAACAGATACCGAGTCGTCCACGATTGTTATCATAATCTGCAACTTTTTGATACCAAAGCCAACTGGTACAAGTTTGGCTGCACATGACCGATACAGTTAGTTCACATGCATAAAACAAGATTTTTGCAGGCAAGTTGAACCATTCCCAGGTAATATATGAAATGAGAACAAATAAAGTTTTGGTGAGCCAGGATACACCTCCAGCTGCACATAACCACGAGACATGAATGCCAATCAAGCACGTGTGGGGGACCCAAACTGATAATATCAGGTGGGCCCCACCATGTGGATGGCATGACCAAAAAAATCCAGGTCCACTCATCAGGCAAGCTACACATGTTCATTGAATGAGAACCACTAGACACACTGATCCATCGCTCAAGTGGTAGACTGAGTGAAGATAACATCATTTCAACACCGAGGTCTTGGTATCGATTCTCAAGTGGGGTGTGGCTAACAGTGGGGTGTACTAACAAGCCAAAAAAAAAAAAAAAAAGATTGTGAACTACAATTTCTTGAAGCAGCAAATGAGTACGTCCAGAGGTGTGATATCTATGAAGCACATCATGATAGTGTCTCTCTTAAACAAATAGACATTCTGAAGCTCAGAAGACCACGTCTCCATATAAAGATCGCAAGTATAGAACATCTTTTGTAGCATCCACTTAATCTAATGTTAGGACAGTTCTATTTGTGTACAGTTGGTAACTGATCTATTTCTCTATTTTGTCAGTTAGGCCACAACAACATTAGTTAATAGAAACGAAAGAGCATCATAAATTCATAAATACAAGTTGTGGCAAATGTGGGCCAGATCACTACTTTTTCCACAAGTTTTGATTAATTCCAATATGTAAGTACTAAAACAGCCTAAGCACTTCAAGAACATTTTATCACCAAACCAATGAAAATTACACAATTTATAAACAAAGATCAAAGAGCACTTCTTACAGGTCCCTAACAATCTGATCAAAGAGTTTCTTCATGGTCGCAACAGATGAAATGAACTGTCCTCATCAAGAGCAAGTCCCTTGAAACTCTTTTTATATACTATAGCAAAGAAACTTGCAGATCCTCACCTGAATGGAATACATCTACATTTAAGAAAGCATCAAATAAATGAAAAATGCTTGCAAGAATCTCACAAAAGCATGATCTCTGGGAATCACACAGGCAAAAGACTAAGAGAAGAAGGAAAGACATGTACCCACGGTGGACAAATGCCTTGTGGAACAATGGTTGAACTTGATAGACCAAATACCATGTAGATATAACAGCATGTTGATAGCCACTCACATCACCTTCAGAAGTAATGGCAATGCTCGAGCTCGGGTCTCCATCTTCACTCACCAAATCCAACACCACCCAGATCTGAAATCTGCTCAGATCTATCACCATCTCTGATCTGCCTGTGTAACAGATCCGGTATCAACTCAGACCTATCATCTTCGCTCGTCGAAACCCACCACCGTCCCCTCATTAAAAACTGAAAACCCATCTCTCCTTAGCCGCAACCGATGAAAACCTCTGTCCTCATCCAAACCTTCGACCATAGATGTCGCCCGTTGCAATCCAATCAGGCCGGATCCACCCTCATTATAGTCCCCTCAAACCCCTCAGGTCAGGCCATCACCCAAATCCGACAACCCCCAAAATCCTTTCCGCAGCCTCCATTAAAGCCCCCTTGAACCTCTGTCACTACCTCTTCTCTGTCGGAATCATCACCCGCAAACCCAGAGAGCGAGGAAATGAGAGAGGGAGAGGGAGGGAACGAGGGAGGGTTTTGACGGAATAGAGAGAGAGAGAGAGAGAGAGAGAGAGAGAGAGAGAGAGATCATTTTAGGGATTTATCAAGATCATTTTAGGGCTAAGTCAAAAAAATGAGCCAAATCTAAGTCTCAGTGGACCACACCACATGAAAACATTAGTGATTGAACTCCACTATTAAAAACCTCATACGGCCCACTGTAATGTTTATTTGACATCCAAACTATTGATTAGGTCACAGGGACCTGGATGTAGGGAAAAAACGGAAAAAACAAATATCAACTTGATCCAAAACTTTTGTGGCCAAGAAGTTTTTAATGGTTGGTGTTCAATTAACACTGTTTATTGTGATGTGGTCCACTTGAGATTTGGATCTACCTGCTTTTTGGGCTCATACCATAAAATGAAATGGAAAAATGTATGAATGGCATGGATGAAACACATACATCATAGTGGGACCCATAGAGCACCGAGCACCAACGACGGGTATGGTGTTAGGGGGAGTAGTGTTGAGGGTCAAATATTGTATATCAGACCCTGATTATTGCCTGGATTTACAGACATGATACCATTTAATGGTCCGCTTTAATCGTATTTGTGATGCAGGATGTATTTAGGAGCTTAAACTGAAATTTGGTACTAAAAGTGTGGATTTGACGCTCAGAATTCACCAGAGCAAGGGACAGACCCCAGGGGACTAGGATCGATGATTTTTACACAGCTAAGATCCGAGAAAATCGAGAAACTGAAGCTCAAGTGGCCTGAAAGACAGCCAGAATGTAAGATCACAGGGTTTCCACCATCTGCTCGGCTCGAAACTTCATACGTGGCCTGAGGACCATAAATTAACCGTACACGTCAAAAATCATCCATTGGATCGTTGTGGAAGTAGCCTAATGAGCAGATCAGCCCCTTAAAACTCGATTTGGGGCCCGCTTGATATCTGGATATGCTCCAGTTTTGGTCTCAGCCTTTTAAATTGGATCTGGAAAGGGATGGACGGATCGGATTTCTCACAAAAATCTATATGGGACCCAAGTATGAAGTGCATGTGCACGGTGTACTAGTGCACCAGACGTGCACCTACAATCTGAAAGTCGGTCAGCATTCTTGACCGACTCGTCTTCTCAAACGGATCAAACGCAATAGCGTCTCTCTGCTCGGTTGGGTTTTGATTGTGGGCCCCACCTATCATCCAGATCATCGATCCAGACCGTCCATCAGATCCTTATGGAGTTTATCTACACTGCCAAGGTGTCAGAATTATGGAATATCGCGAGGAGTTAAATCCTGTCGTCCAAAAGCCGGTCGGACGGTGGAATGAAATTATCCGTGGCCCACACTGAAACTGCTCCAAAAACCGTCCATTCCCAACGTTTTTTTGAGGGGAATACATTGGACGTTATGGATTTCTCTGTCGTCGTCAATCAGTGGGCCACCGTTTATCATAGAGCTGACGCAGAACTCTGTTCGCAGCAGAGGTTGCGGGTCCTCTCAGTGGGGCCTACTACTTGTCCATATCAACAATCTGGACCGTCCATTCGCTCCGTGGGCGCCCATAACCCACTCTGGGGTGTCGGAATCACGAAATGAAGCGAAGGCGTCTGGATCTTCCGTGACGCAGTAATAGACGGTGTAACAAATAAACTGTGGGCCACCACGGTTTTGTCCTAAAAATCGATCAGGTCTGAATATTTTTTCATAAGTAATCCAATGAACGGATTAGATTTTTCGAGCAACATCATCCATGGGGTTCACCAATCATCACGCAAGAATATACTGCGTAAAGAAATTTTGAAATTTTTTTTACAGACTGATTTGGAAACTGACTTGCTCCTTGCGCCGATTCCAGTTTCTACACCACTTTCCTGCTTCTTATAAAAAGGGAGAGGGAGGCAGAGAGCCGGGGAGGCAGCAGCTCGACTGGGGGCTTGGACGTGGGAAGCAGACGTGGGGAAAGTTTTCTTTTTTATTTTTTATTTTTCTTTTGCTTATTTTATTTTATTTTATTTTATTTAAGGGATCTAGCCAACATGGTTGGCTAAACCTCTTAGCTAGGGCTAAGAGGTGAAGCTTGTAGCGTGACGGGATGAGTCTATGCTTGTCCCTTTTGTTTAAACTGAATGGATTTTGATTTAATTTTATTAAGGGAATGTTTTCAGTCTTTAATGGTCTGTTGTGACTGAAATTACAATGGGTCTGCAATGGCTTTGAGCATGTTCTTTTTCTCTTATGTTTATGACGTCAGGAAGCCCTGTTGTTCACCATCGTCTCCTGGGCATGGTTGGATGTCGGTACCCTTCCTAACCTTCATACATTGATTGGTTGGTAATTAGTTTAATTACATTTGTTTGCTTTGTCTCCTGGGCATGGTTTGGTGATGGAATCCATTCTAATTCATATACCTTTCATCTTTTCAAAACTACATCAAAGGAAGTTCGGTTGATTTTCATGAATCAAGTGTAGTTTTCCCTGATCTCTACAAGTGGATCCTCTGAATCCCTAGTTTTCCCTTCTCTGAATTTTCTCCTAAGTTTTAGATTAAATATTTCACCATTATTCCACGAATTATAAATTAATTTAGATTTCATCTCATTCTAGTTCTAGTTCTAGTTGGTTTCAGATAACGTACAAGTTCCAGTCCCTTGGGATTCAACCTCGGTCTTACTGAGTTATTACTACATCACAACCCTATACTTGGGGAGTGAACAAGTTTTTGGCGCCGTTGCCGGGGACTGACGGCTACGATTTTCTGAAATTAATTGGATTTAGAGTTAGTTTAAGATTAGGATTTTACTAACTTCAATTTTTGTGTTTTTTTTATTTAATTCATAGGACTAACATATTTCCTATTCTGTAGGTTGTTAAGATAGAACTTCTAATTTGGTAAACTCTTTCTAAGTTTCTAGATTTTCTAACTCTTTAGATTTGGTTTACTTCAGAAACTAACGTGTTTTGTTTTGTTTTACAGGTTTTTAACATAGGAACTTCTACTCTGGTAACATCCTTCTCACCTCTCTTCTTGCTTACCTTCCATATTCTTTGTAGGAATTTTATTTTATTCTAGGATTAGACTCGAGTTAGGGTTTCACCATGTATATGCACGAGTGGGAACGTCAAGATATCTTTGAGAAGAATAATCTATATTGGGATGATGATTATGATAGAAATTCACCAATGTCTCAAAACTTTTCTCGAAACTATCATCAAGAATCGACCTAATACAAAGAGCCACCGCTTAAGAAGTCCTTACGCGATCATATACGGGAGAACAATTCCACCCCACCTGACCGTACGTGAATGTTGGGGTTATCATAACTATGAGAGTGAGAATTACTATCACCTATCTGAGAAAAAGAAAACAATGCGTGATTATATTATGAGTGATAATAAGTATTACCAACCATCAGATTCTCCCACCTATGATCCGTATGACTATAATCAGTGGAAACATCAATGTTGGAAAGATGAACCAACAACCTATTATAATGATTATTCTTTTGGATCCCCTAACTTTAAGATTCAACCAAAATCGATCCAAGAGAATTCATTTCAAAGTAACACAGACTCTTCTGCTGACATGAGGAAATTACTAGAAGAGCTTGAGTTACGCCTTGATAGGTTAGAGGAAGCTCGCTCATCCCAACTACAATCCAATCCAGAAATACAATGTGAGGAAAGTGATCCTCACTCGCTTTTGACTAAATCTGGAGTTTGGAACGAGGAGTTGGATTCCATTAATGAGCATACGGTTCAATTCCCCGACGAGTCGATCTCAATGACTGTTCAAAAGAATGGTGGAGATACTTGGGTGTGTTTCAAATACAGTGATGATGACACACTTTCCTTACATGATACACAGGATCTCAATGATGAGGTTGAGGTTAGTTTATTCGAACCTCAACCGAATTTAGAATGTAAGGAAAGCGATCCCATCTCAAGTGTGTACTACACTGAATTAGAAACTGAGAAATATTGGGATGAGATTCATGAGAGCACAACCCAAATTCCCTTGGAATCAATCTCAAGTATGGTCCAGGTCAATGCTCAAGAAGCACACGAAGTGATCGGTCATACTGAGCTACTCCACTCACCTAACATGTCTGATTTAAAAGTGGAAGATGAGCTCATTAGAACCGACCTTTCCAACTTCTGTGAGACATGTTTGGACCACTCTCTTGAATTGAATGATATGATTTGGGAGATGGATGACCTACTTGATACGACTCTAGAATTTGAAACTACCCAGTCGAGGCCACCATCTGAATTGTTGAATCTTGACGAGTCCAGGCCTCTTCTGAGTAGTATCAATGAACAGTCGACACTTCAATACTTCGTCTCATCGACCCTCTATCTCACTGTCACGTGCAGGTCAAGCAAGAGAGTACACCTCCATTTACCTTTAAAGACGATGGATTCCTTGGGCAGATCATCACGAGCTCTAATGTGGAAAATGAGTCACTCTCAGCTGAATGTCCCAACTCTTTGGATGATTGCTTGGCACACTTTGCAGATTCAAATGATCTCATGATAAGAGACATAGTGAATGCCTTGCAAACAATATCTCGGTAGTCATTACTTGACCGAGAGAACCCTTACTCTAAAGCCCCTCTCGTCCACAGATCCTGAATGTTTACCATTAGGGGAGGAGGAGCTAAAAATTGAACCGAAGTCTGATACTTCGGAATGTGTTGAGACTACACCACTTCTTGAAAATTTTTCTCAATCTGATCTACTTGTAGTCTCTGATTCACCATGTGATACTAACGTCGAAACTTCTTCTATCGCAGGTGAATCGTATATACTCTGGATACCTCAGGGCGAATCAACGAAATTTTTGATGAGGTACATAAGTTTCTCTGGAATGTCATGCTCCAGGCATCCAAGCCTATTGCAAAAAGGGCTTGTGGATGATCTGTTGAGGAGGAACCTTCGAGAAATTTATCACGATCTTCGGCAACCCGGAAGAGGAACCTTGTGGCATGACTGAGTAGTTTTTCCCTGCTTTCTTAGGACTAGGGTAGTTTCCTTTATGTTGTTTTAGGATAGATTTTAAACTTAGCGCTCCTGGGAGGCAACCCAGTTTTTCCATTAATTTCATTTTCCTAGATAGTTCAATGTTTGTGGGTAACATTCTGAAAACCCTCACGAGACTACAACTCGTCCACTAGGGGTAACCTAGGGGTTTAAAGGCTTGTTGCATGCGCTAAATGCAATCGAGAGCACCTGCGAAAGTGGTATAGGTAGGTTTTATTTCTTGTTATTTTTGTGTGGCTTTCTCTCTCGTGCTCACCCGCTCTCATGTTGAGATCTCTTGGAAAGTCTCTCACGATTCATCATTCAGGTACTATCTTCCCATCCCTTCTCTTTTACTTTCATTGTCCCATGTGCATTCCATGCTCATATCTTTTACATTGAGGACAATGTAGATTTTAGGTTGGGGGTGGGAGATTAGGTTACCTAATCAGTGTTTTCTTCGTCTTGAGCAAAAATTGTGAAAATTTTTAAATTTTTTCTCGGTCTTTCTTGTGAATTCAAAGTGATTTTGATGAGATATCCTGGATTTAGAATTTCAAGATACGTGATGTTGGAAATTTATAACTCTTGGATTCAGTATTTGTTAGATTTCACAGTTAAGTTTGAATTATTAATCTATGATTAGAAGTTGTAAACATTGATTGAGTCATGATTTCACATACCACATCTCACTTACACATTGAGATTTCAGTTTGATATTGAATGATTAACTTGGTAATCGCTGAGCATGAAAAGAAACCAGCCTAAAAGATTTGGCCATCAGGGTATAAAAAGGAATTACACCATGGGTTTGCTCCCTATAGGTGTGGATTCGATTTTCCATGATTAACAGTTAGACAGAGCTGGGCGACTAGTTTCACCATAGGTTTGCTCCCTATAAGTGAAATTTGATTCCCATCTTGACATGTTTAAAAAAAAAAAATCTAGAAAATGAAAGAATGATCTGTGAGGCAAAGTACTGGTTTAGGTGATGGTTGTTATGAATTTTTTGATTGATTACTAATGATATCATGAAATCGACAATTTGATCTCTTAATGATGTTAGGCTGAGATTTCACTATACACCCATGGAACTCAATGTTTACAATTATTCTAATTGATGGATTAATATTTAAACTTGATTATGAAATTCACTGTGCATGAGAGGCCAGGAGAAATTGATAATCAGCATTCATGAATCTTAAGATTTCTCGTATCTGGATTGTTTTTCAAAATATCACTCGGCTTCATAAGAATTGTCTCGTAATTCTCAACTTAATTTTCGCATATTTTGCTCGAGACTAGCAAAATGCTGGTTGGGGGTTGTGTTGAGGGTCAAATATTGTATATTAGACCCTGATTATTGCCTGGATTTACAGACATGATACCGTTTAATGGTCCGCTTTAATCGTATTTGTGATGCAGGATGTATTTAGGAGCTTAAACTGAAATTTGGTACTAAAAGTGTGGATTTGACGCTCAGAATTCACCAGAGCAAGGGACAGACCCCAGGGGACTAGGATCGACGATTTTTACACAGCCAAGATCCGAGAAAATCGAGAAACTGAAGCTCAAGTGGCCTGAAAGACAGCCAGAATGTAAGATCACAGGGTTTCCACCATCTGCTCGGCTCGAAACTTCATACGTGGCCTGAGGACCATAAATTAACCGTACACGTCAAAAATGATCCATTGGAACGTTGTGGAAGTAGCCTAATGAGCAGATCAGCCCCTTAAAACTCGATTTGGGGCCCGCTTGATATCTGGATATGCTCCAGTTTTGGTCTCAGCCTTTTAAATTGGATCTGGAAAGGGATGGACGGATCGGATTTCTCACAAAAATCTATATGGGACCCAAGTATGAAGTGCATGTGCACGGTGTACTAGTGCACAGACCGCACGTGCACCTACAATCGAAAGTCGGTCGGATTTGCTCGAATCGACTCGTCTTCTCAAACGGATCAAACACAACACGTCTCTCCGCTCGGTTGGGTTTTGATTGTGGGCCCCACCTATCATCCAGATCATCGATCCAGGCCGGCCCATCGATCCTTATGGAGTTTATCTACACCGCCTTTGCAAGGTGTCGAATTATGGAATATCGCGAGGAGTTAAATCCTGTCGTCAAAAGCTTGGCTCGGACGGTGGAATGAAATTATCCGTGGCCCACACTCGAAATCGCTCCAAAACCGTCCATTCCCAACGTTTTTTGAGGGAATACATTGACGTTATGGATTTCTCTCGTCGTCGTCAATCGGTGGGCCACCGTTTATCATAGAGGCGACGCGAGAACTCGCATTCGCAGCAGGAGGTTGCGGGTCCTCTCGGTGGGGCCTACTACTTGTCCATATCAACAATGCGGGCCGTCCATTCGTTCGTGGGGCGACCATAACCCACTCCTGGGTGTCGGAATCACGAAATGAAGCGAAGGCGTCGTTGATCTTCCAGACGCAGAATAGACGGTGTAACAAATAAACTGTGGGCCACCACGGTTTTGTCCTAAAAATCGATCAGGTCTGAATATTTTTTCATAAGTAATCCAATGAATGGATTAGATTTTTCGAGCAACATCATCCATGGGGTTCACCAATCATCACGCAAGAATATACTGCGTAAAGAAATTTTGAAATTTTTTTGGATGATTTGAAACCGACTTGCTCCTTGGCCGATTCCGGTTTCTACACCACTTTCCTCGCTTCTTATAAAAGGGAGGGAGAGGGAGGCGGAGAGCGGGAGGCAAGCTGGCCGAGGGCTTGGACGTGGGAAACGAGACGTGGGAAAGTTTTCTTTTTTATTTTTTATTTTTCTTTTGTTTATTTTATTTTATTTTATTTTATTTAAGGGATCTAGCCAACATGGTTGGCTAAACCTCTTAGCTAGGGCTAAGAGGTGAAGCTTGTAGCATGACGGGATGAGTCTATGCTTGTCCCTTTTGTTTAAACTGAATGGATTTTGATTTAATTTTATTAAGGGAATGTTTTCAGTCTTTAATGGTCTGTTGTGACTGAAATTACAATGGGTCTGCAATGGCTTTGAGCGTGTTCTTTTTCTCTTATGTTTATGACATCGGAAGCCCCTGTTGTTCACCATCGTCTCTCCAGGCATGGTTGGATGTCGGTACCCTTCCTAACCTTCATACATTGATTGGTTGGTAATTAGTTTAATTCTGTTGTTTGCTTTATCTCCTGGGCATGGTTTGGTGATGGAATCCATTCTAATTCATATACCTTTCATCTTTTCAAAACTACATCAAAGGAAGTTCGGTTGATTTTCATGAATCAAGTGTAGTTCTCCCTGATCTCTACAAGTGGATCCTCTGAATCCCTAGTTTTCCCTTCTCTGAATTTTCTCCTAAGTTTTAGATTAAATATTTCACCATTATTCCTCGAATTATAAATTAATTTAGATTTCATCTCATTCTAGTTCTAGTTGGTTTCAGATAACGTACAAGTTCCAGTCCCTTGGGATTCGACCTCGGTCTTACCGAGTTATTACTACATCACAACCCTATACTTGGGGAGTGAACAAGTAGCCAATCCGTTTCCCTCTTGGACGCATGACGACACCAAGTTTGTGGGCCCCACTATGATGCATTTGTTATATCCACACATTCCATCCATTTTGAGATATCATTTTAAGTCATGAGCCAAAGAATGAGGCAAATAAAATTCTGTAGTGGACCTAACCACAAAAATCTCAGGTGCACCACACCACATGAAAACAATAGTAATTGGATTTCCATCATTAAAATCCTCCTAAGGCTCACTGTACTGTTTATTTGACATCCAATGTATTGATTAGGTCATATATTGTATTGTTTATATTTTTTTAGATGTCTTCACATAGTTTTAGATGGTATGGCCCACCTGAGTTTCGTATATAGATGATTTTTGAGATATCTCATAAGCTAAAGGGGAGACATCAAATGCACGGTGTTGATGTTCGACACACATCATTATGGGCCCCACAAAACTTACTAACATTAATTCTTAGGTTCTCAGGGTATCAATAAGTTGGGTCACAATTTTGACCAGAATATTTGGCCCATTTTACATGTCTGGTCCATTCACTCTATTTTACTGATCATTACCCTCAATTTGACTAGTTACTCGCCTCGATCATACTACATATGAGAAAGATATTGGGCAAGCAAGATTGATCAACAATTTAAGTGAATTTTGATTTAAACATGTAAAGTTATTTACTCTTCAATCTAGACCGATCAGATTGTCCAAAAATGGTTAAAGGTTGTTTATAATATCAAAAATATATGAATGAATAGAAAACAAAAACATCAGCTTGATCCAAAACTTTTATGGCCTCCAAGAAATTTTAAATGGTAGAGGTTCAATCACATTATTTCCTATGGTGTGGTCCACTTAAGCTTTGGATATGCTTCCTTTTTGTTCTTTAGACCTCAAATTATC
Organism: Magnolia changhungtana; assembly: GCA_030180095.1. Taxonomy (NCBI): domain Eukaryota; kingdom Viridiplantae; phylum Streptophyta; class Magnoliopsida; order Magnoliales; family Magnoliaceae; genus Magnolia; species Magnolia changhungtana. The sequence continues at coordinate 8,634,777 of JASAUF010000361.1, read as the reverse complement.
TATTAACATGGATGAATAGAGTGGATAAAATAAATAAATAATGGTAGACCCCCACAGAGTTTACTCTGGTAAGGGTAACGAATAATTCACCTAAATGTAGTAGAGAAGGGTTTCCTTAAAACATTGATCATAATCATATATTGGGTCTGCCTAAATGCGATTCACATATCCAACCCACTCATTATGTGTGTCTCACTTGGATGAGGGGTCAGACCAAGTTTCAACCACATCCAAAACTCATGTGGGCCCCACCAAATGCTTTTATATTTTTTAGGATGTCTTCACATAGTTTTAGGTGGTATGTCCCACCTGAGTTTCGTATAAGGATGATTTTTGAGATATCTCATAAGCTAAAGGGGAGACATCAAATACACATTGTTAATGATCAACACACATCATGATGAGGCTCACAAAACTTGCTAACATCAGTTCTTAGGTTCTCACGAGGTCAGTAAGTTGGGTCACAATTTTGACCAGAATATTTGGCCCATTTTACATGTCTGGTCCATTCAGTCTATTTTATTGATCAATACTCTCAATTCGACTAGTTACTTGCCTCAACTAGGCTACATATGAGAAAGATATTGGGCATACAAGAATGATCAACAATTTCAGTGAAATTTGATTTAAACATCTGAAGTTATTTACTCTTCAATCTAAACTGATTAGATTGTCCAAAAATGATTAAAGGTTCAATTAGTGGATGTGCCTAATAATTTAGTAATTTTATTTTTCACAGATAAATTTCAATTTCCATTTAAAAATAACATTTTTTTCAAAATCTATATTTTTAACAAAATATCATTTTTATTATAAAAGATTTCAAAAAACAAATTCTGAATTTTTATTTTCAAATTCTCAAAAATTTTCTCCTATTTTAATTTTTTCTCAAAAATTTCAAATTGCCGATTTTTTTCTTTAAAAGCATCATTTTGTTCTCAAACATTGTTAAAAATTTTGAACTTCTCAATATTCTTTTTCATGTGATATTACAAATCATTTAAATATTACCTTTTAATTATATATATATATATATATATATATATATATATATATATCGACGGTTTTTTTTTAAAAATTTTCATTATTATCGACGGTTTTCAGCCGTCGGGAAAAAAATTTAGGAAAAACACTTTTACCGACGAACATTTCTGTCGGTAAAAGTCTTACCGCGAACATTTCTAAAACAGCACGAAAATATTTTTTGTTAAAATTCAAATTACCCTTTAGCGACGAAAAGTTTCGTCGCTAAAGGTGGCTTTTAGCTATGAAATTAATTTCATCGCTAAAAGGAAACTTCCCGACTTTTTGGTTTTTTAAAAATTCAAAACACCCTATAGCGACGAATATTTTCATCGCTAAAAGACACCTTTAGCTACTAAATTAATTTCGTCGCTAAAAGGAAACTTTTCAAAAATTCAAAATACCCTAAAATTTAAAAACACCCTTTAGCGACAAATATTTTCATTGCTAAAAGTCACCTTTAGCTACGAAATTAATTTCGTCGCTAAAAGGAAACTTATCGACTTTTTTTTTTTTTTGAAAAATTTAAAACAGCCTTTAGCGACGAAAATTGTCGTTGCTAAAAGTCTCATACACGTTTTTCAGCTGCGAAATTTTTTGTAGCTAAAAGTAAACCTTTCGATTTTTTTCAAAAATTGTTTACAGCCTTTAGCTATGAAACTTTTTGTGCTAAAAGTCTCATCCGCATTTTTTAGCTACGAAAATTTTCTTACCTAAAAGTAAACCTTTCGATTTTTTTCAAAAATTATTTACAGCCTTTAGCGATGAAACTTTTCATAGCTAAAAGTCTCATCCACGATTTTTAGTTACGAAAATTTTCGTAGCTAAAAGCAAAACTTTCGATTTTTTCAAAATTTGTTTATAGCCTTTAGGGACGAAACTTTTCGTTGCTAAAAGTCTCATCGACGTATTTTAGCTATGAAAAGTTTCGTAGCTAAAAGTAAACCTTTCGATTTGTTCAAAAATTGTTTACGGCCTTTAGCGACGAAAAGTTTCGTAGCTCAAAGTCTCTATGTTTTTTAGTTACAAAAATTTTCGTAGCTAAAAGTAAACCTTTCAATTTTTTTCAAAATTTGTTTACAGCCTTTAGCGACAAAACTTTTCGTAGCTAAAAGTCTCATCCACATTTTTTAGCTACGAAAATTTTCGTAGCTAAAAGTAAAATTTTTCAAAAATTGTTTACAGCCTTTAGTGAAGAAACTTTTCGTAGCTAAAAGTTTCATCCACGGGTTTTAGAAAATTGTTTACAGTCTTTAGCAATGAAAATTTTCGTAGTTAAAAGTCTCATCCACGTTTTTTAGCTACGAAAATTTTCGTAGCTAAAAGTAACATTTTGAATTTGTTTGAAAAATTGAAAACAACCTTTACCGATAGAAATTTTCATCACTAAAAGTGACTTTTAGCTACGAATTTACAATTTTGTTGCTAAAAATAAACTTTTGGCGACGAAAATTTCTTTCGTCGGTAAAAGTTTCATTGTTAAAAACCCTCTTTCTTGTAGTGATTAGTAGTCATGGCAAGCACAAATCACGTTTACATGTTCATTCAAACATTTCAACAAACATATAAGATGTATATTTATTCAACATAGTTCATACGTATATAATATGTCGAAAACGGGGTGTCTAAGATAATATGACAGCAATCAAGTCAGACAAATCATTAGCTGACATTGAAAGTGTTGAGGTCAAAATCTGGATCACCCTCCACTCCTTGTGATGCTCCTCGGATGGACTCTGGTCCTGCACAAAGGGTGAGCAAAGGAGACCCTGACTAAGCCGGGGGACCCTTCGATGCCTAAGTCAGGTCAAGGGAATCGGGGTCTAAATTGAAGAGTAGAGGGAGAGTGCGAGATATTGCATACCTGTAGCAATAGAGTCTTCTGGTATTTATACATGTCTGTCGGACGGTCGAGATCCATCAATCTCGGCATGATTTTGCTCAATCAGTGGGATTTTTGGATCGTGAGGATACTGTACGCAATTCAAGGATCGTGTAGGATATTATGTGCACCATGCATATATGCGAGCGAAGTAACCTGCCACATCCACTTATGGTAGTTTCTAAGCTTAGCTTATGGGGCGCTCACTTCGAGATCCGGATTCGGCTCGGCCCTGTCGACAAATGAGGCCTCAGTCAGAGTGATAACATGTCTTCATCGAGCAACGACCATGCTTACGGTTCAAGCCGAGCTGGTGGACAGCCTTTCCCTAATCGTGCGTTTCGTTCTTTCCCGAGGTCCGAGGTAAAGCGTCGGGCCTACTTTATCGGGTCAAGTTTCTCCTGATCATTAGTCTCAGGGCCGAGGCGCCTTAGCGACTCATCGGTGAATCTTTCAGTCATGGCCGCCATGTAGAGTTGTTTCCTGTTTGATGACGTCGGCCTTAGAAATTATAAGGGGCTCGGATCTTCCCATAATAAAAGCCCACTACTCTTCGAGGTCTGCTAACGACTCGGAGAGTAAAGCACATGGAAGATCAATCGCATCGTCCGCTGATCCTTCCGAGCGTGCCAAAACTATTACATTTTGAAACATTACACTCTCAGGGTTTCCCGCCTATGGGTCCACACTCAGTGGACGCGTGGCGACGGTTAAGATTTTGAATCACCGTCCACCTATGACATGTTGCCACGTATGCCTTGAGTAGTGTTTCGGACGGAACCTTTCCTTATTCAGGCGTCGTTTCGTTTATCCGAAGTACGTCACTCGATGTCAGGGGCGTGCTGCCAGATAAAGCATGAGCCAATGGTGTGTGGCCACGTCAGCTCTGAGGTCGGCTCACGACGATTCGACTGCAGCCATCATTGTTGGTCATTAATGCAGAGATTTGGTGAGGTCTATATAAGCCCTCCTTTGAAGATTTCTTTTCGTTTCTATACTGCGTTTGACCTGATACCGGAGGAGGCAATTTCCGACAAAGGCGATTCCGACCGGTCACGGAATTCCGGCAAGCGATTCCGACCGATCAGGCATTTTTAGTAGGAACGATTTTCGGTGATCGTCCGGTGAGTCTCCTTGTATTTCTTTGCATTCCTTTATTTTAGGATGTCCTCCGACCTGGAGACGGTTCGGGATTATGATGATGACTCCAAGTCGGGGAGCTCTGGCAATGGGAGAGGGGCCTCTGAAAGCCTTATGAAGCCGTACCCCTATTCCCTCCGCCCCGAAAGCAGAAGGAAACGGGGGCTCGGACTCATCGGGTTGGCCAAAAGAAAGTCGCTCGAGGCCCCCGGACTGCGACTGGCGAGGTCACTGAGATGCCAGCGAGTGGGCAGGCCTCGGAGGTAGTCCCAAGAGGCTCCGTGCTATCGGAATCTCAAATTAAGTGGATCTGCTTGGAGTTTCAGGTCCCGGACTCCATTCGGATAAGAGCCCTAGAGCCCCTTGACACCGCTGGAGTGCCTACTGAGGGAGAAGTGACTATTTTTCTCTGTGCACTACAATGCGGGCTACGACTTCCCCTGCATCCCTTCGTCCGAGCCATAACAGCCTACCTCGGACTAGCTCCCGGACAATTCACCCCCAATGCCTGGAGGGTGTTGATGTCTTCCTATATCATCTGGCGTCAAGTCGAGAACTCAGAGCTGACCCCAGGAGAGCTAATGAGTTTGTACCTAGTCAAGCACGATAGTCAAGAACCATGGTACTACTTTGCGACCCGAGGCAGTAAGGGGTCAGGGCTGGTGATGAATCTTTCGTCCTCTAACAAGGACTGGAAGAATAAATAGTTTTGGGCTGTGGGTGAATGGGGGGCACCAACGGCTAAACTCAGGACTCTGACGACTCGGGTTTCCACCCGATTTGCAAAACCATGTTGGATTAATCATTCCCTCTTTTCCGATGTCCTTTTTGTTACCTCAGTCAAACTGAATTGGAGCTTTCTGTTTTCGTAGATTTTGCAAGGGGCACTCCTCTCCTCGATTCGGCTAAGAAAAATCACATAGCCAAGGCTAGGGCGCTATTGGGAGAGCTCTGCTCCTGGTCGGACCTGATCATAGCCGCCAACCTTCATTGGTCTGGGCTTTGCAAGTCGTCGCCTTTTCCGACGTCTTTCAGTAAGTTCTTCTTCCGTTTCCTTTGAAGGGATCAGATTTATTCGCTTAGTAGTTGATTTGTCGTTCTTTACGCAGGCATGGCGAAGGCATCTGGTTCTCGGAGGAGGAAGGCCGCCCCGACGGCGGAGGAGTTATTAAGGGGCGAGTCCCAGACGAAGACCATCATTCGGAGAAGGTAGGCCCCTCGCGGGGAGGGCCCCTCTGGTCCGGTTTCTATCTTTGCAGTTCCAGCTACTGCCCCGATCTCCGCTCCTACGGCTTCAACTACGGTGTTTACAGATACGCGGGCGGCTCTGGTTGCGGTGCTTGCAGATACGCGGGTTCCAGCAACCATTACTCCCGCTTCAGTAACTAAGATTCCTTCCATTCCGCCCTCCATCGTTCCCTCCACCAAGGAGGCTCGTCTTGTAGCCGTAGCCCACTCCATAGCTATCCCTTCATCATCCGAGCAAGAGGAGGCCGTTCGGATGGCTGACGCTATGATTACTCCTCCCGAGGCTGGAGACGATCTTGGGGCCGAGGCTTAGGCCTCAGCTGGCAGCAGGACCAGGTTTACGGAAGCAGCAGACTCGGCTCATGTAGGGACAAGTAGTGGGAAGTTCACGCTAGGTTATCATCTATCTTGTCTGACGCCTTGGGCTGCAAAGCTTGCCCCAGAGGAGGGCATAACTCACCTTCTCACCAAGTCGGACAACTCTTTTCTGAATGACATGGCTTCCGTCTTTTACACAGTAGCTCTGTTAACTTTTCTTATTTTTTAAGCACTCATTGTTTTCAAGTGCTCATTCTCTTATTTTTGTGCAGTCCGTCCCGAAGCTTCTCGTAGCTCAAGAGAGAGAACGGGAGTCGAAAAGGAGAGAAGTTGAGGTGGAGGCCCTCAAAACCCAAGTGGAGGTTTTACTAGATGAAGGCACCTTCCTCCAACTCAAGCAGGGTAAGTTGCGTCGGCAGCTCAAAGATGGGAAGGCCAGGGAGCTTCGGCTATAGGGGGTCGTGACAGACCTTGAAGTTAGGGAGCTGCGGCTACAAGGGGTCACAGATGACTTCAACGCTCAATGCGACGCTGCGACCGGCGAGCTGACCCGGGCTAGAGCTCACACGGACTCGCTGGCTTAGGAGAACGCTCGACTGGGTGAAGCCCTTGAGCGAGCTAAGGTTGAGGTAGTAGAAGAGCAGACTCGAGTTATCGCTCAAGCTAGGGAAACTCAATGGGCTGAGGACAAAGCTTCTTTGGCCGAGGCGATGGCTGCAATGGTAGAAGCTTTTAAGACTTCAAAGGAGAGGGACGTCGAAGCCGCCAAGTTTTACAACCGCGACTTCGATGATTGTATCGAGGCGGTCCAGGGCATGTATCCAGACCTTAACCTTGAATCTTTGTTGTCTGTAGAAGCTGGAGAGATATCCGCTGACGATGTCCGCCCGGATCAGCCCCCCCGACGCCCAAGCTCATCCTCCGTCTGCATAGATCAGATTATTATTATTATTATTATTATTTTGGAACTAGTCGAAACTTTTCTTTTTGGTTACTTTTTGACCTTCTGATGAAGATTTATAATTGATAATTTTTTACCCTCTGAAGAGGGCAAATGAATGATGATTTTTCTTATATGTTAATCCGTAGTTGATTTTCGGATGTTGGCCATTGATTGTCGATTGTTGAACTGATTCATAGATATGCCGATTTACTTTGAGGTGTGGCCAAGCCGACCATTTGGCGGGTCAGCTCCTTCCAATGCCGCCTCATAAAGTTTGAGGCCTTTATAACTTGTTTGTTGAGTCCGGACCCCTAGGGGGTCGGCTCGTCCCACAATTGTCGAGATGCATCTGCTTTATCCATCAATCAGTGAGCTGACTCCTATGTTGGGGGAGTCGGGTCATCTTTTAGCTTTTCCCCTTACTTAAGAGGGGATGCCATGTAGGAATTTTGTGGGATAATGTACTAACCCCTTCAAGGGATTAGTTCATTCAGTCTGCCCCTGCATATGAGGAGCAACTTTTCCTTAGTAGATAATTCGTTCATGTAGATAAGAAGTAAACTTTATTAAGAGCCTTAAAGGCTTATCGCTCAGAGGCATACATTTATTGGGAGCCTTAAAGGCTTATCGCTCGGTGGCATGCATTTACTGAGAACCTTAAAGGTTGTTTCCGTCATGGATAGTACACTTTCAGGTGCTCGGCATTCCAGGGGTGTGGGAGCTGACGGCCCTCGAGATCTTCCAAGTGGTAGGAACCCGGTTTGGTCGATCGGACGACTCGATAAAGCCCTTCCCAATTAGGCCCGAGTGTCCTAGCCCCCGACTCAGCAGTGTTCTGGAATACCCGGTGAAGGACCAAGTCCCCTGGTCGGAACCGCCTAGTCTTGACCTTCGAATTGTATAATCGCGCAACCTGCTGATGTCGAGCCGCGACTCGGAGCCTTGAGATATCTCTGACTTCTTCGAGCAAATCCAGGTTAGCCGCAATCTGCTCGGAATTCTGGTTTTCTTGGTAATTCTCGACTCGAGCCATAGGGAGACCGATTTTAACTGGCACCATCACCTTCGAGCCGTAGGAGAGTGAAAATGGAATCTCTCCAGTTAAGGATTGAGCTGTGGTCCTATAGGCCCAAAGAACGAACGAAAGTTCTTCGGCCCAGCTGCCTTTTGCTTTTTACAACTTCGTCTTAAGATGGTGCTTGATAACTTTATTAACTGCCTCTACTTGTCCGTTAGACTGGGGATGTCGAGGAGAAGAGTATAAGTTTGTGGTGCCGAGTCTTTGATACATGCTTCGAAATTTTTCATTGTCGAATTGTCGGCCATTGTCTAACATGATGGTGCGTGGAATCCCGAACATATAAATGATGTTTTTCTAGACAAAGTTGATCACCCTCTATTCTGTGATCTTGACCACCGGCTTGGCCTCGACCCATTTAGTGAAGTAGTCGACAGCAACGATGGCGAATTTTACTTGCCCTTTTTCCATAGGCAGAGGGCCGATGATGTCAATTCCCCACTGAGCGAATGGCCAATGGCCACTCATATGAGTCATTTCTTCAGCAGGTTAACTCGGCATGGCCACGAAGCGCTGACATTTGTCGCATTTCTGAACATAGTCCTTGGAGTCCTCCCTGATAGTCGACCAGAAGTATCCTTGTCTGAGTATCTTCAGGGCCAAGGCTCGACTGCCGGAATGGTTTCAGCAGATTCCTTCATAGATCTCCCGAATGACATATTCCGCCTCGTCAGGCTGGAGACACCTGAGGTAGGGCTGAGAATATCCTTTCTTGTATAGGATACCATCTAAGATGGTGTATCAAGCTGTTCAGACTCTCAGTCACCTGGCTTTCAATCTATCTGAGGGGATCTCACCAGACGTGAGGTAGTCAAAGATCGAGTCTATCTAGCTCGGATTAGCATGCACTGGGTTGACTTCCTTCCTCTCCGCTTTGTCGATGCTCAGATGCTCTATGAATTCAATGGGGATGACTCGCAGGATCCTCCTTCGGCGGCCGAGGCGAGCTTAGTCAGGGCATCGGCCTATGAATTTTCTGCTCTCGGGATCTGATGGACAGTGCAACTCCAAAATCTTTCGATCAACTTCTTCACCTCGTCGAGATAAGTGATCATCCTTGTATCCTTGACTTCGTACTCGGTAGAAATATGGTTTACCACCAGCTGAGAATCGCACCGGACTTGAAGAGATTGAACACCTAGACTTACCACTAATCTGAGTCTAGCTAATAACTAGGGGTGTACACGGGTCGGGCCGATTCGAACTGGCCACAGCCTGTTCAGGCCCTTTCAACAGCCACACAAGGCTCAAACCCGACTGAGCCTAGTCCCCGGGCCAACATCTCCAGCCCGAACCGGGCCCGACGCGAGTTCGGGCGGAGTTCGAGCCATTTTCGAACCTTTGAGTTCGGGCCAGTTTCGAACCTTACAACAAGTTCATGAGAAGGGCTTTGGCAGGTAATCCGCGTCCCATAACAAGGCCGTCGATCAACGGTTTAGATAGTTGAACTATAGACTCCACAAAAAATCTAACTAGTTAGGACATTTACATACATTTGACAAAGTATAAAATAAAACATTTTATACAAATTAAATACAGTCATACATGGGTTGGGCCAGTACTCGCCTTCGGGTCCCTTTAGCCGGGCGAAACATCGGATTTCTCCTGAACCGAGTCGGGCCGAACCGGAGGTATCCGAACTCGGCCTAAACTCACTTTCGGGCCTAGAAAATTGGCCCGTCTCCCGACCCGAACTCGCTTTTCGGGTCGACCGAAATCGTCGACTTTTTTTCCGGGTCGAGCGAGCTAACCGGGCTAGCCCGGTTTGTGTACACCCCTACTAATAACGCCTCGTATTCCACCTCATTGTTTGAGGCCTTGAATCAGAGTCTGATCGCGTACTGGATAGTCGTGGAGTTCGGCGCGATCAGGATGATTCCAGCTCTGGCCCCTTTGATATTGGACGACCCGTCCACGTAGAAAACACATCCAGGGTCTGGCACCACCCTTTGGTCACCTTGGGGGACAGGTGAAGTCATTTCGACTTCGGTACTGATCTCTTCTGTGCTTGGAGTGGTAAATTTGGCAATGACGTCGGCCACAGCTTTGCCCTTGATTGCTGTTTTTGGACGAAACTAGATGTCGAACTCACCGAGTTCGATCGCCCATTTGGTCATCCGACCAGACACCTCGTGTCTCTGAAGGACTTGTCTGAGAGGGGAGTCTGTCAACATAACTACGGAATGAGCTTCGAAGTATGGACATAACCTCCGAGTTGAAACAACGAGGCTAAGCGCTAGCTTCTCCAGGGGTGAATATCTCGTTTCTGCAGGTACCATGGCCTTACTCATGTAATATAATGGGTATTGCTTGCCTCCAACCTCCCTTATCAGGGTCGAGCTTACAGTCAAGGCCGAGACCGCAAGGTAGAGGAATAGGGGTTCACCATCTTTAGGTTTGGATAGAAAGGGGGGGACCCAGATACTGCTTCAATTGCTGGAAGGCTTGTTCGTACTCCGACGTCCACTCTGCCTTCTTATGACCCTTTAATTGTTGGAAGAAGGGGAAACATTTATCCGTTGCTCTGGATATGAAACGTCTGAGCACCACGACTCGCCCTATGAGGCATTGTATTTCCTTGACAGTCTGAGGCGAACTCATATCGAGGAGTGCTTTGATCTTATCGGGGTTCTCCTCGATACCTCTCTGACTGACTTGAAACTTAAGAAATTTTCCTGAGCCGATTCTGAAAGCGCACTTTGTTGGATTTAACTTCATCTGGTATTCTTAGAGGACGACGAACATTTCTCTTAGATCCGTCAAATGATTAGTTGCCTTGATACTTTTCACCAACATGTCATCGACATACACTTCCATTGTACATCCGATCTGCTTGGAGAACATCTGATTCACCAACCTTTGATACGTGGTCCCAACATTTTTTAGGCCAAACGACATGACCCGGTAACAGTAGAGTCCCTTGTTTATGACAAAGGTAGTCTTTTGCCTATCTAGGGGGTGCATTGCGATCTGGTTATACCCAGAGTATCCATCCAGGAAAGAAAGTAATTCGTGTCCTGCCATGCTGTCCACCAACTGATCGATCCGAGGCAACGAAAAACTGTCTTTCGGACAATCTTTGTTTAGATCCGAGTAGTCTACACAGACCCATCATTTCCCATTAGCTTTCTTCACAAGGACCACATTCGTGATCCAGTTAGGATAACGCACTTCTTCTATGAATCCGGCGTTGAGCAGAACAGAGACCTCGTCGGCTATTGCTTTGTATCGCTCGACATCGAATGACCTTCTTTTCTACTTGACAGGTCTGTGATCTGGATCCACATTCAGCCTGTGGACCATGACATTCGTAGAAATTTCGGGCATAACTTGGTGGGACCATGCGAAGACGTCCATATATTGTCATAGGAATATTAATATTTCGAGCTGTTGCTCAGGATTCAAGGAAGTCCCGAGTTGAACAGTTCTGCTCGGGTCAGCCTCGTCGAGCGGTACTTTCTCTAGATCTTCCACGGATGAGCCTTTCACAAGTCCTCCGGGGTCTGGAACGTTAATGGTGAGTGCTTACTTAATTGACCCCTTCTTTACTGACATTGCATAACATCTCTAAGCTTCTCGCTGATCACCTCGGAGGTAGCCTATCCCGCCCTCGACGAGGAATTTCATCATCAGGTGATAGGTGGAGATGACTGCTCTAATCGTGTTGAGGGAAGGTTCACTCAGGATAACGTTATGTACCAATGGTACATTGACAACTAAGAAGTCCACCATGAGAGTGACTTGGTGTTGTCCTTCTCCCGCAGTCACAGGGAGGGAGATAGCTCCCTCAGAGATCATTCTTTCCCCGACAAAGTCGTGCAGGGGGTCTTCACGGGTCTGAGGTGAGACCTTGGGATCCCCATTCTTTTAAAGGCCTCGAAATAGATCACGTTGGCCGAGCTCCTGGTGTCGACCAAGATGCGGTATACCTTTTGGTTCGCTGTGGTCATGGTAACTACTAGAGCATCATTGTACGGGTGCTGAATTCCTCGCGCATCTTCTTCCGTGAAGGTCAGAGTGCATGGGCTGACCCAAAGTTTCTTGCTGGGCCGCTCGGTTAAGTGGACGTAATATTCTGGTTCAGACTTCCTGGAGTGAGCCTTTCGCGCTCTATTTAAATCTTCTCCACAAGATGAGCCCCCGAAGATGGTATGGATTTCGGCGGGCTCTTCCATGGTGTTATTTAGCTGCTTTACTCCCTTTCTTCTTTCCGAGCGACTTTTTCTTCCTTGGTGTTTCGGCGCAGGTGTCCCTTCCGAATAAGGGTCTCGATCTCATCTTTGAGATCTACACAGTCAGTCGTATTGTGGCCGTGGTCTTGATGGAAGCGGCAATATTGCGCTTATCTCGATGATCTGGATCGGCCCTCATGCAAACAGGTCAATTCAGCAGCTTTTCTCCTCGGATGTCTAATAGAATCTGTTCGGTGTATGTGTTAAGGGGGTGTAGGAAACGAACTTTCCCTTCAGCCTTCTGGTCGGACGACGATCATGAGGGGCGCAGTCATCGGTCCCTTTGTTGGACGACTGAGATTCCTTGTTCCTAAGCCTCTTCTCTTTACCATTTGGTTCTGTCACTTGGACATTTTTACGAGCATTGGAGAATTCCTCCACGTTAGTGTACTTGTAAGCTCTGGCGACAAGTTCACCCAGCGTCTTCGGAGGGTTCTTCCCAATGGAGAAAGTAAATTTCTCTTCTTTTAGGCCATTGAACACAGTAGCCAGCACCATTTTGTCATCGTAGTCTTCTACCAATAATGCTTCCTCGTTGAAGCGAGCGATGTAGTCTTTCAATGACTCCTTTGGCTCTTGCTTGATGGCAAACAAGTGAGTTTTGGGCTTTCGACTTCTCTTACCACTTATGAACTGGGTAAGGAATAGTCGACTTAACTCTGTGAAGGAACTGATAGAATTTGGTTTGACCTGTCGGTACCAACTCCGTGCAGAACCCGTGAGCGTGATCGAGAAGCCTCGGCATATCATGGGATCCGTCGTCGTTTGGATCTGCATCCACGAGCAATAGGCTTCCACATGCTCGGATGGGTCTCCGGATTCGGAGTATTGGATGACGGGAGGTATCCTAAACCTCTACGGCATCACCTCGTTCATGATTTTCTAGGTGAAGGGAGGCTCGGTCTCTTCCATCATTGCCTGAACGACGGTGGGAACTGACGTCGGCTGTTGTTTTTTTTTTTTCCAGGGCTAAGAATTTATCGTTAAGCTCCGCAAACCGTTTCTCCCATGGGTCCTTATTTTTCGTTACTATCTCTTGGTTGTTTTCTATTTCCGAAGTTCTCATTCCCTTCCTCCGTTCTAACCAATAGCAGAGATCCGTCGGTGCCAGGGCTGAAGTAACTTAAACATTGGTCGGAGCTCGTATGGTTACGTTCCGAGCCGAGGCTCAGATTTGGGTCGGAAGAGGATTCTGACCTGACATCGGCATCTGAGGGTGTTGAGGCGCCTCGTGCCTTACACTCCTCGGCGTGGAGTGAGCCTCCACGATCAAACCGACTGGTTCAGGAACAGGGTCGTGGCTCCTGTTGTTGCTTCATCTTGTTCACCTCGTCACGTAGGGCTTGTAACTCGCTCTACATGGCGGGATATTTACTCGCCCGATTGCGAGAATGTTGGAGAGGCCCCTGGGCTGATTCAGCGTGATGTAGTGAGGAAGAGCGAGTTTGATCATTTGGCTCTGGTTCCTCAGCTACTCCTTTCTTCTTTCCTCTAATCATTATACTCGAGATTAGGAACCTGAATTTTTGTATCAGCTTCCCACAGACAGCACCAAATATGTTGAGGTCAAAATCTGGATCACCCTCCACTCCTTGTGATGCTCCTCGGACGGACCCTGGTCCTGTACAAAGGGTGAGCAAAGGAGACCGTGGCTAAGCCGGGGGACCCTCCGATGCCTAAGTCAGCTCAAGGGAATTAGGGTCTAAGTTAAAGAGTAGAGGGAGAGTGCGAGATATTGCGTACCTGTAGCAATAGAGTCTTTTGGTATTTATACCTGTCTGTCAGACAGTCGAGATTTGTTAATCTCGGTACGATTTACTCAATCAGTGGGATTTTCGGATCGTGGGTATATTGTGCGTAATTCAAGGATCGTGCAGGATATTATGCACATCATGCATATATGCGAGTGAAGTAACCGGCCACGTCCACTTATGATAGTTTCTAAGCATAACTTATTGGGTGCTCACTTCAGGATTGGGATTTAGCTCGACCCTGTCAACAGATGAGGCCCCAGTCAGAGTGATAACATGTCTTCATCGAGCAGCGACCATGCTTACGATTCGAGCCGAGCTCGCTAGTCGTGCGTTTCATTCTTTCATGAGGTCCGAGGCAAAGCGTCGGGCCTACTTTATCGGGTCAAGTTTCCTCCTGGTCATTAGTCTCAGGGCCAGGACGCCTTGACGACTCATCAGTGAATCTTTCAGTCGCGGGCGCCATGCAGAGTAGTTTCCTATTTGATGACGTCTGCCCTTAGAATTATAAGGGGTTCGAATCTTCCCATAACAGACATCATTGAAAACCATAACTGTAACGCCCTGAAAATCGGGGGTCGAGCATAAGCTCCACTCCTGAGTTCTAATGCATCACTTATGCGACATAGATAAAGATGATTAAATGTTATCCGTGTTAGTGCATTAAACATGAGTGAGATTACACCAAAATAACATATAATACTCTAGAGACAGTTAAATTATGCAAGTGGAAGACTGTGATAGATATATAAACTATTATAAGTCTCCAGAGTGTGAACATGTTACCAGGTTATATATATATGTGTATACTCCAAAAATGAACAAAAAGTATCTACATGGGTGCTCCAAAAGTGTAAAAAAATAAGTGTAATGGCATATAATCAACATCCCTGTAACCCTGTCGATCAGAACATGGTCTACATATACCTACCTGAAAACTGCATGTAGGAGAATGCCTCCTTGTCGTCCTCGAAGTTAAGCTCCGCCTCAGGAGTCGCGTCGTCACCTGCAATCAAGACAGAGTCTGGTTGGTGTTTAAAACACCGTCCCGTAATGTGGGAGTGAGTGATCAACTCAGTGGAACTATACAACAAAGGTTAACATGTTATCAATTCAGTCAAGCAGTAATGATAAAGCAGTAAAATTAAACATCCCTGAATACTCTTATTAATGCAAGAATGATATGAATAATGATGCATGCCCTCGCCTACAGTCCCTCGTGTGACACCATCTTACGGTCGCGGCATACTTTCTTCCCTCTGTGCTGTTCAACCCGAGGCACATACAATGCGATGTTATGAGCGTGATTACCAAGTTTTTATTAGTCCTTTTCATACAGCAGGATTGGGAAACTAAGGTACCTCCCTTATATCAATTCCCAAATAATGATCCATCTAGGGTAGTCAATCCTAGTTAATCACATACGATAGGCAAGTTCAGGTCACCACCACCAACACCCTACCAACTGACAGTCTATTTTCGAAGGCTCGTCGCCAACCCGACTGGGGACCACAGTCAGGCTGTGCCGGGGTAGGCCTATTTTATACTCAAGGTCACTCCACCAATGCCCTACCAATTGGCAGTCTATTTTCGAAGGGTTGTCGTCAACCCGACTGGGGACCATAGCCAGACTACACTAATGGAGGCCGACAGCTCGAATACAGTGTCCCATACCACCGTATTCGGCTCACAAGTTTGGGTTGTTCACTGGTGAAAGGGCCTAGCTATATGCCCTAGAGGAGGGGTGAATAGGGCAATGTCAAATAAAACTTAAAACAGCGGAATAATAAAAGATATAAATAACAATGCTGAAATAATAACAATCTCAAAGCACATGAAATATGAGAATGATACTAAATCTTGTTCTAAGGACAACCTTACACCAAAACCCATGGCTTATGGTAGGACAACCTTATTTCTAGAACAAATTAGCAATCACAAATGATAATCAAGAATAACTTACAGAAATGAATCCTAAGTTATTACACCATTCAACCACACTTGCTTGAAATGAAAATTACAACATTCACCCACAAAAGCAATCCACAATACTGAAGGAATAAATGAATAAAGAAATCAAGCACATCCACAACACAACGATATATAGTGGTTCGCCTATGTGTTCACCAACTGTTAGCCAACAGCCACACAGAATGCTACTCCACTCCTAATATCCTCACACAGGGGATATTAGCACGCACTCTCAAAAATAGGTTTTCACAGGTTCACCCAAAACCTTCACAATTGTGTCTTTTTATCTCAGGCTTACACAATCCAAAAACCCCCACAATCTGAGTTTTCTGGCTTTCCTCAGATAACCAACACAATGAGATTTTTCTGGAAAATCTCAAACAAAACCAAAGAAAGTAAATTACAAAGTAAAATACCTGGATCTCCTTTTGAAGTAGCCCAGTAGAACCAATTCGAGTATATGTATGATACGTCGTTCAATGTCCAATACTCACATAAAGAATGGTTCTATGCCTAATTGATTTTAGATTAAATCAAGAAGAGCAAAGTCTATTTGACTTTGATCCCAGAAGAAGGAATATCACAAATTCCTCTTTTCTAAATAAGATTGGAATATGGATCAAAATCACAATAGAAAAATGCTAACAAAAGGAATATTAAATATGCACAATAGCTTAAAAAATAATCACAACTTATCTCAGAGTATAGCCTTAAATCGCTTGAATTGAATGGAATGGAATGAATAAACTCTGAAATTCGTGCATTATTTATAGCCTGAAAAATCCCATCTTCGACTGGTCTTAGGATCCTAGGACTGGTTGTAGCATCAAAAATTTTGAAAGATTTCCGTGGGATTAGATTAGCTGTTCTCACGACTGGTCTTAGGTAGCCTATGACCGGTCGTGGACCACCTACGACTGGTCGTGAGACACTTACGACTGGTCGTAGGACTCGAGATAGGTTGTTGGAGTTCGAGTCGTAGGACTACGATCAGTCGAAGGATGAGTCGTAGGACTTCCCAGACCGGTCGAAGCAAGTCCAGGTCGAAAGGACAACCAGAAAATTCGAAAATCTGTAACAACCTAAGACTGGTCCTGAGAAACCTAAGACTGGTCGTAGCAGACCTAGGACTGGTCTTAAGATTTCTAAGACTGGTCTTATAACAGTCACACCAAGTAAATTAAAATATTCGAATTATGTATCCAGAATGACCTATCATACAGACCAACCTAAGGTTAATCTAAGGTTAAACAAACCTTGAAGTGAGATGGACATTGAAGTCTTGAAGGTCTGTATTCTCAGATGATCTTGAAGTAGAAGCTTGAGTCAAGTTGATGGTCTTTCTCGAGCTTGGTACATTCTTGACTTGTCTTGATGAAGTCTTCTAATCTTGAACTTGTTAGAAGCAAACTTGAAGTCTTCTATTCTTGTAGACTTCATTCATGACATGTCTTGTAAACATTCTTCATTTATGATCTTGTCTTGAAAACATTCTTCATTCATGATCTTGTCTTGAAGCAGTGTGTAGTCACAAACAAGAAACACAATAAGTACAAGACATATAGGTTTTGGTACTACAAAATTTGACAACCAAAAGGATATGAAATCATAGCACTAATAACTGGTCACTACGGGGAGGCTCGTCGCCCCAGCGTAGGCCAACAGCTCGACCACGGTGTCCTATATCACCATGTCCGGCTCATGAGTCTTAGCGGATCGAGGTACCAAGGTTAACGGGGTTTTTACTGGTGAGTTTGGTACCTTAGGTTCAAGCAATAGCGTCCAAACATGGTGGACATACATCGGGTCAATCGGGTTACTTGACGAGCTCGACTAGCACGAGCGCACATCGACCTGATTAACATGAAGTGCGTGAGCACTACACGTGGCCTAACCACTGTCAATAACCGAAGTACGGCTCGAATTCGTCAGGCACGTCCCGTGTGGCGAAACAACATCAGTCACCTAATCAGGATCTGTTACCGATTGCCTGGACTATATAATAGTCCCAACCACATTCAATTACAACAAATTATCATATGAGATAATCAAAGCAGTAATGGATCAATATTTCAAATCATACAATCATTTGAACATGTTTTGAAATAGACAAAACAGACATTAGAATGTGACATACATGGAGGAAATCATACACATCATTGACATAGTTGAGAATCATATCTCAACCCGCATACAGGTACACCTGGCTAACTGCTAACTCATTTAGACATTTTTATAAACACTTAGTCTACACATTCCATCATACATATTATATATTAGTTATCATACGTATTAGGGTAAATCCTTTTGTCAAAAGGGTTGTCGCCTATATGACAATCATATATCCACGATAGCTAGTCATGGCAAGCATGAATGCCAATTCCATACTCATTTAGTCATTTTCACAAACACTTAAGCTACACATAATAACATACACAACGTATGTTGATATAACATGTATTAGGGCTAATCCTTTTACCCAGGAGTTATTATACATACATCTAACATACATAGACGGCAGTTAATCATGGTAAACTCAAATCTAAATTCCATACTTATACGATGATTTTAACAAACACATGGATTGCCCTATATTCAACATAGTTTATGTATAACTGAAAAGTGCAACAGACATAGTATTTTACATGTGAAATAGCATCCACGTCAGTAATAAATCATTAACCGACATTGAAAGCTTTGAAAACCATAACCTATATGTTTACAGTCCACACCTTACGCTGGTAAACGCGTAACGGAGTCATTTTAGACACTTAGTCTTTGTCAACAGTGGATTGATGACCTATAATATGAATTAGGTTAGCTATTTCATCACTTACACTATCTGAAACCCTAAAACAGATTAGGGGTTGGATTTCTTACCTAAGAACGGGATCAGAATCGCCAGAATAGCGATACAGAAAAGTTGGTTCAGCCCGTGGAGTGATGGGATTGAATCCCAGGGATGAACTCCAACTCTCTCTCTCTCTCTCTCCCTCTTTCTCTCTCTTTCCACTCTTCTCTCTCCTAGGATTTTTCAAATTCGTATGGGATGAGAGAGTAGGGGCTTAAGACCCTTATATAGGCCCAGAACTGATGGAAATGGCCCCAGGGCCAAGGTATACTTAGGTTATAGCCAAAACATATCTGTTTCGGCTCAACGGAGCACTTCTGGAGACCCCCTTTCTACGTACGGTCGGACTTAAGCTTCCTTACTATGGATCTAGGTTGAGTTAAGTTTTCGGTCCAATCGGATTTATAGATCGACAGCGGCGGACCAGTTTTAGTTCGATGGTCACCGAAACTCGATCAGGGCCATAAGTACACTGCCATGTATGAGAAATTTCTCCTGATCCGAGGGTGTATTTGGGTCAGATTCTGATGGTCTGAATCCTTATATTCGGCCCGCAAGCGACAAGTCTCAGATTACTTAAATTCAGATTTCATTTCTAAATATATTCACGTTTCTCACACATTTTGCTCCGGGCTCAAGCGAATAGCTTTAGGACACTATCTGGACTTGACTTTCGAGGTGGTGGTCAAGTCCAGTAAGGCAGTCTTAATTATATAATTTCGTAGTAATCGGACTTTCGACGTGCGGTCCAAGTCCGATACGGAGTTTCGATGTGCTCCCGAGGGCAACTGGGTAATGAGATTGATCTTAGATTTCAGGGTAATGTAGCGTCGATGATTCTGCAAGTTTTGGGTCTTACAGTTCGTATATAAAGTGGTTCAAGCGAATTTCATAGCTAATCTAAAGGATTTGGTCCTGAGAGATTTCTGCCTTAGGTGGTACTCGGGTCTTTGTACGGATTTTTCTGGGACGTTATAATCTACCCCCCTTAAAGAAAAATTTCATCCCTGAAATTGTCTAAAGGTAATAAGTAAAGGTTTTCTGGTTAGTTCTGTTGGTTTCAGGTTTATATACGTGTTAGGGTATATAACAGCTACACTAACCTAGCTCATATCAGTCTACCCCCCTTAAAGTTTCTACCTTTGAGGTTTGAAGATAAATGTCCAAGTCATTATTATCGTGCTAAGTGTCTGATGTTAAAGTTTACCTAAGGGTGATATGTTCTACCATTTATGATTGGGCTAATACGGAAAGTCAGTTGTGGTAGGCTCGAACCCGATACGTCGATTGCCCGCCTGACCAGGGCAGGCAACACATTGTATCCGTTCCTAATCCTGATGGATCCTGGTCTTCTGCTCAGTCAAGCAGTGAGTCCTTTGGTAATCACCCAGGATTGAGAATTGAGTTAAGCCGCGAATTACTCATACGGATGTGGTTCTGAAATTCCGAAATCGAATCATCCTAAGTATTTAAGGAGTATTATAATTCACTAGGAGGTTCAAGCCTCATGTCTATAAGGTTGTCCTTTGGATCTTGTTCAACGAGAGTTCTTGTTTAACCTATGTTTAACGTAGTGGATAATAAGTTCTTTCCTGGTGCTCATAGTCAAAAGACTATACTAGAAGGGTTTTCAATCTCCTAATATTATAGTCGTAGGTCACCATTTCAATCATACGGCTAGGCGGTTATGAGCAGATTTGCACTTTGGTTTCATTAACTTCGGGAGGTAGGGAAGAGTCGAGAGTCCTAAAATATTACAGAATTTTGGAATGCTAGCAACATAAGGCCGCGGGAAGGGAAAGAAAAGGGACGTCTCCTCGACGCGGTATGAACCTTTAATTTACAAGGGAAATAAGAAACTTATAACCTTACTGTGGTTCGCTTCTAACATGATCTTACGGAGTATTAAACTATAAAACTCAATCCTACTCGAGGGTTCTAATCTAATTGTACAAAAGCAACAAATATATATATATATATATATATATTTATTTATGTATAATCAAATTTAATCCCAGGATAAATCCTAGTATGAATATAAGAATTCCTAAAAGATATGACCAACCTATTAGCAACTTAAAGTTGTAGAAATTTTCTGTCTCGACCATTCTATTATTTACAACATATTTGTCCTCTCTAGTTACCATATTATTTTTTTTTAATGAGGATAGTAATCCATTGTTAGGCCTATTCTTTCATACGAATTGGTTTAATAGACCCCGTGTCTACCAATAGGAATACAGGCATACCTTGAATGTGAGCAGTGACCTCAAAGGTCAAAGGCACTGCAGTTGTTGACTCAGGTGCTTCAACTGCAAGTGCATGCACACGGGCATGTTGAGGATGGTTTGGTTGTGCTGTCATAGGTCTTTGAGGCGGCCTATTCTGAGGTACAGGTGGTCGGTAAAATGACTGCGTTGGTGATGCAGATCGTAGAGGTGGAGTCGCTATATCATGTGGTGGCCGATGATCGATCTTCTGAGGTGGCGTGACACCGTTGTATTTCATCTTGGTGAAACAGAAGGGGTCAGTGTGTCCGCCTTTATCGCAATAAGTACACCAACATTTTGCTCGTCTTTGTTGGGTTGGCAGAGCCATGGGCCTGGGAGGTAAGTCTACATGTGGCCTTTTACCTAGGACTGGCTGGTCCTGTGATTCGGGCTGAGGCCTCGGGCCCATTGGTATACATGTTTGAGAAACTCTGTCTCCATCTTGCTCAGCTCTTAGAGACATGTTGACTAGCTCGGCGTAATTGGAAATGCTAGCGCAACACGTCTGAGTGCGGATATTGTGCCGCAACCCATCTGAAAAATGCTTCATTTTCATCATTTCATCAGTTAGTATCAAAAGAGCGTATCTGGCTAGCTCCCTGAACCTGTTCTCGTACTCTGCCATTGTCATGCCCCCCTGTCGGAGGCGAAGGAACTCTCCCTCCTCATGGTGGTACATGAGGGGAAAATATTTCTCGTAGAAGTGTGTCTCAAATGCACCCCAAGTCCACACGTGTCCTGTGGGAACCATTTGTAGGATGTTGTCCCACCATAAACTAGTATCCTTCTCGAACATATAGGTGGCTAGCTCAACTTGTTCTACCTCAGTGCAGTGCAGCGGCTTCAACATCTTAGAGATGAGATCTATCCAGTACTCAGCCTCCTCGAGTCTGTGAGTACCCGCAAAAGTGGGAGGACGGAAATGCTGAAAGCACTCAAAAAGTCCGCTGGTATTCATGTTCCCAGCAGGGTGCGTAGGTGATGCAGGCGGAACAACACTCATCTTCTAGGCAAGGGCCCCTGCTATGGTGGCGAAAAACTGTTGCTGCTGTGCCTGCTGCTGCTACATCAACAACATCATCTACTCCAGCCTATCGGTAGGGGGAGCCGGCTAAGGCATGGGTGGCGTCGACATTAACGCACGGTTATGCTCAGGAACCGATGGTGTAACAGGTGGCACCACAGGCGGTGTCATATGTGTCGGCCCAGTGGCAGGGCCAGTGGCCAGTTGAGAATCCGGCATGGCAGTGTGGGTTAGGCCCAAACTAGGGTCCATCTGGCAATCACTCAGGGAAGATACCCTGTCAATCGGATCACCAAAAGTGAGATGCGCCA
Source organism: Magnolia changhungtana (assembly GCA_030180095.1). Taxonomy (NCBI): domain Eukaryota; kingdom Viridiplantae; phylum Streptophyta; class Magnoliopsida; order Magnoliales; family Magnoliaceae; genus Magnolia; species Magnolia changhungtana. Next base: position 8,612,735 of record JASAUF010000361.1, on the reverse strand, counting down.
CAACCCGTGAAGCCTTAGGTGGCATTCCATATATTCCACATAGGGTGTAACCCAGGTCAGATTCAACATACTCACAAACACTTTTACGCAGCATTCATATATAGACTAAAGCAACTTCATGCATTTTATTTACCAAAATTGTCATAATACATGAAACACAGTGTTACATGAATCATGACAAAAGATGCATGTGAGCTAATACGACCAAGACTTCAAACATTTAAAACATTCTATCAACTACTACACCACTAGGCCTATTAACATGAAAACACAATGATCCTATCACAGCCACAAAATAAACCACAGGGCGATGGCATGGATGACTAAGCATCCGAGTCTGGCGAAGGAGGAGGGGCACCCTTATCCTACAAGCAGCACATGATAGACTTCAAAGTGCGAGTCACTTTCTTAAACTTGTGTTTCTCGAGGGTTCAAAGATCGATCATATCCTGTCATAGGACAGCCTGACCCTCCTCAAGTCGAGCTAAACAGGCATCTCTAGCAGCTCGATCAGTGTCCTGCTCCGGTGCTGTAGGAGGAGAGCTCTCCTCCGTGTCCTGGGCGTCCTCTTCTTCTTCCTGTTCTTCTTCTATTTCTTCCCTGCTTCCCTCCTCTCTTTCATACTCTTCACTAGCCGTCTCATCCTCACTCTCCTCAAGTCGGACTTGCCGCTGCCGTGGCCTAATTTTCATCTGATTGAGAGTAGTTTCATTGATGAAATGTTGTGGCACTGGGAGTTCTGCGCCAAGTCCGTAGCTGAACTCGCGTGCAATCTTGTATATGAGTCGGCCGAAGGGGAGTGAATCAGTCCTTTTATTGGAGTATGCGGTAAGAACTATCTGTCGCAACACGAACGTAGGCACGCACAACTTCTCCCCCTACCCCACTTGATACAGGAAATCTACCATTAGAGGCGTACACTTGCTGCGATTGCTCCACCTAGGGTAGACGTTAAACGTGTAGATATGGTGGAGTAGACGGAAATCATCCGTCATACTTGATGACAAGAGGCTATTATTTGGCTGTCATTGAACCAGTCGACCACAAAGGAAACGCGTACGGTGATCCCTTTCATGTGCACTCTTTAGATTCTTCTCGCTCGCTTGGACTTGGCCAAACGGTATTCCCATGAGTCGAGCTATCAGGCCAGCGTCAATTGTGGCCTCCCGACCTCTTCCCGCAGAAATCTTGAACTGCAAAGGCTCCAGCGTAGGCTCTTGAATATGGGCACAGAATGCTCTGACAGTGCCCACATTTGCACGATATTTTCCCTCAAACACAGGGCCCCAACCGGCCTCACCCAGGTGCTCCAATAACAGATACTCCCCAAAGAACCTCTCATCCACGTGTGCTTAAAAAAGGACCCTACGACCCACATATCTTCCATGGAACAAATCCGCCAGTAGAGCTCTTGGGAGAGGAGCCTGGGGATCAAGGTCCCGCCCAGTCCGTATCTCACGTTCAACGCCCGTGCTTGCGGTGACGCCCTTCTTTTTCCTTGAACGAGTAGGGCGACTAGGCCCGGCTTCATCCACGACACCCTTTCTCTTTCCCATGAGAGAGAGAAAGGTGGAAATCGAAAATATGGCCGTAATAAGCTCGAATAGAGCCATGGAAAAGTGAAGAAAAGGGAGGAAATGGTTGGGGTCTTTAGGCCTCAACGGATTTGAGCCTCCAAAGGGTATGTCAAGGCATAAATGACAGGGGTTAAAGAAGGAAAATGAAGAGATGGGATGGGTTAGTGGGTTTACACAAATTTGAGACTCAAATGGGGGGTTTAAGAGCTCAAATGAGAGAGAATAGAGAGGGTAGGCAGCAATGGAGAAGGGTTTACAACATGGTAGTAGAGACGGTGTACGAAAATGGAAGAGAGAACTCTTGGTGGAACGATTTGAGTGCGGGATATGGGGTTTTTGAAGAAAAGGAGAGCTTGGAGTGGTAGTTTGTGAAGGGGAGGTGTCATAGGAGGGGTTTAAAACGAAAAAGCCTGCATCAGTGGGCCACACAACCCCAAAAACGCATCGACCTGCCCGGCCAGGCCCGTTTGGCGGTGAGGCCTCGCTAAACCGGCGAGGCCCTCGCCGGTCTCTAGACCTTCTGGCGAGGACTGGCCCTTTGGGCGAGGTCCTCCCCTTAGGTCCAAAAACATGTGGGGCCCACCTTGGGTCCCCCTGGACTCGTTCGGTTTGGCCCTTAACTCCGATTCGAGTTGTTTCGGGTCCTTTCGGGTATGTTTCTAATGTACAGCTGCACATGAAGATTTTGAAGGCTGGGATGGGGTCAACCATGGTCTAAACTCATCGCTTGATGGCCTAGGAGTGATCCGGGGTTGCCTCAAGCGATCACAGAGGTGTACAGACTCGATTTCGTTGATCGATATCGATGAACTTCGTCACTTGGCGAAATCGGGAAAACCTAAGCTTGTTTCTACATTTTTCCTTGCACCCACCTATGTCGGAAAGCGTCAGCGTACATCATGTGACTATAACTCAGGCCTGGTTTAATCTAAATCATGCTTTAATACAACTTGTAATGCCTTGAAAATTGGGGGTCGAGCATAAGCTCCACTCTCGAGTTCCAACGCATCACTTATGCAACATAGATAATGATGATTAAATGTTGTCCGTGTTAGTGCATTAAACATAAGTGAGATTACACCAAAACAGCATATCATACTCTAGAGATGGTTAAATTATGCAAGCGAAAGACTGTGATAGATATATAAACTATTATAAGTCTCCAGAGTGTGAACATGTTACCAGGTTATATATATATACATGTATACTCCAAAAATTAACAAAAAGAATCTACATGGGTACTCCAAAAGTGTAAAATAACAAGTGTAATGGTGTCTAATCAACATTCCTGTAACCCCGTCGATCAGAACATGGTCTACATAGACCCGCCTGAAAACTGCATGTAGGAGAATGCCTCGTTGTTGTCCTCGAAGTCAGGCTCCGCCTTAGGAGCCGCGTCATCACCTGCAATCAAGACAGAGTCTGGTTGGTGTTTAAAACACTGCCCCGTAACGTGGGAGTGAGTGATCAACTCAGTGGAACTATACAGTAAAGGTTAACATGTTATTAATTCAGTCAAGCAGTAATGATAAAGTAATAAAATTAAATATCCCTGAATACTCTTATTAATGCAAAAATGATATGAATAATGATGCATGCCTTCGCCTACACTCCCTCGTGCGACACCATCTTACGGTCGCGGCATGCTTTCTTCTCTCTGTGCTCTTCAGCTCGGGGCACGTGCAGTGCGGTGTTATGAGCGTGATTACCAAGTTTTTTTTAGTCCTTTTCATACAGAAGGATTGAGAAACTAAGGTACCTCCCTTATATCAATTCCCAAACAATGATCCATCTAGGGTCGTCAATCCTAGTTAATCACATACGATAGGCAAGTTCAGGTCACTACCACCAACACCCTACCAACTGGCTATTTATTTTCGAAGGCTCGTCCCTAACTCGACTGGGGACCACAGCCAGGCTGTGCCGGGGTAGGCCTATTTTATACTCGAGGTCACTCCACCAACGCCCTATCAACTGACGGTCTATTTTGAAGGCTCATTGCCAACCCGATTGGAGACCACAGCCAGACTACACCAATGGAGGCTGACAGCTCGAATACAGTATCCCATACCACCGTATTCGGCTCACGAGTTTGGGTTGCTCACTGGTCACTACGGGGAGGATCATCGCCCCAGCATAGGTTGATAGCTCAACCACGGTGTCCCATACCACCATGTCTGGCTCATGAGTCTTAGCGGATCAAGGTACCAAGGTTAACGGGATTTTCACTGGTGAGTTTGGTACCTTAGGTTCAAGCAGTAGCGTCCAAACATGGTGGACATACATCGGGTCAATCGGGTTACTTGACGAGCTCGACTAGCATGAGTGCACGTCGAGCTGATTGACATGAAGTGCGTGAGCACTCCACGTGGCCTAACCACTATCAACAACCGAAGTACGGCTCAGATTCGTCAGGCACGTCCCGTGTGGCGAAACAACATCAGCCACCTAATCAGGATCTGTTACCGATTGCCTGGACTATATAATAGCCCCAACCACATTCAATTACAACAAATTATCATATGAGATAATCAAAGCAGTAATGGATCAATATTTTAAATCATACAATCTTTTGAACATGTTCTGAAATGCAATGTAAACATGAATTCGCACATATTCAATTCATAAACAAAACAGACATCAGAATGTGACATACATGGAGGAAATCATACACATCATTGAGGTAGTTGAGAATCATATCTCAACCCGCATACAGGTACACCTGGCTAACTGCTAACTCACTCAGACATTTTTACAAACACTTAATCTACACATTCCATCATACATATTATATATTAGTTATCTTACGTATTAGGGAAAATCCTTTCGTCAAAGGGGTTATCACCTATACGACAATCATATATCCACGACAGCTAGTCATGGTGAGCATGAATGCAAATTCCATACTTATTCAGTCATTTTCACAAACACTTAACTACACATAATAACATATACAACGTATGTTGATATAACATGTATTAGGGCTAATCCTTTCGCCCAAGAGTTATTATACTACATCTAACATACATAGACGGCAGTTAATCATGGAAAACTCATATCTAAATTCCATACTTATACGATGATTTCAACAAACACATGGATTACCCTATATTCAACATAGTTTATGTATAACTGAAAAGCGAAATAGACATCGCATTTTGATGGAAAATAGCATCCATGTCAGTAATAAATCATTAAATGACATTGAAAGCCTTGAAAACCATAACCTATACGTTTATAGTCCGCACCTTACGCCGGTAAACGCGTAATGGAGTCATTTTAGACACTTAGTCTTTGTCAACGACGGATTGACGACCTATAACATGAATTAGGTTAGCTATTTCATCGCTTATACTATCTGAAACCCTAAAACAGATTAGGGGTTAGATTTCTTACCTAAGAACGGGATCAGAATCGCCGGAATAGCGATGTAGAAAAGCTGGTTCAGCCCGTGGAGTGATGGGATTGAATCCCAGGGATGAACTCCAACTCTCTCTCTCTTTCCTCTCTTCTCTCTCCTAGGGTTTCCCAAATTCGTATGGGATGAGAGAGTGAGGGCTTAAGACCCTTATATAGGCCCAGAACTGATAGAAATAGCCACAGGGCCAAGGTATACTAGGTTATAGCCAAAACCTATCTGTTTCAGCCAACGGAGCACTTCCGGAGGCCCCCTTTCTACGTGCGGTCGGACTTAAGCTTCCTGACCATGGATCTAGGTTGAGTTAAGTTTTTGGTCCGATTGGATTTACAGATTGACCGCGGTGGACCAGTTTCAGTTCGACGGTCACCGAAACTCGATCAGGGCCACAAGTACACTGCCATGTATGAGAAATTTCTCCTGATCCGAGGGTGTATTTAACTCAGATTCTGACAGTCTGAATCCTTATATTCGGCCCCCAAGCGACAAGTCTCAAATTACTTAAATTCAGATTTTATTTCTAAATATATTCATGTTTCTCACACACTTCACTCCGGGCTCAAGCCAATAGCTTCGGGACACTATCTGGACTTGGTTTTCGAGGTGGTGGTCAAGTCCAGCAAGGCGGTCTTAATTATATAATTTCATAGTAATTGGACTTTCGACATGCGATCCATGTCCGATACAGAGTTTCGATGTGCTCCCGAGAGCAACTGGGTAATGAGATTGATCCTTGATTTCAGGGTAATGTAGCGTCGATGATTATGCAAGTTTTGGGTCTTACAGTTCGTATATAAAGTGGTTCAAGCAAATTTCATAGCTAATCTAGTTTAACACAGTTAATTTCGTCTAATTTCTAAATGATTTGGTCCTGAGAGATTTCTGCCTGAGGTGGTACTCGGGTCTTTGTACGGATTTTTCTGGGAAGTTATAATAACATAAACGTTTATAGTCCGCTCCTTTCGTTGGAATACTCGATTCGGACTCGGTTCGAATTCTACGTTCCTGAAAATATAACGTCGGGTACCTAAATAGTGAAATCGGTTAGCTAGGTTGACAAACAACCATTCTAGATCTCAACTACGGTATTAGGGTTAGGATTTCTTATCCAAATCGTAGCTGAAACAAATTGTGTAGCGAAATGGGAAAGTGATTCGAGGCGTGGAGTTGTGGGAGAGAATCGTATCAACGATCTCCCAGGATTTCTCTTCTCTCCTTACTCTTTTCTCTTATTTTCTTTCTTTCCTAAGGTTTGGAGAAATTCGTATGAGAGAGGGATGGGGTGGTATAAGGGCTATATATAGGCCCATAAGTAATGTAAATGGCCCCAAGGCCCTAGTATACTTAGGTTATAACCAAAGGGCGATTGTTTTTGACAAACGGGGCACACAGGGAGGCCCACTACTCACTTACGTCATAGTGTAAGTTCCCTGATAATGGATCTATGCCAGGATGTGATTTCGGTGCGATCGGATAGGCCGATCGACCGTGGAGGACCGGTGTCAGATCAACATTCGTACTTACTCGATCAGGGCCACGGTCATACGGATATGTGCAGGGAAATTTCCTCTTTCCATGGGTGAAGTTTGGTCAGAAACTGATGGTTCGAAATCCTCAATTTTGCGTATGAGCGAATGACCCAATTCACTTAAGTTTCATTATATTTTCTAAAGATATTCGCATTTCTCACACACTTCACTCAGGGCTTAAGTTGTGCATTTTTGGGTATTATCTGGGCAAGATTCCAGCAATGATTGTCAAGCCCAGTAGGACAGACATAACCCTATAGTTTCGTGGTCATCAGACTCTCGACGTGTGGTCCAGGTCCAACGCGGGGTTTCAATGTACTCCCGAGAGCGACAGGCTCGTGGGATTTCACATGTCTTTATGTAGTATTGAGTCAGTGGCATTAATGGTTTTAGGTCTTCTCATTTGTGGAAATGGTGGTTCGAGCTAAATCCATCGATTATTTGGTTTAGTACTTAATCATTTCGCCTAAATGACGACAGGATACGGTCCTTTAGGTGGTTCTGCCTGAGGTGGTACTCGGGTCTTCGTACGGATTTTTTTGAGACGTTACAGGGGTATTGCTGCCTTTTTCTTTTTTTTTTAATCTCTTGTCAAGCATCCATTAATTCAGACATGCAATTTGAATGCATGGACATATATATATTTTTAATAGTAATAACACCGAACTATGGTTTCCACTTGTGCCAAATTAGAACATGAGTTCACTCTACATGTCATCAGATAAACGATCATATAATTCCTCTTATTGGAGATCTCTCTATTTGCTAATTTCAGGTTTCATTTCGGTGAGAGCTCACCACACCTGCATGTCCAATTAAAGACATGGTAAATGAAATCCCACAATATGCACTATGTATTGATTTATGATTTTTAAATCTGTGTTTTTTCTTGGAAAACTTAACATTATATCTTTTAGTGAGCCTGGGGTGAGTTCCTGAAGATAAAATCTAATGTAGAACTGTGTTTCAGCTTTGTTTCTTCTGGCACTCGAATTGTCATGTCAAGTGAATCTCTGTTGTTTAGTTTTAGTTTGTAAAATGTTTATTGCTCTAAAAAATTGTAAATTTTGGTGGAAATGACCGAATAATTTCCTTAATGTTCAATAATGAAGAATTTGGCTCCAGATTGCAAATTCTTCACTTCCATGTTAGATTGAAGCTGCAATTTGGGGGCTCTTCCTCACCATGACTACTTGAAAACATTATTACAGATATTCATTATAAATTGGTTGTTTCCTCTTGTTTAAACTGACTATTTGCAATCCAGTTCATCATTAATCCACAAAAGAAGCTTACTTGAAGATGACAGCCGACTGGCCTCCAAGAGGTGAAAGCCAGGTAAGCCTCAATAACAAGAGAAGAAATGACAGTTGAGACCACTTCATATAATGGCCATGTGTTTTATGATGAATGTTATACGTTGGTCGTTATAAAAACGGAAAGTTAATAGGATCAGGATGGTGGTAGGAGCTACATTTTGGAATTTTAGTTTACTGTTAAATTTGATTTTTCTGAAAAATTCAGGGAGAACCTTGATGATACCGGAAATTAGAAGTGGATGTTAACTTACAATTTGTTGGCTACAATAGTGTTTCTGCTCGACCACAAGATGATGGAAAAGATGTATTCATCTCTCATGTTGGTAAAAGCCATTTCACAATTCATGTTTCTAGAGAGAACATTTAATCAATCCTTTGAGGGAGTCCATGTATATATTGCATTCCCATGCACTGTAGGAAAAATAGCAAAATGACAGGTTTCTTATGAATTCATTTTAAATTTATACATACTAAATTCCAAATAGTAGAACTATCTCTTTGCAGTTCGTTTTTCTAGCCCCTCTTATGGGAACCAAACTACTCAAACCTCTAGCTCCTCTTGAGAGAGTTTCCTTATCCTTTTTGGATCAAGCTGGGTAATGCTTAGTTCAACCGATTTGGTGAGACCAGTTGATTTTTGTTAAGGACTCAAGGGCTATGTAATTTCCTTGGCCAAGGGCCTCTATTTCTGTATGAGATCTTGTGGGTGACTTGGCGTTGGTGTTGCAATTCGCTTGTAGTTGCACGTTTTTTTTTTTTTTTTTTTTTTATTTTTTGTTTAAAACTGTTCTGAAATAAGAAAAAATACCATTCCCAAAAATTAAGAATTGGGCTGGAAATTGAAATTTTGCGACGGTTTTTAACCGTCCCTAATTTTTATTTTTTTTGCGACACTCTATTTCAGGAACGGTTTAGAACTGTTCCAAGAGTGAAAATTTATTTACCCCCGATTGAAATCCATTCCTAAATAGGGATTTTGGTGTAGTGAAATGATCTACATGCGGTGGGTATTGATCTTTTGTTTTTCTCGATTTGCTTGGCTGCAGAGTGATAAGAGGGTCATTGCAACTGGCTATTTTTATTTGTTTTTCTCAACTAAAAAAAATCAGCTGCTTTTTAGAATGGATTACTTATGATTCTAATGAATCACTTTTGTTAGACAATTGTAACCATCCCATTCATGGCTTTGAAAGTGGATGGATACGAAAAATAAGGTCAAATCAAAGATGGATTGGATCATCCAATCAGTAATATTATTTTATGATACCTATGAAATGCATTCTGGACTCAATGGACAGTTCAGATCGACCTATTGGACTGTCCAAGTGAACTGATGTAACTAGGATCACTATAACTTATAGTGATTTGAGAGCATTGGAGCATTTTTCTTCAAACAATATTGTTGCTATCTTTGTGATTTAAAGGCAAAGCATTTGTTGGATTCAAGCTTCTTTAGTTTTATATGTATTATTCGTGCAGGTCTTGGTATCACAGTCTCAGGCTCCAACGATTTTTACTCGTACCAGATTCAGAATTTCATTTTGAGTGCGAGTTCCTTAAAGCATAAAAAAAAACCCGTGAAACATTTTTGAGATTGCTTCATCACTATCATGTAATGGTCCATAAGAGACTAGTGAGGTATGGACTGCTTGAAATGAAGTGAAAATACAAAAGGAAGTTGCATATATATGAAGTCCAACCACATTGTTGGTTAAACAGTTCAATAGAAGATATGTTGGCTGATGACACCAGCGGTTTTCTTTGCTTGTGATTTTTTAGTTGTCTTTATGCTTTTGTTGTTTATATTAATTGGAGATATCCCATTGTTTGACCTGTTGAGCGTCGTCTTACAAATTAATGACTTAAATATCTACAACTTCTAGCTACTTGTTAGATTGAAGCACGTGGACTTTCTTTGGCACTGGATGTGTTGGCCTCAATTCAACCATTCTCATCAATTACGTTTAATACAGAGGGGTCCATTGGAACAATTGCTGGAGAAAAGTGCAAACCAGAGGTTGCAAAAACTAGACTCGGCTTGTTAGCAACAATGACCACTGCGGTTGTTGCAGTTGTACTTTATTACCTTGGAATTGTTAATCTCTCATCTATAGCTAAGAATCTGCATGAAACATTGTCCAGTTCAGATCTTGATTTGGTGCCAACTAGTTTGCATCGTGTAAGGGTGCAAATTTGTTGGAAAGCTGAATCTTCAACTTAACCATCCATTCAGTCCAATGCTCTACATATCCCACCATTAACCAAAATCATTCTGATTGGATGATTGATACCATCTGATCAGAGTGTGAGGAATGAAAAGTAGGCATCTGGAAATTACGTCAAAATTAAATGCATGCAATACAATTGATCTAAATTAAAGTCCTAATCATGCAAGCCAGTTTACAGTGTAACATGAAACAAATCATAAGAAATGCTATCCAAATCACAGGAAATGGTTGAATTAAAATTAATTTATTTTTGTTATTTTGTCTTGCATGTTGCAGGCAGAGATAATGGCTGGATGGAGGGAATTTTTATATGTATTCAGAATATTTTCAACTTATTATGTAAATATTATATATTTTTCATTGTAAAGTATTACAATTTTATTTAGATTCATTTTTAATAGTGTTGTGCAACATTCTTTAGTTTCCAAATATTTTAAAAAATACAGGTTCCGATTAAATATAAAGAATCAAATGGATTAAGAATTTTTTTTAAAAAGAAAACTAGCGGTCAGCACCTTTACAAGTGATCAACAATTTTTACTGGTGCATATTTGAAGGTTTTCCAAGTGTTTTCTATGGCATATACTTGTGTTTCATGTCGTTTGAATTGTTCTTGGCTTGTCGGGAGTGTTTTACTGGTGCTTTGATCGATCTATACCGGTGCTTTCATGGGCTTATACTGGCACTTTGATATGTCTAAACAACGCTTTGGCAGGCCTTTTCCGGCATTTCTGATGATCTTTCTTGGTGTTTCGATAATCTTTTTACGGTGCTTAGGTAGACTTTCATCAGCAGTACTTTTCAGGCTTTATCGGTGCTTTTCCAAGCTTTACCTATGGCCAACAACAATGCTGGTAAAGGATGATGGTTGCCAGTAAAGGTCTCCTTTGTAGTGGCGGCCATCAAAAGCGCTGTTACAAGGATGCGGCCACCAGTAAATGATTTAGCGATGCCTCCCTTTATCGGCGTGTGTCTGGACGCCAGTAAAGGATTTAGCGTACCCACATTTTTGGTCGCCAGTAAAAATCTATTTTCTTGTAGCGTTAAAAAAATGCTGTTTACATTTCCTCAGTGATTTTCATGTAATTGTTCAAGGGTCCATTTGATTTGGGGATCCTTCAAAATAGGGATTACAATTGTAGACTTTAGAACCTCACCTCTGCATAAATATAATTATGGACATGTTATTCTTTTCTAAAACTTCCAAAATCACAAATATGTCGACGAATGCCCCAGTATCTCGGGTTGCTCTCCAATCCAAATGGACCCTATAGGTCAATATAAAATGCATAAGATAACATTTCACTTATTAAACAAATGGAATTAATATCTTAGATAGAAGAAAGGTCGATTTCACATCAGGCCTTAACAAATACATTCAATGAGGAAATACAATAATGAGTACAAACATTGATAAATCCCTCTATTTTCATGCTTTGTCTTGGGATCTAAACTTACTTGTTACATAAATCCCAAGTGCCACCACTACCATTGTGGCCACCACAACATTCACCACCAACTGCTTAGGCTTATCCAATCCTGCCCCCAAGAATAAACCACCCACCCCATCCTGGAAACTGTCCAGCACGCGCCCGCCGACTTCAGAAGTTGCATTTTCCATCGACCCATCCACCATTTTCCCAGAATCAACAGGCTGATTCTCCTCTTGCTTCTTCTTCATCCCATCCATGGCCTTTTCGAGCTTTGCAGACCCGTCACTTGGAGTGCTCTCGTTATATGGCTTCTTTTGCGTAACATGGCCCACATCTTTGGATTCCTGAGCCTTTCCGTCAACTTGTTTGCCGATAAGGGCTCCCAAACTGTCTTTGAGGCGATCAACGTTACTCTTCTCACTCATTTCCTTTTCAGCAATGTCAGGCTTCTTCTCACTCATTTGCATTTCAGCAATGCCAGGCTTCTTCTCACTCATTTGCTTTTCAGCAATACCAGTCAAAGCAGCTTTCTCCTTAGGTGGCATCTTTTGCCTAAGATGGTCCACATCTTCAGACTCCTTAGCTTCTCCGCCTATCTTTTTATCTGCGGTGGCAGCTAAATTGTCTTTCGGGCGAGCGTCGTTGCTCTTCGCACTCATTTTCGTTTCGCCAATGGCACTCGAAGGCAGTTTTTGGCGAGTGTCACCTTGTTCTTTTACATACTCCTCGCGTGTTGGGGTTTCCTTGGCAGTTTTAGTTTGATCCCGGGTATCGACTCGGGTAATTGTCTTGGGCATTGTGATGTGAAGGATTCCATTATCCAACTTGGCATGGATCTCATCCAAGTTGCAGTTATTTGGGACGCGGGCGTCCTTGCGGAAGCGGCTCCATTTATTGCGGTCGAGCAGGCGTTCTCCACTAATCTTCAAGTTGCCCATACCATCGAGTTGGACTTTTATATTTTCCTTCTTAAATTCTATAACAAGAAGCAGAATAAGAAAGAGTCAACTGAATGATTTTGTGAAAAAAAAAAAAAAAAGGTTTCAGCGACCGTTGTGACCAGTATATCTTCGAGATATTGAAACATATCACAGATATTTTTGTGGAAAATTGATCAAATGATATTGTCACCATAATATTTCTAGATTATTATTATTTTTTTAAATCACGGCAGTTTTTTAAAATTTCACCATGTTATTGTGAAATTATTGCAAATTTAATGCAAAATTTAATTAATTATTATTAAATTATAATAAATATTTAATTTTACATATTTTATTTGAGCCTGGTTTGAGCCTTATTTTTAAACCATGGCAGGCCCAGGCCTTCACAGCTTGACAATCTGGCCTTCTCAACTTGACGATAAATGGACCCAGGCTTTAGGCCCAATTAAATGATTTTGTTTATGACACAGAGGGATGTGATGAGGCTGATGACCGTCTTACTCTACACAGATCTCTGGACTCGTATATCTTCATGGAATCCATGAGGGATAAAAATAGAAATAATTTAAATTTGAAATAAATTAATTGATAATAAAAAACGAAATTACAACCAGTTAAATAATGATCTCTAACTTAGGCCTAAAAATGTGACTTACTATATAAATAGTATACTTATTATTTATAGACGGACTCTATTCCTACTAGACTTCTTGGTTTTCGCCCAAAAATAGTAAGTGTCCTATTTGGTCCAACCACCTTATTCTCATAATTTTTCTAAGCCCTTTTCATGTTAAGCATGAGTTCTACGACTCAAAGGATCAAAAGTTATATTTGAACAAAAACTTACTATTTATGGTAAAAACAAAAATAAATTGGACTTTCAACCGTGGATCTGATGGAATCTCACAACTACAACATGGGCAACCCGGTATAGCAAGGTTGGTTGGCTAAAGTAGTTTTTACTACCCAAAATCATATATGATATGTCCAAAAACTCATCCCGAGATACAACTGTTTTAAGGTTTTGATGGTTCAGATCGTTTCAACCTCTAATCGAACCTTCTCTAGTCCATCTTTGCCATGAAAGTATCCGCGACCCGCTCTACATCAGTTTACTGGCCCTATCCAAGTAAGTTTTAGGCTGTTTATCGTTGTCCCATTCCAGCTAAGTCTAGTTTTTGGTTTGTAGCTGGACCTGGGCCCAAAATTTCTGGACTGACTAATTAATGGGCCAGGCCCATCCGGAAGTCAGCACATTAACAGCCTTATCCATGAGGTATTCAAGGACATAAAAGTCATTTGATAACTTGCAATAAATGGGCCTTCCCTACACCTGATTAACAGAAAAAAAGCTCTGGCTAGTCTGATCACAAACTGGAATTAATGGAAGAATTGATTGAACGGCACAGATCTAAATATCCTTTTGTTTTAAACTTATCTTAATAACTAATTAAAGGGGTAAAAATGTCCAATCGCTACTTGCGTTTTATACAGTAGAGATTAAAAATAAAAATTTTAAAAAAAAAAAACAAAAAAAACTAAATGCAATGTAAGCCATCGCATCATACCGGGGAGAGAGATCAAGAGTGTATCACGTCCTTCTTCTTGGACCAGATCCGACGTGGGCTCGAAATCTTCGTACGTGCGGCCAACGGCAGGTCGTCTCCTCGTCTCCATCTTCTCTCTCTTATTTGATTGGTTATAGAAGTAATACGAGATGTCCTGAATGAAAGAGGAGATGTTGAATGAGGTTTATATACTTGCATAACAATGAAAGGTACATAAGAAAATTTCTTATGGAGAGATCTCGTCCAAAGGATTTATTCCTTTTTTTGATTCTTAGCAATTGGGTTGCTTTAGGACTTGAGTTATGCTTTGGTTGGAAGATTGGAAATTCCTTGTTTCGTGTGCACGCTCATATACTCCTATCACTGTTTGCCGCCTTTTTTTAAATGGCGGTGACTATTCAACGGTACACATGAAATAGTGAACGGATCAACACCATTATATGGGGCCTATCTTGGAACGTTAATGACATCCAATCCGTACATCACGTATGTCCACCGAGATTCATGTTCGAGGGTAAAAATTGGTCCAATCCAAATCTCAGGGGGGCCACGCCAGAGGCAAAAAAGCCCCACCACTCATTAGTTATTCCAAGGACATTTTTGTCAATTTGGATAAAACAAAAGGTACTCTCGGAAGAGGTGCAAAAAAACCTTATACACATGAGACATTCTTATTTACCCCTCTACACTTTGATAATTACGGATTTATCATCTTGAATTATTGGGTGGGCTTTTAGAAGAGTGAAATGGGGTCATCCAATTTTATTTTAGCTATCGACACCATCTAACCATTTTCTTACGTCCTTTTGGATCATGGGCCAAAAATAGGCAGATCTTAGTCGTTGGTGAGCACTTAGGAGCCTGTACAGTGTCTAATCTTTGGACCATTAAGTGGAATTTGTCCGTGTCTACTTGATAATTTGATCTGCCTCTCCCTGTGGCATGTCCTAACAATATATAGGCGCTACAAGAAAGTATGCCTTTAGCCTCAATTTTTTAGCCTAGTTAAAAAAAATGAGGCTAAATGTGCTTTTTAGCCTCGGTTGTAAAGGAACTAAGGTTAAAAGTTCTTTTGTTTGCCTCGGTTGGTGAAAAACTGAAGCCAAAAGTCTATTCTTTTGCCTCGGTTGGTGAGCAACCGAGCCTAAAAGTCTGCCCTTTTACCTCGGTTGGTCAGAAACTGAGGCAAAAAGTCTTCCATTTTGCCTCGGTTGGTGAGCAACCGAGGCAAAAAGTCTGTCCTTCTGCCTCGGTTGGTCAGAAACTGAGGTAAAAAGTCTGCCCTTTTGCCTCAGTTGGTGAGTCACTGAGGCCAAAAGTCTGCCCTTTTGCCTCGGTTGGTGAGCAACTAAGGCTAAAAGTCTACCATTTTGCCCGGTTGGTGAGAAACTGAGGTCAAAAGTTTACCCTTTTGCCTCAGTTGGTGAGCAACTAAGGCTAAAAGTCTGCCTTTTTGTCTCGGTTGGTGAGCAGCTGAGGCTAAAAGTCTATCCTTTTGCCTCGGTCGGTGAGAAACTGAGGCAAAAAATTTGCCCTTTTGCCTTAGTTGGTGAGCAATTGAGGCCACAAGTCTACCCTTTTATCTTTGGTGAGCAACGGGGTCAAAGTCTGCCATTTTGCCTCGGTTGGTGAGCAACTGATGCGAAAAGCCTGCCATTTTACTTCGGTTGGTGAGCAACCAAGGCTAAAAGTCTGTCCTTTTGCCTCGGTTGGTGAATAATTGAAGCCAAAAATCTATAAGTTAACTTTTTTAGCCTTAGTTGGGGATACAAGGGTGAGTAATCTAGACCATTGCTCTTATGGACCTTGTCATAGATGGCAAAGATTTGAAGATCCTAGCCCTTTCGTTGGATTTTTTTAGTATTGTACATCCATGTTGGATCACAACATACTAACGGTCTGGATTACCAAACCATAGATCCAATACTTGGAATTGAAAAGGGGGCTTCAGCCTCAGTTCAAAACTAAGGCTAAAAAGGACACGGTTCAAAACTGAGGCAAAAAAGGACAGACTTGACCGAAGGGCAGGGTCAGGGTTGGGCCCTGATTTGTCCAAGTAGCACTTCTACCACTTATACGAGAGAGAGAGTCCTTTTGTTCTCTCTTTCTCAACGATTCGTTGAAAGAAGAAAAAGAAAAGAAAAAAGAAAAAAGAAAAATCAAAATCAAAAGCACTGGTATTTCGATCAGATAGAGGCGAGCAATTCAATCTCTCTTTTCCTTGTTTTGGATCTTCGATTGGAGGAATCGAATCGAAGAAGAAGCTCGACCTTACAGGTATTCTTGTTGGAATTCTCCTTTTCTTTTGAATGTGTTTAGTGAGATTCTGCTGCGTTTTTTTTTTTTTTTTAAAAAAAATTATCTGAAGCTTTTTTCCGAATCGGTTTGAATCGAATTATTAATGGATCTTTGCTTGATTTCTTAGTTCTTTATCGGAATCGCTCGATTTTTGCTTCGATCTCCCGATGGGAAGTCGAATTTCCCTTTGATTTTGCTTGCATGCTATGATTTGATGCTTCCTTCAGATCTGTTTGGGGAATTCGCTCAGTAGAAGCTTCGGTTTTCCGATCCCTTCTCGAAGGGATTTCTCTCCCCCCCCCCCCGATGGTTTCTAGAAAGATCGATATCTTCCCATAAAAGACAATCAGATCTTAGGATTTTGTTTATTTAGGTTAATCAGGTTTTTACTTTGACGAGCTTGATTAAGCTCGTAATAATTAGATCTTAGGGTCAGTAGCTTCCAAGATCCTGCTGCAGCTAAGATTTCTGCTTTCAGGTAATTTGAAAGCTCTAAAACGCTCTTTCTTTGAAGGATTCCTCTCTCTGTATGCCGATACTTTTTGTTGGATCCCTTTTCAGCAGTTGATTTCGTTTGATTGTACCTTTTATTTTTGGGTTTTGATGAAATCTCTAAAATACTTGATTTCTAGCAAGTTTATCTCGCTCTGGATCTTTATTTTTTCTGTTATTTGCAGCGATTTTGATTTCTGTTGTTGTTTTCATTTTCCTGGCTTTTGTTCTTTCAGTTCTTGAAGAGAAATTTCTTTCTCGAGCGGATCGTTCCTTCTTTTATGTTCTTAATCTCGCATCCTGCATTTTGTTTCTGACGATGTGAATCGAGATGATATCTCGACTTTTCAAGGCATCCGCTGCTGAAGAAGTATCTCAAATCATATATATATATATATATATATATATATATATATATATATATATATATATATATATATATTTCGCTTTCATTTTAAATGAGTATATGTATATTGCAAAAGAAGCAGTAATGGATGAGATACATATTCGAAGATGGTGTATGAGTTTTGTGTGTTTGTGATGGGATTCTCTTTTATTAATTTTGGTTTGTGTTTTTAAGGTTATGTTGGTCTTTTTCATTGGTCTTTTATTAATAGTTGGTCCCTTTTTTTCTTTTTCTTTTTTTTTTTTTTTTCCAGGTCAAGTCATATTTATGTGTATTTATGTGTTTGACACACAAAAGAATCCAAGAGCTGACTCTCTTTTGCATGTTAAGATCAATCCGAGGCCATGACAATGCCAAGAACAACCACCTAGTGACTTCTCTATTGCTTAGTTCCGATTTCTGGAGCGACTACTTGTCGTCCATGGGCATTGGTGCTATAAGAGGATTACCCAAATGGTAAGAACTACAGAATCCCTTCTTTCTCTGCTTTCACTCAATACAAAATTGTATATTTAAATGGGTTGCATGGGTAGTTCGTACTCATGGAAACTACATTGCATTCAGATCTGCTATATCTTTTATAAGAATATTTTATTTTGCAGTGATTTTATTGTGAGTAGGTGACTCATGAGCACCTACAATGACTGGTATTCCAAATTCCGAACTCAACCTGATGCAGTCAGCATTTTAGATATTGTAAGTTCTTTATAACAGACTGGGAATATACATGAATGTTCTTATTACATATTTTCCCTTGAGCATCAAGTAGCCCTATTCCCTATCTCATTTCTTTCCTAGACCAACAACTGTGTAGTTTGTTGAATATGGGAATGAGGGAAGCATTGTACTGCTCCAAGCCTGCTTAGATCAAGTGAAATTTCAGAGCGAAGACTTTCATTCAAAGCTAGATCTTCTATCAGCTATCTTTAGATACTTTCAGACCAAATTTTGCCACAGTTTTCTGTGAAGCACTAAGAAGTAAAGTGATGAGTGAAGGATTTCTAGAAGGTCTCTCCAAGCAATTGCATTTGTCTACACCCGAGAAAATTGTTGTTGGTCTTGCTCTGTCAAATTCAGGAAATACGGATTTCAGAATCAGAGGTGAGTTGAGTTGATTCTTATACTGTTTTTATATTTTCTGAATTAGTTGTGCAGGTTCCACTTTGAATTGTGGTTGAGTCCAATTGCCCAACTAACATGTATTATGCATATTTCTATAGATAGCTATCTTGTATGATTTTATTTTTATTTTTTTCACTTTCAATTGCAAGGGTATTACTTAGCTTCATGAACTCTATAATTAAGGTGATTAATAAAATTTCATTCTATCAGCCAACATAGTTCTAAAACTTGCCATGTCAGTCTAACTCAGTCAAATTTTGGATCACCATTAGTACTCGATAACCAATTTAAATGGGAAAATTTAAAGGGTTATTCTTGAAATTCCTTTTGGAGGTGAAAGCATTTTTTTGTTATTCATAATTTGTAATGCAGTAAATTATGCATGGTTATATTTGTATTTGAATTATTGTTCCTGAAGTTTTTCAGCTTAGTTTGGAAGAAAACCTTCACGGTACATTGTTCAACTCTATTGAATAAATTGCGGTAGATTGGATTTAATCTTCCGATTCTTTGATCTTTTCCATCATTTGTGTTGTTAGGGAAAAAGATCATGTTGTCCTCGATTGGGATCGAGAGATATAAGATTGCTATCAATGTAGTGAGGCACTTGATTATCTACATAGCCGTAGTGCTTAGTCCATTATCCATAGGAATGTGAAATCATCGAACATCCTTCAGTCGATGATTTTGAGCCACAGAGTCTTGCATTTTTCTTTTATGTAGTGAACTGATATGTTTGTTATGTAGTATCATCATTGTCTTTAGCCATTCAAACATGAGGACACTTGACTATATCACCATCATTTGACTTGTAGAATACAAATGACCATATCGCTTGGGACTGGGAGTGATGAAGTGCAAGTGCAAAATGCATTACCCTGTATGTTACTTGGCAAAACTTGTTTCTGATATTACAATTTTAGAGGTATGCCATATCAAATGTATATGCTTCCATAGGTCATTTAATTTCCTGTGGCATGCTGCCTATCTGTCTCTTTTTGGATAAGCTCTGATGTGGTTGTACAACAGCATTCTGCAGTTTATCAGCTCGGGAGGACATGCATTCTGAAAGATTTCTCTTAGTTTGGGAGTGGAGATAAAAAAAAAAAAAGAAAAAGAAGCCACCTTTGTTATTCCTGAGCTTAGGAAGTCAGCTGATGGCAAAGCTGGCAATCTCACCGTCTTACTTTTTCTTCAGGGGAAGCTGCAATCACTTCTAGTGAATGTGATCTACTGAAAGACCAATTCGATCTGGCATCTTTTCCATGTAATTTTTATTTCTATTTTCTTTGTTTTTTCTCTGATGAACTGACTTGTTATATTGGTTGGTAGACTTATACTACTTTATGCATGCAATGTAGAGAACTACATTGTTATCATTGTTCATAGGCTTCTTTTCCATGTACCATATTCGTTAGACGCAGAACTGATCTGGAATGTTGGTTGGTTATAATATGTCATATGGGGGATGCAAAGAACCACATGTTTTACTTGCATTTTACATTGTTGTCATGGTTCATGCTATGGAGTGATTAGAAAAAAAAAAAAAAAATCTAAAAAGTTGGCAAAAATCTCACTACAGTTCAATAACTGTTTTGATGCATTGCTACAATTGGATTACCCATATAACATGCTTTTGTGCATATGCGTGGGTGCCTGCTTGTATATGTTTTTGGTTGAGTGCTATAATATGCCTGCTTGCATACCTTTCTGTTTCCAGTGCATTGCATTCTTTATTTTTACCAATGAGATTAATCGCCCTCAATCCTTTAAAAAAAATTAAAATTTAAAAACATGTTCCATTTGGAACTTTTTAAGTTTAAAAAAATGCTTAGTTCTGTTGCCAAACACCTATGTAGGAATTAATCTCACTCTAGATAGCAGTGATTATATATTAGAGATTTTGATCTCTAATGAATAAAATCAATCGTTACATTGAACAATTAGATCAACTCACTTTTTTGGGTGACTACCAAACAGGGCTTTGAGTATAAAATAAACATGCAAGTCTAATTATTATGAATCACTCCTCTGACATGGTGGTGTATTGGTTTCTCTATTGCAGGTGGAGTAACATCGATGGACGCCTTCTTGATAAAGTTCTTCCCAGTTGTCTATCGAAAGACCAAAGATCCTAGTTTGGACAACAATTACTGCAAATACGACAACCGCAGCCTTCAGCTATTCACATCATTGTTGTATCTGGCTGGCTTGACTTCGACCTTCTTCGCATCCTACACCACAAGAAACCTCGGCCGGAGGTTGACCATGCTCATTGCAGGGATTTTCTTCATCATTGGCGTGGTGCTAAATGCAGTTGCCCGGAACCTTGCCATGCTCATTATAGGAAGGATATTCCTAGGGTGTTGAGTCGGCTTCTCTAATCAGGTCTTTTTCTAGTTTCACTTCCGATTCCTAGGGTATGACCATGTTTATCCCCTTTTGTAACCACGACATATGTAGATTCCCATTAAAATGGCATTCACCTTATTTTGCTAGCAGTGTCATTACTAAGATTAAGATTCATGGATTTTTGGTACAACATAATATTTATAAGTCTGATAATTCATTGTTGAATACATGCCGATATTTCATTGGCAGTTTCAAGTTATTTTTAAAAACTATTTTTCTTTTCTTTTGTTTTTGTTGATTGGCTGGTAAGCAAGGTTCAAATCTGAGATGCGTTTTGTTCTTCCTCTTTGCTGGGCTTTTTACTATTTTGTGTTTTGTTCTCTCTTTTTCTGTTTTACCTTGTTTTCTCTTTCTGTGTTTCCTTTTTCTTTTGGCCATTCTCTGTCCGCCACCTCAGCGGTCAGTTTTCTTTTTTAATGAAATTTCGTTATCTTTCAAAAAAAAAAAAAAAAGCAAGGTTCAAATATGAGACCTCAATGTTGAAATGCACCCTGTCTACCATTGATCTACTGGCTCAAATTCTTGCAGTTTTGCTACCATCTATTTTTTATTTTCTTGCTGGTAAGATCTTTTTTCTGATTGTTGTGGATGCTTATATTCCTTCTTGTGGCAGGTTCAGCTGCATAGTATCCGTTCCTTGGTAGTTCAAGTAATTTGAATCTGCAACAACAAGTTGCTGGAAATAGAAGCTATGTTGATGCTGAATTCATCCATCCTGTGATTATGGCCGTTAGCAGAGGAAAGCTTCCACTACTGATGACGCACCAGAACTCTCCCAACTACAGCTCCAACATGTTGGCTGATTTCTCTGAGATGGACCAGAGGCTTCAGTTGTTGAAGTTAAGATCTACCAATCTGAATTAGAATACAATGATGACGGTTGATCAAAGCTTCAGTTGTTGAAATTTTTTTTCCCCAGATTTCTATTCCAAATAGAAACAAAAATTTCAATTTGAAAAGTGGGTGTGATTCTCACGTTTTTCTCCATGAGTTGTTACCTTATGAGAACAAAAATGCAAGCCATTTGATCAATGGCCACTGAATATACATAGATTTATGAATGGGTTAAAATAAATGATTTAGCCTCGATTATTGATAAATGATGTTAGAAATTGATTTTAGCCTCAATTGATGCCAACAAAGGCTAAATCTATCTTTAGTCTCAGTTTTGCCTTAGTTACCTAAACTGAGACTACAACTCCCGTGGCTAAAGGCTTTAGCCTCGGTTGTTGAGAACCGAGGTTAAAAATAGATTTAGGTTCGGTTGGAGGCAATCGAGGCTAAAATTTGGATTTAGTCTTAGTTGAAAACAATGGAGGCTAAAATTTTGATTTAGCCTCATTTCGAGAAAATTGAAGCTAAAAATGTTTTTAGCCTCACTTGAAGAACCGAGGTTATAAAAGTCATTTTAGCCTCGTTTGCTAAAACTGAGGCTAAAGCCTTTAGCTACGGGAGTTTCAACCTCGATTTGGATAACTGAGGCTAAAGGCTTTAGCCTCAGTTTTTATCCTTTTTAGCCACGGTTTTGAACCGAGACTAAAAACCCTTTTTCTTGTAGTGAGGATTGAATGGACAGCATAGATCATCATGATAACAGCGGGGGCCCTACCTAACTTTCCACTTAATCACATGACATGTCATTTGTTATGGTAAAATATTACCCGACCACTCTCTAGGTCGGCTTGGGCTATCGAGCGTGCACTCGTGCACCATCTCACCTAGAGATGTTAGAGCTCGCGTCCCAAGTGTAGCCGTCCCCAACATCTATCCCAGAGCTTACACCTATGTACTTTACAAGGACTATCTTGAAGCACTCTGGTCAATCCGGCTTGGCTCAGGGTAGACCCGAGCAGTAGTTCAGCTCGGCCAAGTTGGGCGAAAGCTCATTAAGGGCAAATGAGATTGACAAGAAAACCAGTTCAACCTTCAGTTCAGAAAGCCGATAGCCCAAACAACCAAAGTAGGACTCCCGAGCCCTTTCAGTTCTGCTTGGATCAATTTAGCTCTGATCAGTTTGGCTCAGATCAATTCAACTCGGCCCATCTCTGGTCGACCGATAGAGTTCAGCTCGGAGTAGCTCAGCTCAGCCCATCTTCGATCAAACGAAGAGGGATTAATACCGTGCCGGCCTACCTCCTCAGTTGAGTGAACGACCCTCTTTGACTACACACGACTCAAAGATAATTGTCAGCGCCCACCTCTCGCGTAACCGTCCCCCGCATAATTCAAGGGTAACTGCCCACAATCACCACTCGCGCACTTCTCACGTAACGACTAGAGTTGTGCCTAAGATTGTAGACTACTCTATTATGCATACACTATAAGGATTAGCCCTCACCGATAAGGTACGAAAAATCTCTCACTTGAAACTCCTCATACTACCAGACCCAGATTCTTAGCCTGACTTTGGCATCGGAAGGTCCCCTGCTCTAGCCAGGGTCTCCTTTGTCTTTTTCCTGTGCAGGTGCTTGAAGGTCCAGCCGTCCAGGGAGGGTGAGCCAGATTTTTGCATTAACATTTTAGCGCTATCTGTGGGAACGACATCAAACCCGTTCCTACTTTATCAGAGAAGAACGATGGCAAACGAAAGGAAGAAAGCCCCTCTCGCCACTGCTGCTGCCAATCCTGAGCCTGCTGGGCAGCCCTATCTTCAAAACTTGTCTTCACAACTCCAGGTCGAGTCCGCTCCAACGGGCATGGTGCATCGATCTCAGAATCAGGGAGGACGTTACCTTTCCTTACAGAACCGGGTTAAAACGTTGGCCAGTCAACTCGGCCAGATGAGGCAAATGCTAGAAAGACAGCTCCCCCTCCCTTATCGGGAGACAATTACCCAGGCACCTACCGAGAACTGTGTGCCAACTAATTCTCGAAGAGAAATGTCTTAGTGCGTATCTACCCAGGCATCATCTCATGTTTTAGGGACCTCAGCACTGACGCCTTCCGATCTACGTCACGAACTGGAGAAGAGGAGGCACGGGAAAGCACTCGAGGAAGATCTGGCCCCCGAAACCATTGCCGAGAACAAGGATCCTTGGGAGGTCCAGCTTGATGAGTTGAGGGGTCAGATTGGCGTCATACGCCAAGCTTATCGGCACAAGCCCCGACTTCGATAGACGTAATGAAGGAAACAAAGCCACCATTCACTAACGACATCATGAGCTCTACTCTACCCTCAAGGTTCTGAATGTCACCCATCAACCCATATTCAGGTTTTGGGGACCCTACTGATCATCTTGAGTACTACAGAGCTCCAGTCGGCATTTAAGCCAATCATGTGTTGTGCCTTCTCCTGAACTTTGAGCTGGTATAGGAAACTGAAGCTGAGATCGATCAGCTCATTCACCGACCTCAGCAAGGAATTCCTGATACAATTTATTGTCGGGAAAGAACGACGAAAGCCATCTACTCACCTGCTCACCATCAAGCAAAGGGAAGGTGAGACCTTGAAAGATTACATTGTGCGGTTCAACGGGGAAGCAGTGCAGGTCGACAACTACTCGGATAAAATCCCTCTAATCGCCATGATAACGGGTCTCAAGGAAGGAAGGTTCATCTTTTCGATTAGAAAGAACCCTCCGACAACCCTATGAGAGCTCATGAATCAAGCTCAAAAGTACTCTAATGCTGAATACTTCTTCAACTCCCGAAAGGCTACACGGAATACCAAGAGCTCAGCGAAAGACAAGAAGCGCATGGAGGAGGCCTCACCCTGGGCGACCTCCAACAAAAAAAAATTGGATGAGGATGCAACACGAGGTCAGTGGCCGAGTAGACGTCCTGAGAGTCGATTAAGCTTATACACCCCTCTCAATGACTCGCCGGAGCAAGTTCTTCTAGAAGTCTGGGATAAACGGCTGCTGAAGTGGACGAGCTATATGAAAACTAGTGCGGACCAATGACAGAAGCGGAAATACTGCCACTTCCACCATGACCACGACCACAACGCCAGTGATTACTTTGACCTTAAGGAAGAAATCAAGGCCCTCATCCGCAACAGACACTTGTGGAATACGTCAGAGGGGAACGACCAGGTTAGAAGGATGAACGGCCCAGTAGAGACACTGATGGTAGCCTCGAAATTCATACTATTTGTGGTGGGCCCGTAGGAGGTGGTGATTCGAACCGAGCTTGGAAGGTCCATGCTCGGAGTACTGACCCGAACCATTATATTCATCTCGCCAGTAGGCCATCCAAAGAGCAACAAATGCACCCATGAAGCTTAACATTCTCTGAGGAGGACCCTCGTGGTATCCAGCACCTACATGACGACACTCTGGTCATTGCCACGACCATAGCTAATCGAAAGGTGTACCACATTCTCATGGACATAGGTAGTTCGGCTGATATACTCTTCATCGAAGTGTTTGATAAGATGAGGGTTGATAGGTCACATCTCTGACTTGTTAAAACCTCGCTGCACGGATTTGCAGGGGATTAGGTCATTTATGAAGGCTCTATCCTGACTCCCGATCACTGCCGGGGAAGGACAAAATCAGACTACCACAATGGTCGACTTCTTAGTGGTGAACTACCCCTCAGCTTATAACGTAATCCTCGAACGACCATCTCTCAACTCCATGAGAGCTGTGGTATCCACATACCATCTCATGATGAAGTTTCCTATTAAGGACGGGGTCGACTATCTCCGAGGAGACCAGCGCGAAGCTCGGCGATGTTACTCAACTACCCTAAGAAGAAAAACCCATATGCAAACACTAGTGGTCAACTCGTTTGATCCTAGGGAAGACTCGTCAGAGAGAGGTTCTCCGATAAAAGACCTCCTGACTATTCCCCTCGATGAGGCCGAGCCGACCCAAACAGTTCAGATCGAGTCATTGTTGAACCCTAACTACCATAGGCAAATAATGGATCTCCTCCGACGTAATGCAGACGTGTTTGCTTGGTTCCATCAGGATATGCCGGGTATGAGCCCCAAGGTAATGGTTCACAAATTAAACGTAGACCCAGATTGCAGACCAGTTAGGCAAAAAAAGGAGAGTGTTTGAGCCAAAGCGGTACATCGTGATTGCTGAAGAGGTCGGCAAACTTTTGGACGCAGGGTTCGTTGAAAAAGTCTACTACCCCAATTGGGTTGTCAATGTCGTCCTGGTAAGGAAGTCTAACGGGAAGTGGTAGGTTTGTGTCGACTATACCGACATGGACAAAGCCTGCCCCAAGGACAATTTTCCTCTCCCCAGAATTGACCAGCTGGTCAATAGCACAGTTGGGCACAAACTCTTGAGCTTCATGGACGCATACTCGAGCTTTAATCAGATAACCATGCACCCATGTGACAAGCAGAAGACGACCTTTGTCACTGACAAAGGCCTCTACTGTTGAGGGTCAAATATTACATATTAGACCCCAGTTATTACTTGATTTTATGAACATGATAATGCTTAACGCTCTATTTTAATCTTATTTGTGTTGCAACGTGAATTTAAGAGCTTGGACTGAAAAGGGTACTAAAAGCATAAATTTAACGCTCAAGAATCACCAAGGCAAGGGATAGATCTTAAGAGACTGAGATTGAAGTGTTCACATGCCAAATATCTGACAAAATCAAGTGATTGAAGATAAAGAAGACCGAAAATCGCCCTGAATGCAAGATCATAGGGTTCCCACCATCCGTTTGACACGAAACTTTATATCCGGCCTGAGGATCATAGAGTAACTGTACATGTAAATTTTCAGCCCTCAGATCGTTATGGAAGTGGTCTAATGGAAAGATCAGCCACAAAATCACTGATTTGGGCTGACCCACCTGATCTCTGGATATACCTTAGTTTCGGACTTAACCACTAAAATTAGATGGGAAAGCTGATGGACAAAACGGATTATCACAAGACATCAAGGTTGGACCCACTTTATGTGGCCGATGTACACAGCAGGCGGTGCACCCACTACAAGAAATCCCACTTTTAGCGACGAAAATTTTCGTCGCTAAAAGTCATATTTTCATAACTAAAAAGCTTTAACGACGAAAATTTTCATCGCTAAAAGATCGAAGCAAATGGGTTTTATTTGCAAAAAATTCGAATCGTCGCTAAAGGCAAGCTTTTTAGTGACGAAAATTTTCGTCGCTAAAAATATTTTGCAAAACTTTTAGGTAGCTAAAAAATTTGTAAAACTTTTAGCTACGAAAATTTTTGTCGCTAAAAATTTTATGCGAAAAACTTTTAGCTACGAAAACTTTCGTCGCTAAAATTATTTACAAAACTTTTAGCTACAAAACTTTTTGTCGCTAAAAATATTTTGCAAAACTTTTAGATACGAAAATTTTCGTCGCTAAAAATATTTTTTGCAAAACTTTTAGCTACGAAAATTTTCATCAATAAAAATATTTTGTGAAACTTTTAGCTACGAAAATTTTCGTCGATAAAAATATTTTGTAGAACTTTTAGCTACAAAAATTTTCATCGTTAAAAGTCTCTTTTTTTAATATATATATATATATATATATATATATATATATATATATATATTCCAGCACAAATTTCTGCACAAAATTCATGATATACACCTGTTACATTATATTTCATCATATTCATCCTGATATACAACTGTTATATAATATATTTCATCATATTCACATTCACATCCATCTAAACCCAAACTAGTAAATCCATCCAAACTAAACTACATTCATCCAAACACAAAGAATCTTATCCACATCGCATTCGTTCATGCATAAATACATATATATAAACTTAACATCATAAACAAAAAGACCCTAAACCTAAAACTTATAACCTATAACCTAAACCTAAAACCTAAACCTTAACCTAAACCTAACCTATAACCTATGAGTTTAGGTTTAAGAAATCGGGATCGGGTTTAGGTTTGGGTTTTCAAGTTTAGGTTTAGGTTTTTAAGTTTAGGTTTAGGTTTAGGTTAGGGAGTTGAGATTAGGATTAGGTGTAGGTTTAGGTTTAGGGATTTGACAATATGTTAAGGTTTAGGTTTAGGAAATCGGGTTCGGGTTATAGGTTTAAGTTCAGGTTAAGTTATAGGTTAAGGTTTAGGAAATTGAGTTTAGGTTGTAAGTTAAGGTTATAGGTTAAGGTTTAGATTATAGGTTAAGTTTTAGGTTTAGGTTATATAGGTTTAGGTTTAGGTTATAGGTTTTAAGATTTGAGAATAGGTTTAGGTTAAGGTTATAAGTTTAGGTTTAGGAAATCGAGTTCGGGTTCGGGATCGGGTTTAGGTTTGGGTTTTCAAGTTTAGGTTTAGGTTTAGGGAGTTGAGATTAGGATTAGGTGTAGGTTTAGGTTTAGGGATTTGAGAATACGTTAAGGTTTATGTTTAGGAAATTGGGTTCGGGTTATAGGTTTAAGTTTAAGTTAGGTTATAGGTTAAGGTTTAGGAAATTGAGTTATAGGTTAAGGTTTAGGTTATAGGTTAAGGTTTAGGTTTAGGTTCAGGTTATAGGTTTTGGGATTTGAGAATAGGTTTAGGTTAAGGTTATAAGTTTAGGTTTAGGAAATCGGGTTCGGGTTCGGATCGGGTTTAGGTTTGGGTTTACAAGTTTAGGTTTAGGTTTAGGTTAGGGAGTTGAGATTAGGATTAGGTGTAGGTTTAGGTTTAGGGATTTGAGAATACGTTAAGGTTTAGATTTAGGAAATGGGTTCGGGTTATAGGTTTAGGTTAAGGTTAGGTTAAGGTTACGGTTTAGGGAATTGAGTTTAGGTTATAGGTTAAGGATTAGGTTTAGGTTATAGGTTTTAGGATTTGAGAATAGGTTTAGGTTAAGGTTATAAGTATAAGTTTGGGAAATAGAGTTTAGGTTTGGGTTTTCAAGTTTAAGTTTAGGTTTAGGTTAAGGTTATAAGTATAAGTTTGGGAAATAGAGTTTAGGTTTGGGTTTTCAAGTTTAGGTTTAGCTTTAGGTTTAGGTTAGGGAGTTGATATTAGGATTAGGTGTAGGTTTAGGTTTAGGTTTAGCAATTTGAGAAAACATTAAGGTTTAGGTTTAGGAAATCGGGTTCGGGTTCGAGATTGGGTTTACGTTTGGGTTTTAGGTTTAGGTTTAAGCTATAGGTTTAGGTTATAGGTTATAAGTGTAGGTTTAGGTTTAGGTTTTAGTTTATAAGTGTTAGGTTATAGGTTTATGTTATAGGTTTAGGTTTAGGTTAAGGTTTAGGTTTAGGTTATAGGTTTTGGAGATTTGTGAATAGGTTTAGGTTTAGGTTAAGGTTATAGGTTTAGGTTTAGGTTATAAGTGTAGGTTATAGGTTTAGGTTTAGGGAATTGAGTTTAGGTTATAGGTTTAGGTTATAAGATAAGGTTTAGGTTTAGGTTTAGGTTATAGGTTTTGGGATTTGCGAATAGGTTTAGGTTATAAGTATAGGTTTAGATTAGGTTATAGGTTAAGGTTTAGGGAATTGAGTTTAGGTTACAGGTTTAGGTTAAAAGTTAAGGTTATAGGTTAAGGTATAGGTTATAGGTTAAGTTTAAGGTTATAGGTTTTGGGATTTGAGAATAGGTTTAGGTTAAGGTTATAAGTTTAGGTTTAGGAAATCGGGTTCGGGATCGGGTTTAGGTTTGAGTTTTCAAGTTTAGGTTTAGGTTTAGGTTAGGGAGTTGAGATTAGGATTAGGTGTAGGTTTAGGTTTAGGGATTTGAGAATACGTTAAGGTTTAGGTTTAGGAAATCGGGTTCGGGTTATAGGTTTAGGTTTAGGTTAGGTTATAGGCTTACGGTTTAGGGAATTGAGTTTAGGTTATAGGTTTAGGTTTAGCTTAAGGTTTAGGTTTAGGTTTAGGTTATAGGTTTTGGGATTTGAGAATAGGTTTTGGTTAAGGTTATAAGTTTAGGTTTAGGAAATCGGTTTAGGTTTGGGTTTTCAAGTTTAGGTTTAGGTTAGGGAGTTGAGATTAGGATTAGGTGTAGGTTTAGGATTAGGTTTAGCGATTTGAGAAAATGTTAAGGTTTAGGTTTAGGAAATCGGGTTCGGGTTTGAGATCGGGTTTACGTTTGAGTTTTAGGTTTAGGTTATAGGTTATAAGTGTAGGTTTAGGTTTAGGTTTTAAGTTATAAGTGTTATGTTATAGGTTTAGGTTTAGGTTAAGGTTAAGGTTTAGGTTATAGGTTTTCGGATTTGAGAATAGGTTTAGGTTATAAGTATAGGTTTAGGTTTAGGTTAAGGTTATAGGTTTAGGTTTAGGTTATAAGTGTAGGTTATAGGTTTAGGTTTAGGTTAGGTTATAGGTTAAGGTTTAGGAATTGAGTTTAGGTTATAGGTTTAGGTTTAGGTTTAGGTTTAGGTTATAGGTTTTGGGATTTGAGAATAGGTTTAGGTTAGGGTGTAGGTTAGAGTTTAAGGAATTGAGTTTAGGCTATAGGTTATAGGTTTTTGGTTAAGGTTTAGGTTATAATTATAGGTTTTGGGATTTGAGAATAGGTTTAGGTTATAAGTATAGGTTTAGGTTAGGTTATAGGTTAAGGTTGAATTGAGTTTAGGTTATAGGTTATAGGTTTATGTTAAGGTTTAGGTTTAGGTTATAGGTTTTGGGATTTGAGAATAGGTTTAGGTTATAAGTATAGGTTTAGGTTAGGTTGTAGGTTAGAATTTAGGTTATAGGTTATAGGTTTTTAGTTAAGGTTTAGGTTATAATTATAGGTTTTGGGATTTGAGAATAGGTTTAGGTTACAAGTATAGGTTTAGGTCGTTATAGGTTAAGGTTTAGGGAATTGAGTTTAGGTTATAGGTTCAAGTTATAGGTTATAGGTTTATGTTAAAGTTTAGGTTTATGTTATAGGTTTTGGGATTTGAGAATAGGTTTAGGTTATAAGTATAGGTTTAGGTTAGGTTGTAGGTTAGAGTTTAGGTTATAGGTTTAGGTTTAGGTTATAGGTTATAAGTTTAGGTAATTGAGAATAGGTTTAGGTTATAGGTTTAGGGTGTGGTTTAGGTTAAGGGTGTGTTCCTTGCAAATACAGATATAAACACGGCCTGTCAAAATGGTTAGGCCCCTTCAATGTTGTCCATAGGAAATGGACAACTTCATCACGGTCATAACAGCGATTTCCACCTTTTAGGGACTCCCGATCATCCGGATAGCTCCGATGTACATCCGGGTTGCTCCATTAATTTCGAGTAAATACATAAACACGGCTTGTCCAAATGGTCAGGCTCCTCCAATGCTGTCCATAGGAAATGGACAGCTTCATCATGGTTATAACAGCGGTTCCCACCTTCTAGGGACCCCCCGCTCATCCGGATAACTCCGACACACATTCGGGTATGCTCTATTAATTTCAAGCAAATACATAAACACGACCTGTCCAAATGGCCAGCAACTAGAAGAATTTCATTAATGAGATGATCTTGTAAAAAACATTGAACAAGAAAATAACACAACACAAAAAGCCAATTGGGGTAAGCACCTTGGGAACACTGGTTCTGTTTTTCGGTAACTTTTGGGAATGGATGTTCCATCAAGCAAAAGATCTTGTGTAAGACAGTGATTGTATTATAGAAATTATAATAATGGTGCCTCTCATATACCAACAACCAATTTCACCAAGAGATTAATGATATAGTTCTAGAAAAAGGCACTAAGTTACCTAAAAAATGTTGAGAAAAAGAGATGAGCCCTTGAGATGAGATTAAGCAAGATCTCATTGTTGAATTAACTCTTTTATTTCTTTCTACATCTGCACAACAAAAGGTCAAGTCATCTATATTTTTAGGTCAGAAACTTTGGCTCTCTAAACGCCCAATAATTTTGAATCCAAAAATCAACAATTGGATTTCGGTTCTAAATTTCTGCAGTTGAGGCCCTAGGAATTTAAAAATCCAAAATGAAAGTTACCGTTTTCTAGCATTGGAGAGCCAAATTCGAAGAAACAAAACAACCAAATGCCACTTCAGAGTCTTCCAGAAAGAAAGGTGGAAAAAAAAAAGGAAAAGAAAAGAAAAAGCCATTTGAGTTCTTTGAAACCCGTACCATAAAGCTTAAGTTGTGTTTCAAGATCATGGCTCCCACTCGAATCACCTCCACTACTACCATCGGGCTGTTTATCAATCAACTGCCTCCTTTTCTTGGTCATCGCTTCTTCAAGAATTCAACTTATCAAATATCAAAGTACTATCAAACAGAACCCAAACCAATTTCTAAAGAAATGCAACTTTAATTCAATGAAATGATCAATGAAAATAGAGAATTCTGCATGAAAAAACACTTAAAAAAATGAACTTTTTTCTATGGCACTCTTTCTTTGCACCAAGGCCACATCTCTTCTGGTAAG
The DNA here is from genome assembly GCA_030180095.1 of Magnolia changhungtana. Lineage (NCBI taxonomy): Eukaryota > Viridiplantae > Streptophyta > Magnoliopsida > Magnoliales > Magnoliaceae > Magnolia > Magnolia changhungtana. Next base: position 8,580,733 of record JASAUF010000361.1, on the reverse strand, counting down.
CTTTCACGTCAAATTAATGTGTATGATAACCATCAGTATTTTTTTTTCCGATCCAGAATAAGAAAGAAAGAACCAACATATAGAGGTGAAAGAGAAGGAATAAACATACACAAGTGTAAGACATGCAAAGTTGTAGGGTCTCTCCAATTACAGCTAGCAAATGTCTTCTTTCCACACACAACACAATTCGATAATGATATTCAGACAATCACTGTAAGTGTCTCTCCAATTACAGCTACAAGAACATTTATGCCTAGGTCCCATAAAGTGACAATATCCTCTGCAGCAATATAGCTAGAACAGAGCCATCGCCAAAAAATACAACAGTTATCATTGACCTTTTCTTGCATGGAAATCAAGTTCTCAATCAGAACATGGACTAGAGCAGTCCAATCTCTGTCATTTTTGGCTCATTGCTCACCAATGTAGTGACAACCGGTGCACAGTCCCAATCACTATAAATAAATAGAAAACGAGATGCGAAAATCTTATTTAAGGCATGCATTTGTAAAAATAAAGCTTTTACATATATTCCAACCATCCACATTCAAAAGAAAAGAAAAAAATTTGCTAGTTTTATGAAGTGACACATTTCATTACAGAGATTATCTGAAAATAAACAATTATAAATAAATAGAACATGAGATGTGAATATCTGAGCTAAGGCATGCATGTGTATATCTAATGATTCTATATGCAAATCCTCTAGCTTCTTTTCCAGCTTCACTGTTACCTCTTGAGTCTGCAGCACTAGACGCAGATAGTGACTGAGAACTGACTTCTTAGTAGCCTTGATGCATAAATCAATCAAGCAAAACTCAATGACCCAAACTTGAATCAACCGTATTTTCAAAGCACAATTAGACATGCCCATGCAGCAAATGTTTATAAAAAGATCAACCATTGAAACCTTAGACATGAGTTGTATATTCACATTTTAAACTTTATCTTGGCACATACAACTGTATAAGCAAAATAAATTCAGATCAGTGCAACCGCTTTTAGGGTACTATGAAGTCAGATTCTAAGGTTTTTTTTTTTTTTTTTGAATGGTAGCTAGTAGCTACTAAGAAGTCAAAGAGTGAAGTTTTGTATGAAAGATATATATATATATATATAACAAAAACAAAAAAAAAACAAAAAAAAAATGAACGGATGGAAATTAGAAAGAAAAAGAAAAAAATCAGATCTTGGAAATTAAGATTCTTTCCCCAACATGTTTGTTATCCCAACCAAAGGGATTGTCAGTCTCATCAGCTCCAAGTGTCTGACCATTCGCTTGAATGTAGTTCAGATAAGCCAGGTTTTTGGTGGCTTTGTGTAGCTAAGCAGCTCCTCACAACAAATCATCCTTCATATAAAGACAATGAAAAATCAGAGCTTTTTAAAATACAAAATGTATATAAAAGAGAAGTTAAACGTAAGAAAGAAGGAAAAACAAACCTGATAGCTAGATTAACGAGCTTCACAGCATACCATATGTGCGATTAATCTATTCTGATGCACATATGATATGTCATTGAGGCTCATTCGCATTAATCTGATAGTTGAATTGGTCATAAAATATCAGTTAATGATATAACTCAGTATGCATGGTATTCTTACCTCACCCTCCCACATATAAACAGATTCGATACCTGAAAGTTGCAAAATGCAAATATAGTCTATTAGTTCTAATTCCAGAGCTTATCTGTAAGTTGCATGCAAGTGATAATGGAGAAATCTATGAGCCTAGATGCAATATCCTGATACCTGCAGCCATCAATGGCAATTGTATACACATTAGTACTAAGATTTAGTGACTAAAATCATCCACTCAAAGAGTCATCATCCAAGATCATATCCAAGGCATAATCATAATAGGGAACCTGTCCTTGCAGTCCACATAAATTGAAGTCGTCTAGTATATAATCCTCATCGACTTCACAAAGGAGCTCATTTCCTCTCAAGCCACAGAACCAAGAGTTCCCTTTAAAAATGGAGCTAAAAAATTGACACGCTTTAAAATTCAAATTAAGAAATTTTTTCTACTTCAAAAATTCAATTCCACGCCATTACCTGTTGAAAAATGTAGCAGATTAATGAGAATTATATTTTTATTTTACTCTGGAAAAAAAAATCTCTACATGCTTTCAATATTAAATTAAGTGGTATCTACTATAGCCAAAGTCAAATTCTGTGCAAGTGCCAGTTGAAAATTGAGCAGATTAATGAAAATTTTATTATGATTTTTCACAAATAAATAAATGATCCAATATTCGACCCTAACAATTCTCCATTAATTTTTATCTTGTAAAAAAGTTGCACTAATATATCACAAAAACTAAAATAATGGGGTAGATTCATAAAACAGGTGGGTGTAGATATATAGCACCAGTTTCTACTTTTCAATACATAACACTAGAAAAGCTGTACCATTAAATCATGAAACTGGAAATAATATGGTGGAATTATAAAATGGGTGGATGTACATATCAACATCATGATAGAAGATATACATGGAGTTGATTGATTCTAGGAATGACATGAACTATATAAAATAATACTTTATAAGATTTCCCAACAGCACTAATTTTACTACTGCACAAAATTGGAAAGAAAAGGATGGATTTATAAAAAAGGGGTGGGTGTAGATATCAACACCTATCGACATGATGATATGAGAAGTAGATGGTGTGGATTGATTATAAAATGACATAATAAAAATATAAAAATTAATAAGAAGATAACACTTTTCCAATAGCACTAGTTTCTACTTTTGGTAAGTAACATTAGAAGAGTTGTACTACTATATCACAACAACTAGAAAGATGGGTTGGATTTATAAAATATGTGGGTGCAGATTTCAATGTCCAATTAGATTGATTATAGAATAACATGAACTGTTTAATATAAGAATTTTAAAAAGAAAAAAAAAAAAAAGAAAATTCAGCAAGATGCAAATGCAAATTCATAGATAATGTCAGATATTATATTATATAATTTTTTATTAAATTCAAAGATCAAACAAACAAAAGACAAAATATAAACTATTAAAAAAAAATAAAAAAGCAGACAGAAGGTTCTTACAGTTCTAGCAAAAAAGCCCCACCACCCAAATTTCAAAAATCTAAAAAACTATAACTCTCAATCCTTCTCTATCTTTTCTCCTCTTCAAAATAGGCCAAAACTCTCGTTGCCATTGTCTCCCACAATCACCGCTCGCCTTCTCCGTGGCCTCTCAGCATGGTTCTTCAATGCCTCGAGCAATTCTGCCATTGCCTTCTCCCTATCTATCCTGTTCTTAATCAAGATCTCACTAATATCGGCCGGAGTCATCTCTGCCTTATCAATCACAGACTCCAATTCCATCATCAACCCATCATTGCAATCTGCAATGCCATCGAAACCCAAGTAATTCTTCAGTAAGATTTTCAAAGCTGGAAAATGCCAGGGCTTTGAAAATGGGATGATTGAGAGAGAGGGAGAGAGAGAGAGAGAGAGAGAGAGAGAGAGAGAGGGTTTTGGGCGTAAAGAGGGAGAATCGGTTTTAGGGCGAGAGAGAGAGAGAGAGAGAGAGAGAGAGAGAGAGAGAGAGAGAGAGAGAGGGAACGGGTTGGCTACTCCCCCTGACACCAGCCCCGTGGCTGGTGGTTAGTGCTCTGTGGGCCCCACCATGATGTATATGTTGCATCCTTTCCGTTCATCCATTTTTACAGATCATTTTATAGCTTGATCCCAAAAATGAGAGGCATATAGATCTCAGGTGGACTACACCACATGAAAACAAAAGTGATTGGACATCCATCATTAAAATCCTCCTAAGGCCCACTGTACTATTTAATTGACATCCAATAGGTTGATTAGGTCATACAGCCCCAGATGAAGGGAAAAAACAAAAATCAGCTTTATCCAAAACTTTTATAGCCCCAAAATGTTTTTTAATGATCGATGCTCATTCAACACTGTTTCCTGTAATGTGGTCCACTTAAGATTGAGATATAACTCATTTTTTTTCTCATACTGTAAAATGATCTGTTTAAATAGATGGACGGCATAGATGAAACACATACATCATGGTGGGGGCCACGGAGCATCGACCACCAGCCATTGGCTGCTGTCAGGGGGAGTAGCTAATCCGTTTTCGAGAGAGAGAGAGAGAGATTTGGACGCAGCTCTCTTTTTAACGCACGCCCAATTATTTTGGGCATGGATTGGGTACCTACGCGGGGCCCACCGTGATGTATATGGTTTATCCCTTCCGTCCATTCATTTTTATAAATACATTTAGTGAATAATCCAAAAATTTAGGTATATTGAAAGCCCAAGTGGACCACACCATAGGAATCACGTGTGATTTAATCTCCATTGTTTCTTACCATGTTGTCCACTTGAGCCTTCGATATACCTTGATGGGATGACACCCTAAAATTATATTTCAAAACAGATGGATAGATTAGATAGAACACATAGATTGTGGTGGGCCTCAAAATGTCCTTACCAGAGTAAACTCTGTGGGGTCCACTGTTATTTATTTATTTTATCCACTCAATTCATCCATGTTAACCGATAATTTGAGGTCTAGAGTACAAAAAGGAAGCATATCCAAAGCTCAAGTGGACCACACCATAGGAAATAGTGTGATTGAACCTCTACTATTTAAAATTTCTTATAGACCCTAGAAGTTTTTGGACAATTTGATCAGTCTATATTTCAGGATTGTATCTACTAATCATTTATCCTAACATCATTAGTTTTCAGGATTTCCTCTCATTTTTATTATTTTCACCATATATATCTGTCTCTGTGTGTGTATGTAATAAGACACTATATATTCTAGAAAATTCAGTGTTCAACACCGTTGACACTCAATGGAGGTGCGCACGTGGGAGGATTAGAAGGAATTTGGTTTTGGGGGCCGGTGACGGACGGAAAGTTCTTAAATTTGTGGGGTCCACGATGATGTATGTTACTGATCCACTCCATCCATTCATTTTAACAGATCATTTTAAGGGTTGATCCAAAAAAGGAGTCATATCGAAGCCGTAAGCAGAGTGGAGACCACCGTTCATCCATTTTGAGATATCATTTCAAGTCATGAGCCATCCATCCATTTTGAAATATCATTTCGAGATCTCATTTTAAGTCATGAGCCAAAGAATGAGGGAGATGAAAATCTATAGTGGAGACCACCACAGAAAACAACGGGGAGAGTAATTCCCACTCTTGAAACTATCCTAATGCCCATCGTAATGTTTATTTGAAGTCTCCATAGTGGTGAGAGTTGTGTGGGCCCCACCATGATGCGTGTCAAACATTTACCCCATCAGTCAAATGCACCATTCCATGGTGGGCCCAAGGATTAAAAATCAAGTCAATCTGTGACTTGTGTGGGCCACACCACATATAAAAGTTGAGAGGGGTTACCCTCCATTAAAACATTCATAATTATTTTTTGGGCCTACCGAGATATGGTTCACAAATCCAGCCCCCATCCATTATGTGTGTGCCACTTGGACGAGGGGTCATACCAAGTTTCAAACGCATCCAAATTTTAGGTGGGGCCCACTAAGTGCTTTTATATGTTTTAGGCATGTCTTACCATGTCATGTACTGTGTATATAGGCGCACCCTTAAGAAGCATCCTTATGAATGTTACCGGTACTTAACAGGCGGTAACGATCATATATTTCCCCTGTAGGCCCACTTAAGTTGTCGTGTACTGTGTATATATGCGCACCTTTAAGAAATAAATCATTGTAAAACTCATTCCAAAATCGAATTAGTTCATTTTTTTGTTTTTGTCTGTTCTCGGCGAATTTTCAAATGATCGAGTGACCCAATTTGTGTGAGGCATTGCATTCCTGAGTTATCCAGTTTAGAGGTCAAACCTTTGGATTTCCCTGCTTACTACATGGTCATAATGCAGTATGCTTACATAAATTTTGTTCGTTAAGACTGCAATTCCGTTCGATAAGACTATAATTCCATTCGATAAGACTGCAATTCCGTTCTTTACGATAGATATTCCGTTCGGTATGACAGAAAGAAATTTCTATAAGCTCGTGCCATAAGAATGTTTCAGGTGTCTCTACCCTGGACCTATCAGTATCATTTAGACTATAACACCTGCTATGAGAGGTTCTCGGTAGGGCTGTTCATGAGTCAAGCTAGCTCGAAAAGCTCGCTCGACTCGGCTCGAGTCAGCTTGGATTAACTCGGCTTGAATGGCCGATTCGAGTCAAGCCAAGCTAATTATTTGAAGCTCAAGTTGAGTTCAAGCCAAGTTCGACCAGGGGGCATTTCAACTCGACTCGACTCAAAGCTTGAACTCAAGCTCGACTCGACTCGATTAATAAATATATTAAATATTATATATTATATTATATATATATTATATTAATATAAGTTTTAAGTTTAAACTTAAAAATAAAAAAATAAAAAACAAATCCTAGAGTCTTTACCTGACTGCAAGCACCCCCTTCCCTTTCCCTTTCTTCTCTTTCTCTGCCCACTGTCAGCCGCACGCCCGCCCCAACCACCACCACCAGTTTTCATTTCAGCTCCACAATAGTATGATTTCAATCTCTTGAGATCTACTTCTTAGGTAAGAAACCCAAGAAATTCGAGATGGGTTCTTCTCAGATTTGTTAGACCTTCAAGGAAATCCAATGATCTGATTGGCTAGAGCTCTTTACTTGGATTTCTTATCTGTGTTCTGCTCTGTTTCTTTTCTAGTACTTGGATTTCTGCTGGTGGAAGAAGATTAAGAACAGATTGATTCTTACAGGTTTCCTCATCCGATTCGAAGCTTTGTTTGGTTTTTTCATCGGGTTTTGCTTTGATTCTCTTAAGATTTTTGAATTTTTCATCAATGGAGGAGGATCAAGAACAGAATCCATTACTCTCTCACCCAATAAGCTCGAGCTCGAGCAGGAGAACGACATTGAATAAAGCCCGATGGCTAGTGTTCGGTGCTCTATGGCCCCACCATGATGTATGTATTTCATCCATTTTTATAGATAACTTTAGGGCTTGATAAAAAAAATGATAGGGATATAAATCTAAAGTGGACCACATCGTAGGAAAACAATATTGATTGGATATCCACCATTAAAATCCTCATAATGCCCACTGTATTGTTTATATGACATCCAATCTGTTGATTAGATCATATAGGCCCTGATGAAGGGAAAAAACAAAGATCAGCTTGATCCAAATTTCATATTGATCCAAAACTTCTGTGGCCCTAAAAGGTTTTCAATGGTAGACGTTCAATCCCCCACTACTTTTTGTGGTGTGGTTCACTTGAGATCTGTCTTATTTTTCGTCTTAAGCCTTAATACGAGCTTGACAAATGGATGGATGGTTTGAATATAAGACATATATCATGATCAGACCCTCAGAACTTGCTAACGTCAATATTGCAGCTAGATAGCTGGTGTGAGGTACATCGGCCAATCCGCTTCCGCCACGAGCCCAGTTGTTATGGAAGTGGATTACGTCCTACCCCTCCCGATTCGTCTAGATAGGGCTATGTGGGGCCCATATTGATGTAAGATTTTTATCCACGTTGTCCATCCATATTTATAGATAATGTTAGGGCTTGAACCCAAAAATTAGTTGGAACTAATGCTTAAGTTGACCACAAAGTGGGGATTGAACGCTCACCATTAAAAACTTGTTGGGACCTGTAGAAGTTTCCGATCAAGTTGATATTTGCGTTTTCACTTCATCCAGGTCTACGTAACCTTATGAATAGGTTGGATGGTAAAAAAAAAACATCATGGTGGCCCTTCCAAAGGTTTCAACTGTGTGCATCATTATCACTGATGCTTCCTTTGGTGTGGCTTATTGGAGCCGTGGACCTGCCTCAATTTTTGCATACTATTGTATATAGATGTAATAAAATGGATTAATAGTGTGGATAAAGTCATTACATGATGGTGGGCCCCACAGAGCCTTGACTGACGAATCATGGTCCGTGCGAGGGCAAGACGCAGGCCACTTCCGTCCTCTGTAGCTAACGAAAATGGACTGGCTACTCCCCCTGCCGCCAGCTCCATGGCTGGTGGTCAGTGCTCTGAGGGCCCCACCATCATGTATGTGTTTCATCCATTTTTACATATCATTTTATGACTTGATCCCAAACATGAGATGGATATAAATCCCATGTGGACAATAACACATGAAAATAATAGTGATTGGATATCCACCATTAAAATCCTCCTAAGGCCCATTAGACTGTTTATTTGACATCCAATCTGTTAATTAGGTCATACAGGCCCAGATGAATAGAAAAAATAAAGAACAGCTTGATCCAAAACTTTTATGGCCCCTAAAATGTTTTTAATGGTCGACCCTTATTCAACACTGTTTCATGTAACGTGGTCCACTTGATATTTGCATATACCTCATTTTTTTAATCATATTGTAAAATGATTTATAAAAATATGTGGATGGAATGGATGAAACAAATGCATCATGGTGGGGCCCACAAACTACCGACCACTAGCCATTGGCTGGTGTCAGGGAGAGTAGTTAATCCATTTCCCTAGCTAACCACGTCCCTCCATCTCTCCCCAAAATTTGAAAATCCCCAAAATCGCGCGCCCTTTCTACCCCCAAAATCTGAAAATCCCCAAAGTCGCACGCCCTCTCTACCCCCAAAATCCACACCTCTCTGTGTCTCTTTCTCATCGCCTCTAATGGTTCTTCGACTACCAGGCTTGCGGCCATCTCTTACAACACTACGCTAACCACAACCTCTTCTCCCAGGGAAAGCAGATCCATGCCCAGCTCATCCTCCTCTCGTTCATCCCCGACAACTTCCTCACCTCAAAGCTCATTTCCGTCTACTCCAAATCTGGCCAAATCCATCACGCCCGTAAGGTGTTCGATGAAATTCCCCACAGAAATATCTTCTCTTTCAACGCCATGCTCATTGCCTATTCATGACTAGCACTCCGAAGCCCTTAGGCTCTTCTCGTCCTTGGAATCATTCAAACCTGCCCTTAAACCTGACAGTTTCACCATCTCCTCCCTCTTGAAAGCCTTGTCGTCGGTGCTGCTTCAGCATCTGATATTGGGTAAGGAGATTCACGCTTTTGTGCTTTGGCATGGCTTTGATTCTGATCTATTTGTCACCAATGCAGTGGTTACATTTTACCAATGTAGTTGCATGGGCGTTGTTAGTGGTGGTTGGGGGAAGGGGTTATATTGGGTTGTCTGTGATTTTTGTTTGGGTTCTTAGGAAATTGAAATCAGTTTTGGGGGGTCTTTATTCTCCTGGCATTTCTGTGGAATTTCGTGGGGAGACCTACATCTTTCATTGCTGGCATTTATCTGCATCTGTGGCATTTGCCACATGATTATGTGATTTCTTTAAGCAGTGATTATCTATTGATGTTTTCTGTATGTTTTATTTTTTATAATAATTAATTTTTCTATCACTTTCCATGTAGTATATGACCTTTTGATCTGCTCGAGGCATTTTTTCTCTGTTTTTTCATCTATTTCATTATTTATTTATTTATAACTTGATTATTTCTTCATCCCTATCTTTAAAATCTCTTTACCATATAAACCTTTACTGTTGTCTTGTAAAGCACACTGAACCCTCCATTCTCTGTAAGTAGAGCAACTCTTTTAAGGACCAGAGCATCCTAGTTGCATATGATCTATTGGACCACTTCTGTGAAATAAACCTTCCTTATATTCAGAGACAGATATAATTCTATTGGACCACATTGTTATTTTACTTTGTAGTTTGTGAATTTTAATTGGTCGGCTTTTGTTTCAGATAGACATTGAATTGGATTAGCTAGTCTTCCCAGCTTTGTTAATATAACAGTTAATAAATCCATTTAATTCATTTTAAAAGTTTGGAGAAAGAAATACTTGACCGATTTAATCTGTCTATGCATGTGCATGAATTGTTTTTATTTTTGTTTTGAACCTTTAGTTAGCTTCTTTGTCTCTAGTTAGATTCTTTTTTTTTTCTATCCCCATAAAACTAGTTGTGCAGCCCGTTTACATCCCTACATTCAAGTGATGTGCAGTTTGCTTAGGACTTGTTTAGTTGATAGGTAGAATGACTTTCTTTCATATTTCTTCTTTGGGTCCATTTCACATGACCTGCATTGCATTGCTCATGTAGCATGGATACCACGGGCCCCATATGTGGAGATGATCTGAACTGCCCAACTGCTTGGTGCTGTTGGGGATGGGGCATGGTACAAAAATCATGTGGAGTGAATCATCTTAATGGTTGATTGGAGTTAAAAATGAACCTTTGATGATTTATGGTTTTTATTTTTTTAACTGTTTACATTTTCAGCTCGATCGTTTTTGTTTATGCTGGTTTTTGTGTCATGGCTTACCTATGGTATACCATGGCAGATGGACCGTTCTAATCTCAGGCCTAGACAACTCACTTAATGAGAATTTTAGCCAATTCATTGTGAAAACTATGTGAAAAGATAATATGCTGATTGCAGTATGAGTTAGTAGAAATACTAGAAAGTCAGAAATGGTCTGATTTCCCATTAAGACGATCTACAGTAGGCTTAGATCCTTTAAATTCTTGATGACACTGATGTTGGATTATTTATTTATTTATTATTATCATCAAGAATATAATTATGACCTGTTTGGTTGACATGAAAATGATTTAATCTCATTTTATGTGATATCTAATATATATTTATGATTAACGAAAATCAGATGAATTCATTTTCAACCATCCACCAAAC